>CM021765.1:95789633-96154157 GCA_011076525.1 Nettapus auritus
CCGGGGGCCGGCCCCGCTCCGCCGCCCCCCCGCTACCTGCGGGCAGGGGCGGGCGCTGGGGAAAGTTTGTCTCCGTGGTTGGCTGCGCGGCGCGGCGCGGCCGGTTCGGGGCGGGCGGGCGGCTCCGTGCGCTCGGCAGGGCAGCGGGCGGCGGGGAGCGCGCTGCCGCCGGTCCCCGGGCCAGGGAGGCGAGCAGGACGCGTGCGGCATGGGGCAGCGCGGGGACAGGGCGCCCTGCCTCCCCCTCCTCCTCTTCCTCCTGCTGCTGCTCGGTGAGCGCGGGGGTGCGCGGCTGCAGGTAGCGGGGGAGGGCAGGGCAGGGCCCGCGGACCCCCTGCGCCGGGTTCGTGCCCCAAACTTTGGGGCGGGGGCTCCAGGGGACCCCCGGGGCTGGGGGCCGGGACCCGCTGGTACAGGTGCTGGGCGCTGGCTCCTTCCCGCGGGGGCCCCGCACCGAGGGGTGGGCGATGGCTGGCTGGTTGGTATTATTATTGTTATTATTATTTTTAATCGTCGTTTTAACGTTTTGGGGTTTTGGGGTCCCAGCGGCGGTGCTGAAGCAGCGGTGAGTCGGGGCGGGCAGGTGGGGTGGGAGCCAGCCCCCCCAGTCCTGGGGGCAAGGGGCGAGCCTCGCAGCGGGTGCCCCCAGCCCCGCCCGGCACCGCCTGCCTTCAGACAAAACGCTGTGTGCCGACTTGGTCTGCGCTTGTACTTTTGACACGGCAGTGACTAATTCCTTGTTTGAACTCCGCCAGGGCGCCTTGGCTCTCCGCTCGTCCCCAGCCAGCCCTGCGGAGCGGGCAGCCGGGACCTGGGCCTCCCAAACCCGGGCTCGCACCCGCCTCGGTGCCCCGGGCCGGGCGATGCCCACCTGCAGGTCAAGGGGTGCCCGCTCCGCTTTCCCCTGCTTGCCACCTCGTTTCTCTTCGGGTGTAGGCACTGTGCCAGCTGGGGAAGCGGCGAGGACACCTTTAGCCTTTCTGGTTAGGAAACGGGGAGGGAATAGAATTTTTCAAGAGAGCGGTTTAGTAGGACAAGCAGAAAATCCAGGAGTCTCCGATGAAGTGCTCAGGATCATGCAGCAAGAAGTAAAAAATTATTAAGGATGGTGTGCAACAGGGAAGTTTTTCTTTGTGTTTCCTCCTTAATTCCAGACAAAGTAATTGCAATAACTTAAAACGTGCATGCACAGATATCGGGCCACCATTTGCGACGTGGTTTGTCTGTATGTTCTGTCCTTTTTTATTTTTTTATTTTTTTTAATTACAGTTGTGCTGTTAAAATTGAAAGTGCTTTTTTGTGCAGGGGAAAAAAAAAAAAGCCCTGGACTTTTCAGAATTACTTGTCTTGTGTGTTGCGGTGTGACTGCCTCCTAATATAATCTGCAGCCTCTCTGAGCCATTCCGAACGGTGTGAGAATGCCGTGTGAGAGGTTGGGGAGGTGCTGCTCCTCGCACTCGGGATGGGAAAAGTGTGCTTCTGCAAGCGTGTGTTTCCCAGGAGCTCTTTAGTAGAGGAGACGGGTCGTTGTTTCCTTCTTTTAACTAATGTGCTGCCAGTGTTGATGAATTTCTGCATAACCAAGGTGGAGGGAAGGAGCTGAAGCATAGAGAAGTTCATCCCTTGCGTGTACTTAGGCTTGATTGTTTCGTTCAGATCTTTATGGAATAACCCAGCAAATGGCTGAAGTATCTGGCTGTGACAAATAGGAGTGTTTTCTCATCCTTTCTCCTGGATCCAGTACCGTTGCTGTTATCTGTTAGTGCCAGAGATGGTAAGGAGGTGGTAGATTCTGAATTAAAGGCTTGATCTAGTCTGTCTGCTTTCCTCTGGTGTGGTGAGATCCTGAGGAGAGAGGGCAGCACGAGGGAGTTTTACACTGCCATTGCCTCTTTTATGTGTGATTTCATTCTGCAGTCAGCCTGCCTGATCAACCTGTGAAATGCTCTGCAAACCAAAACATCCTTCCTAGGACAAGTCTTAAATAAACCCAAACCCACAGGTATCTATCTCGTGGTTACTAGGCCTCAAACTGTAGCGTCTCAGAGTAACTCTTGCAGCCTCTGATTTTTTTTTTTTTTTTTTTTTTCCTGTTCTTGCTTGAGATTTAAGGTAAGGATTTCAGTGTAATTGATCATGAGCTCATTTTTGTTTAAGTGCTATGGGACCGGAGGAGAGCAGGTGCTCACTAGATCCCAGGGGAACACCACTGATGATGGGTTTCCCCGGGGGTGACCTTTTTCTTACTGTCATTTAGACCTGGGAGACGCGCTGCCCTCTGTGTTGGCAGCCAGTACCAGCATGCCACGTCCCCAGAAGCCTTGTGTGCACATAAATATGTTATTTCCCACAACTCGCACCTGGAATTCTTTAGTGTTTGTTTTCCTTTTCCTCAGAAGCTACAACAGCAAGTCATTTGAATCAAGCTTTAGCTCAGGCTCTGCGTTAGAAAGCTTTCAGCAATTAGTGTAAGTTATTGCGATCATGAACTTAAAGGAAAAGCACGCTTTAATCTTTTCCTGGGTTTGCACCTACAGCCCAAGCATGAGAAAATGGGCGAGCCATAAGGTTTGGGGCGGGGAAGTGGCGCATGGACGAGCGCCCACGCACCTTTCAAGGTGTGTTGCAGGGAATTTGCTTCCTTTCCCCTGCTGGTGTCTGCTCGCCTGCTGGCGAGCTCGGTGCTGGTGGCCTTTGCTCTCCTTCTGCTGGAAGGAGGTGGACTCGTGCCCACACTACTACTCGGAGGAGGAGCAGGCAGTGAGGCCTGCATACCTCTGCTGTAGCTTTAGAGGTGGTTAAAAAGGCTCCCAAAGGGGAACCACCAGTGACCCCATCCTGATCTTAGGTCGTGCTGAACGTTGGAGCTGGGTTGGTGGGGCACGGGAAGGCAGGTGTTGTTTCTGAGGAGGAAGCATTTCCCATGTGGGTTTACCATGCTGATGTATTTTCTTAGAGTTTAATCTGTGGGAGTACGTGGAAATCAGAGGAAAAGCAGTACAGCAAGTGTTTTTACCCTTGCACCCTGTGCTCTTTCAGGTTAGCAGATGATACTTAGTCACCTTTTTCTGTCTCTCGTGCATCTTTCGAGGTCCAGAACTACTACTCAGTAGTACAGGTGCTTTTTCTGAAATTTATTCATTCCTGTTTTCCAGATTTCTCGATTGCTACGTTTCAGCACTGCAACAGCTTGCTCTCTTTAGGTAGCCTCTGTTGTATTTGGCTCTAATCCCTGAACCGAGGGGTAAGCCTGCCCGAACAAGATTTGAACTAAGCAGTAGGGGTCATTTAAAAATGCAGCCACATGCTTGATTAGAGGGGATTGTAGGTTTAAAATATATATGTGTGTGTGTGTGTGTAAAAATATATACAAACAAACGTTTGGGGACATCTGAGATTTCAGCTTTGATGTCTGATAAACTGATGGGTTAATTTGGTTTTGTTCCATGGTGGTGTGTCACTTTTTTTTCCGAGTTGCCACAATCCTTTTCAAACACCTGCAGAACAGATCTGTGTGTCTTCTTAATGGAGAAATAGTTGCATATCTCAGTGAGATACTTTTAGAAAGTGAATGTTACAACTGTCTGTTTTTAGGTGCCTTTCACTGATACATTTTTGTGTGAAGTCCTGTGTTTTAGGAGGAAGGGTAATAGACATGTTATCTGAAGGTGTGAAGTCTTCCTGATATGTATAGAAATCAATCACTGGAAAGTTAAATTGCAAAGAACTCGAGGAGAACATTACTAATATGAGCTGGGTCAAAGTAGGGGTTATGTCGGTATCTGTCAAGGTCTCTGAGTTTTGAAGGAAGGACATTAGATGAAGTATGAAGTGAGAGTGTCTGTTTTAATGCAAACAAAAATATCTTTTGCATGTTTTGCTTTTGACTTTTCCTGGAGATGTTACCTACAGGGCCTAGTGGTCCTTCTTTTTTAGAAGATCTGTAGCAGTAAATGATAAAGCCTGATGTGTAGACACCTGTAAGGTAATGTTGCTTAGGGATATGGATGTTTCACTTTCTGCCCAAGAATAGTACCTTGGGCTGAGGGAGTAGGGGTTGCTCGGCCCGGAGAAGAGAAGGCTCCGTGGAGACCTTATAGTGGCCTTCTAGTACCTAAAGGGGCCCTACAGGAAAGCTGGGGAGGGACTCCTTGTCAGGGGGTGTAGTGATAGGACAAGGGAGAATGGCTTGAATAACAAAAAAGAGTAGTTTTAGGTGAGATATTAGGAAGAAATTCTTTATTGTGAGGGTGGTGAGGCCCTGGCACAGGCTGCCCAGAGAAGCTGTGGATGCCCCATCCCTGGAGGTGCTCAAGGCCAGGCTGGATGGGGCTTTGGGCAGCCTGGTGTGGTGGGAGGTGTCCCTGCCCATGGCAGGGGGGGCGGAATTAGATGGTCCTTATGGTCCCTTCCAACCCAAACCATTCTGTGATTCTATGTAAGCCATTTCCTGCATGACCCTAGTTCCTAACCCCAAGAAAGTACCGCAAAACAGAATTAAAGAAGAAAGGGAGAGACTGTCACATAGGCAGGCTTCTCTGGATGTTGATATTTCTTGCCTTAAAGAAGGAATGAGCTTGTTTCAAGATACTGAGTTCTCCAATTGTCCATTTTTTTTTGTAAGTTGATTGTTAAGAAAATCTCAAATTGTAGCTTTCTTCCAAGGCTTGAATACCTGCTGAGAAGTGCTCTAAAATAATGAGATGAATGTTTAAAACATCTTATGCATTAGGTTTTATAGAGGGCAAAGGTATAAAAATAGATAATCAGTTTCAGACAAAATTGCGTTTGAGATAGAATGATCTGAAAAATAGCTTTTCAGAGGCCAAAAGCCGTGAATCTTATCTTTCTAGATCATCAGCATATCTAAAATAAGATTCAAAAACTTAACTTGAACTTACAGAACTTAACTCGAAATACTGAGATACTTCTTTCTGCATCAGAAACTGGCTTATTCATAGACATGAGAGCTTTCAGATTTGCTGATTTCATTTAACTGAAGTCTGAGACAGAAAAAGGGATGGTCTTTTTTCCCTCTGTAGTAAGAGGTTTCAGAGCTGGGTTACCACTGGAAACAGTCACAAACTTTAGCTACAGCGTTATGGCTAGGCTTAAAGTGAGCTTAGAAGGTAGGACCAGTGTTGCTAAATATCTTAACTGAGTCTTCTAATGTTTAAAAGCTGTATGGGAGTGCTACTAAATGTGAATTGATGTAATCGTCCTGGGGACTGCTCGAAACTCGTGGAAGTGTTGCAGTAGGTGCTTTTCATTGCAGTATTGGGTGAGGTAAATTGCAGGAAAAGCCTTATGTGACCGGGTCTCAGGGAGCAGCCCAGAGAACAATTTTTTTTTTTTTTTTTTTTTTTTTTTTTTTTTTGTATGCAGCGATGGCAAAATCGTGCTGCAGAAATATGAAGAAGAGCTGAAGCAAGCTGAAATAGCGAACTGGTGATAATCTCTATGGCCAGATGGCATTTGCATGGATGCTGTAAAGGAACTGAACTGTTAGCTGAGCTATGGAAGAATAAGTCAGTAAATAAGAGACCAAGTCGTGAGCAGTGTTTTACTCCTTTAAAAAATGATTTGAGGATGGTTTTTGGAATTAATTGACTTGTGAACTTAAGGAATGAGAACTAATTAAAGACTGGAGCTCACAGGCAAGCTGTCACAGCTGCTGATAGGCAGGGCTGCCAGCAATGCCTGTAGTACGTCTGCTTGCTACTTTTTGTTATGAGGGCCATCTCTTAAATTGTTTATTACTCTGCAAGACTTCAGGCATTCAAGCAGAAATTTTTAGGGTTGGGTATATACCCCACATTGGCTTTTTTTCCCCCCTGAAAAACAAACAAACATAAAGCTCAAATATTTCCAACCATTACGCTTTGGGAGTTGGAAAGGCAGGAAGAAGCAGCTTTATTGTTATTATTATTATTTTTTCCCACATGTTCTGGGCAATTCCCCCTCCTCAGTCTCGAACAAACAATAATATTGCAGCTGCTAAGCTGAGAAGTTCTAGCACCTCAGTGCTTTAGAGCAAGGGCTGGAAATTTGGCGGGAGTTAACTTTGCATCAAGAATGTGGCTTTTGCTGTTCTTATGAAAAATGTCCAAATTTGGCCACATTATAAGACTTGGAAAAGTATCCGTTTCTAAAGGCCTGTTAGGGAATTAGTCTCAGGTCCCTCGAGGAAGCACTCTGTCATTTTTTTTTTTTTTGAGGTGTCAGAGGATTACAGCTGGAATTGGGGGCAGGGAAGTGGAAGCTGTCTTTTTATTCCGGTTTCAGAATTCTGTAAATGTGTTGTGAAAGTTTTTTTTTTTTTTTTTTTTTTTTTTTCCTTTCTGCCAAGTTGGCCAGCATTGGAACAATGTGCTGCTGGTCTGTGTGGATCACTGATCATATCTGCTCGTGAGAGCCTGCTGCTTACGGCAGACAAAGTATATATCATCTTTCTTATATGTGGCTTTAAAAAAAAATCAATGTAAACTTTATGTGTGGTTTTCAACTTCTGTTCTCTGGCTTCAGTTCTTCTCTCAGGCTTTTTCCCAGGTGTCCCCCTTTGTCCTTTACTTCATGCTGGCTGTAAACCAGTTCCTGCTGCTGCTATAGTTTCTCTCGAAAAAGGAAAGAACTTATGGTACTCTTCCTGTTTAATAGGCTTGATCGGTCTGGGCTTGCCTCTCTGCCGACTCTCCTAAAGATGTGGTTCAGCTATGCTGCTTAATGCTTGCTTCATGATTGTGATTTGCATGCTTTCATGCTTTTTGAGTCGCTCTTTTCTTGCCATATCAGTAGCCATTAAATAGAGGTTGGTGGAACCATTGCTGGGGTCGGGACGGCTAGCAAGAGTCTGCTTCTGACAAAAGCTAGCTCTGCTTAGGTTTGTCAGCCTTAAGAAGAATAATTGCCAATGTAAAGGACTTTGTTTCCGTGCGTGTTCCACTGTTAGCTCCAACTGCAGAGATTTAGCGTCGTGTTTCAGTCTTTGATGCAATGTGGCTGTGGGGAATCTTTGAGCAGGCTGTAACAGCATTGTTCTCCTACACGCATTAAAATGATTGTTGCAAGAGAGGCATCCACAGGGACCTCTGCCAGCTTCGTATTGATGTGTTCGGTTTCATCTATTGACACACTACCCTTCATTATTACACAGTGAATCCTGTGGCAGTGGAATTTGCTATTAAATCTGCCCTGCAAAAGAGAATTGGCAGTAGCTGCTTTAAAAGCAGCGTGACCCCTGTGTTTGCAAAGAATAGCTTCTAAATATGAAACAGATGCTGAACTAACGCAGGATGCTTCCTAAATTTTCAGGGTACCAAACATAACCATTTAGAGAAAAATCCAGAAGTGACACAATGGGTGAGTAATCATTAGGTTCCAGTACTTTTTTTTTTTTTTCCACAGTAATGTATGTTTAATCAGTACATGCATTTTTTTTGCACTTGAACGTAGCGAGAAATACTGGGGTAGAAAATAGGCAATTACTTGTTAGAGGAAACTGTTGGAATACACGGTGAGGTGTTGGTCTTCTATGGGAAAGGTGGTGGTATCTTCCCTTGTCTTTCACCATAGCCACAACCTGTTTTGTGTACTCAGAGCACTGTCTGTAACATGCACCCAGACATTACAGCCTCCACCTTTTCCCAAAAGAAGTGGCATGTTCTTCAGAAGCCTGGTGGCATCCCATGTTTCGGGAGGTGCTGTCAGTGGATGAAGTTTGTGCCTATGTAAAGAGCCTGTGTGTTGTACGTAGAGCGTGCATGTTTACATTCAGTAGATAAGGATATCTAAATGAATGCAGAGTAATAAGCCTCTTGCATCAACCTCATTTCCCTTTGATCTCACGGCTGGGTTCTAGGCAAGGCCTGCTGTACCTTTTGGCTTAGAGAGCTTGAGAGCCCGGAGCAGGCTTCATCAGTGAGAAAACAAAAAGTGTGACAGCTTATTGCAGGCAAAATCACTCTGTGATCCTCTGGAGCGGGGAGGTAGCAAGGTAAGCCTGGGTCCTGCGTTTCTCTCACAAAGCAGGGTTGAACGGACATTAAAGCTATTGACTGAGCTCTGGATGCTGGCAACTGTATTGATAGGCACCTGTCAATAGCTGCCAAGCTGCTGGCAGCCCTAGGTTTATTAGGTTTTTTATTTAAAAAAAAAAAAAAAAAAAAAAAGGAAATAACAGCAGTCACTTGGTACAGAACTGTATCTGTTGTTAGGAGTTGGAGAAAGGAAAGCTAGGAGAGAGTACTGGAGCAGGACGTGCTCCAGAGAGAAAGGGCAGTGGGAGATATGGCTTGTTTAACAGGGGACAATTAGTTAAAGGTGTGTCTGCTGCCTGAGGCGGTGCTACTAGGGTAGTTATCACCAGAAAACAGCCTTGGTAGAAGTCAACAGTCTGCAAATAAATCTGCAAATAAATCTTGAAATATCCTCATTTTCTGAGCAAAGTTTTCTGCTGACCGGTGGCAGGTAAATGGCATAGCTGATTTTCAGCTCCTGCAGAGCTTAAAACAAGGATGGAAGTGGGATGGGTGCAGCTGCAGGGTGTGTTGTGGTGTCTGGACTGATTTTGGTGTCCGCCCTTTGAGTCTGGAAGGGAGGATTGAGCGGGAGGCTGCAGTACTGTGAGCAGAGTTACTGGGTGGGGGTGTCCTTCCAAAGCAGCAGGGCAAAGGGGACTTGTGAGGGTGTCCTTGTTCCTGCTCATGGCCAGAGGGCACAGGGAGTGTGCCTGTTCCAGAATTTGTCTTCCTGGTAAACCCATAAGGATCAAGTGCGATAAGCCAAAGCTACTTGGAAAGAAGTTATTAAGGGTCATTTAAAAGATTTTTTGTGACCCTTTTGGTGTGAGCAGTCAGTTTTTGGTTTGTATGCATTTAGAGAGATTGTTCTCCCTGCCTGAAGCTTAGAGAGACACTTCACTCTTCATGCTACGTCTGGTAACCTACAGATGGACGCAGGGCACCTTCATGGACAAGGCATTTCCATACCCAGGTTTTGTAAGGTGGGTCCTTCCCTTGCATTAATGATTCCTATCTAGAACAAGAAACCAGTCCTTGTACAGGGCTTTCCTGGAACAAGTATATGTCATCAGAGTAATTTTGCTGGCTTCTCTTTCTTCTGTATTTTCTTCTTGCATCACAGTTCTGGTATTGGTGCATCGGGGTGGGAACACGCTTTGCATATGCATGCTTGGCCAAAGTCCAGCATGAGTGCAGCTCTCATACGAGCGACAGTTTGGGGTCAGAGTTGCCTTGTTGCTGTAGGATCTCGCTTGCAGTCAGAAGCAGGACTTTGGTCAAGTGCCTGTCATAAGTAAACAGACAGTCCTTGGAATTAAAGCCCTGTGACCGAGGTTTCCTCCTCAGAGGGGGCTGCTCACGTGAGACCTTCTGTGCCTGGCGCCTGGCCCGAAATGTGTTCAGAGAAGCAGTTTGCGAGGGAAATGATCAGTAATCCAGTCACAGGGTGTATGTTTTGAAGAAGAGCAGGTTGTGCACGGGGGTGGGAACCTATCTGAAGGTTTTGGTAGGTGTAGGAGGCAGTGGCCTAAGCTGCAGGTTCTGTGAATGGCATAGTGATGAAAAGCTTTGCTACCACATCATGATTTTTTTTTTTTTTTTAATAGTCTTGGTCTGATGGCTTAAGGTGTTTTTTGAGCTTGGTTGCATGGGAGGGGAGGTAAAGGGAAAAACAGCAGCTGGGGTACCTGAGTGTGAGAGGGGACCATGGGCTACTAGAAGATGTAGCAATGAGATATGCTGGACCTCCTTTGGGCCTTCTCCTTAGGCCCTGTGTTACAGGTATTGAAGGCTGCTTGTAGGTTACTGTTCTTTCTTTCTACCTCATTACTCAAGTGTCAAACTCTAATGTTGACGGGGATAATGTGGTGGACAACTTTGGCCTTGAAGCCTCATGCTGATTGTCAGAGGACAAAGATAACTACTACAGTACTCTGTGCCATGAATTAATGGTGGGGGACTGCGAGTCCCAGGGAGTTTGGTATCGTGAGGACAGCTTTCTGCTTTCATGTGTGTTGGTATGATCCTAGCCTGGTGGCTGCCCTGTGTTGGGCCTGTGTAAAATGAGGTTCTGGGTGAAGGTATGTCTACTACCCTGAGTGAAACGGTGGCAAGTCCTGGGTGACATGCTAGTCAGCAAGTTTTCTCCCTGACCAGCTCGGTACCCAGTTTCTGATGCAGAACAGACGGATGTCTTGGCTGACACTTGCACACGGAGGTTGCTGAAGGGGCATTTGCCCTGCTCTTGCCTGTTTTGTCTGAGTGGGTAAGGGAAGACCTTTGGCCTTCAACGTTACTGAGTGCTTCTCGTTGCTATTTAACCTCACTGCTTCCCTCTGTACCTCTCCATAAATGGTTGTTTTTATATGTGTTATAAATATGAAAGGCTCATAAATTGACAACTGTTTTGTTTACGTATAGCCAAGGTGATTTTTTAACTCATGGTAATTAATGCCCTAACTTTAAGACCTTGCTGGAGTCCTGGGTGCACGCCACCAGATTATGACAGAAAATGACCTGATGATTGTTCTGGTCTGTTCAGCAAGACCCCTAAATCCCTCACAAGCTGTTGCATGCACCACCTCTGTAGTAATTTGATATAAAATTTGCTCCTGAGTGTTAAATTTACCCTTACACTACCTAAAAACAGAGGTCTGTAGTACTTTCTGAGAGGCAGCAGTGTGTATGGATAAGTTGTGCTGAGCACAACCCAATTCCGCTTTGTCTGTAAGGTATCTTGTTGATTTAAACTTGGTTGTTTTGGATACAGACACTTTTTAAAGATGTACAAAATGGAGCAAATATATCTACCTGTGCTTTTGTTTTGCATCCTTTGTTGCACCCTTTGGAGGTGCTGGTTCATACATTTGGTGTAGTTTGGACGGGTGGTGGGAGCTTGAAGCAGGAGCCTCAGAGTGTCTCCTAGCTAGCATGTCTGTGCAGAGGTTGTTCTCCTTTCTGTCTGGAAAGATGGCATGCCTGCCTTATATCAGAAAAGATAAAGGGCAGTGAATGCCCACGGAGAAACTCGAACAGAACTCATTTAGTGAGAGTTGTGCTTATCTGGCAGTACGTACTGATGGCGTTTTCAGGAGAATGGAATCTCTCCCTTGCTCTCTTTCAGAACATCTATTTCTGTACATGAAGTCATCTTTTGCCTGCCTTTTCTTTCCTCCATTCAAATCTATTATTTCTGCCTAAGCAGTCTTCTCAGCAGCACCAGAAGCATGAATGCCAGCAAGGATTTTGTCAGGTCATCTTGGGTACTTTGCTCTGCGGGAGGATCTCTATGGGTAGAAGCGCTGGAGTATATACTTGTGACGGGGACAGCCATGGGAGGCCAGGGGACTTCGCAGAGCCCGTTGATGGAGGATGATAGCAAATGTATAACTGTGCTTGTGAAATTGTATGGAAGGTCCTCACTGTGTCCGTATCGGAACGGGGACTGGTGTGCCATCCCTTCCAGCTGTATCAGCTGGCCTAGTGAAGGGTTTCTAAAGAACATTGCCTTAGACTGCTGTGGTTACATAAATACTGCTACTAGATTATACAGTTACTCTGTGACTCGAAGTTATAATTCTGATGATGATTTCTGCCACATGCATGCTGAATTATGCATTGCATGGAAGCTGTCACAAGTTTCAAGTAATAATAAAACCGGAGTTTAAAACCAAGTAAGCTCTAAAAAATAAGTAGTTGGCAGAATGCTCTTTGAATTTATGGTGATAGTCATGTAGAAGCTCTAGTGTCCGTTTCTGGATTTTTCCCTCCATGCTTAGCATATTTTAATTCTCAGTTTGCTCAAGTTTTTAATTTTTTATTTTCAGTATGTTGAGATAGAAGCTAATTGGAATCAATTAGTGTTTTCTTTCCTCTGTCTTTTCAGATTTCTGGCATTTAAGGAGGAAATGGGGACAAATATTTAACTGAGTGACATCCAGCCTTAGCAGAAACTTGTGAAGTTAGGCTGAGGAAGTCTGTACTGTGCTTCTCCCCCTTTACAGGCAGAAATTAAAGAGCATCAAGTTAAACTTTTCCTGCAGGAAGTTTCCCATAAATACAGCCCTGGCCCATGGTATTAGCCTGTCTATGATGTCTGCAATGCCTGCACTTCAGCAATATTCAACTGTTGCATATTTCCACAAGCATACATAAATGATGAAACAGCCCGCAATAACGATGCTGTTTTTGTTACTGGCTTTCAGTATTGGCGTTCAGGGATGGAGCTTTCACCTCCGCTATTGTTTCAGGTTCTCTGCAGATGAATTAAAGCCTTGGCTTACAATAGATCTGTTTTGGGTGGATTTCAGTCCCAGTTCAGGCTGAAACCTGTGTAAATGTGTCTTCCACGTAGAAAATAGAGTTCTGATTATAATCTCAATTGAGTTCTGCTTACAAGATGATTTTTTTCAGTGATAATCGGTTGCCTGCCCATGCCTGTGACTTTTCCCTAGCAGTCAACTATGTACAAACCCTTTCTTAAAGAGCTTATCAGCGAGGAATAAGAAGTGTTTTTGATGATTTACAGCACCATGCCCAAGAGCTTTCTTTTTTTCCAGAGATTTTGTAATGTGAATAATGTGATGTGAGTACAGCTTTATTAGAATTGTAAACTCCCATAATGATCAGAAGGGAAGAATACATCTGCCAGGCGGATTAATGAAGATGGTTCTTTTCATCAGTACAGAGATTTTTTTTTTCAATAGGATCTCAGAGAATTCTGGGAGATCTTAGTGATTGTGCTAAGCAACTATAGATGATGGATAGGAAGTGAATTTCCTGCATTGACCTGCTAAAAGATGAAAGTATGGTAGTGTGAACAGGGCAGGCAGAAAATACAAATACCTTAAAGCTACCCAGGGAACATAATTACGAAAGTGTTAAACTGATTTTTTTTTTAAAACACCTATTCTCTTCAGCAACGTGGATATCCTTTTATGATAAAAGCAGAGTGCTGCTTTTCAACCTAGGGATGAACTGGACGTCTGTTCTGTACTTTCTGTTAAGACTTTAGCTGTCTCTTGTCCGAGGCTTGCTTTGCCTTGTGGAAAGGACAAAGATCTTGAAATAATCTGTGTTTTGTCTGAGGAAAGGCAAAAGTTGAACAAGTAGCCTGCTTTGTACCCCACATTTTGAGTCTTGGTAGGGCTTAGGCTATAAAACTGCAAATAGTGGAAGCGTATTTGTAGGCTGCTCTTGCATTGCATTATGGCTGGCGCTCTTCTGCTTGGATTCTCTGAAACATCTTAATTTGATGTTGTGTGTTTTAACTGGCTGAAGCTCCTGGGAAATGCTCTTCAGATCGTTAATCTCTAAAAAACCTGTTCTTATTTCTGAAAAATTTAGCGGGGAGGCAGGGAGTGAGGTGAGGCGGAAGTCGCACGGTTAACTGGAGCTCTGCTGCGCAGCTCTCCGCTAGCAGCAGGAGTGCCTGCTAGGAACTCCACTGGTTTCCTACAACAGTAATAATTCCGGTTGCTGTCTAATAACAAACAAAATTTGTTACAGGGTAGTGCTGTTAACATGATCTATGGCTGCCACGCCAGAGAGAAAGCTAAAAGCAGTTCATTTTGGGATGCTTTAAACTCAAGTGAGCAGGGTGTGGAAATAGTACTTTGACACTTTAAAGTACAAATTACTAACAGCGTAGCAATTAAAAGAGAAATACTTTTGGTGTATTTACATACATGCCGGTCTTTGTTATGGTC
This sequence comes from Nettapus auritus, assembly GCA_011076525.1. Taxonomy (NCBI): domain Eukaryota; kingdom Metazoa; phylum Chordata; class Aves; order Anseriformes; family Anatidae; genus Nettapus; species Nettapus auritus. The sequence goes on from CM021765.1 coordinate 95,803,360, forward strand.
TTTTTAAATTGTTGTCTTGTTGACGCTGGACCTGGCATAGCTGCAGAGCTGGGAGGAGGAGGATCCTTTGTTTCAAACCATAGGTTGAGAAGTCTGGCTGCATTAACACTTGGAAAGAGACACAGGATGTGTGAAGGAGTAACTCCTTTTCTTTTGCCCGCTGGGGCTTAGATGCAACACTCTGACTTTCTCAAGTGATGCTATCCTTTTGAACGCTATCATGAGGTATGAGAGCAAGGGGAATTTCCTGATATTACACAGTGTTCAAGGGCCTTTCTTGCCTATCCCCCCTTTTTTTTTTTTTTTTTTTTTTTTTTTGCTAATGTTTGTGAGAACAGGCAGATTGCTTGCAGCCTAAGTGACAAAAGAACACCTCTTGCGTATGGGTTGGTGTTGTACAGCTGCCGTTCACGTTTCTGTTTTTCTTCCTGTTTTCTTATGTATGGGGTCAGTGTTCTGCATTTGCATGCTGGAAGATATGTCAGTTCGTATTGCCCTTGGTGCTCAGGCTGGGTGAACAGTTTGCCTTGACCTCACATGGCTTCCAGGACATGTTCTGAAAAAGGATCAGGACTTGCTCTGCCTGTTGGACAGCGGTGTTTCATGATCTCACTTCCTGGGATTAATCAAAAGGTATTTCTGGGGATTGTTAGCCCCCCCCCATGTGTCGAGTACATCTCTATTACCAGAGTGCCACTGGGGAGCCAGAGGGGCAGTTCAGAGAGATGAATATTAGCTAAAATCTCAAAGATGCTTAAAAGATGCTACTGAGAATCTTTTCTCACTGTTTGAGAGTGTGGGCTGCTAATTCTAGTGTTTGTGGACAAGTCTGCAGCTTTCCTGATGAATTTTAACACCCTTGAATTTCTAAATGGGTGTTGTACTTTCCACTTTCTGTTTGTGTGCTGCTCTGTATTGTATGCTGTTAGACAGCTGCTGCGCTTGCACCAGACATCATTTCTTTTCACTCAGTGTTAAAATTACTCCTTTGTGTTAATACAGTGGCTGGTGTAAGACTTCTGAGACTTAGACCTCAATGTGCTGCTGCTGATGCAATGGATATTTGGAACTTGCAATGTTGTTGTTAGTTCTTATGCCCTATACGTGTACTGGATCAGGAGCCTGAAAATGTCTGGCACGCTCTCTGTTGGGGCGAAGCATGGCTGCGGAGTCTTTTGTTCTGCTGTAAAAGGCACTCCGGGTCATACCTGTTCTTCCCAGTGCAGCAAACGTGAGGATGCCCAGGGTGAGTGCAATCTGCTGTCTGTTGCCGTGTAAGCTGATTATAAGTGTTAGTTACTGAATCATTTCAGGACATCTGAGTTTCACCCAAATATTAAGAGCTACTTAATTTGTATGTAGGTTGTCTTATTAAGTAGTGTAACCCTAGAACAGCTCTGCAAAGAGACTGGAGCAGAAAAGAAACAAGCAGTTTCCCTCTGGGCTTCTCTCAAAAACTGTATTTTCTTCCTCCTGCTGCTTTAACACTGTGCTGGTTCTCTGCCCTTTCTCTCCCGTGTCATGCCCCAAAGGGTTCCCTTTCTCTTCATTTTCAGACTTACTTGAAAATGCTGTGTTTGTTCTTTCTTTCTTTTTCTTGCCTTTCTTCTCACTCCTGGGCGCAGCGGAACCACCAGCCTGGCTGCCACTGAGGAGCAAGCAGTCGAAAAAGGCACTTCCACCAATCTTCCAACCTCCAGAAGCTGGAGAGAGAGAAGGGTGACCACAAATGACCATTCAGCCTCATATCTTGCCTCTGATAGCGGCCAGGACTGGATGCCTAGAGAAGAGCGAGTACATCCTCCCCATTGCCATCCTCTTGTGACTGTCTCTAGCTTGGAGACCTTTTAAGTTAGAGGTGGTACCATCCTCACATTTCACCATGTATTTTTCCTCCAAAAGTCTGCTGACTCACAGGCATTGCATTTGACCTCTTGAAGTTTCATTTTCTGAAGCGTGCTGGGTGAGGGTGCATATCAGCTGCTCTGTGTGCTAACTTTCCCCTTCTCTTTTTATCACCTGTGATGTTGACCTTTCCTGTACGCAGCACGGCAGTGACAGCAGCAAAGTAAATACTTGTGAGATAAATTTCTTAAAAGTGGGAATAACAGGAAGCATATTAAGATGTGTATTTAGGCGTGCTTATCTGAAAATTAGTGGCTCGTGGCTGAATGCCAACTGCTAAGACTTGAAGAAACAATATTTTTCCATGCAGTCTTTCATTATGTGGCTGCATGTGGATTTTCTCAGATGTCTAATGGTGTAAAATTGTCCCTAAGCTTAAATGTGTGTGACATTCTGTAGTGGTATGTGCTACTGTGTATACAAGGGAGGCTATTCAGCATTGATTGCAGAGGAAAGAGTAGATACTATTGCAAATGCTGCAAGTTAGTCGAAAAAATAGCAGTGAGAACTTGTTGGCCTATAATCTAAAGGGAGAAAAGACTTTCAGTTTGTGATGGTGAACAGGGGACAACCGCTTGATTTATTCAGCCAGGTACTGAATTGATGAACCTTGCTATTCTATTCCATTCCTGGAGATAACAAAATACCTGTGCTGAATGCAGGGCAAGCTTTTCAGAGGCGAAAGGAGGTGGAGAGCTTGAGGTGGTAAGCTTGGAAATGTTATGAAGAGACTTGGAAGATTGATGTTAGGGTTAATGTTCAGGGTTTTTTGAAAATTGAGTCTTTAGATTTCTTGATCTAGTTAACTTTGATTATCACAGTGGAGTGCTTTTTTTTTTTCCTTCCCCCCCCCCCCCCTTTTTTTTTTCTTTTCCCTAGAAGGGGCAAATACAAAGAGGTTGCTTTTCTCCAGGAGTAAATGGAAGCAGAGTTGTAGCAGGAGCGAGCCTTGCACGAGGTGATTCATTTCTCCACAGGTTTCCGAATTCCTCATGCGCTGCCCGCATGCCCGTACCTGCCCACCCATTCCAACAAGTCTCCTCTCTTTGTCCAGCCTGGTTAGGATAAACAGCTGCCTCACGCGATGCCATTTCCTATCACGTGTGAGAACAGCTTTCCAGAGGTTGAGTTCAGGCAAAAGACAGCTAATTACGAACTACTTTGCCTTCAAGCTCTGGGAGGCAGTGAATGCCAGCAAATTTTCAACTCTTGCACACTTTTTTGGAAACTTTGGCCTTGAAATTTGTCGAGCAGGGATAAGAGCACTGCAGAGGGTGGGTGGATTCCGGATCCCAGACACGTGTTGATGGCTTTACTCACATTTGTGATTTTGGGAAGAGTTCCCATGTCCACATTCAAGTTCTCAAAAGTGAAATGTGAACAGTCCCCTTTAGAAGGAGCCCGCAGGCTGCATCCTCGTTACCATTTTACATGGGATAAATTGAATGGCTGAGGTGAATCTCCTCACAGCACATCTGCTGTGCTTCAGTTGCCCTTTTGGCCTATGGCACCAAACCCAGAGTGGTGCAAACCCCAAGCAGATGTGTAGTGTGCTTCTTGGGGCCTCAGCACCAACCTTCTACAGCCTTTTCTCCTTTGGGACCAGCTGCTGGAGTAGACAGTTGTGCTAGTCTTGTGAGTTTATAAATGATGCAGTGTAAGCTTTTTCACTTTTTAGTTATTGAAGTAAATAGAGTATGGTGTGTTCCATCTACTGATCTAAATACTTTTCTCAGGTTTCAGGAGTCTTAATGTGAGCAGCCTGATTGATTTGGATGTTGTTTGTGAAGCTTTTCCCTGTGTTTCTGGAACTGTGTTGGTATTTAAGAGTCTCTTTCAAATAATGAAGAGTGCTGTGGCGTGTCTGTTTTAAAGCCAGCTGTTCTGCAGACACATCTGGGGGTAATTTTATTTAATGTTCTGTGTGGGGTTACACATACCCTCTTAAAGACCTTGACCTGAATCCTTGCGTGTCTTCTAGGTGTTGTTTATGCCCCTGGCCTCTTGTATTTTTCTACCTACGCCCCTTCCTTTCTCTTGCCCCCTTCTAGACCCCTTGCAGTCTTCTATTTTACAAGATGGAGGCGATACCGTAATGAGAAGTGTCTCTTCCTGAGATGGGGTAGCTTCATGTGTAATTTTTTTAATGCTGGAGACCAGGCTAGCTGCCTTTTCTGGGGCAAGGGAGTTTCTCAGAGTCCCATAGCAAATAATAAAAGCTCAGCTGCAACAAGTACTGTAAATACCTTGTGCTCCTGTTCTCACAGAATTAGTTATGCAAATCTTATATTAAAGAAGGAAGAGCCCTGGTGTGTCTTAAACCATACTCCGGATGTGTACGCATGCGTACGATTCCCTCTTGTCTAGGAGGAAAATATCTGTGCTCCTAACATGCAGGCTCCATAGAGATTAGCATACTAAACAGTAGTGCTCCGCATGACCTGAAATTGGCTTTTGAGTGCTAATTGGATCTAGGAGTTGAGAGCAGGGGTTGGATAGCATCGCCCTCTGTTTTTTCGAGGTTACAGCCAAGAGTATAGATGCGGTGATGGTGGAGGTGACCACGGGAAGGCCTCGGGGCCTCCCAGGCTATGGGGGCACCAAGAGTCAGAGCTGTCTTCTTTGCCTAGTCTTCATCTTTATGTGAAGAAAGTGTTGTACTACGAAATATGTGCTAAGCTTGAAACCAGGAATGCCTGATCCGTTTCTAATGGCTCCTGTTGTACCACATGAGCGTGGTCTCGTTAGTTGGTCTGTCCAGGTGTATCTTCTGCAGCATGACAGCTGGGCCGTTCGGTGTGCTTCTGTTGCTGGCATTTTTAATGTGGACTCTTGCTTGGAGGTTATTTATGTTGAAGACAGACCTTTAGGTAATTAAATTACAGATGAAGAAGATTACTCAGACACTGAGATCTGTTCCTCCACTGGTTCCTGTGGCTGCAAATCAGCTGTCAAGCGCGGAGCCAAGGCGGGCTGGTGCTGAATGCTGCCGTGGCCAGCAGTTCCTGCAGCCCTGCTGCCCCGTCACCTCCTCGAATCTCTCACCACAGCAGATGCAAAGAGAGCGAAGCTGCCCTTGGGGATCCCAAAGCAACCGGAGCCTCCAGGAGCCTGTTGTGGTGTTGGGATGTTCGGTGCTGTGGCTGCCGTCTCCTGTAGCCAGGCCTGGCTCTGGTTTTGCTGAGGTCTGCGTGATGGCTTCTCTCATCCCATGGAACGCTTGCTGGGAAATTAGCTCTGTGTGCTGAGATGTGAAATGATCCTCAGCAAGGAGTTTTGGGGAAATAGCGGGTGAGATTGGTGTCTGGATTATGAGAGTGTGTGTGTGGCTCCTTAATCTCCTCTGCCAATCCCCTTTAGACTTCACTTGGCATTACTTTGGGACTTCGGTATAGCTGAAGTGCAGGGTTGAATTGAAGTGGACTAAGAGTGCCAAATTTGAGCAGGTAAAAAAGACAAACAGCTGTTTTGTGGTAGTTTTCTGTTCATTTTGTTCTTAATAGAAGTGGAAGGTAAAAGGCTTCATACTGGATTCAGCATTTCCTAGCATTTTGAGTGCTTTTGTGTATTACCTAACATTAAAGATAACTTTGAAAACAAATGATCGCTTTATGCCAATAGAAATCAATACCTGCTGCTCTGGGAAAAAAAAAAGAGGAGTGATAATCATGGAAATTATTTTGGGGAGAGAGGCAAGTTGGGAGTGTTCTACGGTCTCCTTTTTAAAATTAATATTTTGTGAAATTACAGATTTATGAAGCACGTGGATATTGCTGTATGTGCATCTCTTAAAAAGCCTTTTGACAAAAATACTTTTTCTTAGCTTTAAAGCTTTCCCATCACTGCTAGGTGCTATGCTCAGTTTAAAATCATGCTGCTTGAAAAATTTATTAGGTTCTACAGTTTAACACAATCTTGCCTTGGATTTGGATTTTTTTGTCTTGTTTTGGATTTTCACACTGTGTGATTTTACTTAATGCAGATTTAGGAATGATCTATTCTACTCTAATTGTTTTCTCAAGTTAAATCCAAAGAAGGCTCAGTTCAGTGCTAGAGGTGTGCTGCATTCCACACAGAGCAAAGAAAATAGCTGGTCTCTGCCCGGAGGAAATTACAGTGTAGAGCAAATGGATTTGGGCTGCTCTGCTCAGTTCCAACTGCTTTGGGAAAGATCTGAGATAACAGATAAGTGCAAGTTAATGATGTTGCAGAACAGCACTGACTTTAATTCTGTATATTCCAGTTTGAGGACTTTTTTAGTTCTGGTGAATGTATATTTTCCCCTTGTGTTGGGATTAATATTATGTTGTTTTTTTTTCCTGTGACCTTTCTCCCCACAAAAAAAAAAAGAGATATTTTTAAAGTGGCATTTCTGCAAATTGTTACAGCCCCGCTTCCAACTGTGCCAACTCCTCAGCTTTGAGTCGTGGGCTTTACTGCTTTGTCAACTTTTTTTCTTAAAATGTGACATGTTGAACCTCTCCTCTTGCAATACAAATTGCTTTTGAGGCAGAACAAAGGAAATCGCCTGTCTGGTGAGGCAGTCTAAATGTCAGTTTTAGAGTCCCTGGACTTTTTGGATGTCACCAGGTAACCTAAATGGGGTGCTCTGGCAGAGTAGGGTGAAAAAGAAGTTCTGGGAGAGTGTTTGGAGGAAAGTAAATTAAGATCATTAACAGGGGCAGGTCTTTCAGGTAAGAGCCTGGAAGAAGCAGCATGTTGACTCTTGCATTTCATTGCTTTTTTCTTTCCTTCCCACTTTATTCCTAGCAGCGTTTTGGAGACTTATCAAAAGTAGTTCTTTACATGCAGCCTTTTATCTTCCACTGTCAGTCAGTAGTAGAGAAAGGAAACAGAGATCATATGTGGTAGTTGTTTGACATCCAGAGGAATCTAAAACACAATCTTCGGTATCATCTGAACTGTTAGACATTTCTTCTGTTTGGACAGGAGGTGCCACGGTTTTCTGCCCACCAAAGGGTACTCAGTTTGACAAGCTAGGCTTTTGTTCTGCATAGCTGGGGAAGGTTTATGTGGCTCCTTATTTCCCCTTTTTGTGTTTCCCAAAGTAACATCAACACGCTGAGCAGAAGGGATCAGGCCTGATTCCTTGGGTGTTCATCTGGCCTACTGTGACGGTGTGTCTTGCATGTCTGGAGTGTATCTAAAAAAAAAAGAAAAAGGGGAAAAATCTGGGTTTATTTTCTGCTGAGCACAGGTGGTTATCTCGCCAGGCTCTGGCTGTAAGCAGCAATGGGAGAGGAATTTATCAGAGTGCTTTTCTCCACTGATGACAGATAGAGCCTAGGTAGCTAGCTCGCTAAGGTGGAAGGCATCTAACACAGCTGTGCAAAAGAACTCTTGGAAACGGGGAGATGCACCATAGGATAGTTGGGAACCGTGCCCTAGTGAAAGCCTTGTGATTCACTCAGGGGCATTTGAAATCCCTTTTCTTGGGGGAGATGTGTGTGGGATGAATAGAGGAGACAGCAGTTCGTTACTGTGCTGCAAAAGATGTTGTTTAATCCTTTCATGTGAATCCCAGTCCACGTGGTATAGATGGAGTCCAGCTGCGAAGGTACTTGCTTTTTCACCCAGGGCTGGAGATGTGGCTTTTCGGAGATATCTCAGATGGCACGGAGATTAGAGCAATCCAGCAGCCTTGCAGTTTGATAGCGTTTCTGAGGCTTCACTTAAGATGCAGTATGCGTTTCTTCATCCTGATAGAGATAATGGGTTTTAAGCAATTACACCCAGGCTAATTCCTTTTGATAAGAGCTCTGCATTATCTAAAAAAAGAATCCCAGCCGCCTGGGAAAGAACAATGTAAATGTCTCTCTCATGGACTCTTTCATTCGCTCTTCTCTGATAACTTCAGATGATGCACTGCACAGCTTTCAAGCCATAAAAACCTACCAGCCCTTTTTTAGGTAGAGTATAGCAGACAGGGAGGTAGAGCAGTACCGTTGCTTTGCAAGGGACAGAGCCCAGGCTGCTTCGAGTAATTCTAGGCTAGGACATGGCAGCCTTACCCCTTAGATGTAAGGGATCGGCTCTGGTCTCTTTTAAAGGAGCCCTTTATGAGTCAGGCTGTCTGGTTGTAAGGGACAGGTTGCTTCTGCTGATTGGGATGATCTAAATTTTGTAATTTTGAAGGAGTAGCAAGAGAGCGAGAGCCCACCGCTTTGCCTAGGGTAGGTCCCAACCCCTGTGCGTCTCTTTGCACTGGAAAGAAGAGTATGCTTTTGGTGCACGTTATGCAGGGATGGTAAGAGATCTCACTTATTTATTTTTAAGACCAGTAAAGAAATTTCAATAATTAGCTGGATTTCTGGTACTATAAAAAATAAATATCCTATTATTCTCCTTAATCTCCTCCTGTCTTTTTCTCTTCTACATAGGCAACGTAGGATAGAAAATTGAATTGATTGCATTTAAAAAGGGGCATGGGAAAATTCCGAAGCAATGCGCTGTCTGTGTTAATGTGCAACTTCTAGGAAAATAGTGTTATATATTAATATACATATATATGTTTAAGCATTGAAAGGTTTTCAGGCATTGTAGACATGCTTGTTAAAGCTCCTTTCTCTCACCCCGATAGTCACATATGTCATTCTTGATGTGGAGCTGCCTGATAATTGAAGCTGGGAGGAGAGGCGGGGGGAAGACTGGAGATAAGAATTGTAATCTCTCCTGCTGATATGCTTTGGTTCTCCTTGCCTAGAAGAGAGCCTGTGACTGTGTGGCATGCTGCCTGTCTCTTTACCTGTCTGCTGGCTAGGAAAAGTTGCTCAGTGCCTCCGGGCGGGGGCCTGAACAGCTCTTTTCAGAACAGAGGAAGAGGATTTGTGTGGACGTGTCTCTGCGGTAGGAAAAAAAAGGATGCAAAAATCAAATCCCTTTTTTCTTCCATGTTGTAAAATGGCTTCATGCGTCACAAACACTGTAGCTGAGCAGGGTGCTACAGAATTGGGAGATCAGGCATTTTGCTCGAAATTGGAGGCAGAGAGCACAGCTTTTCATGGTGAGTAATCCACTGCACGTCCTCTGGAGTGGCACAGTTAGGGTTGTCCCTGCTCAACCCCCTCATTTGTACAGGGCTGCAGCAAAGCTGTGCCGGGATTGAAAATAAATGAAGGAGTTGAGAGAGGGAAAATCGTTACCACCCTTTGCAGAGTTGGGTGCTGTATGTTTTCCTGTCATAAACCGTTGTGAATTTGAAAGGGCTGCTGTATTTCCTTCCCAGACACGCTAACGTTTAGTTGGCAAACGAAACAACCTTTGGTTTGGAAAGCTCTTCTGAGATGCTTTGGGGATGAAAGGCATCAGCGAAGTTGTCATTACATCTCCCACGGCTGCCTTGGGTGAGGAGCTGGACTGCGTGTCCTTTCAGATGCAGAATGCTCAGGCTGAGCCAATTTAGTGAGTCGTCAGCTCTCACTTTTTGGGCTTTAATTGACTTCCTACTGCATGTCACATTGCATTTTCCTTTGGAAGGCAGACGTAGAGAGTCGACCTCCTTCTCTGGGCTGCGAAGAGAACATGGTTTCGTATTAGATGGAGCTGTCTCATGCAGGCTGGGGGAAGCACCTCGTCTAAGAGAGTGCTGAAGCAGAAGTGTGTTCTTTGCAATAATAATACCTTCTCAGCCTTGTGGGTGACTCGTCAGATTACTTCTCATCTTGTTCTTTCACAAATGATATGTAGATACACAACCTGTGTGAAGATGAAGCTCCCAGGAGGCTTTCCTCATCTATGGTAATGTCCTTAATGTAGGAGGAAATCCTCACCAGTTCCTTTCTTGAGGAGTTGCCGCTGGTTAAGAGTTTAAACAGACCACTTGTTATCTAGGTCCTTCCTGATTTTGCTGCCTTGTTTTCTTGGTTATCCTAAAAATGACAGGTTGCTATTTAATGTGCTTGGATTGACTTCACAACCTATCTACTCAGTCATCTGCTTCCTGTGCGCTCTGCTTTGAAAATACTTCATGTCATGACAGCGATGAGATGGCCCATCTAAGTGATGGGGCAAATTAAATTAAGTACTTCATGCAGCGTCAGTGGGGAACAAACATTAGCTCAAAACTAACTCGGCTGTGTCTGGGGTATCTTGCCCCTATATCGTTGATGTGGCAGTCCCCAGTTTATTATTCTACCTTTAGACATACTTTGCCTGTGTTTCTGGTGGAGTATTTCTTGCATTTCTGAGGGAGAATTCTCTAAGCAAGCACTTGACAAACAGCTATTAAAGCTCTGTGGTTTTCCTCCTACTTGGGTGGTTCTGGCCCAAAAGCACCAGTGTTGCCAGGTAGTCCTGTCGCCTGTCTGATGAGCCCAAGCAATGAGTCCCATGCTTTGTGTTTGTGTGCTGGCCTCCTTACAGTGACTCCATTACCTTTTGCTTTGAAAAGTAGTTCCTTGCAATTTCATCTAGTGCTTGGGGGCACTATAAACATAATTTTGCATATAAGCAGCTCATCCTGTACTCAGATTTGATGCCCAACATTGCAGTTTATGATACAGAGCCGATTACTGAGTCCTTACTAAATACCCATCATTTTTTCAGTATCATAAAGAGCACCATCCCAAACTGCTTATGTTCTGCTGAGTTTTGTCACTAGCATGTACGATGTTCTGTCCCGATCCGTTTCTACAGTTAAATAGTATTCAAGTGAATTCATTAAGAATGTCACCTTATATTAACATTAAAATATATTAAGTGTCATGAAAAATAAATGTTCCCAATAAATTCACGGAGTGCAAAGCTCTTCTGGATCATGAGAGCTGAACTTGGATTGCTCTGGGAAGATGGAGGGAGGCGTATGCGAGTTGAACACAGGGCATTGCAAGAACAAAATGTTTGCAAAAGCTCCCATTTATCTGCCAGAGCAACATGGATCTTGCTGTTGCCAAGCTCGGTGTCTGTAGCTTGGTGCCTTCTGCTGCAGTTGCGTGAGACGCTAATCCCTAATGCACAGCGAAGAGCACAACACCTTGTTGAGCAGCTAGGGATATCCTTGCTGCTGACTGCTACGGGACGAAAAGCAGAACCCTGAATTCATGGGTTGCTAGACACTGAGCCTCCTGGGTCACCTGGAATAGCAACTCACCCTCGAGTATCAGCACTGTGCGCTCTCTTCCCTACCTGTAGGCAGTTAGGGCGCAGCAGATGCTCTGCAGTAAGGACACATCCTCTTACCTCATGATGCTGTCTCTGTGCTCCTGCCTCATGAGATCCCTCCTCTCTTTTAGCAGTAACAAATGTTCTTGTTTGCAAAGTAGGAAAATCATACGGAAATGTTACAGGGTGTCCCTTTTCTCTCCTGCAGCTGTTGCGCTGCCTTCCTTCCACCTTGGTGTAAAACTGAAGTTGTATGCTTCTGGGACTGTTGTGAAGAGGGTATAGGCAGTGCTTTGCAGCAGCAGGGTACTGACACTGAACAGATTCACGGAGGAATCTCTATTCCCCTGTCTCTTTCCTTTTGTCTTCCTTCTCTCACGAAGATGCTAATCACCACTACGTTCATTAAATGTCAGAGGGTCTTTAGCAACCTCGGAAGGAAGAGAAACAGAGCTGTCAGTGCTAATCTCAAGCACAAATGTGTAGCCCTTGCCACATCAGTGTGCCTTTGTCACCTCTAGATTGGATTAGTGCAGTGCACGGTATGTGGGTCTGCAGCTGAAGACATGCAGAACAGTGTTGTCTGCTTGTTTTAGTGTCACGGGAGAGCGTTTTCTAGAGAGAAGACAGCGTTTAAGAGTAATGCCTTCAGTCAGGATCCTGAGCTGACTTCTCACACTGGTCTGTTCAAAGCTGTTTTGGCAGTCAGGCAGTGCTTTAAAGCTTACCTGCTGCTGTTGCTGCTTTCTGTAAGAGGATAAGTTGAAGGACTGAGGGGGGCTGAAACTTAAGGCATGGTGAGAATATATTGGCTGTAGCCCCTCAGCTGTCTTTATTTTTATTTTTAGTTATTTTTCCACATTCTGGATTTTAATATATGGCGCTTGTGTTTAGAGATCCCCTTAAACAAGGGGACAAGACATAGTCAAGGTTTTTTTTTTTTCCTGCTCACAGGTGAAAGACGCAGAGAAGTTTGGCCTCCTTATTAGGACTAGTCAATCACTTGATCAGGTAGACAAGACAACAGTCTTCTGGGAGAGGTGTAAGAGGGTAAGAGACATATTTTGATTGCAGACTGGGGTTAGTGTGATAAAATACTAATGGTGACTACACAAAGTCATGGCAATCAGGAAACTGGGCTGTTAGGAACGAGCCCATGCACACGAACAGCCTGCAAGGCAAAGAACATGCTGGGGATCACCTCTCCTTACTAGCTGCAGAGGGAAAGACAGTGTCAGTCCTTGGTTCAACTGTTTGCTGAACTGTAATTGGGGACCAAAATACTCTTTTAATTTCGTAGTTATGCTCGGTGCACACAACTACTCGTGTAGTTTGTCCCACAGAAGGTCTCAGTTCTGGAAGACATCCCTTTCCATGCTACTCTAGAGGAGACAAGTTGCTCTTTTTAATGGGTTCCCCTGGGGACAGTTTCTCTCGTGATAATGGTTTCTTTACCCACCCTGAGATACCTAGTGGCATGATGTTTCTGAGCCAGCAAGCGGGTTCTGTATGTACAGCAAGATGTACAGCATGATAGGATAGGAAAGCTTGGCAAGTACATTGGTGTTCAGGGTGCTAGGTGGTGGCTTTTCTGGCAGGGATGGTGAGTTAGGCCAGTTGTGAGTTACAAGGCTTCATGCGTATGTGGGCTGTTTGTTTAAATTTGACATTGCCTGAGTGATATATTCTACATCAACCCTTTGGTCCAGCTGCTCCTGCTATAGTTATGGTGGTCTACTTGGTTTTTGCAATATCTACCCTTTAGCATTTTGGCTTCTCTTGTTCTGCCATTCTCCTGCTTTGCCATTTCGCTGTGGATGTGGAGCTGTGGTATCCATATCCACAGCAAAATATCGGTAAGCATTTTGTTGTTCCTGTTTGGAGACTGAGCTTAGGTAGTACCTCTTTTTTGCTGAAAAAGTTTCTCTGGTCAGAACTATGAATCAAAGCAGTTTGTTCTACTTGAAGTGAGAATCAGCCAAAATCCACGTGCAGATGCTGGGGTTGTTCTTTGAGCTACAGAGCCAAATCAACCAGAAAAGTCTCTTTCCATGTCTGCCAAGTCCCCTGGCTAGTTTAAGTGGTTCGCACTTCTGCCTGGAGCATAACACGTTGCTGTGCCAGCCTTCAGCAGAGAACTGCTGTTGTTCTTCTGTCCTTCAAGTTAGACGGTCCCAGAAAACACAGTCTGAACACCGTTTTCCCGTGCTCTGGAGGGAGTGTGCTCTGCTCCTGCTCCCATGTTCTGGGACTTCCACTAAAGGTGAAGTGTGTGCTGAAAGCAGGTGTGGTTGCAGAAACCAATTCAAGCACTGTCTGTGGAAATCAGTAATTCCTTTAAAGTCACTTAGGAAGGCAGGGAAGCTCACCTGCATTAGAGAAGTCGTGATCCTGCAGGGAAGAGGTGACTTCATTTCTGGAGAATGTCAACTTCCTATTCTTATGGCTGTCAAGCTGAAGGAGGGTTAGAATTTCCTTCTTTGAACCCTCAATGTCAGCAGAAGACTTATAAAAATGCCTGATTAGATTATGCCATCGCTGTAGTAATGAAAACCACTAATTAATGCTGTTTGTGTGTTACGCTTAGCCTCTGGTGGAAACGTGGCACTTGGAGGCTTACCGCTTTGCCTCTGGTGGAAACTGTTAACCATTGGACCTGTGGCTAAACAGTGTTCTCATTTTTTTCCTCTTTAAATTTTTCTCTCCTCATCTCTGTGTTTCATTACCTAACACATTACTAAATAAGCAATGAACCAAAGATTGCCCACGCTGTTCCAATGAGATTAAACGTTAATGAGAAAGATTGCTCTTACTAGTTCCAGCTTTCTGCAAGACGGGTGCCCAACTTTACCGTAATCCACATATTTTTGGTCAAAGGCTAATCTGGTGATTCCTTTGTTAACTGTCTGCTTTCTTTCTCCTTATTCCCTAGCTTTCTGCAGAGGACGCATTGTGAGGGTACCCAAAGGTCCTCTAATTCGAGTCTTGGGCACGGAGGTGGCGATCCCTTGCAGTGTTAGTGACTACGACGGACCCAGCGAGCAGAACTTCGACTGGGAGTTCGCCCGAGAGACTGACTTCGTGCGGATAGTGAGTACCTGGGATTCTACCTTCACCTCTGAGGAGTACCAAAAACGTGTGGGCCACGGGGATATCAAACTGAGACGGAGCAGCAACGATGCTGTGGAACTCGTGATTAAAAACATCCAGCCAACTGACCAAGGGAAATACAAATGCTCCACGCCCAGCACTGATGCCACCGTTCAGGGAAATTATGATGCTGAGGTCCAAGTGAAAGGTATTTCTGAAGAGTGAGGTGTGCTCTAAGTTTGTTTTTGATATTGATTATAGATGTACTCTTAATGATGTTGCATTTCTGTTGCTTATGAGCATTGTGATTTTTTTTCCTGTTTAATTCCACTAAAGCCAAAATTGGGAGGCATGATAAGAGCAAGGGCAAGCAAGGTGAAGAAGCAAAGGGCGGCTGTTACTCTAAACACTTTTGCTTTTTCTATCTAGGAAATAGATAAATAAATATGGGAAAACTAAGTAGTGTGTTTTCCTAAGATGTCTGCAAATGCTAAAAGTCACTAAGCCTCTGGGGAGAGTGGCTAACTTCAGGTAAAATCATAGCCTGTATTCTCTCTTATTTAGTGTCATTTGGAGATCTTCCTTTGAGGAAAGTAGTCTTCCCTTTCATCTTTATCATGTTGTTCCTGCAGTTATGTCCTAGCCTTGCACTCATTTAAGTTTCTTCAGTAATAATTTGGGAGACTGTTTTTTCTCTTTGTGTTGTCTCTTTTTCTTGTGAAAATCAAGATGGTTCTGGATGGGAATAGTCTGAATGATATTACTTGGATAAGAAATCGAAGTGAGGGGAGGGTAAATAAAGTTGAATGCTTGTCTTGGCTTGTTTAAAGCAGGTGACAAATTAATTTTCAGCCGAGTTTCCTTGTTCCTGGAATATATTTGTGTGGAAGAAGGAACAATTGGAGAGGTGGTAGTTTTAGTGCTTCATATCCGAACAGGTTGTTGTGGGTGTTTTCTCCTTTCTTTGCTTTTATGATATTCGTCTATTTTGGTCTTTTTTAATAGTGATTTCTGATGGCTTATCAGTGAGCGGTTCAAAAGCACGTTCTTCAACATCTCTCAAGCTCTCTGAGGGTGACTCCTTCAAGCTGCGCTGCTCAGCAATCACCACCTCACCAGAGCACACTCACCTGCACGTGACTTGGCAGATCAAAAGTGGATTGTCTTGGCAGGACATCCTGTCTTTGACTCACGAAGGCAAATTCCAGCCTGGCCCTGGCTATGAGGAGCGCTACCGTAATGGAGATATCCGTTTGGACACAGGAGCGAATGACACGTATCGACTGTCTGTGTCCCAGGCCTCGTCGGTGGATGCGGGCGTCTACAGGTGTCTCGTGAGCGAGTGGGTGAGAGGGGCAGATAGCTCATGGCAGAAGATTCAGGAGAAGAGCGTGGAGATAGCAAGCGTGTCGATCCAGCGGACTGGTGAGTGTTACTGCTGGGCTGGGGCCGTAGCTCGTAGCTACAGCAGTGCTGTGCCCAGAAGGTGATGCTTCTTGAGAGTAGAAATTGGATTAGCTGAACTATATGAGGACACCTTTCCAGGAGAGCTTAGAGTGCTGTTTAGATAGCTGGCCTGTTTACATCTGAGTTAATAGCAAATGCTTGGCATGAGTTTGGTAGCTTTTATTCTGGGGGCAAATGGGGATGATGGCATGGAAGGATTGACTGGAATCTCTTATGTGCCTAGATTGAGATTTTTATCTCACCCTTAGTTCACTTTAGACTTCCTCTGGTTACACTATTTCTTAAATAGTGTTGTGTTTAACCCCGAGTGTCCTAAATCTGCTCTCTGTGCTGTCATTAACATAGGTTATCTGAGAGCACTAAACCGCTGTGCTTCCCCTGTGAAAGTGGACTGTGATTCATGACAGATGTGAATGTTATGTGTTAAAATGGCATAGAAAGATTGGCGGAAGAGAGAAAGGCAGTGATAATTTCAAAGGACAAATTATCCGCTGATTTCTATCACTACCACTGGATCACTGGGCTGATGGCTCCGCTGTGTTGGCGGGCACTGCTAAATGCATCATTGCATGCTTGACTAAGGAGACAAAAATACACGGAGTGCTGTGCTGAGGATATCCAGATATCCCTGTCTATGCGGGTTTCAGGAGCAGATGCACAAAGCACTTAATTGCATTAGCATTACCACTGCTAGTTGGAGGGGGGAAAGCAGGGGGTGATGCTACTTGTGACTCGATAGGTGGTAAAACAGGCAATGATGGTCTCAGAAATATGAGATTATGGCAGTATTTTTTTCAGAGTGTTCAGAAAATAAGGGTATCTTTTCATTTTTGTAATCTTGTAATTGATATAGGGAAAAGTCAGAACTGCTGGGTTTTGGCTAGCTCCCTTGGATGTACTTTTAGTATTGTGGTGGTGTTTAGCCTGTGAAATTTGACAGGATCAATCTGCCCCTTTTTCAGGGTGTCTGTTACACGGTAAAGCTTACAGGTACTCTCTGCTGAGACAGGGGCAGCTAATTAAGATCTGTAGCCCTCTATTTTGTTGTACTTGTGGAGAATTTGGCCTAAGTAGGTGGGCTGAAAGGATGAGGATCGCCAGGACCAGTAGCAGTGCCTAATGGAGCAGTTTTTTAATGTTCCATCTGTATGTATGTGTTTTCTCCTGTTTGGCTTGTAATTTTTTTTGGCCTTCGTTTTCAGCTCAGTCATTGGCAGCACTGGCACTTAGTCAGGGGCAAGAAAGCTTTCTAGCCTCCCCCTCCCTTCTTACCTGCTGTAAACTGTAGGGTTGAATTTGTAGAAATAAAAATAATTACAGAAATTATTATCTAACATAAAAAAAAAAAAGTCATGCACAAAGCTACTTGTGTAACTACTTGCATAAGTAGCACAGATTACTTGTAACAACAGCAAAAAGCAGTTTCACTCTTCCATCTACTTTGGTGTCCTTAAATCATGAACTCTTTGGGCCTGACTTTGTTCCTGTATGTCTTTTTTAATAGCGCCTTGCACAAGAGGAATATAATCCTAAGTGAGGCCTTCAGGCACTTCTGCAACCAAAAAAGGAGCCTTGAGAAGGCACATACGAGTAAACTCTCCTAGAGTCCCTCTCCGTGATTATCCTGCCAGGTTCTGAATGCCTGTCACTAGTGCATGAAGACAAGAAGTGCTTCGTGGAGAAACACTGCTCTTAACTTTTCAGAGGTCTCTTAATTTGTATTCTGGCATTAGTCTGTTAAATTAACTAGGCTTTCTTACTGTTTCCAATCCCAGTGGGGCATTCATCAGATAAGGGACTTGGCTTTACCTCCCAGGAGAGGCTTGCTGGCCTCTGTTCAGTCTGTTCTGTGCTATCAAGTGGTGAGCAATGAGATGAGTACTGCTTGGTTTTATTGGCAGTAGTTGTGGCCACTCAGAAAAACAGTTTGGCATTTATTTACTGTCTCTAGTTCCTGGTGATAGTCCTAGAAAGCTTTTACAGATGGTTATGTATTAGGTACTGGAACATGGTTTTACATAGTAATCACTGATCTGCTCTTAGCTGCCTGTTTAAGGTAGGACTCATGGAACTACTGAGAAGAGCTGCTACAGTGCTGGTGTAGGTCCTAGGCATTTCAGTGGACGTTTTCTGTTCTGAGAGAGTCCCAAAATACCTTGACACTCCTGTGAGAATAAGAATCCTTCATGTTTTCCTACTGTGTGAGGGTGGTGTATAGTCTGTGATTAAGACAAAGTTTTCACAGACCAGTTGCTGTTGAGGTATAGAAACCCTGTTCTCTCTCCCTTCTTCCTCCCACCTTTATCAAAGATTCCTTGCTTGCTTGATAATGTGTACTTGTCTTAGATGACGCAGCTCAATAGCCAAGGGGTGCCTGAATGTGGGGCTACTGAGCTGATTGAGAAACTTCTGCAATAGAAAGTGAAGGTCTGGGTAACTTACAGTGAGTGAGCTCTTTAAAATAATAATAAAAGCAATGTTTTATTTTTTGTTTGAATTTTTCTCTCTTCATTTCCAAGTTCTAGATGTGCTCATCTCAACAAGCAATCTGTCTGTGACTGAAAGAGACTCCCTGGATCTTACCTGCAACATCACAACGGACAGGAGCGGTATTTTCCAAGCCGAGGTGACGTGGTATTTCTCTGGGTCACCTGATGACACCTTGTCAGATGCTGAGGTTTTGTTGAGCATGGACCATGACTCTGTTGTCAGTGATTCAACTCTTATCAGCCTGAGCCATGTCGATAGGAATTCCTATCGCCTCTTGGTGCGTGATGTGGCTGTGGAAGACTCTGGGTACTACTTCTGCCAAGCAGCTGTCTGGGTACCGCTGCACAACGGGAGCTGGCATAAAGTGGTGGAGAGGACATCTGCGCCAGTCAGTGTGGTGGTGACAGCATTAGGTGAGTGATTCTGCTCGCAAACTTCATGGATATTGTACCATGCATTCCTTGTTCCTATCAGAAAAGGGAAAGGACCTTGCAGGGTCTCATCTTTTACACATTTGCATCTATCATTTCTCTCTCTGGGCTTGTATATTATGGGACTTCAGGGTATCACTGAACTGTCTGTAACTGGGAAACAGAACTTAAAAGTCCACCTTGTTTTCCAGGGGCTGAAGCTGCCCCAGTATCATATTGTCCCCTTTCATTTCCCGTGTACTGTCAGCAGGGCTTTGATATTGCAGCAGGTGTTCTTTCTGAGCTCCAAACTCAGTGATACCATGTGGTTCCCATCATTTTTGAATCATTTGCCATACAATTATTTATGATGCAAACTTCATAATGAACTGTAATAGCTTTTAAATTGTTTTTGTTTTGTTTTAATCACAGAATAGTCTAGGTTGGAAGAGACCTACAAGATCACCGAGTCCAACCTCTGATCTAATGCTAACAAGTCTTCCACTAAACCATATCCCTAAGCTCTAGATCTAAACGTCTTTTAAGGACCTCTAGGGATGGTGACTCAACCACTTCCCTGGGCAGCCTATTCCAGTGACTAACAACTCGTTCAGTAAAGAAGTTTTTCCTAATATCCAATCTAAACCTTCCCTGGCGCAACATTAGCCCATTCCCCCTCGTCCTGTCACCAGGCACGTGGGAGAACAGACCAACCCCCACCTCGCTACAGCCTCCTTTCAGGCACCTGTAGAGTGCGATAAGGTCGCCCCTGAGCCTCCTCTTCTCCAGGCTAAATAGTCCCAGCTCCCTCAGCCGCTCCTTGTAAGACTTGTTCTCCAGACCCTTCACCAGCTTCGTAGCCCTTCTCTGGACTCGCTCAAGCACCTCCATGTCCTTCTTGTAGTGAGGGGCCCAAAACTGAACACAGTACTCGAGGTGCAGCCTCACCAGAGCTGAGTACAGGGGGACAATCACTTCCCTGGACCTGCTGGCCACGCTGTTTCTTATGCAAGCCAGGATGCTGTTGGCCTTCTTGGCCGCCTGAGCACACTGCTGGCTCGTAGTCAGCCGACTGTCAACCAATACTCCCAGGTCCTTCTCTGACAGGCAGCTTTCTAACCACACATCTCCCAGCCTGTAGCTCTGTTTGGGGTTGTTGTGCACCAGGTGCAGGACCTGGCACTTGGCCTTGTTGAACTTCATATCGTTGGCTTCGGCCCATCGGTCCAGCCTGTCCAGATCTTACTGCAGAGCCTTCCTACCCTCGAGCAGGTCGACACACGCACCTAACTTGGTGTCGTCTGCAAACTTACTGAGGGTGCACTCGATCCCCTCATCCAGATCATCGATGAAGAGACAGACCTGGAGACAGACCACATCCTACCGATAGATTTAGGATGGGATAGGATTTTATGCTGTTTTATTCTCTTCCTCAATAGACAAGTCTATTTTGGGAGACCGCACTATTGAATAGTGTGACTGAACAAGAGACCTGGCTAAGAGCTTAATTCTGGAAGTGTTGTTTAGTACAGTAACCACTAAAGCAGATCTTCCTGCAGTATTTAATATCCCATTCTGGTGCATTTTTGATCATTCAGTTCTAGACGTGAATGGGCTTTTAGCCTTTTGGACACACAAAGGATTATTTGTGCACCTGAATGTATGGGTTCCTTAAGTTACTGCAACATTTCTGCAGCAAGTTCTTTTAAGTCACTAGTGGAAAAAAAGATCTACTTAAACAGCAATTTGATGGTCTCTTTATTCTCTCCTTCCTTCATTCCCCAGCTGTTCATAGTTACTTTCCCTTCTTGTTTCCCTTATAACTATACCATCAATATTCTTCTTTTTTTTTTTTTTTTCCCAAGGGGTTTGTGGATAGGAGGAGCTGTGTTTAGCAGTTGTTCATTCTAAACAGAACAGAAGCTGGAGTGGAGGTCAGAGGTTCAACAGGCTTGTCTGATCTATCTGGCCTACAAGAGCAGGCTGACAGTATCTTTCCCTACACTCCTGCCCTGACAAGAATGTGTTTCAGAGATCGACTGGGTCATATACATGCTATATACATGCATATATATATATATATATATATATATATACACACATGCATATATATACATATACAAGACTAGATATTTTACTCTGCATTATTCTTTCTTAACATTAAGCTTTGGCCATCTCTCTTTATGCAAATATGCTCAGAAGCAAAGTTGCTTGGGAGAAATGCTAAAAATGAACCTCCAGCAAAACTTCAAAAAAGCCTGGCTTTTTAGGGGTATGTCAGCCTACCTATCTTATCTCCTAGTTTAATCATGAGAAAAGAGTAACTTAAATTTAGAAGCAACATAACTCAGGATGGGGTTGCAGGATGCTGTAGGTAAGGCATTTCCACCTTTTTCCTGCTAAAATTCACAAAGGATTGCTCGTGTTGGAAGCATGAACGAACCTAGATGTGAACTGGAGGGGAACTGGCAGAGCTGTTGTACTTGATGTTTGTTCCCAGCTTTTATTGGATACAAGCATCTGTGCCTAAACATTCTCCATGTACTCACTCATTTGAAGCCTCTTGTAATCAGTCTGATGGCACTGCCCAGTTACAAAGGCAGAGCTCCTCCAACATAAAAGGACAGAATGGGTTCAGCATATAGAGAGTCTTTTTCTCAGAAATAAATAGCTGTACCACAAGGTTAAATTCCAGTGATAAACATTGTAATTTTGCAATTTGGCATTGTGCAGAGCAGTTGAGCTGTGGCTCTTCCTTGCATACTTGTAATGTGTGCTAGAGGTGAGTGCACAAGTTGTAAGCCTTTACTTCTGGTCTTTAGCCATTCGAATTACACATTCAGCTCCTGAGAGCCCCCCCCTTTCCCTGTGCACATGCATGTGCACACATGTTCATGCACACACAGGTGCACCACATGCTCACGTACTCCTTTACATTGCCAGTGCCTGTAGAACTATTCCTTGCTTTTTCCATTCCAATTGGGTGTTATCTGGAGAAAGGAGAGAATAAAATCTACTCCATTGCAGATGCTTGGTTGCTAGAACAAAGAAAAGTAGAATAATTTCTTCAGCATTTGAGGTTTTCAGCTGCATCCAGAATTCACCAACTCCTCCTTCTTAATGGCAGTTAAGAGCTGCTGGGGTATTAAGTCATTGAACTGTCAGTGAGGCTGTTCTTTGACAGCTGACAGAGTGGAGGAATGAGGTTTATCCAGCCAGCCTTTTATTCTTTCTAAATCCTCTGTCTGAATGTCTGTCAGGGTGAAGCGCCTATCTGGAGTGGTGCTGTCAAAGCCAAGACTCTTCTTAGCGGTCCTTTCCCTCCCTGTAAATAAAACAACCTGAAATGATTATTGAAGAACTTGACTTTCTTGCAGCTTTTTCCTTTCTGTGTTCCTATCCTGAGTTTCGGCTTTCTTCATCTTTGTTGCTGTGAAAATATTAATTGGTCTTGACTGCCTTCTTTTTTTGGTGGTAAAGATGAGTCAAGGGGGAATAAGAAAACTGCAAAGTGTGTACAATATATCATGAGGCCCTGGAGAAGACTGGTCTTTTGTGAATGAGACAGGAAGGGTAGAGTAGCTGTAGGATCTGTGGGGATTTACTTGCACCAAAAATGGTTTTTTTTGCCACCATGAATAATCTATGAGTTGGTTGCAGCAGAGGAATTGAGTGAATTTTTATTTTGTATTACTCATACCAAAAGTCTGCAAAAATCTATGCTTATGTTCACTATGTAGTGCACGGTGAGCTAGTGTACAGTAAATTTCAGCAGGCATTATAATATACACAAAGTAGGTTAACAGTCAGAGATGCATATATCAGGAAAGCTTTGCAGAATAAAGGAGTACAATGCTATACAGCTGCATGGTACTGCTGCCAATAGTAGGTACTTTGGACTTAGGTGAACAATACCTTTAAGTTTGTGTGTTACCTAGCACTGCAGAAACTCAGTGATTTAAATCCTCTAGCGTCTGGTCTGTTTGTATGCCCTTGTCCTTGCTAGATGCAAGGACACTGCATGCCTGCATGCAGAACGCTTAATGGTGAGAGATCCTTTCTTCAAGCTGGCGTGGCAGCAGCCAGGTTGCTTGAATAGGATTGTTTCCATCATTTGCATCTGAAGTCCAAAAGTGCATGTGCACACACATTAGTGCAGCAGCTCTATTAAGATGTTTTATTATCTTGGCTCACTGGTGAGCTAAGTCTAAGCTTTAGCCTTGGATTGCCTTCTCTGTCCCAATTATAGCTTCAGTTAATTGTTTCTGGGAGGGCAAAATGCCAAATACAACATAAAGCAAGAAATAAATATAGAGCACTGAATACGCTTATAATATAAAATCCATGTGATGAGTATTGGCTGAACAGTTGGAAGGCTAGTCTTTTTTCTGAGTAATAGTACGCAGCAAGAGAGAAAAATATTCTAATGCTAGTAAATAAACATGTATCTCCTTTGTGGTGAGAGGTCCTTGCTGTAATCTTTTTCCTTTACCATCTCCATAGTCCAAGAGAAAATAGTCATGTGGCTGCCTTATCTCTTTTAGGCTTTGGACAGCCAGCTATTTTAGATTTAAATACAGCAGCCCCAGTCTTAACCCGTGCATTTCAAGTGATCCTTTTCAAGCTCAAGCTTCAGGGTTTCTAGCCTTGTAGCTGTACAGCATGTACTTCTCGGTTCTGTGGAGCTCTTCTGATACACACATCGTTGGCTTAACCTACTTGTATTTTATTATGATGCCCTCTGAAATTTACTGCACGCTGCTGTTTGTGCTGCCCGTGGCCAGCGGCACTGATGCCCCCTGATTTGGGTGGATGGGTGGGTGAGATATTTGTGTTCTGTTCTTGTTTAACATTCATCGCGTGCTGTAGAGAGATGATGGGATGATAAGTGCAGAGAAGAAGGCATTTCAGGATGGGAAATGAACTCTTGTCCTGGAGAGAAACCGGGGAAATGGGGTGGCTCTGGCCAGTGCAAAGCCAGAGAGTAACTGGTCTTCTGGCCGATGGAGGTCTTTGGACAGGTGCAAAAGTGACTGGATGTCTGAAACAACCGTGGGTTCTTGGGGCCAGGCCTAAAGAAGGGAATGATTTTGCTCAATAAGATCACTTGGTCCTGATTCTTCTGAAATGGTCTGACCAGACAGACAAATCCTGTTTGGAAATTCAGGCCTAGGGAGGCTCACTTCAGACCAGTACAAGTACGAGAACTAGAGTCCAAGTTCCCAATTGCCAGCTCTTGTAAGAAAAAGAGATGTTCTGGCACTTGGCTTTTGGATCGTTTGCTCTCACAGACTGGATGTTAGCAGTTAGCAGTATCTTATTTAACATTAAACTCTGCCACTTGCTCCTTTCTGCTTGCATCTTCTCACTTCTTTGTTTTGGGTTTTCTCTCCCACAGAGCCAGATTATGAGGTGTTTCTGAATGCATCTAAAACACCCAAGTTTTCAGATGACCCCACTGAGCTGGAGTGCAGAATCACAAATGCCCAGGACACCAAAGCAAATATCCGCTTCACAGTTTCTTGGTACTACAAGGAGCACCTGCTCGGTGACGGTGTTGCGACGGAGGAACTGCTGGCCACCATGGATGCGGACTGGACTCTACTTCTCGGGGACAAGAGCAGAGAGCGGACTCAGAACGGGGAAATAATCTTCTCTAAAAAGGCTGTTGACACCTTCAGTTTACGGATCCAGTGGACTTCAGAAAGTGACAGAGGAGATTATTCCTGTGTCATCTCTGCATGGAGTAGGCACCGCAACAACAGCTGGGTAAAAAGCAAAGACGTGACTTCTGCACCTGTCAGCATTTTATGGGCTACACAAGGTAGGAACCTTGCACCTATTCACTGGAGGACCTGGAAAGCTAAGATAGTTTTCTCTTGAGTAGGTCCATCAGGCAGAAGGCCTACAAATGGGTTTTGGAAATGGGGCTCTGTGTTACGAAGAGGAAAAAACTCTGTGTGAAGGCCTGTATTTTTGGAGGTAAATAACTACTAAACAGCACTGACCAGTTTTGTGCAACAGCTTGGAGAGGAAGTGCAAAACAGATTCATTGCTCAAACTGTGCTGAGACTTAGAGGAACCAGGCTGTCATTTTGACAGGGTGGTATCCAGCAGTAATGCTGGGGTCGCGGCCCCCTTTCATGACGCAGAGTATTTCATTCTCTCTAGGATGCATCTTGTTGCTAGCAACAAGGCTGTCTGCTTGATAGCATGTTTTTTTGTTTGTTTTGTTTGTTTGTGTTTGCCCTATACCAATTTACATTTACAACGTGTGTTTAGAGGGCACTTTTGAGTAAGCTTATGGGCATAGTAGTACCAGAGCATCAAGAAAAACCCCAAAACAGTATGTGACAGCAAAGTCATTCAGTGCTTTGCTTGGACCTAGGCCTCTTTTAGACAGAAGTGAACTGCCCTCTGGTCAGTATTTCAGCTGTCGATGGGAGTGTTTCTTAGGAGCTAAATAAAGGTACCTGAATCACTTAAATGCTGATATAAAGTGGGTGCATGTAGCCTGAATGTCCTGTAGAGTGACACCCTTTTGGCTTACGTGTGGAGCAATGTAAGAGGGGACTGTTGAATGGGGGAAGAAGGAATGGGATAACCTAGGATGTAACATCTCTGGGGAAAAGAAAAAAAAAAAAAAAGGCCACAAAAAACAGTGATTAGGTAAGCTGCCTTTGTGCCTCATAGATTTGTTAAGCAGTATGGTTCTGGCAGCCATAGGCAGATGACTGTATTTCAAAGAGGTAGCTGGAAATGAGTTTAAAGCTGTTCAGGCATTATCTTTAAATGAACTGGAGAACTTCTGCTGTGATTCTGTTCCAGCAGAGACAGAAAATGGCAGGCTGCTTGCTTAGACCTCCCTTCACCCCCAGACCAAGTCTGGTCCACAGAAAGGGTGTTTTCTTTTTTGTTAGGAGCTGGCTTCTCTAGCAGGAATGAGATCTCTCAATAATGGTGAATGCTGGTCACCATTAGTCCAGTTATGCCATAACTGAGTGAGTGTGTATGTGTGTGTGCATGCACACGTAATGGATCATTGCCTTCAGAGCAGCTAGAGAAACCAGCTGGAGTTGAAAAGTCTCAGCCTGTGTTGACATTTCTGAGGGAAAACAAACCGTGACAGGTGTGAACGTTCCCTTATTTCTGGTTTTGTTCCAAAAACTCTGCTAATTTTGCCACACAAATGTAAATGTTACAGTCCCCATGCTGAAAAGTGCATTTGTTGGCAAAACTCAGAGCTGGGGTATTTACGATGTGAAAGCAAACTCTCCTACAAACATTCTTCTTCTGAAAAAAAAAAAAAACAAAACACCACACATTGTATGTATGGAGGGGGAAATATTTAGGCTTGATTTCCCCTTTCTTCCTTTCCACTCCCTGCCATGCTCTTCCAGCAATCCGACCCCAGATGCCATTCCCTGCATGCCCTAGCCCTGGCTGTAGCTGGTTCCTGTGGGCTCCAGACGGGGCTGTGAGCCTGGTAGTGCAGCACCAACTATGAAGGAGTTAATGTGCTGCTGCCTCTGCTCTCTGACTGTTGTTTTGACAAGTATCTCTGGTGATTTGAGTCCCGAATTGCTCCCAATGCTTATAAAAGCAAGCAGCCAGGCTCCCACGTGTTTGCCTAAGGAGAGAACCGAAATTTGCCTCTTCCTTGGATAGCTTGTGCCTACATAGAGACTTTTCTTCCAACTATTTCACTATTTGCATTGTCTGTGTTAACTTTAGAGCAGTGCTGGGGGGTGGGGAGGACTTCAGAGAGATCTGACTTTGTAAAAGCTCACCCTGAGCATCTGAGAAAGGAGAAATGATTTTGTTGCATCCGTGGGGCAGTCAGTACAGAGGGGTGCTGAGGATAACAGGCCTTTGCTTGAAATGTAAACATCACGTGAGGATGTCAAAGCCCTTTTTCCTTGTGTTTTATAATAAATGCATGCTTGCCCATTTTCACTTGAGGCCTTTTATCGTTTTTTTTCCCCCTGTTCTATCCATTGGGACTAATAAAGCTCATGTGTCTTTCTGCTTATTCAGCTTTGCAAGTGTGGCTGATCGCACATCACAATTGCTTTTGACCTGGTCTGCCTGATTTCTGTTTCTTTGCCTTTTTTTTTCCTCACTCACTGCCCCCCACCAATGGCGACAAAGCATCTTCATCTCAAAAATGAAAAGCATCGCATGTATTGTTGTATTCAGGTTATTCACTTCTTGGAATTTGGACTTCAAAAGGGGTAAAGGAAGGGACGGAAACTTTTCTGACTGGTTCTGTAGGTGATTTTTGAACACAAGTTTGATAGTTAAAGAAGATTATTTATCAGTTGGAGTGTGAGTACTACCTGCATTTAAAACAAAGCTGCTGTTAGCAGTGTAACGCAGAATTGGTGCTTGTTTCCTAAACCGGTGTTGTCAGCTTTAGATCTGCATGAAAGCCTTAGCAAAAGAGAGCATTATCTTTTAATTGAAACTCCATGTCCCAAAGATACTATTATTTGGGGTTTTGTTAATACTTCTGTCTTTAATTTGCAAAGTAATTGTATTTAACAGAATGTTACTGGTCCTAAACGTTTGCTCAGGACCTTCCATTAAGTTTAATGGGGAGCGAGGGCATCTTCATCTTGCAGAAAGTCCTGTGAACAGGGAGCAGGTGATATTTCTTCTACCCACTTGTCTTTGCAATTGCTGGTGTGTAACACACTGCACAGTAAAGACAAGTAGTTTCTTTTGAGCAGAGAAATCCCCATCCCTGTGGCACCACTCCGTCACACCTAAGTGCCAATTTGGGCCTGAGAACAAGCAAGTGCGGTACGGTAGGTGCACGAGCCAGGAGCCCCTGGGCTCCTCTTTCCCTGGCTGCACGAGGATCAAGTGGTTGTAATCATGGCTTAGGAGCTGAGCAGGGCAGTGAAGGTGATATAGGTGTGTGTGTGTGTGCAGCAGTGAGAGCTGTTGCCTCATGTATCAGGCCGTGGTGTAGGCCGCAGTTTGCCGGCTGTGTTTTCAGAGCTCGTGGTATCCGAGCTGCTAGGCCTACAATTGTACCGTGGGGTGCTGTATAGCCTCCTCCTCCTGCGAAGGCAAAACTGTCATTACCTTAATGTCTGCTGCATTCCCTCTACTTCCAATCTTGTTCAGTGCACTGGGGGATGAAGAAGCCTTTACGAATATTGGGATGGTGTTACTTGGCGCTGCTGACGAGGCGTTAGGCTCTGAGATTAGTTAGTCGTGGCTGCTGTGCTTCTTTTCAGACTGGAATCGGTGGAGCACAGGGAACAAGTTTGTAGTTTCCTAAGGTCTGTTTGCCCTTTAGCTGCTAGGCTTCTCTAGCACTTTGAGTGACAGATCAGGTGAAAACTGTTTTCTGTCATTTCCCAGGAAGCATCCTTGAAGCTGAGCACACGCTTTGTTGTAGGGAGCAGCAAGAGAATTAGTGTGGGTTATCCACTTGGAGTGGCCAGGGATGGAAGGCAGCACCACGTGCTGCCAAGCTCCAAAGCGTAGTTTGCTCAAATTTTATCTAAAGAATCTGGCTAGGATTTCTGCTGCTGCTAGCCCTCTGTCTTGTAATAGGACCCAAACTGCTTATAAGCTTTGGGTATGGTTTATTTAGGATCTCTTCCCCTACTGTTTTCCAACAAATTCTGCAGATTGCAGTCTCCTGTGTGCGATGGACAGGGGTGTGTTTTGTCCTGCTTTTCTTACATAGAGCTTTTGGAGGAGGAGGAGAGATTCTGCACAGGAAGGTGAGACTTGCCCGTGTGTGTGTGCCTGCGTGGAGGGGCAGGCTTACAAAGTAGTGGTTAAGACACAGACATCGCTTTCCTGTCAATTCTCAGAAGATTAGAAAAGAGATAAGAGGCTGTAGTTCTTGGAAAGAAAATGTTCTTCGACCTCTCTGTCCCGTATTTTGCTTTCTAGCAAACAACAAACACTTCAGCACCTGTGGGTGTTGTTTTTCATGTACTCTTCTCCATTCTGGTTTGCATTTCTTATGTTCTCACATAAGAGAACGTGCCTCTGCCTTCCGTGGTATTCATCCAACCTAAGGATGAAGGGGCTTTGGGGTTTTTCTAAAAGTAGAAAAGTCCAGTGCAAGGACTTCTAGGAGGATGTCTCCCGGTTCTTTGTTCAGCATCCTAATTTCTAACCCTTTTGAATTCAACCACTGTTCTCCAGCTGCACTGCAGGTCTTCAGATGTTCTCTTCCACAAACTCTACGGACAGACTGCTTTTTCTGCTGCTTTTTCATGCTACCACTACAACTTTCTTTAACAAAAATAATTGGTCAAAGCAGCATTTTCTGTTGCACCTAAATAGGAAGCCAGGGGACAAAGCCTGGTCTGTCCTTCTTGAGGACAAGACATGCTCCCCTGTGTGCTGCTTCCTCACCTTTGGCTCAATGAATAGCTAAAGTACGGCATTTGCAGCCCAGATGTTGTAGCTTCTCAACTACATCTGTATTGCTCTCGTCACATGAAGGTATTTTCCTTATGTACGTGTATGAGAGACCAAGTGCAAGATTTCTTTCTCAGTGTCCAGGACTCAGCTCTCTGCCGTGGAGATCAGAAGCACAATGGACATTTGCATCAGCAAGATTTTTTGCCCAGAGCCTTCTCACAAGGTCTAGTGAGCAGCCCTAAGGGAAAGAGAAGTATGGTTAGCTGGTTGTGCTTCTGCTTTTGGGGCAGAATTATGATTGTAGGCTATGTTCCTGAAGTATAAGGGAAGTTGATTTATGCTGGGCTCCTAAATGCTACCATCTTATAAAGAGGGTGTTATCACAGTCTCAGGGACACAGAATGAGAAAACCAGATCTGAAGTCTAGAATCAGATGAAAAATGAGTTCTCACCCAGGGGAGCAGAGGATGTCTGCACACAAAACTTCAATTGTGATTGTACCCTCAGTGCTTAAATGTGCAACCCTTACATTCCCACTTGCTTAGTGGGAGGAAGTACAAGGGGGGCTGGTGTGGAGTATCAAATAATTCTGTGCTCAGCTAGACCACTTGATGCTGCTCCTGCTGTTTCTTTATATAGCTTTGTACTGTGATCTGCTTTATACAGTACCGATTTAAAGTTGTCATACCAGGTTTCTCATCTTGCGAGCCGTGTTTACTCATTGTGAAAACTGCTGCTTGAAGGCAAAACACTGCAAAATGTAATCTTGACAAGTATCTCATTGCTCTTATGGGGAGGGCATAAATATTACTTCATTTAGTTCACTTTGGGGAAAGCGTTGCAATCCTACCATCACTTATTTTCCTTATCCTGAGAAGTTTCACCTTGCATAAAGGTGATGTGTGGAGATTTTTTTTTTGTTGTGTCTGGACCCATTTTTCATAAGGAGGGGAAAGGAGAATATGCTGTAGTTAAGTCCAGAAAGTTGGATTGGCCAAATTCTTGAAATACTGCTACTATGGGAAGTTGCTGTAAGTTGTGTGCTCTGCCCCAGCCCTTCTTTCCTAAGGAAGAACCTGGGTGTGTAGGATGTCTCTTCATCACAATGCCAGGAAAGTAGCAAATCCCTTTACTTTTATCTAGATATGTTTTCAGGCACTCCTCATTTTCTCAGTTTCTCACTGTGAGCTTGTTTTTTCTTTGTCTTGAGGCTTTGCTCCTAGATACATAATTTTCCCAAACCCTATAATTAAGGGATTCTTGGGACTGAGGAGCTGGCAGACTTGGAGGATGCTGAATAAAGGGAATGAAATCAGGTCGTAAGTGTTGCTGGCATTCTTGATGCCAAACTGCTTGGGGCACGTCAAGGTCTCTGTTAGGCTTGTAATCAGGTGAGTGCATTAGAAATGAGTGAAAAGAGCATTTGTGGAGGCAGATGTGTGCTGACCTCTTCGAGAGCGGTGTGTGTATGAGTGTACTGGAGGCGATGGGTTCTCATGTTAACGCCAACTTTCTCGTCATGCAATCTTGTCATGAGTGGGGGAGTTCAGCTCAATGTGTCTGGATTGCCGTTAGGGTGAATTTTTCAAGAGAAATAAAAAGCAGTTCTAGTAAGTGCTGCAGATTCAGTCAGTGGCAGCTTTTGTCACTAGTCACAAGTACTTCATCAGTGTCCCTGTACTTTGTCGCTGATGGGGCTTTTCCAGATCCAGCACAAAAGTGGGGCTCCAAGTCTCATCTGACTAGTATCTATACTCTTAAATGAAAATGTCCTGGAGGTTATGTTATGCCATGTCCTGTGTATTGCATCATCTGTTCAGTGTTTGGGGTTTGTCTGAATCCTTGAATCTTGACCCGAGCTGTTGTGTGCTGTTAAGTAGCATTCTGGGACGTCAGTATATGTTTAGATAAATGTGCTGGGATTTGTCTCTGCAAAAAAAGTATTTTGCTTATTAGTAACCTTCTAGATGAACAAGTGTTGCAGAAATAGCTGCACTATTTATTAACCCCTTCCTTGTTACTTACTTCCTTCCCTCTTCAGATTACACACTGACGGTGGAGGCAGTGAAACTGAAGCCATTCTTCGTGGCAGGCCACACCTTTGAAATGACATGCAAAGTGTCTTCGAAAAACATCAAGACGCCACGCTATTCTGTCCTCATCACAGCAGAGAAGCCGCTGACAGATCAGTCGAATCCCAATGGAACCACTCGCATAATTTCCCTGAACCAGGATTCGGTGGTGCGGCTGGAAGACTGGACGGACCAGACTCGTGTGGACGGCGTCGTTCTGGAGAAGGTGCAGGAGAACGAGTTCCGCTACAGGATGTATCAGACCCAAATTTCTGATGCTGGGCTGTATCGCTGTGTGGTGACTGCCTGGTCTCCAGGTGGCGGTGGCATGTGGCGTGAAGCAGTGAACGGCTTATCCAACCCTATCCAGATAGACTTCCAGACATCAGGTTGGTGTAGCATTTGTGTGTGTGTTGTGTCTAAGCCAGAAGGCGGGGGGGGGTTCTGTGACACTCTTCCAGTGGTTTCCCTGTCTCTGGGCTACACCTGCTACGTTAGAAATTGAAAGGCTCTCCAAATGCTCTGATGGCTGAGAACTTTGCTTTTCTCCTTTGGCGGTACTTGCATCTTTTTTTGCTACAAATTGTTTACAGAAAGACATTCGATAACCAAAAGGTTACGATTATAACTAATTTTTCCTTTACTAATTCAGGTTTTATGGTCCTGCAGACTTGGAGCTGATTCTCAGTATGAAATAATTGCTGCCACGTTTGCCAGCTTCATTGTTAGGTTGCTGTTAGGTAACAACCACTTTGGAAGAGTATTAATATAAACTGGATTTCTGTTCCAAAACAAACTTCATTAGCATAGCATTAAATTGCCTGAGCACACCTTCTTGTTGATGTAATTGCAGAAAATGGTTAGGTCAAGGCAATGGCAATTTTTCAACAATCTCAGCAAGTATATCCTGTCACTGAAGACCTTTGAGGCCTCTTGTGGCTGGTTTGCAAAGCTCCGCATGTTGGAATGAATTTCATTGCCCAGACGTGCATCCTGTTCCCTGCATCCTTGCTGAAACCCTCACCTTGGTCTGTAATGTACCCCACCTAGTGGGGTTTTCCTAGAGAAGCTTGCCTGTCCTGGTATATTACTGGGGTGAGAGAAAGTGGGGCAGTGGTGGTTTGAATTGTCAGAGGTGCATGTTAACGCTGACTTCCTGTCGTGCTGCGTGGGTGGGAACTGTTGCAGAGTTGTTCTTGTAATGGTGGTGCACTCATGAGTGAGAGTTTCATCTCATGATTTGATAAACCAAGCTCGTGATGACTTGAACACTTCTAAAGAGCTCTTGGTGTAGCCCAAGGGTGCATCCTGTGTTGGAGCTCTCTGCTCAGCTGCTTATCTCAAACCTCCTGCACCCCCCTGTTGCTATTCACAAACACAGCTTGGGTGAAAGTCTCTTTGCAGCCTTTATTCTTCATGAACCGAATTACTCTGCATATAATATTGGGACTGAAGGGTTTTGGGAAGAGGTGGTTCTGACTAGGCCAGAGCAGCTTGACTTCTGGTTGCCTCACACACAGACAGAATGTCTATGTTGGAAGAGACCTACAAGATCGCCGAGTCCAACCTCTGACCTAACACTAACAGTCCCCACTAAACCATATCCCTAAGCTCTACATCTAAACAACTTTTAAAGACCTCCAGGGATGGTGACTCCACCACTTCCCTGGGCAGCATATTCCAGTGACTAACAACCCTTTCTGTAAAGAAGTTTTTCCTAATATCCAGCCTAAACCTTCCCTGGCGCAACATTAGCCCATTCCCCCTCGTCCTGTCACCAGGCACGTGGGAGAACAGACCAACCCCCACCTCGCTACAGCCTCCTTTCAGGTACCTGTAGAGTGCGATAAGATCGCCCCTGAACCTCCTCTTCTCCAGGCTAAATAGTCCCAGCTCCCTCAGCTGCTCCTTGTAAGACTTGTTCTCCAGGCCCCTCACCAGCTTCGTAGCCCTTCTCTGGACTCGCTCAAGCACCTCCATGTCCTTCTGGTAGTGAGGGGCCCAAAACTGAACACAGTACTCGAGGTGCAGCCTCACCAGAGCTGAGTACAGGGGGACAATCACTTCCCTGGACCTGCTGGCCACGCTGTTTCTTATGCTAGCCAGGATGCTGTTGGCCTTCTTGGCCACCTGAGCACACTGCTGGCTCATAGTCAGCCGACTGTCAACCAATACTCCCAGGTCCTTCTGTGTCAGGCAGCTTTCTAACCACACATCTCCCAGCCTGTAGCTCTGTTTGGGGTTGTTGTGCCCCAGGTGCAGGACCCGGCACTTGGCCTTGTTGAACTTCATATCGTTGGCCTCGGCCCATCAGTCCAGCCTGTCCAGATCATCTTGCAGAGCCTTCCTACCCTCGAGCAGGTCGACACACGCACCTGACTTGGTGTCGTCTGCAAACTTACTGAGGGTGCACTCGCTCCCCTCATCCAGAACATCGATGAAGATGTTAAAGAGGACTGGCCCCAGTACCGAGCCCTGGGGACTCCACTAGTGACCGGCCTCCAACTGGATTTGACTCCATTCACCACGACTCTCTGGGCCAAGCCATCCAGCCAGTTCTTAACCCAATGAAGCGTGCGCCAGTCCAAGCCATGGGCAGCCAGTTTCCTGAGGAGAATGCTGTGGGGAACGGTGTCAGATGCCTTACTGAAGTCAAGGTAGACCACGTCCACAGCCTTTCCCTCATCCACTAAGCGTGTCACCTTGTCATAGAAGGAGATCAGGTTCGTCAAGCAGGACCTGCCCTTCATAAACCCATGCTGACTAGGCCTGATTGCCTGCTTGCCCTGCAAGTGCCGCATGACAAAACCCAAGATAATCTGCTCCATGAGCTTCCCTGGCACTGATGTTAAACTAACAGGCCTGTAGTTCCCCAGGTCTACCCTCTGGCCCTTCTTGTAGATGGGCGTCACGTTTGCTATCCGCCAGTCAAGTGGGACTTCCCCCGATAGCCAGGACTGCCGATAAATGATGGAAGCGGCTTGGCCAGCTCTTCTGCCAGTTCTTGCAGTACCCTCAGGTGGATCCCATCCGGCCCCATCGACTTGCGTACATCCAAGTGCTGTAGCAGGCCACCAACAGTCTCCTCATGGATTGTGGGGGCCACATTCTGCTCCCCATCCCCTTCCACCAGCTCAGGGTACTGGGCGTCCAGAGAGCAACTGGTTTTGCTGCTAAAGACTGAGGCAAAGAAGGCGTTAAGCACCTCGGCTTTATCCTCATCTCTGGTAACTAAGTTTCCCCCCGCATCCAGTAAAGGGTGGAGATTCTCCTTAGTCCTCCTTTTGGTATTGATGTATTTATAAAAACGTTTTTTGTTGTCTTTAACAGCAGTAGCCAGATTGAGCTCCAGATGAGCTTTGGCCTCCATAACTAAGATAATCATTCTCCACCATCTCTAAACGTGATCTCTAAAACCTCAACTTCTTTGTAGCTGGTGTGCAGGGAAAAGGACAAGGGCTGAGCATAGTGGGGTAGTTGTGCAATGAAGACTTCACTTTGTAAGAAGTTTTGAAGTGTATCATCCTGATAAAAACCCTGTTGAAGACACAGCCTGACCTAAGCTGGTCGAAGAGAGGACAGGGACTCAGCTCAGTGCCTGTTCAGTTCTAGGTCATCCCAGTGGTGTTTTTTAGTGTTACGGTAAGTTACTGTTCTGAAAATGTCCTGTTAGTTTGCATCTTCAAAAGCCTCTTGGAGTAATGCTGTCACAGCCGAATGTTGCTGTAGATTTGTCTTCTAGAGATACGGTTTTAATGGGCTGTAGCTTCAGCCTTGCTGCTCTTGTTATTTGAATCAGACGCAGTGGGAGAGCAAGACTTGCAAAGGGCTGATGCAAGAAACTAGGAGGGAAGAAATCTGGCCCAAACCGCCCCCCTGCAAGCTCTGACGTGGGGCTTTCCTGCGCAAAAGTGGTGCTTGGTGGCTCTGCTGACATTGTGTGCATTATGTCACTTTGAACTCCCATCCAAAAGCCTTGGCAAGAGGCTATTAATAGCCATGGTTCAGAGGGAAACCTGTGAGCTATGCAAGGGAGGGAAGTGTGCGTGTTACAGTCTTGACTTCTTTCTGCTGTCAGCTTCTACTCGCTCCCTCCTCACCCAGCTAGGATTTCCGGCACGTGGGGCGAAGAAGGGGAGGCAGCCCGCAGCACTGCCCTGGGAATGTGTGAATTCCCAGAGCAGGGGGAGGGATGGTCCTGAAGCCCTGTCAGCCTTCCATTCTTTACAAGAGAACGAAGGCAGAGATGAGATCCCCGGCACAATTTACTGGAGAGCTGTTTCCCAAAATAGTCTCACCATGTAGCCAAATCTGGCTTAAAATACCTTTCTTTCTTCAACTGATGGATGAACTTTGTGTCCTTCACGCTGGACGTTCATCTGTGAGCATGACGATGATGACACACAACAAGCACAATCAGAATGGATGTTGGCAGGCTTGCTTCCTTAATTACATACCCTCCTTCCCCCAGATTTTCTGCTTTCTTTGGTGCAAACTCTGACCAGGTCAGGCAGCCAGAGGTAAGTGGCAAAGCTGTGGAGCAGCCATAAAAGCACAGCTCAGATATCGCGCCCTTGTCTCGCATCCTGCGGTACAGGCAGCTGTCAAACTTGTTCTCCAAAAGAAGAAGCTGGTGCCAGGTTCTCCTAAATGAGAATGGTGTAAGGCAGAATTGCTGAGGTTGCTAGATTTTATGGGGAAAACGGGAGGTTCCCCAAAACTGGATGGAATAAGCTAACCAAGAGAGGGTCAGAGACGGCAAAGAGGGGCATGTAGCTCTCCAGGAAACTGCAAAGGCTGGAAGGCACCTCTCTGCTAAATCCCGAGCTAAGTGGGGGTATGTGGTGAGTGGTTTATGAGTGTGTTTGTCCCCGATAGTGCAATTACCTTGCTAACAGTTTTCCTGACTTCAAGGGTCTCAAAGTGTAGCAGAGAAGCACTTTAAGTGTGGCAGTGGAGGGGCCATGCTAATGCAGTGTAACTTCAAAACCAGAAGGCATTCCTCTCTCCTCCCGACTGCGAGGGCTTGGGCTGCCACAGCAGTTTCAGCTGGCACCATGTGGGGGATGGAGTGGGGAGGAGATCGATATGGAAGCAGCGTTTTCAGCAGAAGGAAGCCCTTAAAGGCTGTACATGAAGGTTTTAGTGGTAGGAGGAATTTCTTTCTCGGTTGTTTTTATTGATTCCTCTTCGGTAGGGGGCAGGGAGGCTTGCTTGGCTTGGAAATCCTTCCTTCCAGCTTGACTCCCTCCCCGATCTCTGAGTCGAGCGATGCTTCAAGGAAGGGTTTTGGTGTGCGTACGCGTCGTGCAGCGTGATCTATCGGAGCAGCAGGAGGCCTGTAAGCATTTTATATGAGCTGGGGACTGCGCTCATGAAACTTCAGTGTTTCCTGCCACAATGGGCTTGAAATGTGGCAGTGCTCCGAAATGTTTTTCCATGAACATCTGTGGAAAATGTCTCGCTCGGATTCTTTCCATTCAAGGCAGAACTTGCTGGCTGCAAGCAGAGACCTCCTCTCTTCTTTCTCCACTTGCTGTTGCAGAGGGACGTATTTATTCCACTTAGTTTATGATCTGAAATGTTAATGTAAAGGCATTTGTTTGAAACTTCCTGAACTTAAAATGAAAAAAAAAAAAAAAAAAGAATTGTGGATTTTGTTCACTGAATTATATAAACTGGAGGGGGAGGAGGAGGGGAGGGGAAGGAGGAGCCTCGTAAGTCTTTAGTTTGCATATTTTCAATCAATGGCAGATTGTTCTCTGCTGGATGTATTTTAAGACCAGAGGGGGATCTTGAGAATCCTCTGGTCAGGCCTTATGAATAACATGGAGCGCTGGACTAGTTTTGGGAAATGAATGCCTGCTGTATGTCCAGTAGCTATAAGCGAACTAAGCTTATTTGGGAAGGAGGCAGGAGGAGCCACCCCATATGAAGTAATATTCTTCAGTGCTGCTTTTTGGTCAGCTCAGTTTAAAACAGCAGTTCTGCCATCCCTTTTCAAAGCTTGCCCAGCAATGGGAGGGATAAGAGCAGCTGCTAGTGCTTGTCGTGTGATTTTCTCTTAATTTCATTTCATCCTTCTTGCTGAAGCCCAAATGCTGCTTCTCCCCCATCGAGCTATCAGATGATGTGTATGTAAATATACACAGGGTTTCTTTCAGCCTGGAATGCATCTGTTTTCTGTTGTTTTTTCCTGTTTTCCTTTTGAAGCCAGCTTATCAAGACAGTTTCTTGTAAGGCTTATGATCTTGCCCACCTGGCCTGAAATCTCTCCCTTGTAAGATCAGCTCTCCTGGTCATCTGGAGATGGCTGAGCAGCAGATGTGAGAGGTTGACTTTTTTGGTTTTTCTGTGTGTGTGCGCACTGTCACCATCAGACTTAGCTGAGCCAGCCAGTAAAGTGGGCTTCTAATAGCTGGGAACTTGCTTGAGATCTGAGTGCTCATCTGATACAGGTCTGTGTACAGGTATTGGGTATAAATGGTTCCAGCTGGCCTGGAGCTGTTATTTGTTGTTGTAGGTTTTTTTGTTTTGTTTATTTTTTTATATTTTTTATGCTCAAGCACCTGGTCTCTGTGAAATCCATCTGGTTTGTCCCGGAGCCATATATTCTTCTTTGGCATTCATCCTTTAATTTTCTATCCCTTTCAGCCTGTACCCAGCAACCCAGGTTAGTGTTTAGGTTGTCTTTGCCCTCTATATGCCCACTGGGTTTTCCACAGAAGTGACTTATTTTCCTTTGTCTTAAGGAAAGCAGAAAGAAGGAAGCTTTTAATCGTGTGTTCAGAAGTACGTTATGAGAGAGGACCATTTGGAGCTGGGCTGTGCTCTGAGCTGGCTTTCCTCTGTGCCATTCACCAAAGGGCAAATAGCTCGGGAGAGGCAAAAATAAAAGAGAACTTTAAGGGAAGCGTCTCAATTAAATCTTCAGCTCCGGGTTACATCTGCATGTGAGCTCATTGCACAGCAATGTATTATCATTCGCTGTGGAAGAAGTTGAGATAAACTAAGAGCTTCGGAAATACGAGCCGAGTATTGATGTTGAACTGGCAATTAAAAGGAAATGATGCCCTGCAATGACCCAGAGATACTCAGTTGCAAGAAAGTAAAGCAGAAAGGTTCTTAAAGGAAAGAAACCTTAATCATGGAAATGAATGAACAGCAATACAGCAGAAGCTCTTTGGCGAGAGAGGCCAGTATTTTCCAGCCACTGTTAATGGGCAGGAACGTGCTTTGTCATTGTATGCCTTTGTGCCTGTGTGCACTAATTTGTATCTGGAAGTAGAAACCTCAGAATAAACTACTAGGGGCTTCTTCCAGTAATGGCTATTACGAGGCTTGGGGTGAAACTCGTTGGAGAACAGCTCTGTGAAGAAGCTGGGAGAGGATGGGGGCTGGAATAGTGTGGGTGAAGGAGCTTGTTATCTGGAGAGGCAGATCATGGGATCCTCAGTCTGAGCGGATCATGCGCTGCCAGGACAGATATGAGTAATACTTTGGATGATGGAGAACTTGTGGATTGCATCAGTTTTTTTCCCCCTTGTGGTCCGTGGTGCTGGCTGATTGCAAGCAGTGGAGCTGGACTCAGTGATTGCTCCTGCTGTGCTGGGTAATGGACTGGGTTCAGGGTTGTTGCTGGAGCAGCCTGGTCTGGATCTCTTGCCAGTTAGATTACTTGACCTTTCTCTGCCCTACTTTGTCTGGAAAATGAAAGTAACTCCTTTCTGTGGGGAGATTGGAACTTGTTTTTGCAGAGAAATGGTGCCTGA
Source organism: Nettapus auritus (assembly GCA_011076525.1). Classification (NCBI taxonomy): domain Eukaryota; kingdom Metazoa; phylum Chordata; class Aves; order Anseriformes; family Anatidae; genus Nettapus; species Nettapus auritus. Next base: position 95,842,084 of record CM021765.1, read on the forward strand.
GATGAAGTAGAAAAGACCAAAACGTCACCTAGGACCTGGTTAATCAACTCTTCTATTGTAAATCCAGATGTTAACTGGCTTTTGGTTATTCTTCATCCCCCCTTCTTTTTCTTGCTGATTTAAAGTGTTTGGATTACTGAGCAGTGATGGAAAGCAGGGAGAGTAGGGTGACATCAGGTAAACAGGGCTAAAGGTTTATTTTTTTCCAGTACCTAAATCCTTAAGCTGAGTAAATTAATTGGATAATTAAACCAAACAGGTCCTGTTCCTGGAACACAGCTTCTTTTTAAGCACTTCTAGATATCTACTAGTAAATTTCAATTGACCAGTTCCAATTTACAAATTTTTCAATTTACCTCAATTACTTCCATTTTTTTAAATAGTGTTTTCCAGACATTCAGAAGTCAAGAAATTAGTCTGAAGAAAATAGAAGAAAATAGTCTGAAGTCAAGAAAATAGTCTGAAAACTATTTCTTTTCCTATCTTGACAGTAGCTGCTTTTTAATATAAAATTATTATTACTTTATTTAAGAAGAATTTTTTTAAGGGACATTTCTAAGCTTACATACGGCCTTACTTTAGTAAAAAACAGTGTTTGGCTTAGTTTAAATCAAAGGTCTTAGTAGAGGATGACAATATAGGGAAAAATGGATGTTTGGCTCTTAGAATTGGGAACGCTGGTTTATTTTGTAAACCTGCTTTTTTAGTTTCTGAACTAGTTGAGATTATGACACTTGCGTTCAAACCAGAAGTTACCCAAATCCACTTATTTTTCAGCTTTCAACCTACTGAATAGCCTCCCTACACTTTGCTTTGTTCCTGATGAGCTCTGCAAGTCATGCTTCATCTGTCAACCTTGCACTTGAAACTAAATTCCAACTTGTTTGTTCTCGAGTGACCTGTAGTTGCCAACAACAGGATTTCAAACTGTTAAATACAGGTGGCAACGTGAGAAAAGCCACATCATCTGTCTGCAGAGTTCTATTTTTTCCTCAATGTTAATGTGGCACGAACTCAGATCTTGTTGAAGGAGAGTTCGCTACCTCCCCATCCCTTCCTGTGACACTGCAAACACTTGAACATGGCAATGGAGAGACACCACTAGCTGTTGCTGTTGTCCCTGTCTTCTGAGGGTTTCGTGTTAACCAAGTGCTTGCAGCTGTAAGCTTGGGGTTGAGTGTGTGTGGTTGGGTTTTTGCTGTTTTGTTTTTTTACTTGGAGAGTAAAAACTTAAGGACACCACTTGGGTTTTGTGTGATGAACTCTTGGTGGAGTATAGATCTGGGGCTGCTTGAATACTGTGATGTGATGGTAACAAGAGGAAAAAAAAAGATGATCCACACCTTGTGGAAGACTTTGTGGCACGTTTGTCTTGGGAGGTCCTCAAGAGCCTTGAAAAAGGCATCTGGAAGCATCCTGTGTCTGCTCTGGTGTCTTCTTTTTTTTTTTTTTTTTTTTTTAACACAAGTGCTTTTTTTGAGCCTACAGTAAAGAAGATACCCGGTTAGCTAAGGTGATGGCTTTGCTTGTATCCCACTAACAAACACTGTTTTCCTCCTGCCTTTGCTTGAGATTCGCATGCAGTTCATTCCTGCCTCTCTTATCCTGTTGCCAGGCAGGTTCAGCTGAAGCCAGAGTAAATTATTTAGGCCAGGGGGACATAAATCAGACAAGTTATTAAGTTAAAAACCCTCGTCATTTTTTTCTTTAGAATAAAACCAAACAGCAAACCTCGAACCCTTCTACAGAGAAGGGTGGCAGGCAGATGACTTTTCATGAGGGATAAAGCAGTGTTGTCAGCTTCTGTGAACCTTTCCCGGGCTGTGCAGTGACTGCTGCTCTGGCAAATGTACCTTGTGTTGGATGGTAAGGGGTTACACGGTTGTCTTGATCCAGATCAGGGCTAAATAGGTGTCTCTGCAAGCAGCCTCCTGTCTTTTCAAGTTCTGTGGTGAGGGAAAATCCATCAGTGAAGATGCTTTATTCTGCCCTTTCATGCCTGAGGGCAGCCTGAGGCCCAGGTCATGGGGCATGTGGGCAGAAGGTCTGCAGTATTGCTAAGGTAGGAAGATGATCTTTCTAAAAAGCTGCAGTTTTCAAGGCTAAGCTAAGGGGACTTCACTGTAATGAAGTTTACTTAAAAGCTTTTAATTAAATGTTTTGTTTTGTTTTTTTTTTCAGCTAGAGAGAGGGAAGAGCACTGTCAAAATCCAGTCCTAACACAGGGCAGTGATTTTTCCCCTAGAGTTCCAGATGGTGATTTTTAGGAGCTGTACCCTTGTAGCGAAATAACCAAAGGGAAATTACTGTTTGTGGCTTACCAAGGGGAAGTATGATCACGAAATGACCGAGCAGGTGCTGCCAAGCAGCCTTCTTATTGCCTAGGAAGCTTTGACCCTTCGTGTGCAGGTAGGCTAGAGATGTACGTGGTGACCCAGAACTGGAGGGTCTGTATGGGTTGCTGTGTTGCTGTGATATGGCCTCTCCTGGCTGAGACACTAACCAAGCAAACTGGCATTTACCCTAATGACATTCAATGGCCAGGGGTGCTCAAACTTCACACTGCATTAGTGTGTTTTGGCCTGCCAGGGTTTGAAGCCAGCATCTGTTGAATGCCTGGACTTTTACTCTAGAAATAAGATCTAAAAAGTCCTATCTATGCATACCCTTCTGTCTTTCCTTCTTCATCCTGCCAGGGCAGGGGTAAGATAACCCAGCCTTAGCCTGACAAATCTGGGATCCTGCAATTCGTCTGCGTTGCCTGATTCCTGGCAGCATCCAGTTTGCAGGACCAGGACGTATCTCACGCTCCTGGCGTGTCACCTCACTCACTGCCAGGCTGTAGTGTAGGCACTGAGCTATAGACAGTGACCAGGATTAGTATGGTGCTGTTCTGTGTTCGATCAGTGCAGCAGAGGGTGTGTGCTGGGAATGCAGGGATGTTCCTGGCAGACCTAACACTCGCTTTGCTCCTGTTGCTGTGACAGTTCACGTGTGCCTTGAGACTTTGCTGGTTACAGCTGGCTCCAGTGCCCTGATTCATCCTCCCTTCATAACTGGTCCCTTGGGATCTTGAACCTGTCTGCACAACCACCCCACCCCCAAAAAAGTGAAATACCTTGTTTTATTTGAAGAAGAATAATCAAGTCAGCTGCAAGAGAAATGTGGTTAGAGATGTACAGAGTTAGGGGTCGACCTCTTCTCGCAGGTAACTCGTTGATAGGACTAGAGGGAATGGCCTCAAGTTGTGCCAGGTGAGGTTTAGGTTGGAAATTAGGAGACGTTCCTTCTCAGAAAGAGTAGCCAGGCATTGGAACAGGTTGCCCAAGAAGGTAGTGGTGTCACCGCTTCTGGGGCAGAGGACGATAAGAGGTTTGCAGTATAATAAACCATAGCAGATTGTGTGCTGTGGAAATTGTGGGGTGGGATTTTGGAAGCCGCAGAATAATTACTGCGATGTAATTGGAATTTACTTAGTATACTGTGTAATCTCTGCTGAAGAAAACAAGACAGGCCCCTGTAGTCTAGAATAGTTTCACCAAAAATGACAGCTCTAGCTTCATGGCACCTCCAAGTTTCTGTACAGAACCTCAGTTTGGAAGTGATATGATAAGCGTGTGCAGTGTGGTGAGATACCGGCATAGCTTTTCACGGAAACCTGTTGGGAGGGCAGGGGACAAGTGGGTTGCTTGGCTGATTTCCTTAAATGTTCTCTGTCAAAAGTGTTGTTTGCCAGAGATCTTTAATGGATTTGGAATTTACAAGTCCTGTACTTAAACCGTTATTAGGTAAGAGCAGAGGATGGTAAATCTTCCAACAGTTTACAAACTAATTTTCTATTCTTGCTGCTGCTGTCCCAGAGGTAGCTGAGCCAGGTAATGATGGCAGCTAAGAGACTCCAGAGAAGGTAAAAAAAAGAAAAAAAAAAAAAAAATGCATGCTTGGGTTCCCTGGCCCCTTTCCCCAAAGCCATTCCGGAGGCCACAGTTGGCATCAGCTTTCCTCCTGCTTATCTCCTCTTCCTTGTTTAGTAGAGAAATCACTAAGGGTATTTTGACTCATTCTTCATTTTCTGCCCTGTGAAGCAGAGAGTACCTAGCAGTGTAGGCATGTCTGAGGAATTGTGGTTTTGTTAACTTTGCACCAGAGATGTAGTTGTTGTCAAAAACGTGGGCAAGTTGTATTGTTTTTTTTAATCTTCTGCATCTCAGAAGTCAAACACACATGTTATTATGGTGTCTGAGCATTTCATAACAGCCTAATGGTTTTCATCAATATCATCATCACTTCACAGCTGAAGGAGTTACTATACCCTTGGGCACTGAGACATCTTGTACAAAAGAAGCTATCTGTAGTGGAGCCTGAAGGAAAACCCACAGAAAAGCGTTATCAGATGCATTTCTTGTATTGTCTGTGTTTCAGTTCTGCAGCAGAACCTCCTGTATGGTTAAATTACTGGTTTGATCTAACTTGAATTCCTATTGACAGCCTCAGCCAGAATGATCTGTGCTGGATTAGCCTGAGGACCTGAACTCGATTCTTCTTAGAGAAGTCACCACTGGAAGAAAGGCTCCTTTTGTGCAGGACAGTGGAAGGCAGACTTGGGCAGCGACTTCTGTGTTGTGTGACAGGTCTGGCAGTCTGGGTATTAGTGCAGCAATTAGTGGCTAAAAATGGATAACTATTTTGCCCAAACTTGCATGACCGCTTATCCCTACTTCAAAGCTCTGTTTCTGCAAACACGTAGAGGACGATTCAAAAATATGCAAGAATACTTTTGGACATTGAAGAAAAGCCTGTCATGAATAATTGTGGTTACTCTTTTCTAGGTCCTGTGTTTAATGTCTCCGTGCATTCTGACAACCTGACGATTTACCAGGGTGAACTGGCAGACTTGCTCTGTATCATCACAACGGATGGAATGGCACTGGAGCCAGGTATTCTGAAGAAAATATTTTACTTGTAACTCATTCGCCTCCAGATTGTATACCAGCAGTTACAACCCTGTGTCATGTGAGTGAAGCTGGAGATTTGAGAACATTTAAAGCTGTACAGAACTAGATAAATACAGGAGAGAATGTTTGCTTTACACGGCCAAGTTTAAAACAAGATTTGTGTTTCACGTTCTGAGGTGAGAGGGGAAAAAAAGTGTTCTTATTCCTAACCCCTGTGCTATCTGTACCAACTGACCCCACTGCTGGCAGTCAGCCTACAACCACTATACGGGCGTGAAAACTATTACTGTCACTGTCTCCTTCAATTAGAAAGGAGGTCCATTGGCAAACCCTGTTAGGAGAAAACAGTTACCTGCAAACAAATCTTAAAATCACCTGGCCAGTCAGCTTAGAACTTTACAGTGAATTTAAGGCTTAACAGAAATCTAAGAATAACAGAAATTGACTTCTGCAGCCTAAATACTGAAAATGAACGCTACTTCCTGATGCCCTCAAAAGTGAGCTTCCTTCTTTTTGTGTGTGTAGAAGAAGAAAGAAGCACGGTACCTAATCACTATGAAAAGGACAGCAGACACTTTAAAGACAGAGTTTTGTGAAGGGCGGAAAAGTTCAGAGAATTGCTCAAAACTTAGCTGCTTGCCAAACATTGCCTGAGCTGCTTTTCATCAAAAGGCTGTGGGAGTAGCTCTGGTTATTGTACCCCAACTGTGGCTTTGGAGTGAGTTTAGTGTGTTTTTTAAAGTCATTTTTATGTGCAAATATAAAAATATATTTTAAATAAATCTATAAATATGTATTTAGATATAAATATATATACCTAAATGTAAAGATACCACGATTCGTGTGGAACTTAGAAATCTATGCAAAAGCCACTACGAAGAAGGGGCTATGTGGTAAACATTAGTTAGTGTAATAGTTGATGAGATGAAGTACCAAGCTTAGTGAAGGTCCATCACTTTGAAATTGCAGAATGTCTGTATGATGTTTAAATCTGAGTGTAGCAGGGAGGCAATTTGCTAGATTACAGTTCTGTGCTGCCTGTGAAAAAATGATAGAAGTCTGTGGATTGTATTATTGAAATGCTTGGTAGGGGGGAAATGCTGAGTAAACCTTATTGTTGTTAAAAGAATCATAGCCTGGGATATTGGACAGTCTGCAGCAATGTATGTCTGTACGTATGCCTCCATCTGTCCTGCAGTTTCTGCTCAGCAGAAAGCATCTTCTAAAGTTGAGGTGTTTCTAAGCTGTTAAAGGCATTGTTGCAAGGCAGTACCCAAAGCATCTGGCTTCCTTTGCAGAGCAGTAATTGCTGGCAGGGAGCAGCTGCTGCTTCTCCTGGTGTTCGACAGCTAAAATAAGCTTGGGGTTGCCTTGTGAAAGAGGCCTCAGCATCCCTGACCCACTTAAAACTTGAAAAGATGCCACTTACTGAGAATGGGGCTCTCCTATCAGTGCTCTGCTGCAGTTGGGTTTGTGATGTTTTTGTGTGTGCTTGGTAGCTTGAGACAGAAGCACTGACAAGATAAGGGTAATCAAATGGATTTAAATAAAAAGGTGGCCTCTTCAAGGAGCTGTTGATCAGCACGGTTAGGTTTGAACTGGGAAAATTCTTGAGAGAGTAGGGATGTCTGTTGAATTGATAGATGATGCCTGTATTTGGAAACATTGCCCTTTCCAGAGATCATGAGCAGCCAGCACAGAGTTTTAAATGTCAGCACTGTAACGCGTTCCGTAACTGGGTAATATCATCTTGAAATGGCAGATCCCTGCCTCTCTGCTGTTGTTGTTTTTGTTGTGGATTATTGTCTGTAACGGGGCAGATGCATGCCTGATGGGTACCCACAGAAAGGAGGAAAGAAGCGTGGCATTGTGGCAAGTATGGGGAACGTTTTGGTCTGTGTTCTGAGCCTGCGGTTGCTGAAAGAGCAAGGTTTGGGGTCTAACCAGCCCTGCTCTGTGTGTCTCCTTGGGGAAGTCCCATGTGGGCATTTCAGCTGGGCCTTAGAAGCTGGCCCCTCTCCGGTCCTTTCTGGTCCACTGGGTGAGACGGGCAGCAGAGCTTCAGGGAACATTTGGAATCTGTGCAGCAGCTGCAGGGTGTGCAGATTTCTCTTGTCCTTCTGTCGTGAGAGATGGAGAGGACGAGAGCAGTTAGGTAACAGCACGTTATGTGGAGGAGGACCTTAAGGCCTCATCTGGTAACAACCAGACATAATCATTCAACAAGAATGTTTTTCCCCCCATATCCCATCTCTGATGGGTCTCTACACTCAGTCAGTATCGCAATTAATTCACAACCGAAATGGAGAATTTACATTTTAAATGAATGCCAAAACATTAGACAGACTGTGAAAATAACAGTGGTGTTTCATCCCAGTGGGGAAATAAGGGGTGTTGTTGGGGAAAGTCTACACCAGATAACGAGATAGGAAAAACAAGAGTTGACAGCATCTCCTAGAAGAAAACAGATGACAGCAGTGCAGGCATGGCCCTTCTGTTTGGGAACTTGGTGAGAAGGGAGAGCAGAGCAATTGCATATGCGTGTTGCTATGCTGCTGTTCTGTGGGTCATTCAAGAGGTCTGCTCTTCTGGGGTCAGGCCTTCTGCAGTGATGTATTGTGGGCCCTCCTGTGAGCAAAGAGGGATCAGGGAATTTCATCAGATCTTTTGTTAAATGCACTTCCTGAACAGCCTGAATGTACCCGCTATGCCAGCTGGCTCTGCTCTTCTACATGTAGAGCGACATTACAAGTATGCAAGCAGCTCAGTATGCGTACTTTGTGTAGTAAGGTGAGGAGTCAGGTGCCAGCTCTTCTCCCTCTTTGTGTCCACAAGCAGAGAAATAAAGTACTTTCAAGGAGCTGAGAAGTTAAGTGACCAATGGTCTTTGTAAGTCCCCTTCTTACATTCGTTTCTAGAAGCATTACTTGTGGGTTGGCCCATCCTCTAGTGGAGGCAATTCACGACTGTGTGTGAGTACACACACCCACCCTGTGGGAAACTTTCAAAAGGGTTGAAAAGGTTTTGGCATGACTGCTACGTGGTTTAATTTCCTCTGCTTCTTTGAGACCCTGCTGAAGCGGAGTGTGTATTACTGAGCTCAGTACATGGCAGCAACCATTCTGTCTAAAGAAGTGCTTCTTTGCCTTGGCATCTGTAGCTGGTGTTTTGAATTGATACGAGGGAAGTATGTGTGCGTCAGGGGGGAATAGTAGTAGTACTTCTGTGCCCTGAAGATACAAAAGCTGCTTCTGATGTTTCTGTTGAATACACATTTTCACAAACGATCTCTCTAGACTTCCCAGATCACCCCTTCCTGGGCTATGTGCTTAGGGATTTAAAAGTATTACTTACTCTGCCTGAAAGAGGTTTTTTGTTTTTGTTTTTTATATCTGCTCCAGACGGACCCAGTGGGCACTCTGGAGAATTTAACAAAACCAGCTTGTTTACCTCTTGTATGGCTTGAAGTGGTTTGCTCAGCTCTCTAGGAAGCCCTATTCAACCTCATTTAAATGTAGTAAACAAAAAGGGTCTCAAAATTGTGATTCAGCACTGTAACAAGATGCTGAGAGAGCTCCATTCTAAGCAGTGGAAGGGCATGGTTCCTAGGAGCTGGTCTAGAAATAGGATTCCCAGTTCTGTGGGGTGATTGGCCAGGGAAGCAGCTGAGACCCAGACAGCTTAGTCCTGTGTGTTAAATCGAAATGTGCATAAAGATGTGCTTTACATGTTGATGATGCCCACTAGCTGAGGAGGGGAAGAAGGATGGCACCACTCTTACTCTGTGAAGCATCCAGCGCTCTGTGCTCCTCTACGAAAGGAGCTGGGTTGCATGAGCTGTGGGCGCTGAGGTCCTTGGTGGCCTTCTGCAGCACGACGTCCCAGTGCTGAGCTTTCTCTAATGGTCCCTTCCTGACCTTACTGGTGAAAGAAACCTTTGTAGTCTTAAGTTTGTCTGTGGGTCAAGCAGTTCTGTTTTGTTTTTTGCAGACTAGGGGACAAAACCCGAGTGTCTGACTTGTCAGCGTGGATACAAAGTGTGTGTGGAGTTAAACAGATGCTTTTGGGAAGCCTAGCGTGTGGCCTTTTTTATGTCAGTAAAAGCGCAGATTTGCTAGCATGTGGGAGCTGTTCGGCATGGCCATCGCTGATCTTTAGAGAGCACTTGATCTGTGTCCTTGTTTTGCTAAATTTTACTGTGTTTTTACAGCATGAAAAATGTGAGAGATAGAAACGAATCAGATGACTTTGCTGTATGAAGCTAGTTCAAGGAGGATAGCGACAAAGAGCACTCTGAGCCAAATCCTCCCTCTGACTGTCTGCAGTGAGTCACTAATTGCACACTGTGTATACTGACTAATAAAATATGTTGGCATAATACTGTTGTCCCATGTTGTAATTACAGAAGACAAATTCAGCTATTTCAAAATGACAGCAAGTGCCTGCATTCATCTTTGTACGTTGAGGGAAGAGAACCTCAAATTAAGTGAGACTTAAACAGAGGAGTTCTTCAACAGTAGTAAATCCTCCAGGAATCTGAAGGCTAGATTATTCTTCCCCCCTCCTAAACTTACTGTTGAAATCTATTTTAGTAAATGCAGTGGCGTATTCAGTGTAGTTGGACGTAGCCTGGAAGGTGTCCATATGCTCCTACTGTACCTGGAAGCACAGAGCAAATGTCAGCCTTGATGATCTTCAGAAGGAACTGGTCATTCCCAACCTGACTGCCTGTGGCTGGTGTGAATACTGTGTTTGGCGTAAACAGGCAGCAGAGATGAACAGTAGTTTATAGAAATTGAGCTCTCTCAAGCAGAGGCCCTGTTTCCCACAGCTAGTGGGTGAGTACACAAGGCAGCGGTCAGAGTTTGGTCCTGTTAACTGAAAATGTATCTGTGGTGATCTTGATTAGCTTTGCTTTCCAGGGAGGGGATCAGAGTGGTATGCCAAGTAACTAATGGTAGTATTTGTGGTATGACTGCAAAGTGTGATTGTTATAGTGCTGCTGGCCCATATGACCAATGCTCACCACCATGTAGGACCAGGAAACCTATCCCTGCTGTAGGGCTGCAAAACACACGAGGTGATCTCTTGAGGCTCTGTGTTATCACCCAGAGCGGCCGGCCATGGTAGGCAGGGCGATAAACTGGCTGCTGTCCCAAATGGTTCGGTCAGCCGGTGTCTCTGGGAGTGACTGAGTGCTTCTGTCTGCTTCCTCTCGTTTTTGTTTAGTTTTTGAAGATGTGTGTAGAAGCAGTGTACCTAACTGGGGAATTATACTCCAAGCAATGAGTGTTTTTTGTCTGCAGTAAGAGGGACCGTAGCAGCTGGCCAGCTGATGCATAACCTCAAGTAGCAGAACTGAGGATGTCCCTACTCTGCTTTAAAAGATTATTCCAAGGTTCCCTGTCTTCCTAAGATGTCAGGTTGCCTGATAACGGCTTAAAAGTTGTCTTCACTTATATCTGCAAATAATTTAAGTACAGCAGGAGGTTCAGGGCTTAGATGAAAGATCAGTTTTAAATTTCAGATTGCTAATGCTGTATTTTTCACAGATCTCAATACCAGCAAGTGGAGGTTTGATATATGCCCAAAATCATACTGTCTTAGTGTGTGCAAAGGTTAATCCCCTTGCACAATGTCTGCACAAAACTCAGGGCAGAACAGTACCTTCTGTTTCCAGTTTGGGCCTATCAGCTTGTTAAGTGCCAGGAAGGAAGAACTGCTGTTGAACCAAGTGAGCAGGCATTTGAAGCCCTTTTCTGTCTACGCTCTGGGTTATGCCAGGTTTCAGACCCTTTAACAGGTATTGCTGAGCTCATGTTAGCAAAGCAGAGTGCTGATTTTTAAAGCAGATACTCAGCTACAACAGCCTAATAGGGTTAAGATTGAGATCTGCTAATGGGATCAATAGCATTTTGCACGAACATAGAGCTAAATGTGCTGATGAGCTCTGCCTGCCTGTCAGCGAGGTTAATGTGGAAGGTGCTGCAAATGGTTTTTGTAGGCTATCTCCTTGGATAGTAAAATTCATACAAGGCAAGGTGCATGATGGTCCATGACACTTATTAACAATCATGGAAAACGTGCATAGAAGCATTGCGGTCAAGCTTTGCGCCCAAATGCTTTGTGTTTTTGCAATTCATTTTTTCTGCTCTTTGTAGAATCTCTTTATTTGTTTAGGCAGAATAAATGTGTGGAAGGGGCCTTTAGGAAAGAGGATTTTGTAGCTGTGTAGGTGCAGCATGAAGGCAGTGATTGCAAATCACTCTCTGATAGCAAATTCCTAGCATTGCCGCTCCCTTTTCAGGGTAGGCTCAGCACATTTATAGCACTTCTCACAACACCAGGCCTGCTTGGTGAAAACTTAGATCAGAGACAAAATACACATTTTAGGATGACAGGTAGGAAAGCAAGAAACCTACTCCATGTTGTCCCCATAGCAAGTCACCCTCCCTGTGCAGCTATATTCTTCTTGTCAGTGCATATCATTGCAGTTCACTGCTTGAATCCTCCTAGAAAGGACATGTTCAGGGCATTCTTCCCTGCCTCCCCTACCCCCACTGTCAGTCCACTGTTGGTTATGCTGTTGGCAGATTAACCTTTCTGCTGAGAAGTGGCACTGTGAACAGTCTTTGCAGCTCACCAACATGTCCAATTTCTTCTTTGTCCACGAATGCAGATGACATGTCTTTTGATGTCTCCTGGTTTGCCGTGCGCTCCTTCGCGCTGGACAGAGAGCCCGTCTTCCTGGCTTCAGTGGACCGGAGAGGGATCGTGACACAGAGCAGGAGAAACGGGAGCAGTGATCTCAGCCTGGAGAGAATCAGCCCGCTGGAATTCCGTCTCCGTGTGCATGGCTGCGAGGACCATGATTTTGGGAACCATTACTGCGTGGTGACCCCATGGGTACGGTCTGCCACCGGCGTATGGCAGCGGGAGCCTGCCGTCAAAGCCAAACCTGTCTTTCTGTCTGTGAAAATGGATGGTAAGAGATTACAGTGTGTGTTGCGGGATTTTTAACACCTTGTTATGTTTTTCTGTGGCAAATATTCACTATGTGTGTTTTTAATTACGCCTGTGATAATCTCATTAGATTTTGTTATCCTCTTGCTGTTGTTTTCAAATTGTAATTCCAAATTCTATGGTCCAGGTAGGCCTGAATAGGTCAAACTCATAAGAGCGAAGTGTTCTTTTTCCTGATGTCTTGCTGACATTTTGCATAGCTAGGGCATCTTTTAATCAAGGCATAGCATTCTGTCCAAGTGTTAATCCTCCTGCTCCCTGCTGGAGGAAGCTTTGGTTTGCACCTGGGGTGTGCTGAAGTGGTGGTGTTATGGTTAATATCAAAGCAGGGAACAAAACGTCAGAGCTCTGACTCCTTCCTCCCTCTCCTAACCACAACACATGCTGCTCCTTGCACTTAATGCCTTGTCTGCTCTACAATCAGAGTTGCAAGTGTTGCTAGACTTTGTGAGAAGCTAGATCTATGCTAGATGCTTCACTCAGCACGCAGCTAAGGAGGAGAATGAATTTGGGAGAGGTTTTGAACTGGTTGCTTTCTTCTAAGTGTTTCTAGGAGAGGTCACAATGAGAAGTTCCATGAACTTGAATCAGAAACTTTTTTTTTCTCCTTACTGTTCAGATAACTATTTTAACTGTACTTTATAAGCTTCTTCCATTTCTTGACCCTGCCTTTTAATTACACATTAGGTGCCTACTAATCAAATTTCTTGTTTAGGCCCCAGCTTTGGAGGTTGATTAGGCAGGGTGAGTGGCAGTGAATGTACTGTATCAGTAGTTCTAATCAAGCAAAGTGTTAAGTCCTTACCATTTGGAAACAGTTTTATAAAGAGATGGCAGCCACAGTGTGCCTCTGATAGAGAACTTTTGCAAGGCCATTGTTTGGAAAAACAGGTAATGGGGTACTTCTTAGAACTATTGTCACTTTGCTGTCTCACTGCAAGGTTTCTCTGGTGCTTCCAGCCTCCCCAGAGCTTAGAAACAGTGGAGGAAGAAGTATGGTGAAGAGATAAGGGAGTCCAGTAAGGCACCAGTATCCCAAACCTCAAAAAACAGAAATCAAGAAGGAGAATTAGCTTAACTTCATTCCAAAATAATTAACCTGTGCATGACTGAAAGATTTGGGATTTCCCCCCCTTTTTAGGCAAGAACAAATAATGTCGATCTTTAAATTTCTCTGCGATATCTAATGACATTGTTTTCCTTCCTGTTTTTCAGTTCTCAATGCTTTCAAGTATCCTCTGTTGATTGGCATTGGTCTGGCCACTGTCATCGGACTCTTATCCTGCCTCATCGGCTACTGCAGCTCCCGTTGGTGCTGCAAAAAGGAAGTGCAGGAAACAAGGCGAGAGCGTCGCCGGCTGATGTCAATGGAGATGGACTGAGTGCTGGAGCCAGGCACGCTTGCGTTTCGGGATAGACTCACAGGGCTCTTGGACTGTGCTGAGACACTCGCTCACAGGCCCAGACAAGACAGCACACTTCCTCTCTGATTTCAGCCTGGACCTCAAGCTTCTCCTTGTTACACGTCATGTCCCGAGAGCTTTCAGGTCATGTTTAGTGACTCAGAGTTCTCCTTTTTCCAGCAGCACTTTCTGCACAGGGATCGTGTCCTTCTAATGTACAAACTGTTGAGCCTGCTTTCAGCAGGGCCCTGTGACAAAATTCACTAAAGTGTTATTTTATAAATATTTTGGTTTAGCCCCTCTTGGTTTTTGAAAAGGTCTTCCTCTATGAAAACATGACAGGGAGGGCAATGTGTGGGAAGGGACTGGTAGAATCGTCGGACTTTGTGTGTTAACCAATCTACTTTTCCCCTCTACCCTCATTGCAGCATCCTGTCTGCTTCCTCTGTCACCTTGGTATCTCACAGACTTCTCTGTGTTAGCTTGAAGCCTGGAGAAGGGTATTCCACTGGTGCCTCATGAGGCTATTCCAGCAGAGAATTGATTTTTGGCTGTCAGCATGCCTTCTCTTCCCTGGCTTTCAAAGGGTTTACAGTTAGCCTGAAAGCATAACTTGCCTGGAGGTCTTTGAGACTTTTTTCTTATTTTATTTTTTTTCTATTTTTCCGTGCTCAAAGCTCTTGACTGTGGTGAACAGGGGCTAACTTGGCAGCCCTGAAGTGTCACTCTTCAGACAAGTGTTTGTTGGATGTCTGCGTATGGCCACCAGCTCCCCAACCCTTCCACTTTTTCTCCTCGCTACAGCTGCTCACGTTGTGCCTCAGACCCTGCTCTGCTTATGGCAGGGGGGCAACATGGTGTCTAGAGGCAAGATCGAGCCTTCTGCTGGACCTTGGCAGAGGTAGGAGAGCTTGCCCAACTGGCAATGGCGTGACTCATGAAAAAAATGTGAGATGGATCTTTGTGTGCAATTGGCCAACTGACTATGTTTAGAGGAGACTGGTAAACTGTCCCCAGATGCACAGACCAGATACTGATGCTGCTTCTGCCAGTCACTCAGTGGTAACCCTTGAACCTGTGAGTGGAGTCTGACTGCAGTAGCTCAGGGTAGGAATAAGAGCAAGCTTAAGACGGCAGCAAAAAAGTTCCTGTGATCCTGGTCTCGTACATGGGCCTGCAGTGAGGTTTTCCCTATGGGTTTGAGGCATATTCCTAGGTGCTATATTATAAGAAGTCCTGCTTTGGTCTTCCACATACACTGACCTGGCTCCTGCCAAGGGAGCAGCTGCTTTTCCGGGCAGTTCTGTCTTTCCAGCACAGCTGGTATTATAGCAATAAAAGTCAGAGTATAGGTACTGTGTGCAAACAAAAGAGTAGGACTGTACCACAACCTAATGTCACAGACCAGGGTCTGGCTTGCATCAGGAAGGGCTGAAAATGCAGAGATGAGGTCAGGGCTCAATCCTTTACAGATTCTGTAGGATAAAAGAAAAGTCTCTGGAGGATGGCATCTGCAGAAGGTAGTATTTGTGGTGTTCTGTTGCCAATCTTAGACATGAGTTATGCTCTAGACAGTCTTCTTCACTAATAGCTTGTTCCAGGGGAGCTGCAGGTCTGTGCTATGATGACCTCATTTCACATTAGTTTGTGGACCCTTTCACTCACCACTACAGCTATTCCATTTTTTTTCAGTAAGGTGGGTTTTTTTGTTGTTGTTTTCTTAGCTTTTGACCTTTTTTTCCGAGGTTGGCATGAAGATCTTCTCTAGAAGGCTATGTTCTGCCCCCAGCATGCAAACATGCACCCAGTCACACTGCTGGTGGGTTAACCTTGACTGTACATATGTACACACACAATGTCTAATGATTTTTGGAAGCTGAACAAGAGGCATCTTCAAAATGGACTTGATTTGCAGAGATGGAGCTTGCAACTCACTATTGGACTCTGGCACTTCGTGTAGGGTTCTAGAGCTGAGAGACCCCAAACCTGTAAACCTCTGGAAGACTTTGGCCGAAGCTTTCTTAGCAGCTTCTGTTTCTGTCCTGGTGTGTGTGTGTTTTTTTTCCTCCTCTCTTGAAGAGCTCTGAAAAGGCCTATGTTGCAGACAGATGTAGCTGCCTCTGCTGAGGAACAGGGCAGAAGCAATCTCTAGTTTCCACTGTGAAAGCCTGGAAATCTTCAGTGATGCATTACAAAGAAAGGGCATCAAGGAGAGAATTCACTCAAATATCTTTTTAACAGCAAGAATTTTTCTTCCTCTCCTGTTTGGCTGCTGTAGTGAAATCTTGCTTTTCCTTGGATGTTAAGGAACTCCATTCTGATGTCTGGGGTGCTGGCTGTCCTTCCCACACTGATGTACGCAGCTTCTTTCCTGCTTTGTCTGCTTTCTTCACAGAAATGACCTGTGGAATTGGGGTGTCTTGGGTGGGGCAATTGGTAGTGGTGGTGAAGTTCAAAGCACAGCATCAGTTGCTTGCTGTCCAAGCAGACTGACTCCATATTTATGTGCCCTTGGTTAAGTTTTAGGGAAAGAGGGTCACGACGCAATAATTAGGGAATGAATGAGCAGGACCCGCCAGCTCTTCCCAAGCATGCAACATAGCACACTTTATCCCTGCCGGAAAAAAAAACTCAGGGTTATTTGGTCAGGGCTCCCTGCTCCTCTAGTGAAAGGTCCCCATGTCCTTAGCTAATTCTGGCCTTCCTTCAAGGCCAGTAACAAACCATCTTTGTCATTCCAAGTGAAGCAAGTTCGCTGCTAGCTCATGCTGCTGCCAGCCCCTTGGAAGGCAATGCTGCATCCCCTTAGGCCCTGTATTTGCTGTAGTTGGAAGGCTAGAAGCTGAGGGGCTAGGCTTACCCTACAGGTTTCCTTCTATTTGTGCCAATTTTGTATTATCCCCTTTTTTAAAAATAGAGTCGAAATCTTGTCTCCAATGGTGGGAAAAAAAAAAAGACTCTCGGTCACTTTCATGTTTTTTTATTATTATTTCTTGCGTGACCAGGGTTTGTGTGAGTGGAGGTGTGTGTGCACCTGGTCGTGTATTAAACCTGCAGAATATCAGGAGAGCGAGCTGCCTGAGATGCTGTGCAAGGATCCGTATCCTCTCTGCTGCAACCTGTGGTATTGTCTAAGTATCCTAAGGGCTCATGTTGATCTTTCTCTGTTCACATTGCCACATCTCCTGGGTAAGTTGGTAAATTCCTCCAGGCACTTGGAATTTGATCCAGGACAAGCTTGAACATCCGTATAGCAGAAGGGCAAGATGTTTTCTTTCTGTTGTTTTAATTTCAAAGTTACAAAATGAAGTGTTTGGCACAGTTCTGGAATGCAGGTACCCAATAGTTCTAACAATACTGTGTAAAATGTTTCTTTTTATGTTTAAAATAAAGAGCCTTTTTGATTAAGTTTGTCCTGTGGGCCTGGATGTTTGTACTATGGGAGTTCCCTCCTTGTACCTTGTATGTATGCAGACGCTATTGTTACTGCCAGGTTGTCAAATGTAAACCTTCCAGTCCTGTTCCCAGCGCTGCTTGCCCTGAAAAATAAGCACCAGTCCTTTTACAGTAAGTTTAAAATATTTGCCTACATTTGTGTGACGAATTGGGGAACTTAATTGTTTTCTGAATCGACCCTGTTTCTACCCTGCTGTGAGTCAATATTTTCGTTGCCAAAGCAAAAGGGACAGATTTTCTAAATAAGATGGTTTTGGCCTTGTTTCTTCCAAGCGGCTGCTTGCGATGATAACACAAATGCTGTTCGTCATCTATGAGTTCCAGGCAAGCAACTCTGCACTGAATGTTGTACCTAGTATGAAGCAAAGTCTTTTTCCAAAGGTTACTGCGGTGGGCTTCATCTTTAACACCCCGCCTAGCCCCCTTGGACTTGAAAAATAGGTATCTCAAGAATGAAGCTTATCTGACCTACTTGAGACATGCGTTTTGGAAGAATGGGAACCTGCAAGTACACATTTCTTACCATGAGCTATAAAGGAAAGGACAGTTTATCTCAGATGTGAGTATTAGGTGTGGTAAGTGTGTAAAAGTATTGGCCAGGCAGGTAAGATAAATGAGGCAATAGCAGCTCCCTCTAGTGATAGGACAGGAAAGGAGGGAGGAAACCACAGCACATACAGCCATAGTCGTTAATTCATTAAGTCTCAGGCTTTTTGTAACATTCCTTCTCACAGAGACTTTTTGTGAAAGGAATTCCAGGATGGATTTTAGTCTTTTTATTTATTTATTTATTTATTTTTCTTGTTGAGTCTATTACACTTGTCTTTGCATAAGAATAGTCATTGGGTTATGGAAAGGATCCAATCCACTCTTTATATATGTTTTATGTTCTCCAATCCAGTCTTTATATATGTTTTATATCCCTGCTCAGGCTTCTAGTCTTCAGCCATGCTGTTTTCCTGCCTCGCGAATCTTGGAGTCTCATACCAAGTTTCCCAGCATGTTATCTGCAAAGTATCTCTCCGAAGCAGTCTCTTCTAGTAGCTGCACCAACAGTGAGTGACCAGTCTTCTTAAAGTATTTACTTGGAGCAAAACCATTGCCATAAGGTGAGTCTTTCAGCAATGAAAAGGATAATGTATGTGTCTTTCTAGTGTTTGTCCTTCTAGCTGCTCCCACCAGCCACCATAGCTCAGAGATGTCTGTCTCTGATGTTTCAGGGAGAGCCCCTTCAGAAGCTGAGCTCTTAGTTCTCAGCCTGGAAGTTTACGTTTTCTTTAGAAGTAAGATGTTTAAGGTCCTTTTGAAGTTGGAGGCTTTGCTTATAGCCTTTGAGGTGCATGCTGAGGTGTCCTTCCCTGGTGCCATTATCTTTTTCTTTTCTTTCTGTCTTCAGCTCTCTGCATTCATCCAGGAATGTCTTTTGTTAGTCACTATTCATCTCCTTCCTTGACCTGGTTGTATGCAGCATTAACAAGATGGCTCTCAGAACCTGTGGGCATGGCATTGCTGTGCTTAAACCCTCCCTTACTTTCTGTGGCTGGCAGCAGCAGCATGTCCTCCGAGTGTCACCACTTCCCACCTGACTGAGCCCGTGTTGGGAGATGTTCTCCAAATCTGTGGGAGTAGCTGGGGAGGCACTGCAGGGTCTCTTAAGTGGAAGATGTCAATTATAAGTGAGGTGATAGCTGCTGTGTTGCAGTACTGGGAGCATTCCTTATTAAGCCCTGGGCAGCAATGGTAGCACTGAAGGAGGAATTGCTTTCAGGGTGAGACTTGCAATCCAAGCACAAAGAGGTGACGTCTAGCACGTACACTTGTAACCCATCCTAATGCCTCTATTTAACCAAAGCTGTATGCCTTGGAGGTTTTCCTTGGAGCTCGATGTAGCTCCTCCCTTCTGCTTGAAGGAAAAATTGTTTGGCTAAGCATAAATATAATCCAGTCTTTCTGTGACATCCTCCTTTAGCGTGAATGGAGGATACCAGCAGCAACAGCATCAATATTGCCGACACCATGTTCTGTTCTCTAAGGAAGTTTGTGCAGCAATGAGAGCAAGACGGGGTGGACAGCATGTTCTGGGGTGTCTAGAATGCTTTACACAAACCGATGCCAAGGAAGGTGAGAAGGTGACGTACAGAAGCAGAGCATCTATTACTTTACTGGGAGCTTCTGTCTGGTAGCTAAATACACCCAGACTACTAGCCTGCTAATGATACATTTTAAATCTGGCAACTCCTCAGGCCCCCAAATGAATTGTGTTGTACACTTGTCTGTGTACTTGGAGAGAAGCTTCATATTCATGGATGGAGGCTGCTTTAGGTTCTTCAGGAGGAAGAGAAGTCAGTAGTTACATGCTTTCAAAAAGAGCAGCTCTGGCTCTGCTATTGGACCTTGTGAACTATAAGATCATGGGAAAAGCAGCAAGGAGTGGGGGAGAGGGGGTTGTTTCTGGTAGCTGAGTTCTACCAATATAGCAAGGACTTTGATGCTAGGTGAGCTGTACATGTTCTACCGTTGCTGCCCTGCTCTCTCACTTCAGGAGCCTAGCTGTGCATCACTTCCACGTTGTTCTTAGTGCCAGGGTGATCTCTCTGCCAGTGCAGACAGAGCCTTATTGTTATGGTTGTGGGGATGGGACTTTCTGTCTATGTAGGTGGCAGGATTTCCCCAAGTAGCCCTTGTGCTGCTCTGTGGGACCCTCAGCCTCTCTATTCGAGCCAGAGCTGCCTGCCTCTGGCTCCCAGGTGCTGTGCTGAGTGCCACAGGGTAAGGGCAGGGGAAAATCCATCCGCTGTTAGATTTGCAGGCTGCCATTGGCGAGAGGCATGCACTTCCTTAGGGGCTGTGGAGCTCCTGTGCACCCCTCTAAGACTGGGGAAATGCACCTTTTGTGCATCTTCCATCCAGGCCTGCTAGGAGAGCGGCTCCCTGCTGCAGCCACTGCTGCAGCAAGTTTTGGCAGCTGGAATTTATCATTTTCCCCAGCTTATATGTATTTAACAATTGGCTGCAGCAATGGTTGTCTAATTCCCTTGCTAACATTTCCAGGGCAGCCATTTAATTTTTTCAAACCCTCTTGCTTCTGCAAATCCTGTAATCAAATCCAAGCTCTGTCAATCTAATTAGTTTTGAAGCACAGCATCTCCATAACTTACAGACCTAAATAAGCAGCTTAATATTAAAACCTAGCTTCTCTCCCCACACGTCGTACTGCTCTATATTCCCCAGGAGGAGTTCCCACTTAACAACAGCCTGCTGCGACTGCTCTCCCTGTTCCCCTCTTAACCTCCTTCTTCTCTTCCCCGTCCTCTGCCCTCCCCGTGTCCACTGGGGACAAAAAGAACCAGGCGTGAGCCTCTGCTGTTCTGCTTCAAACAGTCTTTCATGCTGCTGCTTGCTAAGAAAATGCTGATGCTGCTTCGAGTGCCATCATGGAGAGTTTGGAGTAGTGCTGAGCCAGATAGGGGGCTGCTCCTGTCAACTGTACGATGACAGGACTGCGTCCTGAACGTGCTGCAGAAGGGGGATGCTGGGGTTTGCAGAGAGCAGGCTGTGTGCCTCAGAGCCATATCACACGGCCACAGGAGCACAGCTTCTCCGTGCAGGAAGGGGCAGCTACCGAGTGGTGCCTCCTTGCCAAAGCTCCTTCCCCTGGTGCTTCAGGGAGCTGCTGGGGGAAAGCTGAATTAGCATCCCTCAGCTGCCTGGTCGCCAGCAGCACGTCGTCCCCCTAAGCATTGTGCCACCTGATAAAGTTTGCCCAAATGCCAGGGCACCTGGGGAGCTGCAGAGGTGCTGCCATGGAGGCAGAAAACTGCAGTGCTTTGGTGCCAAGGAGGAAAGGCTGCCTATGGGAGGCAGCAGGGGTGGGTGAAGTGCTGCAGCAGCCCCTTGTCACCTCAAAAATACCTACCCGTCAGGTATTTTTGACGAGTGTTGCTTAGAGGGAAGATTGGCCCTGTTTCAGCAGATGGTGTGGACCTGTAGAGCAAACCAGCTGGTGTTGAGGCCCTGGTGACCACCTTGCTGTGCCTCTGGGGTTTCCCTTTAGAAGACCATGTCAGTGGCTGGAACTGCATTTCTGAAGGTTTTTGGTGTCTCTGTGGTGCCCTGGCGAATTTTGTTCTTGCCTAACTTTTACAGAAGAAATGGCACAAATGAGAGCAACCCTTAGCTCACCAAAAAAAGAGTTGTGGGTGCTCTCCTCTCAGGCCAACCCTTGTTGAGAAAAGCCAGAGCCCTGGAAAGCTGCAGTTGCAGGGGATTGATGTTTGTCTGCTTTTCAGCCTGTTCTGCTCTTAGATTTCAATAGGTGGTTGTGTCGTGTCGTTCATTTCCCACCCCCAAAAAAAAGAGGTTTGTTTCAGTTCCTGTACCAAAGAAAATGTCTTTTTTGGGTGCAAAACCATCAGTGCAGCCTTTCTGTGCTGAAACTGCTGTGGGTTTTGCTCATGAAAACCCTGCCTTTGCCATACATTGGAGCCACATCCAGCTGGGGTGCGAGATGTGAGTGGCAGCAGCAGTCCTTCCCACTGCCATCAGAAGTGGCCGTGCCCTTCTGCACCGTTGTTAGACTTCCCTTGCTTTCGTGGCTGTCTGGGAGGTGGTGGTGTGGTTTGGCAGTGTGTCAGGGTGGAGATCTTTATCTGCCACCATCACGCTCATCTCTGCAAGCTGTTGGTGAAAGTCTGCATGGCTCCCAGCGAAGTGAGCCTGGCTCCAGGAAGAACCAGTGGATTTGGGCGTTTGTGCTCCGTCAGGAGGGCTCTGCCCACGGGAGGGATGGTGGATGAGCCGGCGGCCGCGGGGAAGCCAGCTGGCTCCTGCTCCGTAACTGGGGGACGCAACCAGCTGCCTTTGATGTCTGAGCCGGGCTGAGAAAACCTGATGGCAGACTTCAAAGTCTGTTGCGCCAGCTCCCCTGATTATCTGAAGGCTTGTAGCGCGTCCTCCAGGACTGGCGGATTATCCCGGCTAATGCTGCGCTGTGCCCCGCGTCCCCCGGCTCTGCCTGGCTCCGGCCCCTCGCTTTCAAGGCTGTCCCTCCTTGGTCTCTCTGGGGATGTGGCAATGGCATTTTTGGGCCGGGGAAGGGGGGCACGTCCCCTGAGTGCTGTGAAGCAAAGGCAAGAGGTGTCACCTCCGTCACCATCAATGGCTTCCCCGTAGCATCTCTGCCCTGCTGCAGGAGTGATCCTGCCATGCCCCCAGGCCCACGACAGGGCTGTCTGGTCAGCAGTGGGCTGTCTGTGAGGCTTCACAGTCCCCAAGGACACTGCTGACAGGCCCTTTTGGGTCGAATCTGACTTCTTCCTGGCTGCGCTGGGCTCTGTGTAACTTTCCACGCTGCATTTTTGGTGTTTTTACGGAAGGCTTTGGCCCAAAGTGGTAGAGCGGCATCCCAAAAGGATGGGTGCACTGAGAGGTGGCCCTGCCACTCGAGGTAAGGACCCTCCGTGCTCCCCAGTAAGTGGTATTTCCCCGTCGGTTTCCATCCTGTGTCCTCTCCGTGAAAACAGACTTATAGGATCTCTCTTCCCATGCCTCACCGATGAGGTTTCTGCTGTTGGTGCATCTCTGTAAAGGATTCTCTGCTGCTCCTCCTCTACCACGGTTAATGGCCCTGCCGGGTGCTTGGTTGTGCAGGAGAGAGCGAGGAAGTTTTAGACTGTGCGGTCCTGGGCAGAGGGAGCTGTCGTTTTCCTCCACAGAGCATCATCGTTGCCGGGGATGGGGCTGGGCGAGGCAATCTTGTTCTCCCTGGCTTCTCCACTGTGAATGCAAGCAGCGGTTCATGCGTCATGAGAGTTTTGCAGGCTCGGCGTCCAACTGTCCCCGTGTGTGTGTTTATCTGCACGCTGACGGCAGGCAGCTCACCGAGGTCGAACTCCAACCCTTTCCCTTTTCTCTGCCACTGTGGCAGAGGTGCTTTTCCCTCCACCGAAGGGCTCCCTCCATCAGGATCATCCCTGGGGCACCTCTGGGTTGCTCTTGGGAGAGCAAACCTCATCCCAGCCCCTGAGGCGAGAGGCAGCAATGGTTTCAGCCCTGCGTTGCACCCTAAAGAGCTGCTGTTCCTCCGCTCCCTTCCATTGCAGTGCTGGTGGGTGGCAGGGGACAGGTGAGACCCTGATCCAGAACCGGGCTGGATGTGGCTTTCTGGGGAGCTGCTCAGTGCTAACGGAGCTGCGTGCACGGGCTAACGAGCAGCCAGAGCTGATAAAGGCACCAGCCTTGCAACGAGGAGTCTGTGCATCTGTCTTCTGGCCCTGCAGGCTGCCATGTGAATCCATTTATTAAATGGGGCAAGGAGGGACCTTGTGTTTGTTTTGGTTCATTACATGAATCTCGTTCCCTCCGGGAGTCCAGGGGGATCAAGCAGAAGGGCTTGTTTTATGGCTAGTTCTTGCTTGCGAATCCCTGAGCCAATTTAGCCGTTCAGCCGATGCCCCAGCAGGCTGGCGGGAGCAGCGCAGCTCAGGAGTAAGCTCTTCACGCCGCCCTCCTCCCTGCAAAAAAACAAACCAGTCCTTTCAGAGAGTGCCTCCATCGCAAGTCCCTCGTGTTGGGCTGCTTGCGGAGAGGCCACGCTCTCCCTGCCTGGGACGTGTCCCTGCCAGCCCCCAGCCTGTCCCCAGCTGGCAGCAGCCGCAGCGTGCGCCTGGCGGTGCGGTGCTGGCGGTGGGATGTCAGCAACGCACGCGTGGTGGGATGCAGCCACAGCGCCTGCCTCCAGTGCCGAGGCCAGCATCCTCATGGCATGGCTGCTCTCACCAGAGTGCTGCTGGTCCGGGGGTCCCCGTGTCCCGTGGGGGCCATCCTGGGAGTCAGCTGCAATGACGAAGGTCCTGCTGCCCACGTAGGTGATGGGCTGCTGGGTGATGTGGGTGGGATGTCACGTTCTGGGCACCCAGCCTGCGGGAAGCTCCAGCCCTAGAAACCTGCCCCATCCTTCCCAGCGGGCAGCTCCATCGCCGCTGTTGGAGGGAGCAAGCTGCTTGCTGCAACAGAGGCAGACGGTTGGCCAAGGGATGGGGCAAGCATTTTGCCTCACTGCACGGTGCACGCTGCGTGGGAGCTGCTGCAGGACAGAGAAGTCACAGCTGGTGGCCTGGGCACCCTGCCCCAGCTGCTGTGGGGCCAGCTGTCACCTTGGAGAGGTGCACCACATTGATGTCACGCTCTGCTCCCTGACTTCCCCCCACCTTTTTTCTAAGTAGAGGAAACCACCACCGGAGGCTGGCAGCTTCCTCCTAGCTGCTTTCAAAATTGTGGGGTGGCTGTCGCCGTCACCCATGAGGGCTTTCCACCGCCTCTGTACGAGAGGACCCCAGCAGAGCTCGTTCCCATGGGGCTGGCGTGGCGCAGGGTGGCTGCTCTCCTCCTGGTCCTCTTTCTCCTCCTGGGTGAGTGCCCTGCAGGGGCTTTCAGCGGCACGCGAGTGGGAAGTAAGGCTGGCAGGAACCCCGCACAAGCTAGATGTACAGGCTGCCTCCCACAGGCTGCCTTGCCTCCCTAAATGGGGTGACAGGATGCTCCAGCTGGGTGGCTCAGCAAAGTGACTTGCTCAGGCTGCAGGGTGAGGACGGCCCCAGTGATGCTCTGGCTCTGTGGCTGTGGGAAGGGTACAGTGGAGCAAGCTCCTTTCGGTGCTGTGGGCTCATGGCAGATGCTGGCAAGATTTCAGCGAGGAGATGTGCAAGCCCATGTTGCATGGCTGTTGAGGGTGTGCAGGGGAGAGGGGGGTTACTTTGCCCCTCTCTTGGGATGGAGTTTCTGAAGCATTCTTAGACTGTGCCACCACCAGCCCTCTTCCTTGGTCTGGTCTTCTTGCTGCTTTCTGTCTTGGTGCTCATGTCCCACGGGCGTTTTGCTCAGCACCAGTGCAGAGTGAGCATCACCCCTAGGAACTGCATGGGATGGGAGGGCGTGCAGGTGGCTGCCGACTCCCCTGAAGCAAGTTCACAAGACTGTTGATAAAGTGTTGTTCTTGCAATTGCATGGGGCACCAGAATCCCTGGGGCTTTGTGCTTCGTAAAATAAGACCGTACTTCAGTACTGCACTACAATCCCTTGCACACACACATCCATCACCCTTTTGGGTGCCTCCAGTAGCATCCATGCAAACACCTGCGTGATGACTCTGCCAACAGGTATGGGTACTGGCCAGCGGGTGGTGACCGTCCAAAAGGGACCCCTTTACCGCGTGAGGGGGTCCCACGTCACGCTGTGGTGCAAGGTGAGCGGCTACCAGGGCCCGTCCGAGCAGAACTTCCAGTGGTCCATCTACCTGCCCTCGGCCCCCGAGCGTGAGGTGCAGATGGTCAGCACGGCCGACCCCTCCTTCCCCTACGCCGCCTATGCCCAGCGGGTGCGCAGCCAGGAGATCTACGTGGAGCGGGTGCGGGGGGACGCCGTCCTGCTGCACATCAAGGAGCTGCAGGACCGGGACGCTGGGGAGTACGAGTGCCACACGCCCAACACCGATGAGAGGTACTTCGGGAGCTACAGCGCCAAGACAAACCTCTCAGGTGGGTCCCCAGGGGCAGCCTTGCTCCATGTTGGGTGGTGGTGATTTGGGCTTTTCCACATTAATTTTCCATTTTCCTACTGATGTTTTCAAGGTGATGGTAGAGCTCCCAGGGAGGGGATGTGTTGTTCTGTGTGCAGAGTGACAGCAGGGCACATGCGGGTCTGCAGCCTGTAGGGATGCAGGTGGGTTTCCCACTGCAGATGGGGAGAGGTGCTCATCTTCAGGTCTATGGCACATTCCTGCTGTGGGAATGCTATCCTAACCCTGAGTGGCCAAGGCTGGGATGCCCAGAGGGTCCCTCAGCAGGTTGCTCTGGCCATTGCCCCAGAGCCAGGGCAAGGGTTGGGAGAAGGTCCTGTAGCTCACAGACCCCTCAGGGCTTGGCTGTGGTTTTTGTAGTGACCAACAGGCTGCCCACAGAGGACAAGAAATGCTTTCCCCACTGACAGGCTGCTCTCTGCGCTTCTCTCCTTGTGCTCAGTGATCCCGGACACCCTCTCGGTTTCCATGGGGTCCCAAGTCCTCACCCAGGCAGAGGGGGATGCGATGGAGCTCACCTGTGAGGTGTCCAAGACCACCGCCCAGCACACACACCTCTCTGTCGGCTGGTACCGCCTTCAGGGAGCAGGGGAGCACCAAGCTGAGGAGATCCTCACCCTCTCCAAGGACTTCGTCTTGAGGCCAGGACCATCTTACACGCAGAGATTTCTGTCAGGGAACGTGCGGCTAGACAAGGTTGGGAACACCACCTACAAGCTCTCCATCATGGCAGTGGAGCCCTCTGACCAGGGGCAGCTGTACTGTGAGGCAGCCGAGTGGATCGAGGACCCCGATGAGACATGGAAGGATATCTCCTGCAAGCAGTCAGAGAAGACAGTGCTGTCGGTCACGACCCAGGGTAAGGCCCTTGGCTCCAGCTCCTTGGTGCACCAAAGGCCCTATAGCGCTGGCCTTGGCAGCACTGTGTCGCAAAAGTTTCTCTGCTCATTTGCGGTGGAGACACCAGGGTGGCAGAGGCAGGCGTACGTGGTGTAAAGGGGCTGTGGGTCAGGCTTTGAGCTCCACTGCCAGGCAGGGACCAGAGGATGTCTCATTCCCCTGGTGGTTGTGGCATGGCCTGAAGAACGTGGCTGCAGGTACTAGTGCCAAGCTGCCGTGTTAGAAGTAGGGAAACCTTTGTGGAAGTGCAGTGTTTGTGCTGCGGTGGCTGCTGAGGGTAGAAGGGAGGTGCCACAAGGTTGTCCTGGTGCTCACATCAGTGCAGGTGGTGCTGCCATGACACGGGGCCCCTCATCCCCTCAGTGGGAGCAGCCCAGCAGCAAGGCACTGCCACCCCCACCGCGGCCGAGCAGGCTGACGGTTTCTATAAACGCTTCAGCAAATATTTGGGAATGCCGAACATATCTGCAGCAACTGGGATTCCTGCTCGTGTACTGTTTATGAAGCGGTGTTTAAATTCAGAGGGCAATGTGCTTTCCATAAATTGCTTCAGCCCCTCCGGCAGCAGTCACTGAGGTGCTCTGTTTTGCCTCCAAACCTCAGCACGAAGCCGTGCCCTTCTTGTGGGGCAGGGGGGTACCACTGAGCTGCAGAGCCCCTCCGTGCCTCTTTCTGATTTAAGGGGGCTTCAGACCATCTCTCCGTGGTGAACATTTTCCATTCTCATCACTTTTCTAACAAAAAAGGAAACATTTTGATAGTGAACCCCCTCTCATTTCCCTCTTCACAGCCACCATTGCACCCTCTTGACTTTTGTTTGTCCACAGACCACGACCTCCACGTGGGCATCGCCGCCTCCAAGAGCACCCTTTCTGAAGGGGACATCTTGCAGCTCAACTGCACACTGGGAGCCCCTAGGAGCGGCAGCAGGTGCTTCGAAGTAGCTTGGCTCCTCGACGGCATGGAAGTGGCCAGGCTTGGTCCTTGCGGGTTGTTGGCTTGGAAGAAGGAATACGAGGAGAGAGCTGGGCTGGGGCAGCTCCAAGCATTCAAGCAAAGCAGCACAGTTTACGTCCTCGCTGTCTATAGTGTGGGGCCGAAGGACAGCGGTGCCTACCACTGCTCTGCTTCAGAGGTCAAGGCTCCTGGAGATGTTCAGAACATCCAAACCAACCTGTCATCGGCCATCAGAGTTGATGTGAAGCCCATAGGTCAGTCAGTCCTCATGTCTCTTCTGGGTAAAACCTGCAGTTTTCCCCTGTGCTGGGGAACGTGCTGAGTCTGGCCTTGCCTTGGCAGGGACAGTGCAGCTGCTGCTTACAGCAAGAGTATGAACGTGCCAGTTTTCAGTAGATGATAATGGGAGGAGCATTTGCCCTGGCAAATATCAGTGTGACAGATGCAGCAGCTGCCAACAAAAGGTGTCTTTTGCGATAAGGTTTGGGGTGAATAGGTGGAGTTGTAGGATCCTTGGCACAAAAAGCTGTGGGTAGCCCACAGCTTCTCCTGGGGACCAGGGGGTGACCCAGCAGGGGGGAGCTGCTGCTGGGGAGGGGGCAGCAGGGAGTCACTGTCACTTTCAGAGGGATGCTGGTTTGGGGGAGGACTTGTGAGAAACTGCTTCAAGAAAGACGTGTAGGGGATTCTTGGTTTCCATGTCATGCTAGGCAAGGACTATTCTGGCATAGCAGGACCTGCCTTTGGGGCTCTTTTTCTTACATGTTCCTTTATGATGTACCCCTGGTGATGGCACCTGGTTGCTTCTCCTGTGTACTTAGGGCTGCCCAAGCTTCACAGAGGCTTGGGAGTGGTAGACCAGGGGACCATGGCTGGAGCTAGAAGAACAAAATGCAGCTCAGGAGAGGGGGAGGTGGGAAGGAGGTTTCATCGTGATGAAAAGGTTTACAGAGTGAAAATGGGGCTAGGGGTTGGCACGGGGCATGGTGATGGAGCTTGCAAGGTGGCAGGGGTGGTGGGGAAGGTTCTGGGTGGTAGCAGGCAGGACTTCTGCCCCAACACTGATGGCTCACATCCTCTTGAGCAGGTCTTGGTCTGCAAGCCACGCTGATAAGCCGGACCGCCACCGTCAGATACACCCAGAGCTTTGAGCTCGTTTGCCAAGTGGACACCAGCCACCACATCAAGGAGGTGCTGCTCTCCGTGGGGTGGTTCTTTCAGCCCAGCTCGCCTGACGGCAGCTACCAGGAGCTGGTGCGGGTCCTTCCCAATGGCACCGTGTCCTGGGGGCCGGCACAGCCCCGCTTCCAGGGCAAAGCCCAGCTGGGGAAGGAGGACACCTCCTCCCGGCTGCGCATCCACGGCGCGGTGTCTGGCCACGCGGGGAGGTACCAGTGCGAGGTGGGGCTCTGGAGGACCCCGCGGGGGCAGCCCACTGCCTCTGCCACCTCCAACGCCGTGGGGATACAGGTCATCCCACCAGGTGAGTGGTGCTGCGGTGTTCCTTCTGCAGCTCCTTCAAACCCATCAGTAGTAACCAGGGCAGCTGGGACCACTGATGGCTGGGCTGTCCCCAGTAGGGTCACCTCTTGGGGTGCACAAGGCAGTGCGGCCCCTCCTCTTTTCTCCTTTGGATTTTAGGGATCTTTGGAGGCTGTGGGGAGGGTAAACTGCCAGTGTGGATGTGTAGTAGTAGCGTAAGTGGCATGAAGATGAGAAAGTGTGATCATAGATCATCTACACAGAGTGGACAGCAAGACATGATGACATTTGGCTCCAAACGTATTGCAGCCATTACTGGATACTGTGATGCTGGGAGGGGGCAACCCACGTTGCAGGAGGTGGCTGCTGGCTGTAGCACTGCCTCTCAATGAAAGGCAGTGTGAGCCATGAAGGATATTTAGGAGGTACAGAGTAAATCTGGAGAGGGAGCCTGCTCTAGCAGCAATGGGATGAGGCTAGGCTGTAGAAAGTAGAGCTGCAAATCACGAAAATTGCCAGCCTGTTCCTTTGTACATAAAATCTCTTGCTTGGAGCCCACGGAGTTACTCGAGTTCATGACTTCTGCTTCAGCACTTTATTTACCACTGGGTGTTGGTGGGTGCTGCAGGGGTTTAAACGCTGCTCAGGTCTGGCCTGGTGGCTCCAGGTGGGACAGACCTGCGTGAAACGTCACAGGAGGAGGGGGGAAGGAAGACAGATCCTTTCCACTTCTGACTTCTTGGACAGTTCAGCATCAGACCCTTGGCAGGGCTCACACTGGGTCCCTGCATAAAGCTCCTGGATGTCAGCAGGCTGAACTGTGTACTGAGCAGCTGAAGTTAAGAGCCTGCTTTCTTCCAGTGGCCACAGGATCACAGCATGGCTGGGGTTGGAGGAGACCTCTGGAGGTCACCTGGTTCGGTCACCTGGCCCCCTGCTCAAGCAGGGACACCAAGAGCAGACTGCCCAGGCCCATGTCCTGGTGGCTTTTCAGTATCTCTAAGGAGGGACTGTGCCCTCCTCTGAAGATGAGCACATCCTTAGAGCAAGGCTGAGTGCCCTTTTAAGTACTGAAAAAGGCAAGTGCATTGGAAGACAACTACTTGCATCTGCTTCTGAAGTGTGCTCGTATGCCTACTCCGTGTGTGTATGTGACGAGCTCGAACAGCCTCCCAATTAGGGTGATTGCCTTCCCTCTTCTGCTTCTTGCCCTCCTCAGTTCCTCCAGAGCAGCAGGAGTGTCAAAGGCCACCAGATGGGATGTTTTGCCTTGGCAGGCCTCAAGAGAGGCAGCGATGGTGTCTGAAGTGATCTGCTTGCTCGTTGTTTTGGATGGGTGCCTGAGGAACCGGGACAAGGATGTTTTACAGATGGCATTTACCTGTGACCTGCAGGAGCTGGGAGCTTCAGAAAGACCTGTTTGTGGCCTTTCCATTGCTCAGTAGGAAAGGTGCCGTGGTGGGAAGGGGCTGCTTGGCCTGGAGCTGAACAATCACCAGGTGTAATCAAGGAGGACGCTCAGGAGCATGGTGTGTGGTTTCTGGTTAATAACCATCACAAATGGGTGATGGCTGTTGGCAAAACCCACACAGGCTCCACAGCCTCTCTGAGATGAGGCTGCTGTTGTCCACCAGCTCCACAGCCATAGGCTGGGCTTGTCACCTGCGGGCCTGGTGAGCAGGAGGCTGGCACATTCACTGCAGAGAGAGGCTTTGCCTCTGAGCCCCAGTGTGACAGCAGCCTCAGTTTCCCTGTTCCTGCTCCACGGTCCCTCTTTCACACCTTTAAGGGTGTGTGGATTTGTTCATTCTCCCCTTCACCCTCCCACCCTTAGCCCTCCTGCTCCAGCATCCATGTTGAGCATCCTCATTCTCCCACCTCTCGTGGCAGTCCAGGCCAGCCTGACTGGCAGCTGCAGCCTCCAGGGATTACTTTGTTCCTCCGTTTCAGAAAGCAAGCTTCAAGTCGCTATGAAGGAGAGCTCCGTGGAGGTTGCTGGAGGTGCTGACACGAGCATCGAGTGCAGGATTTTGTCTGCCCAGAACGACTCTCAGTTGGCCGTCACCTGGTACTTCCTACCTCCTACTCCAGGAGATGCCACCCCCCTGCAGATCCTGCGGGCCAGCTACAGCGGCCTGCTGGAGTACGGGGCCGAGTTCAGCTCCCCTGCGCAGAGGTCCCGGTTCCTGAGCCAGAGGGTGTCCAGTGAGGCTTTCCAGCTGCGGATCCTC
This sequence comes from Nettapus auritus, assembly GCA_011076525.1. Taxonomy (NCBI): domain Eukaryota; kingdom Metazoa; phylum Chordata; class Aves; order Anseriformes; family Anatidae; genus Nettapus; species Nettapus auritus. Next base: position 95,873,066 of record CM021765.1, read on the forward strand.
TCGGCTGTCCCGGGGGACGAGGGCGGGTACCGCTGCGTGGTGGAGGAGTGGTGCTGGCTGGAGGACAGCTGGCACAGCCTCGGAGAGGGGCAGTCGGGGAGGACCTCGCTGCGGCTCCGGCTGCCCGGTGAGCTGGGGTGTCCCTCGGGGAGGCTGGGTCTGTCTGCAACGGGGCTTCGGAGAAGCAGTGGTTCCTGTGTGGGGCTGTTTTGGGGTTGTTTGCTCTGTTGAGTGGGCCTCTCCAGGGGAAATAGGGAATTAGGAGGATTTACTGCATCCTCCCAAACCAATCAAGCTGGTATTTTTGCCTCCAGCAGCAGAGGTCTAGTGCTTCACAACAAAGTGAGCCATGGCCCTTGCTTTCCCCTCACACGTGGTGTGCTCGGTCAGTGGTGCGGTGCTGGGAAGAGAGAAGCAGCCTCTTCCTGGTGCTCCTCAGCATCCTGAAGCAAGACACAAAGCTTCCCCTGTCCCGAACAGGACTCGAGGGCTTAGCTCTGCTCTCACCCTGGGGTGCAGGGCAGTGGGTTCCTTGCTCTTTTGGCCCCACCTGGCTTATGGGTTGCAGCCCTAAATTGGACCAGAGGATTCCGGCTTCCTGAATAGCTTTGGTACAAAGGATGCCTTAATTCTTACTGTGAGGGAAATGTTACAGCAGAGGGTGGGGGATAAAAACACCCGAGGGAAAATGAATCACCTGGTGTCCTGTGGAGGCTCTCCCACCAGGCCATCCAAATCCCCTGTGCATTGCTCCAGAAGACTTCTGGAGACAGAGGATCATCTCTGTAGCAGCATGCAGTGCCCTGACAGCCCTTTCTGCTTGCCTCCCACCCCAGAGAGCGAGCTGCACCTGGAGCAAGCCAACCACAGCATCTCAGCGATGGAGGGCGAGGAGGTGACGCTGGGCTGCCTGCTGCAGGATGCCCACGTGCCCACCGCCCGCCTCTCAGCCTCCTGGTTTCGCGGGGAGGAGGGCGGCCGCCCCAGGACCCTGCTCACCCTGCACCATGACGGATCCATTGAGTACCCCCAGGAGGGGCTGGCGGGGAGGCTGCAGCTCCGCCGCCCCGCTGCTGGCGACTTCAGCCTGACGCTGGGCGGCGTGGAGGTGGGCGACGCCGGGCTCTATCACTGCCAGCTGCAGGAGTGGCAGCAGCAGGGCAAGGGGGATTGGGCGCTGCAAGCCTGGGCGCACTCTGGGTACACCCGGCTCACCACCATCCCCAAAGGTAAGGGTGCTGCAGGCAGCAGCTGCTTGTCCTTAGCTTGCTGGGGTAGTTTGGGGGGAAAACAGCAGTGCTTTGCTAATAATGATGGCTGCGATGGCAGGGATGCAGCGGGGCTGGAAGGACTTGGGAGGGAGCCCAGTGGGGTGAGTGCTGGGGAGGCTGAGTTGCTCTGGGATGCAGGGCAGGAGGAGAGCAATTGGAGTGATGAGTGCTGGGTGCCTGGTGAAGTGGTGCTGAGGTTCTGGCCCCATCCATCTGACAGGGCTGAGCCCCAGCTTCCTTGTTTTGTCAATGCTAGAGGTGGAGGTGAGGTACAAAGAGTTCCAGCAAAGAGTAAGATGTGATCCACAGCACGGTACTACTGACTTCCAAGGGAGCTCTCCCGTCTGCTCTGTTGTGCAGCTGGATTTTAGGCCCTCTGCAGGATCATGTGCCCAAAACCCTGCTCTTAATCCAATCATATGGGCCAGAATACTAACTGTTTTTTTTTGGGGGGGGGAAAGAAATCTTGTAGCAATTTTTCTGGCATCTCCAGCAAGGCCTTTAAAAACCACCACTGTCCTCCTGGGGTGTATGCCTGGTGCAGAAATAGAGCTGGATTCTGCAGATAGAAGTTTAAATAAATAAAAGGGAAGGTTTTACTCAGGCATGTAAAGTGTTTTTAGGGAGGTAACTGGCAGGGAGAAAGTACTCTTGTTGGGGAAGAAGGAGGCTTGGATGACCCGTCTGGAGGCAAAATTCTGAACTGTGAAATCAGCCATGTTGTATGCAGCTGAGCTGGGGTGTACCAAGGCCAGTCCTGATGCCTCCAGGGAGCTATTGTTTCTGCAACAAGTGCCAGCACCCACCGAGGTGGAAGGGCTCAAGGTGGGCCCCATGGTGCCTCCCTTGTGCTTGCTCCTAGCACAAGCACGTACAGAGCCTGCTCACAAGACTCCGCACCTACAGCAGAGCTAATCTGGATTTAACTGCACCATGAGGGACTGACTGCGCTGCGTCCCTCTGCTGTTAAATTCCTGCTGTTGTCCATCAAGGCTCCTTGTAGCACTCCGATTTCTCCTTCATCATCCCCCCACCCACACCGATCTCTTGCTGTACTTGTTACTGGTGAGGAAACAATTGCTAGAATTGCTCAGTAACTGCTGGAAAATTCTCCTCCAATTTTGTATAGGTGTTTTTGCCAAGTGGTTTTCATGGCTTTCACAAAATATGAGAGATTAGCTGGATATTTTTTCCTTTTTCTCTTTTTTTGTTTGTTTGTTTTGCTTCTCCAGTGATGCAGGCATCTTGAAAATGCCCCCCTGGCTCGCAGATTTCAGTGTTTCAGAGAGGAGGTTGTCTGAGGGTAATGCCAAAGGGAAATACAAGTACACCCATAACCAGGGGCAGCTCCAGCTCTAACTGACCATGCTCAGCGTGGTTCTGCAGGGCAAGCACAAAGCATCTGTGTACAGGTATTGGGTAAAGAGGAACTGAGGAGCAACACCGAGATGGGTGAAGGAGATCTAAGCAAGCTGGCGCAGCCCTTCGTGGTAGGCCACATGCATCTGAGGTCAGCCTGTGGGGCTGAAGCTGTGTGTCAGGAGCAGGGAGTGTAATGGTCAGGATTAATGGGTGGATGTGAGGAGCCCAGGACAAAACCAGACAGGCTAGCATGGCCAAACCCAGTCTTTCAGAGGACCCAGAGGGTCTACCAGTAGTACAGGTGGCCTTCACGTTGACCAGAGTTCTTCTGTAGGAGGGCTGGATTAGCAGGTGCCTGAAGCTCAGTGTGGCTGAAATAGGACAGCAAAGAAGCAAGAAGGGGTAGGTGGCTTGGGAATGTGGGGTGGGGAGGGACAGGGAACTTCTAGGTGTCATTTCATTTGATTTCTTCTTTTCCCTCCTTGTTCTGGTGCACCCTCTGACAGACCTCTGCCTCTCACTGGTGTCAGGCAGGGACCTGGGGGTGATGGCTGCATGGCTTTTCCTTACTGAGACCAGTCTGGAACAAATGAGCTGGAGAGCCATGTATTCCTGGTGGGATGCTTCAGCTGAGAGCGAGACAGGGCCCTATTTGACCTCTCAAAGCAAGAAATTCAGGCAAATTACCTAGATTGTCTTCTCTTTCTCCTCAGGTTGCCTTCAAAGTATTGTATGAATTCTTAAGAATTGGTAGATGTTGAAGATTGAGGGAACAGTAGGAGAGGGGAACTCAAACTAGCTTGGGGTCTCACCTTTTTTTTTTTTTTTTTTTTTTCTTTTTTCTTTTTTCCTCCAGAGTCAACAGTTTTGTCTACGATCTGCTCGTCTCCACCATTGCTGAACTTCATCCTATTCTTGCCTCTGATTCTGATCCTTCTCTTGGCCCTTGCTGGCTTCTGCTGGTGCTTCATCTCCAGGAAAAGCAAAAAGGGCTACATCAAAGAAAAAGAGCTGATGGAACTGCAGGGGTCTGGAGGGGTCAAGCAAACTTAGCTCGCCCAAAATGTCAGATGCAACTGGAAGGAGAACTGGACACCTGAGGAGGGAGGACTGAGTACATGAAGAGGGCCTTTTTTTTTTGTTTTTGTTTTACCATAGCTCATGCAATGAATACTTGAAATCGTGTTTACTTTCAGTGGAGTGAGGCAGCTTTGAATTACAAAGCAAATAAGGTTTTCATAATGGGCGTTCCTCTGTTGGGTTTGGAACCCACCCATTTGACAATCAGTGCATTGTTGTATGTTTGAAGTCTTTGCAGTATGCATGTCCAAACAGTCCTGGGGGGGAGGAAGTGTTGTTATCACCCTTCAGGTGTAAGGGGAAAAAACAGTTCTTTTTGCACTGGGACACAAAAGTAACAAGTTGCTGCTCATTTTAAGGTGACTTGACAAGATCTGTGTAGTGTGCAGTTGAAAAACAGCAGAGCTGGAAATGGAGTGCTCATGTCCCATTTAAGACATTGCACTTGCCTTTGCCCATCCCTTGCTGGAGAAAATGCTGTCCCCTGGTGCCTTTGCCCATCCCTTGCTGGAGAAGCACTCAGACAGTGCTGTCCCCTGGTTCTGAGAGATCCTGCACCCAAAGAGCATCTTCTCTGAAAGGAAATGGGTTTTCATCATGGGAGGTTGAGCAAGGCTGGCCAGGGCTGAAGAAAGTCCACAGCAGGAGCACCACAGCCTACCACAAAAAAGAAATCCCACTGACTTGGTAAGGGACTCGTGTGGAGTCTTGGATCCCAGAAGGAAGGAGAAGACACCAAGTCAGCTTTGAGATGTCTGTGCAAAGTCTTTCCGCCTCTTTAATTTGCTGGGACTGCTGTAGGCAGTGGGTCTTCAGTGGGCTGTATGTGGGTCAGAAAGCTGCACAGCTGGGACCTGGCATTAGATCCCCCCGGGTTGTACCATATAATATTTTGGATGCAAGTGGGATCTGGATTCAAGTCCTTCACTTTCCTTACAGTTGGGAAACCTGCCTGCCCTGCATTCCGAATACTGATCAATCAGGTTTTTTTCCTTGAAATAAAGCACATTTTTTTTGTGTAAGTTTGAAGGCTACTGCTCTCGCTTTCCCTGTTCAGCCACCTCAGCCTTTTCCTGCAGGTCAAGTTTCCTAGACCTCTTGCAGCTTCTTCCCCAGCTGTCCTGACCCCAGCCACCTCTCTGATAGCAGCAAGAGCTTGGAGCTGCACTTAGAGCTGCACGTGGGGCTCTCGCTGGTGCTCCGCAGAGGTTTCTCCCTGTCCTGTGGGTTACACACTGTTTATATATCCCAGTGGGACGTTTGATTTTCCGTGTGTGTGTGACAGTGTGACACTGTTTGTGCTTGGCTGCTCTCCTGCAGCTTTGCTGTCCAACAAGTTGCTTCTCCACTGTGTGTCCAGGCTGTTGACTTTTGCTATCTAACTTAAGCACCTTTTACACAGGGTTGTTGAACAGATTTCTACGCCTGTTTGCTAAGGATCGTGCTGGCTGGCTGAGTCCTGTCTTGATAACGTTTTACGTTATGGGCCAGTTCTATTCTGTTTTGGCAGACAAGCAGATGCTCCCAGGACGTTTAACTGCTACATATTTCAGGAACAGTGATAGCTGGGTAAAGGAGAAAAAGCAGGTTTGTTTTCCCACCAAGGAAAGGCTCCATCATGAATTACCTTACACACACTGCCTGATGTCCAGCTCATAATCAGGGGACACAGGAAGATGTAGGTATGCTATGGTGTGGGAAAAGAAAGAAGGAACTGTCTCTGACCATGAACTATTAGTAATTACTCTGTGCACATAGTTTATCTACCAGTATCATGCTCTCCCTTGGTATTTTCATTCAGATGGTTTCCATAGCTTGCTCATTAGCACCTTGGGAGCATATTTCAGAAGCCTTGCTATAGTCAAGAACCTGTGATCCCTACTTCTTACCAATTAGATAAGGCTGACACAATCTGATCTTGTTTAAACAGCAAGAAAAGGTTTCTCTTCTTTTTGTTGCATTCTTCTAGGTGCTTGCAAGTACTTCCTTTGTCCCTCTGTATCTCTGAGGACCGCAGATAGGAAGATGTGCGTGTTCAGTTTCCCCTCTTCTTCTAAAGAACCGTGCTCTTTTATTGTTCAGTGTCTCACACCTCCTCAGGCGTTACCCTGGTAAATCACACACATGTGGCTTGACACATCAGTCTTTACATGTCTTAGGATGAACCTCACCAAGACCAGCCTTCTGCTGAAGAATCCAACTTATCTGGGTCATTACTCTGTGATAAGTCCTAGGAGCGGCCTTGCTGGGTTTGGTGTCCCCCAACCCCTGCTGGCCCCTCGCTCATCCACCTTGCTGCTCCATTACAGGTCCATGGAAATGTCTTTGCTGGCATCTAAAGTTTTTATAAAAAGCTGCAGACTCTACTGTAACATGAGATTTTGTGTCTGGTGGATTGGGGGAAGAAGGTGGGCAGAGAGGGGGAGCTTTCCCTGCCGCAGGACACCTTTTTGTTTTTTTTTTTTTCTGGCCCTTTTTCTCTTGGTTAGCCAGAGGCCTAAGTAGCAGCTCTCCATTCATGCAGGTTGAGAGGTTTTTATTTAGGTCTGAGAACTGTGCCTGGGGCCTTGATGAAAGGGTCTGCGAGAAGAATGTGTGTGTTTTTGCAGGGGTGGTTTTTCCTTTTTTTTTTTTTTTTTTTTTTTTTTCATCTGGTTCTGCTGGGTCACAGCCAAACCTTTTGGCTATATTTTTTTAAGATGTATTTTTTTCCATGAGTGGACTTACAGTTGTAACTCATCACAGTAAAAGCTGCAAAAATCAGAACTATTTTTAAAGGGAACATTTCACTTGGCTGAGGTAGATGTATGAGTGGTGGGTCAGGAGGAGGGTGCTGATTTTGCTGCCGGGGCTCTTGGCCACCTTTAGCCACCCCATCACCACTTTTTTTTTTTTTTTTTTTTTTTAAAAGTCCAGCCTCTGATATAAACTAAAACAGCTGATAAAATATATATTTAACTATAATAACCCTATGGGGAAAAAGTGTGATGGTGTAGACTGTGCAGCATAGCAGTGCTCCTGTTGCACCCCAGATGTACCCTTGCCAAGGGATAGTCCTATGTGAGGGGCACTATGCAGTGGGAAGGTTCATGGTCCTTCAGGTCCTCTTTTTAAAAGTATTTTAAAGTATTTTATAGCAGCTCAAATGGGCTACGAGACAATGCAGAGTTGGGTCCAAGAGGAATGAATCAGCTGCAAGGGGCTACAGAAACACAAGGGCTGTGTTGTGCTGGAAGCTTTGGGGTGGTTGAGGTTGCTTGCAGCCATGCAGTCAGAAATCAATACCAGACTTTCTTCAGTCCAGTTTTACAAAAGGGCCAGGAAGGGAGGCATGGAAACCTTTATGCAAGGGGAGAGAAGCACTTCCACTCAAAGTGAAGACCTGCAGCTTGTCAGACCCTTGCTCTTCTTAAGATGGATGGTGTGAGGGGGTAGGGTGGGAATATAACCGCTGCTTTGCTTTCCTGGAAGGCTTTTATGGCACTTGCCTTTGGAGAGGAGCAAGGCCAGTGCTTAATGGCCACATGGACAGCTTGTGCAGTGTGATGGGGTACAAAGGGTTGCCCATATGACTGTCTCCCCTGAAGATGATTGCACTGTGAGGGCCTTTTGCTGAAAGCCTGTGAGGAGAGGAGTTGGGTGGCAAATAGGTTCCCAGGCAGGAACAGCGGCAAATGGCTTGCAAGCGAGGAGGTACTTTGCATCCTCTCAAAATTTATGCCTCAGACTTTCCTGCCCTGCCCTGCTCCCTGGAACAAGAGGACACAGCAGCACTATGCTGCCCTGGTATTGCCAGGGCAAGGTTGTTGAGGAAAGATTCCAAACTTTCAAGAAATGCTTCCAAGAAAATAATGTGCAGTTCTCCTGGGATGCCCCTCTGAAGCAGTATCTTTATTCCTTCCTATTAACTTTGAGTTGGTTTTGAAATTTGATGTTCAGTTTTCTTCCTGTGATAAAACATTTAAAAACTGGAAATAAAAGATGTTCTGATATGTGCTTTTGTCTCACTTCATGCTATTTTGCATTCAAGCTGTTTCCTGCAGCCTCTGCTTGTTTCACATGTCCTTTGGCCTTGGTCTTTGGCATCTAAGGCAGAGCAAAATCACCCCTGGGGCTCTAAACCTTCCTTAACCACTAAGAAACTGCTGCTTTGTGTCTGCCTGCTGCTGGTTTTTGGTCCCTCTCTTCTGATTCTCTGCCTCCTCCCTCTATTCTTCTAGCAGATAATATGGGATTACAGCCCTGTTGCACAGGGCAGGAGAAGGCATGCTTTGCTCTACAGCAATGCCTTCCAAGGCAGAAGCAGTACAAAGAGCAGGGCTGGAGGAGAGAAGGATGTGGGAGAGGTAACATGGCTCGCTTTGCCACTGCAGCACATAGGAGGGACCGGCTCCCTGTCCTTGAAGCCAGCTGGACGTGCCAGCAGCAAGGCTGGTTGAAGTACTCTGGGGCTGACAACATTGATGGCCCCTTACCTCTTTTTCAAGAGGATTTTGTGTGTGTACACTGTTTAGAACATATACAAGCCTGTTTTCCCTAGCAGCTTGTATTTAGAAGTGTAAACAGGAAAGTAGGGTCCAGACGCTACTTGCTTCTGCAATCCAAACAGGAAACAGAATACCACAAGCAGCAACTTTGAGCATATGCTCATTAGGGGTTTCTTGCTTTCGTTCATTCATTCATTATGCCTTTTTCTGTACATTTCTAAGGAGAGCTATATGTTTATAAACGATGCTGGCAGGGAGCTGAGTCTTTCGCAACAGCCAGTCCCAGCAGGGCTCTCTGGGGATGTGTGAGTGTGTGGCTTGCTACTGGCATTGCAAACTATTCACCTGCATGAGCAGCTTCATTAAAATAATAATAATAATAAAATCCCATCAGATGGTGTTTTATATTTTAATTGCTTTTTCTTTGTACAGGTGCCAGGAGCAGGTCCTGTGGTAAGGGCAGTGGGAGCGAGCTGCTCCCATGGCATCCCAGGTACCTGCCCTCACATGGGATGCTGTCCCCAGACCCTTCACAAAACCAAAGGGATATGGGGATGACTGCGAAGCAGGAGGTTAATTTGTCTCCAGCCTCATGCCCGCTGCCCCTGCTCATTGTAGGGGGTGAGAGGAGCATTTACTTCTGGGACTTCCAACCAAGTGTGAAAATTCACAGGTCGGGGGGTAGAGGAAAGCTGGTGGTTAGTATTATTTTAAGTGTGAGGGAATGAATTGGTGAACGCTGGGAGCAATATGGAAAAGCAGGAGCGGCAGTGACTCTTTGCAGCCCCCTCGCAGGGTGTGAAGGCCGAGGAGAGGCACGATGCCCAATTTGAAAGAGAAGGGCCATGACCAATCGCTGTGAAATGCGGCAATAATGCTTCACGCGGTGGCCACGGGATAAAAGGCAGGGACAGCTTGAACTGTAAAGACGTTTCATTTCCCTGGTAATGAGGGAGACACACTGTGGCAATGAAAATAGGGGGGAGAGAGCCCATGAGATGCTAATTTCTGCTCCTGCTGCCCCTGCCGCTTTGATCTGAAGCAAATGCCCGTTTTAAATTGCAAACGGATGCAAGTCAGATATCATCCAGCCACTGGCTTACAGGCTTAATGAAGTGGGATGCACGCCTTGGCCTGATAATGTTCAGAGAGGCAGGCAATTCAGGGAGGAATTACTGAAGGGCTGAATGAAGAGAGGGGTAGGGAGGCTGGGGATGTCACGAGGTGACTCCCACCGCCATCATTTGGCACAAAGTCTCCTGTTTTTGCTGTCCTTGGGAAGCTGTGCCCGTGGCTGTGCCCCGAATTGCACTGTGCCTAGAGAAAAGCTACAAATGTGCTATGCTGCTATTACACGTCTTATGTTTCAAGGCAGGCATCATGTACAGGCCATCAAGGTCATTGTGTTCCTTGGTCTCAGGGTGTGGATATCAACATGGTGCATCTAAAAGGTAAGACAAAGGTACAGAGGAGTAAGTAGGTCATTTTGTGCTATCATTTGGACATTTAGTTGGACTTTGGCAAGACAAAATGTGTTGGGACTCTACTGATGAGGCCTTTCTGGGGCAGACCCAGAGGCTCTGGAGAACAAGTTCATCAAGCCAGGACCCATGACCTTGGGAGCCTGGTAGCTCACACAGGACAACCCCATCTTCTTGAGTCTCTTACAGGCAAAGACGTAACCTGTTTTGAAGAATGAGTGTGTCTGGTGATAGTTATTGAGTCCCTCAGGCCCTACTATCAAGCCAGAGTTAGTTGTGTATCTTGAGTAGGTATTCAGAGGCTTGAATGGCTCTGCAGGCTGCTGTGCTAGACCAACCAGACACGGTAAGGCTGAGGGACATGCAGGCAGCTGTGAAGATTGACATCTGCACCAAGCAAGGAAGAAATGTTCTGGCTATCAAAAAGTGCTCTCAGGTCTGTTAGGTTCTTTGAAGGAGTAAGTGAGCACATAGATAAGAAACATCCTATGGATGTGGTTTGTGTGGAGCCAAAAGAGACTCAACAATTCCATCATTAAAGGATCTCACGGAAACTAAGTAATGATTAGGTAAGACTGGGGCAGCTCCTTACATGGATAAACTATTAGCTATAAATACCAGGCAGAAGGTAAATAGTTCTGGCAGGGCGGGGAGGTCACCACTGATGAGACCTGTGCTGCTCAATGAAGACATAAATGTCTTGGAAAGGAGGATGACTGCTAAGAGAAAAAACTTTGCTGACAATATTAATTTATTCAAGGTATTAGGAACAAGGGCTGGCTCTGAGGAAACACACAGGAGCTTATGAAGCTGGCTGGGCAATGAAATAGTAGACGAAATTCTGTGTAGGTGAACAAGATCGGGGTTTTCACACAACATAAAGTCAAATTGGAAAGCTCCTTGAGTTGGGACGCTGTGTTATAATTTCGTGTTTTCCAGGAGAAAATGAACAAGAATAGAATCTACCAATGGTTGCTGAAGTAGCCATCTCTGGCCTGGTAAGTCCTTGAGCTGCAGATTGTTTGAGGTTTGCAGAAGTACTGCATATGACTGCTTTGCTTTTGTCTTCTGCTTTTTATCATCTGCTTTTGTCTTCTGCCTATGCTTTTTGGCTATAGTTCAGAGAAGGTGAGGAAGTAGATAGCCTGATCATCTAAACTTTGTTTTTGTGTTCTTATTCTACATTTACTTTGTAGCTGTACGTATAACTCCATTTTTTTTCTTTTTTTTTTCTTTATTCGTTTTTCTTTAAAAAAAAAAAAAAAAAAAAAAAAAAAAAAAAAAGCATATACCACCTTATGTTTTCTCTTTCTTTTATACCATCCAACAAGGCTTTTTCCCTAAAAATGCTTCCAGGTTCCAGGTGAGTTTCTTTCGGTAGAGTAAATCAAATTGACTAAAGAACACTAGGCAAGATGAAGGTTTTAGTTTATACTCTATTTTTCTACAGCATTTTCCATTCAAGGACTTCACACCATCAAAATGCATCATTGAGAATCTTCTCTGCTTAACAAATGAGGGAACTTAGACACAGTAGTTTGCTGTGAAACAGGCAAAGAAATCAGAAATCTACTTCTTTAGAGCATCTTCTCTAGAGGAGGAGACAGGAGGAAAGCCTGACTCTAATAGTGAGAGTTAAAGGGAAAAATCTCTGCTGGACGCAAAATAAGTCTCCATAGAAACGGCTTTTTTTCTGAAAATGAATTATTGCAGTATGAAATGAAGATTGTGGATCTAATTCTGCAAAATATTTAAGCGTGTTCTTTGCTTATCCCTATTCAGTTCAGGACGCAAGCATGTGATTTCCATGGAGGCTTATGTGCTTTATTTGAAGGAGGTAGGAATAAGGACAAGCTTTGTTGAATTGGGATCCAGGGTTTTTTGTACTTCCTCATGGCTGACCAACTTGCAACTTACTTCTTTATGCTAACACATGTTGCTTTGCTGCTAAAATTACAGATACTAGCACGTAAGACACCGGTGTTTCTTTTTTGGAGTTCAGCACCAAGTAAAGTAGACTCCCCATTAATGGGGAGTGGAGTCAGCAGAGTGTTTACATTGCTGGGTACTTTACTGTTCTGTTAATTAACTCTTATTTTATTTACATGCAGATTTAAATTTATATGGGGTATTTATTCTGCAAACGAACACCATGGTGATTATCTGATAATTAACTAGAGAATCGATGGCATAAAAGGTTGAGATTTATTTCTAATCTATCTTTTGTGCACCTCTATTTATGGCCCATAGACATTTTTAAGATGGGATAGGTTTGTAATATCTTGCATGCTAATTGCTTTTATTGTGAATGTGTGTTGGTAAGCAATTGTTTGCAGTTTAAGCTATTTAAGAGTGTTTTGTGCATCTTTTTTTCCCTCTGTTATGACTACACTCAGCCAAATTAATAGGACAAATAAGGTCTGACTCAGAGCTTTATTCCCATTTACTATACTTGGAAGAGATGAAGTTTTTGTGTAGCCAAGCTGTGGGTACTCTTGCTCACCGAACTTTCCATCTTCTTATTGTCTCGTATTTCACACTGGCTTTCAACTTATTATTCGGGGAGGTGTCCATTAGTAGATATCCCCTCCAAGCATTTCCCGGCACACTATAGAGCCCCACATCATGAATTTAAGCTCACTGGTGACAGGGCTTTGGGACTTTCTTCAGTAGCTGAATAACAAGTAATTCTTGTGGAAATTGTATCCAGTTCCCGTGTGTCCTCCTCCAATCCCCTCTGCCAGTCCCAGCCAAAAAAAAAAATAAAAAAATAGGGCATTTGAACACCCATCTTAAGGTTCAGCACAAAAACTGTTGACTTGCTGTTGAACTGGTATCAGCAGTCTCCCTCATTTGTCACTCTTCAGCCCACCAGAGCTGGCATTGCACTTGGCTCCTGCATGCCCCCAGGTGGAGATGGTCCCTGATGGTGAACTCAGGTCTTCAGCAAGGGGGCAACTTCAGCTGGAACAGTCCCTTAGCCCTGCTGGGCTTTGGTTTTCTCTTCCAGCTGGAAACTATTCTCTCAGAATTTTCTCTGATGTGGAGATGGAAGATGCACTTCATCTCCCAGAGGTTCAGCTGTTTCTTAGTGCTTGCTGAGATCCATGCTCCTTTTGCAGTCTTCCCCCCTCCTCCTCCCTGCTTTGGGACAGATTTTTTATTTTTTTATTTATTTATTTTAATTTTGTCAGTGCCTGCTATGCTGTTGTCATCTAAAGTACACACTAGAGATGGCAGCAGTTATGTCTCATTTTGCAGTGGTTTTCAACTCCATGATTTTCAAGGGCTGTGAAAAGGATGCTGTCAAAGGAAATTACATCCCTCCAGCAAGACCAGCCAGGGGAGATGCAGGTGCCTGATGGACATGCTTTCTCCTCAGATGCTTCCAAACCCCTGAGAAGGCCCATGACCTGTATCATTGTACAAAGTGCTGGACAGACTTGCACAAGAAGAGCAACTGTTTTCACCCTTTTGCTGCCTCCTCACATCTCAAGGATCTTCGTTTCTGTACCGCAATGACAAATGACCAAGGAAGCACTGACTGGAGTGCTGTTGGCTGAACACAGGGTATTCAGCAAGGGCCTTGCTCTCATAGGTTTGGGCCTGAGAGGGCAGGTCCATCTCTCCAGATGCCTCCAGGGTCAGAGTGACTTTCCTGGGGCTGGAGCAGAGAGGGGAGTTGTGTTCCTGCATGCCACCCGAGCTTTCTAAAAAGGCCAGAAGCCAACTCTGCCTACTCCCTGCTGCTCTGCTGGGCTTGCCTAGGTGTCCCCTGGGGGTGTCCCATGCCCACAAAGCCAGCTGTGGTGCTGGTCACACCTTTGTCCCTGCTGCAGGCATGGATGTAACTCTGTCAGCCCATCCACATGGGCTACTGCCCCCCAGCTGGGCGCATTTCCCTTCTCAGCCTGCAAAGCCCACTGTTGGCATGCTAACTGAAGTCATGAGAACAAGTAGAAATCTATTTTTAACCCAGTGAGAGATCTCTCATTCTTAGCTTTTTTTTTTTTTTTTCTTTTTTTTTTTTTTTTTAATTGGTTGTTTTTGCTAACGATTTGGAATTTAACATCTATTCCTTCCTGAGAGTGTTACTTCGATAGCCGGTATTAAGGAAGGGGATTAAGACTGTTGTTAGCAGTGGAGGCTGCAGGACATATGGATAATGCAAACCTGTTAGCGACAGACAGAAAGTTGTTTTGAGGCAGTGGGACAGATTGCCTGGGAATCTTGTCTTAGCAGCAATGAAATGACAACGAGGTAAGTAGTGCTGGGAAAATCCTATTAGGGAGGGAGAACAGCGGACTGTAACCAAGTGATCACAGGACACCCGGTGTTGAATGTGACATTTCTCTAAGAAATCAAATGCATGTTTGGTGTGGAATGGGGACACTTATTTCTCTCTATATTGCTCTTGCTTTTTTATCAGGCTAATAAGGCACTCCGAACATTCCAGCCTTTAGTACTGGATTAGGACCAAATACACCTTCTGTACCTTCCAAGCAGTTGGTTCAAATGTGGGCCAGATGTTTCTGCCTGCATCTCCTTGGCACATGCTGTAGAGTGGGATGAAGGACAGCATAATCCAGAACAACATTCTGGATCTGGACACTGCGGCTGTGATGGGGGTTAGACACCCCAGAGCAGATATGCTCTCTGTGCTGAGAAGATGGGGAGCTATTTCCTAATGCAGGCAGGGCAGCGTGGGCTGTAGAGATGTGTACGCACAGAGCTAAATCTTTGGGTAACTACCAGCACCAGATCTCAAAGGCTGAAATCTATTTTTCCGCATTGGGAATCTTTTACAGCACTCTTTCTAAAGCACTTCACTGGCTGTGTTTGGTCTGCAGGTGGTTTTTTTTCCTGTTCCTCTACAGTAAGTAGATTAGCTGTGATTTATTTCAGACAGGACTGGGACTGGTGATTTGTGCGCTGTTGTGGGTGTAGGAGTTGTGTGATCTCATGATGAAAGGTGATTGCTGCGCAGCACGAGGGGACAGATTAGGATAAATGACACAGAGGAGTCTAGATCCACCAGCAGGCTGTTAGCCTGCCAGCTGAAGGGGGATGCAGGTGAGACATCCAAAATGTTTTGAGTTTCTATTTACAGCCTCTCCCACTCTCTGCACCCTTCTGATTAAGGGCAACCATGTGGCAGACATCTCTGTTTTTATTGTCTGCATTTTTCAGGAAGAGATGGGGAACAAGGGAACAAATCCTTCTGCAGAAGAAAGGAAGCAGAGAGGAGCCTGCCGGCAGAGACAGCACTTCTCCCACCAAAGGCAAGTGCTGTTGGGGGATGGTGCCATCATGGCCCTCCTGGTGAGAGGCAGGGGAACCTGGGAGGGATGGCTGGAGCCAGTGTCCCTGGGTGATGGGGAGATTTCACTACTGCTGCAGGGGAAATGCAGCAGAAGCTGAGCAGGGAGGAACTGCAAGGACCTGGAGGGAGGCCGGGGTCTGGAGGCAGGGCTGGTCTCCTTGAGTCTCTCCATGCAGATGAAGTCAGGAGAGCCCCAGAGACGAACAGACGATGTTTAGTCAAGGGGTGGTACTTGGCTCAGCTGGCAGAGCCATCTATCCCAGGAGACCAGGAACAGGTGGTGGAAGTTGTTCACATGCTGAGGGTGGACAAAGCCATTGCGACATCGCTCAGGAAGCCTTTGAGGAAAGAGGAACCTCAAGGCACCAAGCAACACAGCCCCCCTCTCTCCCATCTGAGCAGCTTCTCCTTTCTCATGGGAAGTGCTGGGACCAGGGGAGGTTGCCAGTGCTGAACCTCCTGCCTTGTGGATTTGCTGCCAGCTGTGGGCTCTGCACAAACACATGCTCCAGCTGACATACGCATTTGGAAAGTATATTCCTGATGCTCATGTGGAAATAGGTTACGCCTATTTTTGTAAAATGCCACTTTTCTTTTCAAAACCCCAATCCTCCATGTGTTTCAGTTGCAGAGCTGAACCTCAGCATCCTGGGCCCATTGGATACCTGCCTTCTGGAGGAAGCAACACGTGGCTTCTTCAGCAAGATTTTGGGGAGTTCAACCTGTCCCATCCTGTCCACAAAGAGGTAAGATGGAGTGCCAGGCTTCCACTTGAAGTCTGGCCTCCTTTGCTCTTTCAGCAGTGTTGGATGCTGGACTCCCGTCATTTTATTTGAAATCAGCCTCTGTGTTGGGATGAGTCTGTTTTTGAGTCCTGTTAAGGAGGAGGTGAAGAAGGGTGGCTTGGAGAGCTGTGGCACTGGCCCACCTGGCAGTAAGTTGTGATCCAAGGAAGCAAGGGTCTTATGGTGTTGCTGCACCAGAGCTGGACAGGAAGGTTGCAGGTTTCTGCAAGAAATCCAAAGCAAACCCAGAATGTTAAAAATCACCAGGCCATGGCAAACATGGAAGAAATCATCATGGCATTTTGGCTTGGCAGTCAAAACTAATGAAGCTACCAGCAGGATCCTGCCATGTCCCGGTGGGCTGAAGGGACTCCTGGAGAAGCACCTGCTTAGCTGGGCCGGGATGGGCGTGCTGTTAGACACAGCCTGGTGTCTCCTTGGTTATTTCACAAAGCACAAAGGTTATTTCTGCCTGGTTGCAGCCCCCAGGCAGACCACCTGCACTCTCCCAGATAACATTTAACACCTCCTGCCCCCAGATGTGTGCTGCTGAGGGCTGCTGCTCCCCAGGGCCGGATCCGGAGCATTTGCAGCCTCGCGTGCTGCGAGGCCGAGCGGGGTGCAGCTAACCACTTCCACGTGGGCAGCCCGCAGCCGCCCGGCTGGGCCCGTGGCTGACGTGACTTCCTGACACCGCTCAGTGCTGCTGCTTCCCCATCCCATTATCAGCTACAGCAGCAGCACGTCACTGCAGCCTTAGTCATGTCTTGGAAGCATTTTCGGGGGGCTGGTGGCCTGTGCTTTGCTGCTGCACATGCACCCTTGCCTGCATAAATGGCCCTGAGGGGGACTTGGGGCCAGGAAGACTTCCAGGGTGTCTTGGTTAACCTCAGTCAGGCCAGAGATTTTCACCCCAAAATCTTGTGTCAGGTCTGAGTAACGCTGCTGTGATGAGGATATCAAAATGGAGAGCCTCCAGCTCTTCACTTGGCATGAACTGGAGTGGCTACCTGTCCCCATGGTTAAAGCACGGGTCTTATTTACCCGTGGACTCATCTGGCTCTAGCTTTCAGCCACTGACTCTTCTTTTACCTTTCTCCACTGATTTCTTAAAGACTCTTGAACCCCCTCATGTGTGTGTTTGGACAACCCAGGCTCAGCTATTCTTGCCCTTTACTGGACAGCATTTTTCCCAGGCCTAGAAAATCAAAATGGCTTTAAATGGGCGAAAACCTAAGGTATAAATCATTGATTTCCCCAGTAACCCTCAATGAGAAATCTACTTAAATATTGAGGATGGTTTGAATCACCTGCATTTAAAAAGGAGCGATTAAGGAAACTAAAGATGTTCTTGAAGGGCTGAATAATTCCTTCACATCCATTTCCACTACAGACATCTCTCTGGAATCACCTGCTCAGACCGCTCTCCTTTCTGGACAAAGATGAGAAAGCATCAGAGACTGAAGAGCTGGAACAAGCAGATCGTGTAAGTATCAGTAAGCTGCCGGGTCCAGATGGCATGCAGCCAAGAGGTCACAGGGATGGAAGTGCTGTCTCTCCAAAACAAATATTCCCCCTCTCCTTTAAAAAAATAAAAAACAAAAAAAGAGAGAGGGGGGGGAGAGAGAAGAAAGAGCAGTGTTTGATAAAGACAGTGAATATTATACTCACATCTTTGAAGGCTCTTGGGATGATCTGGAGAATTACAGGTCTGTTCAACATGCATGCAAATGAATGCAATACCTAGCAAATTAGGAGAATCAGCCGTGAAGCTTACACTGCTAAGACTGCTCGGAGGTGCAACCTGCAGAGATTCTGCGAAAGGAAACCACATTTACTGAGCTCTTGCAAGTCTTTGAACAAACCAGTGAATTAGCTGAAAGAGAAGAACCATCTGACAACACTTATTTACCTGTTCAGAAGGCTTTTTATGAGGGCACGTTCAAGAGCGGGCTGCAGCAATTCAGCTGACAGCATGGGAAGCAGCTTATTGCTCCAATGTCTGCTAGGATGTGGGGTGAGCTGGTGGCCAGTGGGTGACATGGGGGCACAAGGTGCCAGTGCAGAGTCTTGGTCAGCCATGGACCTCAGAGGATGGGCAGGAAAGTGCAGAAGATGCAGTGTAGCTTAGGAAACTCGAGGAGGAGAGGTAGGTGGAAGATCTGAAGAGGGAAGCGATGGATTCACTTGGGAGTAGAAGGAAAACAGGTTGGTGGGAATGACATGGATGGTCCCAGGAAGAGGTTCACCCAGGGGTGAAAGCAGTTGTCTCCTTAACATCACAGGTTTCTGTCCCTGCTATTGAAGGACCAGGGTGTGTAGGAGACTGATGGGATGGTGTTATGGAAAAAGCTGCTTTGCTGCATTGTTTCAGGGGTCTATTTTAGACCAGCCCCAGAGGAAAGGTTGAAAGAAACCCAGAATCAGTGAATATCCAAAAGAGAAGAGGACCCCATGGTGATAACAGTCAAACTGATAACTTCCAGGCATGAAGGACTGGGCTCTCCCTGGACCACCGAAGCACATCTGATCAATAACTCAGCGTCCCGACTTGCACATTAACAGAGTCAATTATCAGCTCTGCTCTCTGCTTCCTTGATTATTATTTCAGCATGTAGCAGCTGCTTTGCAAGCGTTATGGCCCATCACACTCTGAAGGGACTGAGTTAAATGCAGATTATTGACCGATGAGGCCATAAGAATGTGCTGTAAAATATATGGCCATGTTCTCCCATAAATCCCCAGCGAAAGTGCTTTCTAAAGAAATTCCTCTTGTGGTGGGAGTGCTCTGTGTCACTGTCAAGGCCCTGAAAAATGCTTTCTCCACCCAATTCCTGCCACCTCCTCCACAGCATCATCTCTTTTGGCATTGCATCTTCACTTGAATGCGTGGTACTCCCTTCCTGTTTGTTAGGACCCCCGGGCTTCGGTGAGGATGCTTGGGTTATGGCTTATGCTGTACATGGCCAAGGTGAAATATGATTACTGTTTCTGCTTTGGCCCCAGGTTTTCTGCTGAGTTTCCCAAGTTCCTGTTTCTTCAAGTTCCTCAATTTGGGCTGAAGCTGTAGGCTTCTTGTTTGGGGCAGCCTACATTATGGAGACCACAAAGAGATGTTATTGTGAGTGGTTTAACACCAAGGGATGTCACCTTTCCTTTCTCTTCCAGCCCAATGAATGGCTGGCTGTCTTCCACATGCTTCAGGGAGACAGGGAGAAGTGCCCAGGTCATTTGCTTCCCAGATCTAAGTGGCTGCAGGTTTCAAACCTATTCCAAGGGAAGGGAGTACATGTCTTTAGGGGTATAAATTGGGAATGCTGTGCTGAAAAATGTCTTGCTCATCTCTTCCTGAGCAGATTATTGGGTTGATCTTTGCAAGCACAGCCTGCACGCTAACAACTTGTGTGCACTTGCGAGTGTCCCTCTTCCATTCTGGTATGTGGGCACCAGAAGAGGTCATTGGTTTTGTTAGTGCTGCCAAGCTGAGACCTCGTGTTTTAGCCTGAGCTGTGAAGTTTCACACCCTTGGAGCTAGGTCTCTCCTTCCAGCACCCTGCCATGGAGGTTCTACCTCTGAGGCAACCTTAGTGCTTTTGAGATGCTTCTTGATCTCTTCCAAGAATGGGGAGAGGATTTCACATGTTTGAGCTGCAGCTCTTAGAGATAGATAAGATTTTGGGGAGTTTTGTTCATGTATATATGTGTGTGTCTGTATGCCTTCCCTGTCTTCCATCCTCAATATATATCTGAAACACCTTTATTTAAACTTCAGCATGGATAGAAGTTTGCTGTTGCTGCTGTTGGCCTCCATCTCAAGGCCATCTTTGCTAGAGGAACTGTATTCATCAAGCAGGAACAGAAGCTTTTGAAGAGTGTCCAGGAAAGGATCATCTTGAAGTGACCTTCATCCCTTCAAATGTCTGAGGTATGTGGAAAAAGCACTGAGCTATTGAAATTTTTTTCTTGTTTGTTACTGTTGTAGAAGTCTAGCCACCTTGGAGCCTCATAACTGGCTCATGAAACTCATCTAGAGATCCAGGTACTGTCTCCAGCATTTGTTATGTATGCACTGGTGCTCAGTGCTGCCTTTGCCTGCTCTAGAAATGTCAGGCTATGCACAATGTCAGTCCCATGGTGTGATATGGAACATCTATGCAAGCTGCAAGCAACTGAAACCATGCTATATTAACACAGGCTGTTCATGTGACACTTCCCATTCTTCAGCAGCTTTCACTTCTCTTAAAGCCTTGTCCAAAGACTTCTTATGGGCCAGGCCTGAGGCTTGTGTTAACCAGTTAAAGCTGGAGGGTACATGCCAGACCTACACCAGTTTATTCACTGGCTTTTGGGTTCAGCTCCCCAGATATGTCTCACCACTCTCCTTGGATGTACCCTTGACTTCCACCTGGGGCAGTTACCTGAATGTGAAGGCAGGTGTGCAATTAGATGTGGTTATGTTGGCTCTTTGAAGGATATGGGTTAGGCTCCCAAAGCCCAAACTGCATCCTTTGATGTCTGAGGGATGTGAGGAGCCCAGCAGAGAATACAAACAAGGTTTGCTCAAACACAGAGGCGGTGAACACAGAGTTTTTCACCCAGACCTGCAGTGCAGCCGCTGTGCCATGACTCCTGTGTCTGGCTGAAAAAAGCTGTTGGAGGAAGCATGTCTTCAGGCAGCAGGTCCTGGGCACCTGGCCCTCACTGCTCATGGGGTGAGAGAAGTTGGTGGGACCCTGGAAGGGATGGGATGTGCCCTCTGACACCCTTTGCTCTGTAACAATGGGCACTGTGGAGGACAAGGGGAAGGGACCATGGGAGGTGTCAGCCCCATGGCTCTCTGCCACGACCATGGCTGCAGACTGGTCCCTGGTCCCATTGCATTTTCTGCTGGTGAGTCCCAGCCCTGTTTTCCAGAGGGGCCCTGCTCGCCCCGGAGCTGGGTTGCAGCGGCATGCCTCGAAGAGTGGAGTCATGGTTTAAAATAACGTGTGAGTAATCTCAGCTGCTGGGCTGTATGTGGGAAATGGGTGGGCTCTCTGGGCTCGTAGTTTAAAAACTGACTTTTGTTTAGCTGTGACTGCATCATCACCAGAGCCCTTGTGGCTCTTTCGGGGTCAGCAATTTCCAGTCCTGGTGGCATGGCTCCCTGGGGATGCCCGTCCTCCTCTTTGGGGTCTGAGGTGTAGGAACCTGCTGTCTGCTCACTGTTTCCACCTGCACAAGGACATGTGTCCTCCACTGGGAAGCACTCCAGGCTCCCCAGACCACAAATGGCTCAAACCCTTTGGATTTGTGGGGAAGTGCCTAGTGCCTGTATCAGCCTGGGTCATGCATTGATTTTATTTAGGAGGCCCAGCCGGGTCAAGGGAACATTTCTCTTTTGATCATTGCTTGAAAATCCCATGCGCAGCCAGCATCTGCCTCCTGCTCGGGGAGGTTTGGCAGAGCTCCCTTGCTGTGGGGGACCCAGGTGTGTGTGATGATCACGGGGACCCCGTAGTTGGTACGTGGGGACTTCTGGCCTTGCCAGTGAGCTCAGGGGAAGGTCTCGTTGTTGTTGGCTGAGCTGCTGTCAGCATCAAAACTTGCCCTCCTGCGGTGCTCCTCTGCTGGCATTCGACATGGAAATGGTCCTGATTTATCCTGGAATAATAGGATGAAATGGTGAAAAGGAAAATGTTACACTAAGGAGCGAGATAAATTGCCCAGAGCAAACTCAGCCAGGAGAAAAAAGAGGGGGGGGGGGGGGAACCTCCCATCGCTTGGCTCGCTGGGGGCCCAAACTTCATGCCGGAAAGTTGAGCGCTGGCAGCAAGGCGGTGTTGGCCAGGATGAAGGAAAAGCGGTGGGGGCCGAGCTCCCACTAGGAAAGGCGGGGAGGGGACCCCCAAAATCTCGTATGTGTGCCCCCCCCGGCCGGGCTGGCAGCGCAGAGATGCTCGAGCCGGCTGCGGGCTCCCGGAGGGTTCCTGGCCGTCTGGCACCATCTGCTGGGGCTTCCCGGGAATAAAGCCCCGCACTCATTCCCTAAATCCTCCTTCCCCGAAGGCGCTGGTCACTCCTACCCCGCTGGCCCACACCCTTTGGGGCTGTGCCCTGCGGCGGTGGGAGGCACCCAGGGGGTGCTGGGGTGCAGGGAGGTGCCCCCAGACCCCCAGGCCAGCGTTGAGCCCCTGCCTGGGTGAAGGGGGCTCTGCAGGGGGCTGAGCCCCCAGGTTGTGCACACCCCAGCCTGGCCTTGCACAGGGGCTCCGGCGGAGGATGGAGATGGAGATAGAGCAAGGCAGAGCTCTGCCTCCAGCGAGACGGTCTGCGCAAATGGACTGGCTTATAAATGAATTTATAAGTGGAAATTGGCCTGTAATGAGAGAGTTACTGAGCAAAAAGGACTGCGTGCTGCAACCCACTTAGGAACCTGAGAGTTCGGCGCGTTACGCAAAGCCAGAGGGGAAATGCTGGGGCCTGTAAGCAAAAGCATCCGCGCCTTGCTCCGAGCCGTGCACTGCAAGCGAAGCCCCATTAGGCCGCCAGCCCCACCATCCTTCACAGGCCCCCAGGCTCCTTCCCCCAAAATCACTCTCCTCCTCTGCTAAAACTGCAAGATCCCAATGCTCTTGGGGACGCTGCTAAACGCCGTCGTTAAAAACGGAGCCTGTTTCAGGGCAGCTCTTACTAGCAACAGTTCTGGAGCTAGTTCTCCAGAGAAATATGGTAGTTTTGAGGTTTTTCTTTCTAAAAATAAAGCGGTCTCCCAAGCCCACTGCTGTGTTTGGGCTTTGCACTACAGGCTTCTGTCGACAGCTTGCTTAATGAATGAAGATGTGAGGGAAGAGCAGCTCTTCGAGGAGGAGGCCGCTTGCTTCCCAGGGCTGGATCTGTAAACAAGACATAAGCCGTGACTGGAAACATGGCTCATTCCTCTTGGTGCTTCCTGCAATATACACAACTGATTTCAACCTCTGAATTCCTTGAAACTGGGGAGGAATTTGTCCTGCCTCCATGCATGTAACCTCCGTGAGTGGGTTATCTGCTGGGAAGTGAATGCATGTCTCTGACTTCATCCCAGTCCTTAGGGATTTCCCCTGTGTCCCTTCACTGTCTCATATCACAGCAAGCCCACCCTTCCTAGGGGGTAAAACCAGGCTCCCCTTGACACACTTATCACGCCTGTCCCCTCACCTCCCTGGTGTGCCCCACGCACGTGCCCTCCTCTGCTGGGCTGCTGCCTCCTGGGAGCTCCTGCAGCCTGACCCGGTGCTTCTCCTTCTGCTCTGGGAGAGCATTGGAGTGTTTCCTCCCTGTGCTGCCATACGCAGCTATGAAATATGCTCTTGAACAATTGGCCTGAGAACTTCCAGAGACCACTAATTGAGAGAGAAAAACAGCGTCTATATAAAGAAATCAGCCTCAACATGCAGCTGGCATTGCTCGAAGCTGGAAGGCTTGCAAAAACCCCTCCGTAACAAGCAGGGAGATGCACAGGCGATGGGAAGAGATATCGGGAGAGGAGCAGGAGCCAAGAGGTACAGCTGCAGCATCTGCACAGCCGGCAAGGCACCGGTGTGGCCCTGAAGCGCGGGAGGCCCCAAGCACTTCCAGCCCCCTTGGCACCAGAGCACAGCCCCACTGCTCCTGGCCCACAGCTCACAGGGCAGCAGCAAGCCACCTGGGACGTCTGCCAGGGCCTGTTTGCCCAGGAGGGTATAGGGGTGAAGTTCACTTTTTGATGAGAACCATCAGAAATGGTTCTCAGGCTCGTGCAGGATAAAAGGGGACCTGGAACACATCAGTGTGCATTGATCCAAAAGTGCACGTCAAAGAAGGTGCGTTTGGCATCAGCCAGCAATCCAATGGATATGTCTTCACAGACAGGAACCTCCTGCAGCTAGATGCGAACAACCAGATTTCTCTGGCTACTAACTCACTTGGGAATATCCGAGATAACCCTGAGGCAAGATTTTTCTTTTCCCTGGAAGTGCAGCATATCTGTGCTTTCTGCTGAGGTCAATTAGAGCTGTGGGACATCAGAGGCTGATGAAAGATGAGTGTCTGGCTATTGTCTTGCTTCCCAAAGTAGCAGTTCCTTGAGTTCTGGGTCACTGCAATGGTATTTTCTACTGTTATTTTATTTATTTATTTATTTTTGTGTGAGAGTCTCACCATGGCTGCATGCCTCTGAAGGGTTGTCACTCCCACAGCCAGGCACAGCTCCAGTCCTCGTCCTGTGCTGGGGTGCTGCAGTCCCTGGGAGGGCACCATCCTCATCCTCCAGCCCAGGCTGGGCACCACCATCCCCAGCATCATCATATTCAGCCAGGCAGCCCCTCGGCTGGCCTACACCTCCCTAGCTCCCTGCCAGTGGAGCTGTCCTAGCCTATCTGTGAGTTTATTGATGGCAGTGTCTGCAGGCATGGAAGGAGAGCCAAGCCTTTTTCCAGCACGTACAGTGCCAGCAGGGGTTGTGCTCCCCTGCACAGCCTCCTGAAGCTTGCCTGCAACCCTCTCCTGGGAGATGAAGTCCCTGGGAGTCAAGAGAGAGCTGCCTGCCTCTGCCAGCAGCCGGTGGTGTACAGCGGGGACTCATCGCAAATGTAACTGATGGCTCAGCCCATGAGCTGGCTCGTCCTGCACCAGCATCCGTGCATGGAAGTCTGCCAGGGCCCCGGAGCTTGGTATCTTGCACCTGCATTTCCTTGCACTGGCTGCAGAGTGACACCAGCCTGTGACGAGCTGATCCGACCAGCCACAGGTGGGACAGGTCTCAACACATGGTTTCAGTGCCTCACAAATGCTGCTGTTGGCTTGCTGGCTTGAAGGCTCCTGTAGTGTGCTCCCAAGGGAAGAGGAGAGCCTCCGTGCTTTGCCCTCATCCTCTGCTAAGCCCCGCTCCATCAGCAGGGGTCGGCTTCCCTGCAAGGATGCTTACCCACGGGGACCAGGATAAAGATGCAGCGCTCAGGGACCCGTTACCACACTCCACCAAACTGCCTTTGGTTGGTAGTAATTTTCACTCGCTGCAGTTTTGTGTTTGGAGAATTAATTGCTTTAATAAGAAGCTTAATTAGAAGAGAGTAAGTAGGAGAAATAGCAGAAATGTTGGGTAAGGGGTGAAGACCACATCTGTATGGAAAGCTGTCGCCCTGTCACCCTCTGGGAAGGGAGGGATTTCAGGGCACAAGGACAAGCCAGGTTGCATGCCTCTCCTCACTAAAAAATATATTATATTTGGAATATGCAAGAGGTGTCCACACACAATCCCAAATTTTGTAACACCCTGGGACAGGTTTCAGGGCACCTGAGCAGAAGCAGGGGCCGCATCTGCCCGTGGCAAGGAGCAGCAGTGTAGCAATGCTCCTCCATCACCCACCACCCTCACCTCCCTGTGGTTTCGCAGCCCGGTCATTCCCACAGCTGGCTGCAGAGAATATGAACACTGCTTGTTCCAGGTGAGTTAAAGAGCCTCAAGGACAAATGAACTCCAGTTCAGGAATAGGCTATTTCCCCCCTTGCTATCAGCTGGAGGGGAAGGCACCTCAATTTTCAGAGCACCTGAATCCATTTGCAAATGCACGTTCAGTTCGACGAATGGTTCTGGCTTAAAGAATGGAGGGGAGCCTTTTTTTTTTTTTTAAATCTAAATGTTTTATTTCCACAGTTTCTAAACAAAACATTTCACTTTTTCATTTTGAAATAATGTTCCATTGTGAAATACATTTTTTAAAGCATAAAGCAAAACACAAGCCCTGAACATGAAGTAAATGGCATTGAATTTTTGTGCCAAAGCAAGGTTTTTGACAATGCTCAATATTTATTCTTTCCATGGTAGGTGTCAGCAAGAAAACTGGAAAATCTGCATTTCTGGACAACCTGGAATTATTCTTTGTTCTTTCCCTAGCAGCGAGCTCAGAAATCAATTTTTACTGGCCCATTTTCAGAGCAACCACACTGCTGCTGTAAAAATGGTATCTCTGTTCCTATTTGTGCCTAGAACAGGCAGATAATGACAGATCCCAAAGCAGAGATGCCCAGCGCGATTCCTGTTCCTGCGTTGGTCGTGCCCATTGGTATCGTTTCCAAATAAACAGGAGCATCTTTCCTCCTCCCTGCTACAGCACTGCAGCGTGTGCTGCAGGTGCTAGTGGTCACAGTATCAGCCCCACGGCCTTAAAGCCATCACCTTGTGCTCCCAGAGCACTTATTAATTAATTAAGCCTTACACTAACACATCACAGCTGGGCAGACTGTGCTGCTTGGCCTGCTGGAGTATCCCCCCTGTGCCATACTGAGCCTCTGCCTGCTGCAAAGGGTAGGTGAGCACATAGGGGGAGCAGGCTGCTGCCCCAGGGGCAGGATGGGGTGTTACTGTCCTGGGTTTGCTGCTACCCACACTGGAGATGCGGTTGGAGTGGTGACACTGGGCACAGCAGGACTAACCTGACCTCTGCCCGTGGCCAGGAGCCCTAGGAGTAAATTCCCTAATCCACAGAAGTGCCCCTGAGGGGACAGGGGTCGTAGACAGCCCAAGTGCCTCTCGGCCTCCCAAGCCTGCTCCTTAATGGAGCCAAACCAGCCCCTTCAAGCAGCTCTCTGCACCACTTGGATGAATAGCAGCATTTATGGAAATGTATATGTTGTTTAAGGTGAAGCCGGGGTCAGTACGTACCTTG
The DNA here is from genome assembly GCA_011076525.1 of Nettapus auritus. NCBI lineage: Eukaryota > Metazoa > Chordata > Aves > Anseriformes > Anatidae > Nettapus > Nettapus auritus. The sequence continues at coordinate 95,899,522 of CM021765.1, forward strand.
GAGGAGAATCTCAGCCGAAGCATGAAATGCGTTTCGTGTTGATTTCTGAAATCTTTAACCGTCTTTTCGTTAACGGAAATGCTGTGCTGTAAAGTGAGCATTCAAAAGTAGCAAGTGAGGCTTGGCACTGGGGGGAGATGAGGGCTGGGGTTTCCAGCACTGCCCCGTCCTGTGTCCCCCGGAAAGTCACTGAGATGCCTGGGGCTGTGCTCCCTTCTTCAGTAAGGGGGTGTTCGTACTGACCCGGGTGCTGGGGTAGAGTAGGCAGTCTTAGAGTGTCGTTGTAAATGCCACAGTGAGGAAATTGTGCTGGAGAAATTGTTCTGGGCTTGTTCTTTGGCTATGAGCAATTACTGACTCGTAAATGGGTTTTGACCAGTGGCATGTACCTGTGGTGGTGTGGCATCCCCCGTGTTGAGTGACAGCACACAGATGCACGTTTGCCTGCTCAAAATTTACTGCTTTTGTTTTTTGGCCTGGGCTTCACACTTTGGAGGCCGCAGGTGCCCGTGGGATGGGGGAGAGAAATGTGAGCTAGAGCAGTGCAATGAGGAAGGAGTCAAAATCCAAGGCAGCTGTATTTCTTGCGGGGAAAATGGATGGAGACTGCAGAAAGCAATCGCTGTTAGGAGCAAGAGAGTTATGGCATCCAATCAGGAAACAAGGGAATAGTACATTGCAGAGCCGAGCCTGGTGTTAGCTTCCTGTTAACCGTAGTAATAACTATATCCCGGAGCGATCCCAGAGTTCATTTGGACCAAGACACAATTACTGTCCTGTGTGCAACAAGCACCCCCCGTTTTCTGAGCACCATGGGGCCTGCGGGCAGCCCCTCTGGGGTGCTGATCTCCCACCGGCAGCCTGCTGACAGCGTACTCTGCATCACTCACTGCACGCCTGCACACATCTGTATTCGCCGATAAAATCGGGGGCTTTGCATCTAAACACCAGGCGATGCTTCTTTCAGAGAATTCTCTTTTCTGCTTTCAACAAGGAGTCCCCGCTGAGGACCCAGATAGCTCCAGGCTCTGAAAAAGAGTCTGGAGTGAGGGAGGCAGGCCCCCAGTTTGAGACTGAGACCACTGGGTTCTCATGCGTGTTGTCCTGGCAATGCATGCCACTTACCAGATGCTAGAAATGCTCCTGTTAACTTCAGCAGCCTTGGTGCTGGGCTCTGCACAGCACAGCAGAAGCCCTCGGGAGTAATAAGGCTGACACACCCCTAGCTTAAATTTGGACAAGCCTTTTAATACCCAGCTGAAGAGATTACTGGAATGACCTACTTGTTTACATGTGGCGAATCCATGAAATGTGCAGAAGGCTTTGCTCATTAAGGGAAGAGGTTTGCAGGGTGGAGCTGCCCCAGTGCACCCGAGCTGTGGCCAAGCACGCGGAGTGCAGACGGTGCCTTTGAGGAGCTGGATTCTTGCAGGAGGCTGGAAATCCCCATACCACCCCTAATTCTCATTGATGGGATGCTTTGTGCTGTGGGTAGCTAACCCAGGCCTCTGAAGCCACTGGTGGTTTTGTAAGCAACTGGGGCTTCTCTGCAAACCAGTGCTATCCTGTGGAGTGCAGGGCTGTGGTATGCTGTGCCTCTTGAGACGTGGTGTGTCCATGCAGCCCCAGGATGCTGGAGTTCAGGATGACTAAATTCCTGCCTGTGGCATGGCTTCTTGTGAGAAGGAAAAACATAAACTGGTGCAAAGGGGGCTTGCCTCATCTTCTGCTGGAATGGGATCCAATGAAGGAGTTGGAGCATTCTAACTAGACAACTATTACAACTCCATTTTTCTATGCAGTGATTGGTGTCTCCCATCATACAGCACGCCAGGTCCTGGAAAGGGCATTTGGGGCTCAGATTATCAGAGCAGGTTGCCCAGGTGTGTGGCAGGAGACACTCTGTTGTTCTTCTGCACAGCACATCTTCTGAGAGCAGAGCCAGAGGAGTGTTTTCCTTCTCTGTTCACCATTTGCTGGGATGCTCCAATGCATGCCGTGTGTGGCTTTGCATAATTCTCCAACCTCTCCTAGTCTTGTGACTAAGGAGGATGGAGACATGCAGCTTGGATCCACCTGTAGAGATGGAGAAACCTCCATCCTCAGTGCTCTGCGTGTGTCCCAGAGCTAGCCAGCCAGCACGGGGCAGCAGGAGGTGCGGGCGAGCCACAGAGCTGGTCCCGGGGTCATGGCAGTGCAGGTGCAGCCACCAAATCCTTGGGCCAGTGACAAGGGGGGGAAGTGTGTTGTTATAAATCGACAGCCCGGCCTTAATAGCTTTAGGCTACGGGTGTGTAGATTAAATTTCAGCCCTATATTTCACAGGAGGCATGCAGTGGCATGTCAAGGCGCTGTAACTGTGCAGCCCTCTGATGGCGTGCCGGAGGTCTGGCGAGTGGACTAACTAGAGCAATGAAATAAAGCGTAATAAAACGCAGGCTGAAGACCGGGAGAGTTTTCTCATGGTGAGAACTGGGCTGTAAAACAGCATCTTGGGGAACTGATGGGAGCTTCTCCGTGATTGGGTTATTTAAAAAAAAGATTGGATGAATGCTAGATGGTGTATATTAGCCTAGTGTTGTGAAAATAGCAGCAATTTTGTCAGAAAAATGATGAAAGAGGGGACATGCTGCTCCATTTTCATTAACTTCACCCTGAATGCTATTTCATTTGCTTTGGAGATTTAGGAGGAAGCTTGGTCATCCACTTGTTGTTGGGGGGGGGGGGGGAAGCAAATGCAGCCGATGGGCTCCCATCAGGGGATGATCAGTGTGAGGGTGAGCACCCTGCTGGATGCTGCTCGGCGGCACCTTCCTTTTTGGCTGCCCAGACTTCTCCATGCATTACCATACCAAACAGCAGAGCTGCTTTTGGCAGCCACGTGCTGTGGACAACAGAGGCAACAGCCCAGTGGTTAGTGTTTCCAAGCCTTCTTCCCTTGGGAAGGCTTCCTCAGTCCCGTCAGCCTTCCCTTTCCTTCTCAAATCATCCCAGCTTGGCTTTTGCCAGCCCATGTGCGGTGCTGCCAGGTGGTATCAGCTTGGCCAGCAGGATGGGTTTGGCTGACAAGCAAAGGAAGAGCTCCTAGCACAGCCTGCTGGAAACCAAGCGCCTTTCTCTCCAGCGACAGCCTCCGTCAGCCCTTTCGGTAATGCTGTCTCTTCTGGAGAAATGTCTTTTCCCCACCGTACATCCAGCATTGCTGGCCCCTGTGGTCCCCAGGGGTCCCCAGGGTGCCTGTGGGACCGAGGCAAAGGGGAGGAGGGTACCCCTCTACCCCGGGTTGTGTGTATGGATGTGCGTGCTGGGTGGAGCTCAGTCCTTGGTGTAAAATGAGGAGCTGGTAATAAATATTCAGCTTGTTTAGAATTGCAAATACCAGGAAAAGGAAAGCAGTAAACCAAAGAGGCCGCAATCAGCGTCCTGGCGAACAGTCAGGGATACGAGCTGCAGCGGTGGATGCAGGAGGGGGCGAGCAGCTGGCCAGGGCAGCACTCAGACCAAATTCAGGTCTGAGAGAGCAAAAACTCGAAAGGAAGCCGCTTAAGATAGGCCCTTCTTAATGAGAGACAAATACACAAGAAAATATTGCCTGCTAACAGTATTCATAAGCTGCTCCCAAGATGTTTTGATTAAACTGCTGTTGTCTTTCTAGTGTACTAATGGTTTTTAATCTCTCTTGATGCCTTGGGGCAAAGGGGTCTACTGATTCTCAGCAACTTGGTGAGCTGAAACTGGTCCCTGGTGAATACATCCCTCTTGCCACAATCACAGCTTTTAATTTTTAAAAATGTGAGTTTTTTAGCAGAGAAGGAACTCTTCACATGCAAGTAGGGTGTAAGCACTGCGCCACTGCATGCCTGAATACCAAAGGAGCTCCTCCACACTGCAGGGCTTCCCAGCTGTTGTTTTGCTGCTGGATGAGGTTGAGTCCTGTCCCCCTGTCGCACTGCAGGTGCTGTGCCTCCTGCTGCTCTCCGCCAGGCTGCTGGACATGGGCATGGACCTGCAAGGGCTTGCATGAGCCAGCAAAGGAGAGCCAGGCCTGGCCTTGGGGGGATGTTGTGCCCTGAGACATGGTGGCATTTCCTCCTCTGTGCCTCTGTCCGCTTCTTTACCAGCAGCCATGGGGTGGACCCACCTCTTGACAGGACTTCTCATGTCTAGGAAGCTTGGTTTCATCTTCCCCATGAGCATCATCCTGTTGGGCTTTCCAGTTGGTTCACGGGTAACTGCGCAGCTTGGGTGGGAGATGGGATATGGGAGGGCTGGTTTCTGCTGTGCTGTGGCCCTAACTTCACACAGGACTGATGTGGGCTGAGGACTGTGAGTAGGTTTTGATTCCTGAGGTTTCAGTCACTCTTCTTGAGCTGAGAAAGCAATCCCTTAAAGCCATGCTCTGGGCTAACACCAAATTTGAAGTACATCAACCTGTCCCCAGGTGGGCACTGTCTTTCCAACCACTGGTGCTCAGGGGTGTCCGTAGCTCCCTCCCTTTCACAGCCCCTATCCCCTCACATTTTATTTTTCAGTGAGTGCAAGGGGAAGGCTCCTCCTATGAGCCCCCATGCATGGCACATGGAGTAGGCTCTCCTCCGGCATCCTGGCTGAACTGGGCACCAGGGAGCATCCCTGATGAGAGCAGACAGCTCCTCAGTCCTCTGGGTACAGTAGCTGCTTGTTGCTCACGGAGAATGAAAACATATTAAAGTAAGAAACCGCTGCACCAGTCATTTTCCAATTCCCCACTCAGAGAACTGGCTTCCCTGGAAAATAGGTCACTTACATAAAAAGCACCTTATTATCACACCAGAGTGGTGAAGGAAAGGGATGGCTCAAGAGACACTTTCATTTCGAGCCCCGGTTCCTGGGTACTTAGATATTTCTGGAAAATTGACCCTTTGGGCTGAAATTTCTCATGCTCATATTCAGCCCATAAGGTAAATTTCAGGACCTTGTTTCCTCCACTGAGATGGATGAAGCTAGGAAATAAATTGTGTTGTATCTTAACCCTTGGGAAGGTGGTGTGTGCACACTCACATTTTCCATGGGGATTGGGGTAAGCAATATCTCTGGGTGAAGACTCCCACGGACAAGAAACCTTGTGTCCCCCCACCCTTTATCCTGCCCCAGAAATACATTTGCATTTCTCCTCTAACTCACAGCTGTGTTTACCCCTCCCCTGAATGGGAAACAGTGAAGGGGAGCAGGGGGAGAAGGGGTCAGGAGAAGGGTTCATGCTGAGCATGGGGGCACTTGAGATGTGGGGGTCAAGGGACACCTGTTTTGAGGATGGGAGAAGGTATCAAGTTTTCAGTAAAGGAAATGGAGCTGAGAGAGGGAAAGTGGGCTGCTGGGAGGAAAGGAGGCACTTGTTGAGGCGGTTCCTGGCTGGCACTGGAGTTGTCTTCTCACAAGGGAAAGGGGAGGTCTTTGGGGAATGGCATTGACTTGGTTCACTCAAAGCAGCAACATTAGCAAAATGCCCAGCTCTCTTCTGAAAGAAAGAAGATCTGCTTTGGGGGAACAGGCACATTAGAAGACTCCAAAATGCCACCTCCTTGGTCCTGGTCTGGGTGGTATGTTCTTCATCTTTTAGCAGGGTCCTGGGCGCTCCAGATCCAAGTGCTGTAAGCCTGGTGAGAAAGCAAGGAAGATTTTCTCAGCCTCTCCATTTCAACCTTTCTGACTCCAGTCTTGGCCAGCATCTGTTTCCCCCACCAGGGGGAAAGATGCCTTCCTGACAGGCTTGTACTCAGCCAGATAGGTGGAAAGGTGTGTGAGGGAGCCCCGAGAAGAGGAGGATGAGGAGAGGGAAAGGGAAGGAGGAGTGGAATGGAGGAAGCTGGGAAGGAGAGGATGGAATAAAGCAGGCAGATGGGATGGGAGGATTGAGGATAACAGCATGGTGAAAAGCCTGTGGAGAGACTTGGAGGATGGGGAGAGCAGATGGAGAAGGGGACAAGGCCAAGCGTGCAGGAGCAGGTCGCCAGCCCCTCGCCCTTATCGGTGCTGCTGCCCCATCCCGAGGAGTAACAGCACAGCTCTCGTGTGGTGGGGGACATCTCTGCCACCGACACCGCTCTGGGAGATGGGCAGAAGGCCTGGCGCGTTGGCCCAGAGGAGATACTTCCGAAAAATATTAGCAATTACCTCTGCATTGGCAGCAGCCAGCAAGCAGTGGTAATTTACATAGCGGGAGCTGGGAGATAGATGGCTCTTTAAACCAGATCTGTCATTCGCAGCTCTCTCCCCGTCTCCGATGCTTTGATGTTCCTCTTTGAAGAGCTCTCCTCGCTTGCTATTCCTCGCTCCCTTGGTGCCGCTCCAGCTCTCCAAATGCCTCTCTCTGCCTTCCTGCCTGTGTGCCTTCGCTGCCGTGTCCCAGCAGGGAGGACACACAGCGAGCGGCAGCTGGCACCCTGACAGCCAGTGCTGGCAGCAGTGGGACCAATGCTCAGCACGGGATGTGATGTGCCCTCACGGGGGGCAATGTAAAGTGGTAGGGGCAGTAACGCCAGGAGCTTTCTGTCGTGATGTCGGTGCCTGATGGGGAACATACGTGGGACCCAAGGGTATAAACAGGTGGAGAGGTGGAGGAGAACCGTGGTTTTCCCCATTGCCTGTGACATCTCTCACTCCGCTGTGTCCCCGATAGGTTCAAGTCCCTGGAAAGGGAAGGAGAGACCCAAATGAGAAAAATGTTCTTGGGTGGTTAAGTTTCAGGACTCTCGGTGGGACAGGCTCTTCTGAGTAGCGGTGGCCATCAAGAGGTCTGTCAGAGCAATGAGGGCTTGGACATGTGGCAGGACGGAGGACTCTAGCAGTGAACCAGGCATAGGAGAACAGAGGGAAGCCAATGGGCTAGAAGAGGTAAGTTACTGAGGAGCAGCTGCTCAGGTGGGGCTGCTTCTTGCTGTAACACACCTTCCTTCTTGAGCTCTTGCACCCCAGGGTGCCAGTGACTGAGTTTGGGTTCTTTCATTTTCATGAAAACCCAGTCACAAGCTGCCTGAGCTAAACCACAAATGGTGTTCTGATACCAGAATTAGTGTCCATTCAGGTTTTCCTTAAGGGATAAAAGCTGAAAGAAGTAGCATCAGTGCTTCGGTTTCACTGCTTACATTGGTGAAGGGGTAAGGGGCTCCAGTATAAATCTTTTCAGAGAAAGGAGCTGCATTGAGCGTGAATGGCTTAACAGCACGTTGTGGCCAAATGGTGTGTTATATCTCCAGATCACCTACCAGGGAGCTGGAGAGCAAACAACCATCACAAAAGTGTGGACACAAACCAATGTCCTACTGCTGGATATCATAGAATCACTGAATTGTAGGAGTTGGAAGAGACCTCATAAGATCATTGGGTCAAACCCCCCTGCCAAAGCGAGTTCCTTAGAGGAACCTCCTTATATCTCACCTGCAAGATGTTTTGAGGCACTGCCATGTTTTTGAAACTAAAATTATTTCAATGTGAATTATTTCAGCTGGAGGACAGTGCTGAACCAGCCCAAATACCCGCATGCCTAGGACACTGTGTCTCCTCGCCCCCACGTTGTGAGTCTCTGTCTTTGTTGGCATCATGACCCATGTTTCCAAAATTGGGCCCTGCCTTCGTAGGGCTGCTTTGAAGTGCACTGAAGATCTGAGTGCTTCTAGTTCCTGAGGCAGGACACGGAGTTACTTGGTAGCTCTTGTAACATAAAGGCATCTTTAGTAGGTGAATGACCCCAAACCAGAGACTACCTTTGGGAACACTGGGCAGCATCATGAAATGTTGTGAGCAGCTTATTGTTCACCAGCAAGCATCCCAGCCCTGTGCAGGGGACTTGGGAAGACAGGTTCCCACCCAAGCAGGCTTTTTGTTTCTACTCTCTGATGTGAGCAGTTTGGTTCTGATTTGTTTTAATACAGTCCTGCGTTCACCAGCTTGGAGGGATAAAGCCCCAGATGTACTCTGGATGCTCTGACTGTACTCCTGCTGCTAGCCATGCTGTAGGATGCTGTAGCTACTTCTCAGACCCAACTTCATGTAGTTTGCTGGCAGATGAAGCAGAAGGGCAGTTTTCCCTTCCAAATGTTTCTTCTGGCACCAGAAGCGTTGCTTGACCACAGACAGTAAGACAGGGTGCAGCCAGTCCCCATGGAGGTCAGATCCCCCGGTGGTTTGAGAGACCAGGGAGGAGCAGAGGCATCAGCAGTCAGCGGGCTTTGGGCTCTTTGGTTTCATTTCCATGTTCTCAGTAAGGACTGCTGTGAGAAGAGGGGTGGCAGTTGTTCAAGTTTGTGGCTGTCATTCTTAGCACAAAAACCTACCACGCTCAGGTTTTAATCAAAAAGCATGTCAGGTTTCACCTGTGGGTTAGGGACCCTCCATCTGTTGCCAGCACTGTAAATTGCTTCCAGCCTGGCACCCAGGGGTACCTGCTCTCCAGCAGTACAGGTATCCGCATGGCAAAGCAGCCCGTAGCAGGGGCAGCAACCCTTGGTTTGTTTATCTCACACAAGACAGCAGCCTCAAGGGCTTGAGTTTTCTCTGCTGTAGGACTGGGGCATGACGAGGGCAGAATCTGGCCTCGTGATTTCACCCTGGAGAACAAAGGCAAGCTGCAGCATCGCTAATGCAGCATCTCGTATTCCTACCGTGATGCCTCTGGGCCCGATCACCTCACCTAGGTGCAGGTTTGCATTACCAGCAGTGCTTCAGGAGAGGCTCACGGGGAGACCTTTTCTCACAAACGCCGCCCTGAGCTGTTCTGGGTGAGGGTCTCCTTGATGTGCAGCTTGTGGCTGCACATCCAGCGAGCTTGGGGCATGGGGAGGGAGCTGCAACACTGCCTCCTCCTTGCTTTGTGCCTCTGTAGTGGCACATTCTTGTTTTGCTTTGGTTGCAGAAAGAACAGAGCGTTGTGCCCCTGGTGGGAAGTGATCCTCTGTGTCCCAGTGCCACCTCTGAAGTGGAAGGACAGTCCCATCCTGTCACGTGCCCGATGCTTCGTGTGCCCACAGTCACCCAGGCTGACAGGAGGGATGCGAGATGGCTTGCTATAAGCTGGTTGGTGACAGAAAATGATTATCCTTCCTCTTGTGAGTACTAGTGAATAAACAGGCTACGAGCACTGCCAAGTAAATCTACAACTTTCAGGAAAATGAGCACTCAGACATTGTCACCTCACTTTAATCTCCGCTTGCCTGGAGTGATTATTTTCTCCTTGGCCACCGCAGACGATATGACTAGCAGTAAGTACAGCTTACTCTACTCTTCTGGCTCCACATTAACTGTTAATGATGTAAAGCTGTATTAAGCCTGAGCTGCCCTGATCATCTCATTCAAAACATCCGTTGAATGCCATGGAACAAATTTCTTTGCTACACGCTGTTGGTCAGTGGATTCATGCCTGCTTTGTGTTGCCATTTTTTTCTTGAAAAGGAATTTCTGAGCTGAAATCTGTAGCAGCGTATGTGTTGCAGGAATAGAAAATGCCTGAGACACATGGTGACCTTGGCTACACAAAGTGTTTTCACAAAGCTCACCCAGCCTTTAGAGGTCATCTGGTGTTTTTAGTAAGGATAGGGGGCTGGGACCTCAGCTGGCAGAAATCAATGCAGCCTGCCTGAGGAGTGCCGAGTTCTTCAGCTGGGGATTTGCTGAATAGTTTTTGATATATTTAAATATTCTATGACAGAGGTTTGTGCTATTGGAAGCGGTACAGAGAGCACAAGCAGGGAACATACCTTCCCTGGCTCCTGTCCTAGAGGAACAAAGGGACATCAGCGGAAGCTAGCCTGCTGGTCATTCAGAACAACACAGAGCAATTCCTAATACAAGGTGCTGTTAACCTGGGGAACTCCTTGCCATAGTATCCTCTGGGTTTTTGTTTGCAGGGCTTGAAAAGCATTCAGACAAACCCAAGGGAAACAGCTCCTGGGGCTATTAAATACAAAAAAAAAAAATGTGTCTTCTTGCCTAGGAAGCCCCCGAGTCACAGGTTATAAGAGACCAGGGAGGAATGCAACAGACCTGGGAGAGCATCCCTGGCCGAGAAAAAAATGTCTTGGAGGTTTGCTGAGAAGGAGCTGAGGTCTGGGCCTCCCAGGCTCCCCTACCTTCTTCTGGAAGAGAACAGCAAGAGAGATTGCTGCTATGACAGTGGAGGGCAGAGGAAGAGGAAGGCAATGAGAGAGAAGACAAGGCAAACTCCTCCTCAGCAAGGACTGTAAGGATGAATGAGCCACTGCAATCTTGCTCTCCTCCTGAGCAGGGCCTTGAGAAATCTTAGCACCCAGCGGGCCAGATAGTGTCAGCTTGGTGTTGAGTGCAAGGACAGGCTCCACACTTATTGTCACCCTGCCATGAACTATCCAGAAATGAAGTTCCTCCTGGGGCGAAAGACAGGTGAGAAAGCAGAAGCGTTCTCCCTTCCGGAGCAAGTCTGACCACCATATGGTGGTGACAATTACTGTTGCCATAATTAATTCCTTCTTGACACTGCTCTGCAGATGTCCGTAGGCCTGTAGGAGCAGGGCTGTCTTCTTAGCAGCTGCAAGGAAGCAAGGTAAGAAATAAGTGGCAGGGGAGTTCCCTTCTGTTTTGCAGTCTAGCTGAGCTGCACGAGAAAGCAGCATCTCTCAGAGCAAAAGATTCTCTTCAGTCCCTGGCCCTGCCAGTTTTCTGTGAGGAAAGGGCCCCCTTTTCCCCACCAGTGTATTACGCCAAGATTGCTAAAGCTGACGCTTTTGTGTGAAGCAATTAGAGCATTGCAACAAGGAAAGTAAGCAAAAGCAGAGCACCTATCACATGCAAACTTGGTCTTGGCACCCAGCAGCCATTTGACACTCTCCATTAAACAGCTCTACCTGCGATTAAAATCATCTGAAGTGAGACTTTGAACTGCTGGGCCTTTAGAATTACTGCTCTGGAGGGGCCAGTAAACAAGTATGTTTTTCCCCTCTTGTTTTCTTTTGTGTCCCCTCCTAAAGAAGGGTTCTGCATGAGGATGAAGGAGAGAACAAGAGGCACGTTTGGATAATTTAGGTCTTCTCTTTCAACTGTGTCATAACCATCAACCCTCATCCCTGGATTTTGGGTAACTGCTGTGGTCCTTGCCTCCTGTGCCCTGTAGGATATCAGAACTGGAGAGGTGCGCAGGTTAAGACTACAGACATTTCCCCTGGGATTTCCTTGCCATGGCTCAGGTATGTCCTGGGAGCATGTTCTGTAATTGTATGCTGATTTGAGGCAGCCTGAGCCCAGCCACAACACAGAACTCTGATTCAGATGATGTATGCCTAGAAATCCTGAGCGTGCATAGCAAATGCATTTTCAGGGCAAATAAAGGGTATCAGGAGTAGTCTGCTGGTCAGAGCCTGGACCTGAATATAGAACCATAGATCCTGTATATATCCTAAATGATCATTCTCCAGCAGGAGTGGTTTCTCCCTACGTGTGGGCACAGCTGGCTCTTGCTCCCTCTGCCTTTGCCAGTTGGTGTGCCTATGTGACACAGTTTCGATGCCTTCTGGCACACAGGGATGTCAAGGGATGCTATGGGGCTCTGAGTCTATACAAAGTGATACTGCTCCTGTTCCTGGTCTTGCCTTGGCTGAGCTACTGGTATAAAGGACTTTTTAAGGGATGATAGATGGGATGGATTACTGATGCTTCTTAAAAACAGCCAGTTCTACCTGTGGGTCTAGCTTTCTACCTTTTATAGACAGGATTTCACTTTTATGAATTGAATTAAGCATTTTGTTTTCCCTTCCCTTCATGTAACTCCTGTTTATTATACTACCTCTCCTTATTGATGTAGTATGTCTAACAATAAATGATGCATAAGCTATCTGAACAGTTACTGGAAAGTGTCCCTGGATAAGCTCTCGGGAGGAACGCTTGCCTCACTAATGGAGGAAAAGTCTAACTACTTCCTAAATCAATTAACCTGAAAGGCCAGGAGACACATCACGGCTGCTCCAAGCACGTCCACACGTGCAGCACTCTTGGCCGTGGGTAACAGCACTGTGCCCACAGATGTGCTTGCTGCTCCCAGAGTGGTCCCAGCCGTGCTGATGGCAGCTGGATGACATTTCCTGCTCAGCACATATACGCTCGCTCCATACATTCCTGCTGCTGCACGTACACATGTAACTCACGGCTCAGCACAGGCCGGTTCTCTGTCTGCAGCTGGCCCATGGGGACTTGTGCCTGTTCTCTAGCAGACAGCCCAGCTTCCAGGCTCCAGCCATAAAAATGCATGCTGCTTGTCTCTGGAAGTCCTCAAGGTAATGGTCACCCCATGTACACACACATCCATACAGTGCCTCTTTGTTCCTGCTCACTGCATGGAGGGAAAGCTAACAACTGCCTGCTGACAGACATCGCTGTCACTGAAGGGAAGGGGAGCTAGGCAGAAGTCATTGCTGCTGATCGTTGGCATCCCTCCCAGGGGGGAGACAGAGGTGCTGGACTGCAGGGCAGCACACCTGAGAGTGGTGATGCTGCCAGTCAGCTTGCCACGAGGGCATCCAGTCTGAGTACAGGCAGGGGCCAGCACGAGGTCACCAGAAAGTGACAACATGAGGCCAAGACAATAGTATGCTCATCCAGAAGGGATGAAGATGAGGACAAATTGCTGACAGGGGCTGGACTGCACACTCTTTCTTCCAGAGGAGTGTCAGTGCTGTGTCTCAAGCATTGCAAAACCTGGAGGCTGGTGAATGAGAGGGAGCAGAGAGCTGGTGGCACAAGAAATTCTCTGTTAAGGAGGAGGAACGTTTCTTGGAAGGAAAGAAAAGAATAGAGTGAATTTAGGCTGATGGCAGAGAGGGTGTTTGGCAGATGTTACTTCCAGAGTGTGCTGCCTCCCTGGGGAGGGATAGTGGTGCACTGGGGATTAAGGCAAGACAGGGATAACATCATACACGGAGCAGAAGAAGGGGCATGGGAGCTCTGTACAGCAGGGAGGAGCAGTGTGAAGAAACATGGGGCTGTATGTCTAATGACATGAAAACCAAAAGCATGAGGACCAGGGCAGAGAGTGAGAGGTGTCAGTGGGCAGCTACATGCATTGGGAGGACAAGGAGGACACTTCCTCATGACTTGCCAGCTCCACTGCTGTGCCACGAGGAATGAAACATGGGCTGTAGCCTGTGTGTAGCCTCCAGTGGTTATATCTTCAGAAGGCACATCTCTGAGCTATGATGTCTGTCCCTGATGGGGCCTGGAGAGCTTTTCAGGAGGCAGGTCTGTGCATCGGCTTTTACTGAGTCACAGCCCCAGCACAGCAGCGCATGAGGCTTTGGGAAGGCAAAAAGGTTTTTCCCTGTGGCATTCAGCCCAAGCCCAGCAGTGTCTGGGGAAGCTCCTCTCTTTGTGACCTGTGGCAGGAGCAAGGTCCCCAGCCTCGCCACACGAGTGAGCAAAGGCAGCGCTGCAGAACAAGCTGGGAAAACCAGCAAGCCCTATTTCCAGGGCAGCGCCGCTTACTCTTGGCAGACATGAAAGGAAGTTGAATCACTGTATTATAATTTCAAGCTCCATTAAAGAAACATGGGGATGGGGACAGCAGAGGGAAGGAGAGGGCAGGGAGGGATGAAGAGAAAATTGAACAGAGCAGAGTAGCACTTGAAGGGGAAAGAAATGTTGCTCATAGGCTCAGAAGGGGGAATTGCAAACAGAGATGAGATTAAAAGGGAACCCTTGAGACCATCTTTTTAAATACAGCAAGATTCACTTACTCCTTGCTGAGCCAGGCTTGTTGAAGGCTGGAGGCATGGTCCCTGCTGAGATTTGCCAGCTGATCAAGAGGCAGAAACCTGTCTCCCCACACGTACTGGCAAGTTGCCCTCTTCCACCTATGTTATCGAGGAAGTCCCACTGCTGATAAACTTACCGCGAAGTGAGTCTTAGCAGGGAAGCTTTTTTCTTGACTAGACTTCAGCACAGAGCATTTTAAATGCTCCTTTATCCAGGGGCACAGTTACATTGGACTAGGTGCCATATGCCGAGGTGCAAAATTTTAGTATCTCACGAGGATTGGCCAGGCCCAGTGTTGAGGTGGGAGGCAGATGTTGATCTGCGTGTTTGCTGTGGTGGTCCCACAGGGGCTTCAGGCTTCTTTCTTCTTCTCTGCACCCAGCTGAGGTCCAGTCCACCATGAGTGGTGGTGGTGCTGAGTTAACGGAGGCTATATTGGTGTACAGGTGAAGAAATGACAACCCAAATGATAACTGGTCAGCAGAGATGATCTTGTAGATGTTCCAGCACAGTGGTGTTTGGCCTGATGTCCTAGTCAAATTTAATGTGTCTTGACATTAATGCCGCACCAGATCCCCTCACCCCCTCAGCTGCAATTTCAGTTGATCCCCACATCCCACACCTTGAATTTTTATGGCAGTGCCTGATTGAAAGAGTCTGAATTCCTTGGGACAGTGACCAGTTTCTATTTGCTCTGACAAATGGTAATGGGGCTGAGTAAATAGCAAAAAGTGGCCCTAATGTAACGGCGCAATCATTACTGCATTTCTTAAGCTGTTGCCTGGCACTACCATGTGCTATTAGATATTTGCCACATTATGCCTTAGGAACTCCTGGGTCTTTGGGGTGTTTGCTTTGTGGGAATTAGACCAATTGCAGAGCTTTTCTGGCATGGTTTTTGTCCACACAACCCACAGGGAGGCCTGAGTGATGGGCAGCCGCCAAGGCAGATCGTACTTTGTCCAGGCTGTTCTCCCTCCCAGCGGCCACGCTGAGAGCCAGGCTCTTTGGCTGGGAGCCCATGGGCTGACCTGCAGGAGAAGAGCTGCTCCCCACCAGTTGTGTCCACGACCTTTCTGCTGCAGCAGCAATGCCAGGTGAGAGAGATGCTGTGAACCCTTATTCAGATTTGGGGATCCTGGTGGATTTTACCCTGTGTCTCCTTGGTTTCTGGACTGCTTTTTGATCCTGGGGGTGCTGTGGAATGGCTAGAATCCTCTGCTAATCAGAAATAAAAGCATTCCTGCTCAGCCTCAAAGCCTTTCCTAAGGCTGGTGAATCCAAGGAGATGCCACGTTTAGAAGAGGGAATGTTAAGGCAGCAGGGGAGACTAAGGCACACAGGGCTAGAGGCTCCTCCATGTGCACAGCAGTGCCCTTCCAGGGGAGGCTAAGCACACGCCTCGTACGCAGTTGCAAATTTTGAATGTTTTCTGGACCTAACCATCTGCATCCTAACCCTAACAGGCTCCAGGGCATGACTGCAATGCAAATAATGATAAATAACAGTAATAATAAAGCACCACCAGCACTCGCCAGCTCCCTAGCAATCCCCAGCCAGCACTGTAAGTTTCCTATACACCCATGCTGGGAGAGCCCCAGGGACTCTGTGGTGGTGCTGTGAAGGCTGGAGCTGGCACGCAGCCTGGCAAAGGAGACGTGGGTGCTGTGACCCACACTGCTCAACCAGGGGCTAAAGCTTAAGGACAAGCACTACTGCTGCACCACGGGCTCTCTCCTCGGGCTGATGGCTCCTTTTTTGCATGGCAGTTGGTTGAGGCTGGCCCCTCAGCCACTGAAACCTGCTGTTGTAGCTTTAGGCAAGCTCAGCCTTCTTCTGTCTATTCAGCGTCGAGCAACAGAACACCACAGAAGGGAGCAGATGGGTGTAGGGAATTATTAATAACCAAGCTTCTCAGCATTGCTTGCCATTTATTACAGTCCCACTTAACAGAACATGCAAATGGGCATACTGGGACCCACTAACCCAGTATTCTGTGCTAGCTGCACTGTACGGCCCGTGACTAATAGTCAGATCTTAGAGAAGGTGTATACAGAGAGAGCAAAAGCAGACTGGCGCGTCCTCAGGCCGTACTGGTCAGCATGACAAGTGATAGTCTCGGCACAGCAGCTGCCAATGGTTTATGGAGTTTTTTGCAGTCCTCAGGTGTACCATGGTAGGGATTTAGAGGAGGAGGAGGAAGCAATTTTTCAGATGTTTATGGGAAGTCTTCTCCAGTGTGAGGGACAACAAGGCAGAAAGCACCAGTGAGCGTGTGTGAAAATATGACACATGAGCTGGTGGAGGTAGGAGTTGGCACTTCTCTGGTGAAAGAGATGAGAAGTGGGAGTAGACGAGGTGTAGATTCCCCCTTACCTCAGATTCCTGGGGGAGAGGTTTTTGGAAACTGTGTGGATGTAAGCATCTTTCTACTCTGTAAAAGAATCGAGTGTTTTGGGGAGTGGGTAGGAGAGTATTAGAAAATCAAGCTGCATCTCCCTCCACTGCCAGCCAAAAAATCACACTGAGGCCTCCCAGGGAGGAGAAGTAGGCTTCTGCTGTATTTCATTGTGCTTAATTAAACAGGACTCCTTAAATCTTGATCTGAAATCACAACAATGTGTGAAACTCATTTCAGTAACTGGAAAAGGAGGCATCACACATGTGGGCTTGAGTGCTGTGGTGGAGCTGGGGCAGGTTAAGCCCAGGTGACTGGGAAGCCAGGGGAAGCACATGAGTTGTGATGGCCTTGCTGAGGCCCAGATGACATCCGTCACCTGGTGTCACCACTGCAGGGGATGAGCACAAACCTGGCAGGATGCTCTGTCTCATGCCAGAGGTCCTTGTGGTCCTCTCTTGCTCATGGGTTGTGGGTTTCAGCCCTGGGACATGCCCCTAAGTATAATCAGGAACTATGACGTGGTGGGATCTGTAAAAGCCATCTCAGCCATCTTCCTGTGTAAATAGAGGAAAGACAAAACAAACAAACAAACAAAACACAAAACAAACAAACAAACAAAACACACCTATATATAGAGCTCTGCTGTTACTGAGATATCTGGAAGCAAAATCTCCCCAATGCATACCCAGGAACCAAGTGGAGACAGGGAGGGCTGGGTGTTTTAGGGTCTACAGGCTTTTAAGTCTCCTCTTTGACTGCATTTCTTCCCTAAGGGCAGTCCCACCTAGCATAGACCAAGGCATAGCTGGGTGCCTTTTGGTTAAAGGTAAGAGATTAATATCAGCCATTGGGATGGTTAAGTGTGGTCGCCCAGGGCTGTCTGGGTGTGTAAAGCAGAGACCTTGGGCTGCTGCAGTGCCTGATTCCTAGCAGTACTATCCAATTTTTCCCAAGGGCTCATGTTCATATGAATATAAATAGGTCAGCTTTGCAAGGAATATATATATATATATACACCTTTCACAACATCATCACCAGCATTTGTATTCTCTTGTTTCCCCTGGCCGGGCAATTCACATCCCACAGCGGTGTCCCACAGCTCCCAGGTCTCTGCATCGTCCCCAGTCCTGGTCAAGCATTACTGGGTCCCACCAGCGCCGTGGGATGTTGGGACACCTCCTGGGCTCAGGCGCAGGTTGGTGCCAGCAGCCTGGGAAACTTTTGAGAAGAGAAGAGAGGAGAGGAGGGGAGGGAAGAAGAGAGAAAAGCCTTGCAGTTGGGCTTCTGTCACTTGCTGAAGCTAAAATGCCTGGAAGGACAACTTAGCTGGAGCTTTTCTTTATCTTTTTTTTCTTGGTGTTTTTATTTCTTTTCCTTTGCCACACTTTAAATAATTTGACGCTGAATATTTAAGACTGTTGTGTTGTCCTCAGTTCACCTCATCAGACCTCTTGGTCTTCAGGATCACAGAGGAGGAGGAGGAAAATATTCTGCTGTCTTGTAGTGCCCCTGTCTGAGACTCCATGAGCCCACTGGCAACGGCTGCTCGTTAAGGCCTGCAGGCCACCCAAAGTAGGTTAATTTATTGCTCCCGCCTCATGCCTGGTGAAAAGCTTGAGCGAGCTGGAAGGCGAGGCAGGCTTGGTGGGCTCGAGCTGCTACGCCAGGGGCAGCATGGGGCAGAAGCTGTGGGCAGAGGGCTGGCAATTCATGTTTCCTCCCTGATGCAGGAGGAAAGAGATGCTATGGAGGGGGGTGAGAAAGCAGCAGCAAAGCTGTTTCTGTGCCCACGGGTGGAGCAAGGCGCTTCTGCCCCGGTGCCTGCACCGTGGTTGAATGTCTGCTGCTGATCAGCCTGCTGTGGGGGAACCTGCCAGCTGGGGGTCCCGCCGGGGCTGTATACTTGTTTTTCTTCTTGGTTGCATTACATAATGTGAGGTAGGAAATGTTTGTACAGTAGCTGTATTGGTCCTTGGGGCAAGGAGGGAGAGGAAGGAGGCGGTGGGTAATTTGAGGCTCTTTATTAGACCAATATATCATTTGTAATACATCAGCTTTCAGGCCAGTCTCTTATTGCCCGTGTCAGCCACAGCACGTTACGTGGCCAGTGAAGCTGGCGGGGCACACAGGTGCTCCCCTAAACTGGGGGGCAGAGCCAAGCTGCTCGGGGCTGGAGGTAGGGCTAGGGCTCACCAGGGCGCAGGTCAGGACCCGTTTTCCCTCAAGGGAGGACAAATCCAGCATAGCTGGTGACAGGCACAAAGTATGCTGCAGCAGCTCAGCCCTGGTTCCCCAGGGTGAAGGTGAAGCACCAGGAGCTCGTGATAAAAGAACGGCTAAACAGTGGCTGTGGACACCTGGCCTCAGGTGTCCCTGGGCATTTCACCTGGCCTCCCCATATCACTTTTGAGCAGAGACAGTTGCATGTTGTAAGGATGATAGCCTAATGCCTCTGGGCCATGACAGGAGGCTAGGCAGGTTTTCCTTGTGGCACTCCATTACAAAAGTAAGGGAGTGTCCTACACCGGTCATCTTTGTATCACAGAATCACATAATGTTAGGGACTGGAAAGACTTTTGGCATTTGGGGTTTTGGGCATTGCTTGGTCCCGGAGGATTGCCAGGCAAAAATCTCATTGGTTTCCTTGCTGCTCTGGTGCCAGTGAGGTTGCTGAGAAGGGCTGTGCAGTCATGTAGTCATGGGTGATGTTTTATTTTATTGAGTACAAGTTCTTTGTTTTTCACATTTCACAGTTGCATCTTGTTCAATTTGAAATCATCAGGTTCTCCAAAATGATGCCTTTCAATAGCCTGCCTCTATTTCCAGGTACTTCAGAGCACGTCAGCTGGCCTAATGTTTTGACAAATGATACCTACATCCATCTCCTGCTTTCCTCCTCTCCCTCCCCCCCCAACAAAGAAACTGCTTTTGATAGCTTATCTCTTGAGCTATGCAAACACAGCAGAGGAGATAAACTCCCCTTCCAGGTGAGTTCACCCAAGGGTGGGCTTCCAGGGCATCTGAACCAACACGCTCCTATGTTAGAGCAAGTAAATGCTTTTAGAAGGGGGGTGAGGAGACACCAAACTGGCCTAGCATATATTGATGCTGTTGTGCTTGGACTTGAAATAAAACAAAGAAAGCTGAGCAACTTCAAAGGAACCTAATGGGGAGAGGTAAATGTAAAAATGGTAACAAATACCGTTCCCTGTTATGAAATACACATTTGGGGTGGGAGGAAATTGCACGGCATGCCTGTTTTTGTGGGATCTGATTTAAGTGTGAGCCCTTTAGTATTTTGTATCCTTGTGGACTGTTTGATGGAAGCAGCAGCTAAAAGCAAATCGCAGGGTGAGAAGGCGAGGCTTGCTGGCAAGAATTAGCGGTGTCAGGAGAGAAATATCACACACCTAACCAACTGAATTATGCATTATGCTGCAAAATCCCTGATGTCAATACACAAATGCTATTCCTGTTGTTTTGCCTATGACTGATAGCAAAAGAATTCAAATCACATCCACACAGCAATTGTCCTAGTGTAACTAAGTTTCTCCTATCCATGTGGGTGTGCTTGTGCTGGCAAAATCTATGCAGTAAGCTAGGTGCTCTAGGAATGGGTTACAAAAGGACACTGGAAACATTTTCATATGTTCAACAATACAAAGCATTGTCAGTTTGGTACATATTAATTGTGGTAACTTCTCCTTTTTCTAATGGACACTGAGAATAGTAAGCTAGCTGTTACTCCAGACCTTAAGAGGAGTAGGAAAAGAAGTTCATACCCAGGCAATGAAAGTGATTTGAGACACAAACTTCCATGTAAATACTTTTCTCTCTCCAAACAAGATAGGAGAATGGAAAATAGAGCCAAATAAAAATGCCACCCCGGTATAAAAGAGCACTGGGGTCAGCTGTGTATCTTAACCATGTGACAGGACCAAGAGGATTGTGAAATTATACATAATAAATGGTAAAAAAGTTATTATTTTAATGAACACAAGATTATTAAAATTCTCTGCTATTAGGTCTTGCTGGTGTATCTGCAGAAAAGCAGATAACAAAGCTAGCAAATAAAATCTGCTTTGGTTTGCTTCTGAAGTTGCCTTTGCCCTGTTACCAGAAGACATCAATCAGTTACTAACCGCATTCCCAGTCTGAGCTGCTGTGAGTGTTCACATGTTTAATCAGCCCTGCGTGCTTGCAGGAAGAATTGCACTCGGGTGAGTGCATGAGTCACACACAATTGTCTTGCTCACGTTAATGCCTTACCTTTCACAGAACCAGGATGTGTGAAAAACTGTTTTGTTCTTGTTGTTTGTTTGTTTGTTTTATTTTATTTTATATTTTTTTTTAGTGAGCAAAGAAGAAATTTGGACTGAAGAAAAGTGGACTCGATCTGAGGCTTAAGAGAACATTTTGTTCTTTGGATATCTCTTTTTCTTCCTCAGAATAGATCTTCATCTTGAAACAAACACTTCAAGATATTTGGGAAACAGCAATATAAATCAGAAGATGTTTTACCAGTGGTCTGCTGAATTAGAATAGTTACTGCAAAAATATATTTTTTTAAATACTTTTTTTTTTTTTTCCTCCCACAAGTGGAGTAGACTGTCTGCCGAAGAAATGTTGCCCAGCCTGGGTTATGAGCTCCTTAAGGGATTGTGTTACTGAAAAAACAATTCATGGATTTGATTAGATAGAGTCCAAGAAGTCAGAGCCAGCTGAAAGTACCTCTCAAGGCTGGCAAAATTGTGTTATGCTGCCCTAGAAATGGCCCTGGGGCATCCCTGGGATGAACAGTGGGGAGATAGGAGAGTAACAACAGCACTGCCCTCGCAGAGACTTGTGGTGGTGGCTCAGGTCCTGCCCGTAGGTCTGAAGATGAAACTAAATGGGAAGGAGAAGAGTGGAAAAGAGAACTTCTTGCACCCAACATGGTCTGACCATCCTGTGGGGCTGGGAGAGGCAGACTAAGAGGACAGGAGCAAGGTGCATGCCATTCAGGGCAGTTTGGGTACCATTACCACTGTCACACGGAAGACTTAAAATGAGCTTCTGTTGGGACAGAAGAGTTAAAACAAAGTTGAGTCCTGCAAGACTCCCCAGCTCAAACTGACTGCTGAAGACCAGCAGCCGAGGATAAGAGCAAGTGGAACATGGGAGGGAGCTGGTGGAGGATCAGAGTATTGACTCTTCCCAGAACAACAGAGGAGGAGATGGCCCTTCAGCCAAGGAGCACAGCATGTAAATGTCCCGGTGTCTTTGCCTGGACAGCCAGCAGAGAGCACAGCACTGGGGAAAAAATAAAACTCCCCTTACCACCCCAGAGAGCTCAACATCACCAGTCTGGACAAACACCTCCAGTCTCTTTTCCACGCTGAGGAGCGACACACTGTAGTTGCAGGGGCAAGGCTGGAGTGACGAGGAGTCTGCTTGCTGCCTAGCCTCACAGGACTCCGCACAGAGGCCGTGGCGGAGGTGCTGGGTCTGCCGGCATCGTGCCACCACTTGCTGCGGGCTCTGAAGGGCAGTCGCTGCCAGCCTGTGCATGGGCAGCTGCGTCCTGGCAGCCCAACACAGGCACACGTGCTCCTCCGCTGCTCCCGGACAGAGCTGTCTCCTCTCATTTGGCTGCTTCACTGCATGTCAGGCGTGCTGAAGGGCCAGAAAATACCGGGGTAATCCAGGTTCACCTGCTGGCTTCCCACCTCAGATGGCGTTGCTCTTGGTCAGATGTCACTGCTGTGGCTTCCAGCAGTGTTCATTCTCTGTGGTCACTGCACGTCACTGCCACTCGGCCACCTGGAGCTACCCTGAGGGGTCGTACTGCCTGGCAGGGCCTCCAAATGGACAGTGAAGAGCTGAGGGCACTCTTCAGGCTGGTGCTTGTAAGCAGGAGGTAACTACAAAAAATGAAGCCCTGAACTCAATTGTTCCAGGACAAAACAGCCTCAGTGTTGGTGCTGGCTTCTTCCAAAAGCACCAGCTGTATTGCTGCAGCCTTTCCAACTCGTCTGTCAGTCCTTGAGCTGGACTCTGTCTTCACCTTCCACAAGGCAGCTTTTGACTGTAGACAGCCTGATCTTATTGTAAGGATTTGTGTGAGGAGTCCTGTGGCTTAAATAGGGCTGCAAAATGACCGGCTGCATTTATCCACTCTATTTCAGGATCTGATTTATGCTGTTAAAAGGCATTACATGGACATCCACCTGTCCCAGTGAGAGAAACCTGTCAGAGCCCAGGTTTCTCTCGGGATCTGGGCTGACCTTTCCACACCCTGCAGATATGGCTTTAAAGACTCCATTGGGAAAAACTCAGAAGATTGCTCCAAGCAGAGGTAAACCTGCAGATCTAACCTAGAAGTCTGGCCGTCTTCCACAAATGCAGGAAGGTGGAATCACTTCCTATTTCCCCAGGGTCTGACAAATCTGTGACTTTGATAGCACTTGGAAAGTAAAGGAAAACAGAACCTGTGATCATAGGCAAAGGAAGAAACAACCGGAGATGAGTTTTAGGTGTTCAGGGGTGGAGAATAATAAGGGCAGAGCAGAACCAGCTGCATTTTTCTATAGGACTAGCATGATCACACATTATTCCCTCTCCAAACTGCATGGTGCTTGGCACCCTGGTTTTCTCACCAGCATTCATCAGGGGACAGAAGCCCAAAGGGAGCTTCCTTGGATGCAAAACATGGGTTGTGCTGGCCACAGGTGGCCGTGGGCTGCAAAGCAGAGATGGTGCATGACCCGCTCCAGCAGCTCCTGAGCCAGATGTGGCTCACCTGGTCTGTGGTGTAAGAGTCACAAACAGCTCTGAGGAGATAGAATATGTGCCTGACCATAGCAACAAGGCTGCTGGACACACTTCCAGGCCACTTACCTGCTCTCTTCAGTTTTGTGTTTCTTTAAGTGGATTCAGAATTATCTCACCGGGTTCTGCCTCTAGTGAGTGCGCGAACGATAGAGACAATAGTGGCTCCATCAATTCATATCTAGTTTTGCAGGCAGGTGGCCTTATCTTTCCTTCGCTTGTTATTTCCTCTGCTCTCTCTCTCTTTCTTTTTCTTAAAAAGGTGTATGACCATCTCCACCTGGTGGCTTTCACCCAGACCCCTATTCCAGCATGCTAAAGTAAGTAAAATATGGGTTTCTCAGTCACTAGACTGGGTCTAGCCTTATCCCTTGGGTTTTTTACTCCATCCCTTTGTTAGGAGTGTTTTTCTTTTTCGTTCTAGTGACAGTCACGCTACATCCAGAAACGTGCGTAATGTAGATGAGAGAGGTAAATGCTGGAAGGGGAGATGTGGACGTGCTTGGAAATTTCTGGATGGGCCAAAACGTGGACAAAGTTGGGATGTTTCGATCCAGATACTCAGTGGAACAACCCTCACGGGCCATCGTACAAAACAGCACAGAGCATGGATGCACATTGAGAGCGTTTTCCAGTAATCCCTTTGTGGGAAGTCTAAACCCATAAAACACTTCCCTGTGACTGTGATCTTGCAGCAAGGATTTGCTCTACACCACTTCCCTTTTGCAATGTGATTTTTTTTGTCTTCACAAAAGGATTCCTTGGCAAAAGGCAGCTGCCAGCTGGCCAGATCTGGCCAAGGGGCTAACGGAAGCATTCAGCTCTGCGCAGTTGCACCAGCAGAATTGTCTATTCAAGGAAAAGTCATAGTTTTGACTTTGGTTTTTCATCTGGGATTATTGCTCTAGGACCATTGCCAATATGATTTTTTTTTTCTAGCTAAAAGGGAAAAAAATCCTAGCGTGCTCAAGTCGTACACTTTAAAAGCATCCCTCATCCTGGCTTGTACCACTGTTCCTCCTCCTCCCTTCACTCTTTTTGGTCCAAGCGGTCACTGTCTTCTCAGTGTAGCTTTCCTGCTTTCGTTGCAGGATTGTGGTGAAACGGTGACCGACCATTTCATTGTACTCTTGTTTTTACATGGTGAAGGTATTTTAACTTCTGATGGCTTTAATAACACCATCCTCCCCTCCTCTTTCCTTTTTTAAACCACCTCTAAACCTTGGGGATGGAACTGGCTGACAGGATTCCTTTAATTATCCTCCCTCCAAATGCTCATCTCTTCCACGGTGCCTTCAAGGGACACCACCATGAAAGGTACTGTACACACAAGCGGCATGTCCAAATTGAGGCTGAGAACAAAAACAAAATGTCAAAAAAATCCACCATTAAAGAAATTAATAACAAATACACCAGGCGCATTTCATACGCCCCATTAGTCAGTAGTGCTCAGATACCATGGTGATGAGCATCCTATAAATATTTCCACAGCAGCAAAACTGCCTTAAAGGGACCACACAACAGCTGATGTGCACCTGAACGGAGCAACCCGTGGAAGTCCTGCCCGCACTGGCTGGCACCTGTGCCCCATGCCCAGGGAGGAAGCCAGCACCGCCTGTTTTTCTTTGCCCTGCCACAAGCACTGAGAACAGAGCAGCCCCAGCATTATTCCCATAACTCTGTGATTTGACCCAAACACATTGCTGGGCTCAAGGGCAGTCTAATTTTGGCTGTTCAGGGGTCTCTCAAAGCCATGAATGCCATGTCCTTCAGCTGCAAATCCTCAGCATCATGCGAGCTTTGCACAGCACCGCCACCGCTTCTGCAGACAGCAAGTTGGAGCTGTGGCTCACAGGGAGCCCAACATCTCTTTGTTTATCCTCCCAGAGGCAAATGTTTGTGGAGCAGGGTGGCACCTGATCAGGCCATTAGGCACTCGGGAACTCACAGAACAAAAAGAAGCTGAGCAAGAGCAATGGGGATAGAGGGGAAAGAAAAACACACTCAGATGTTTAGGGTGCAGCAGCCAGCTTCCACCCACGCAAGAGGAGAGTTTTGTGTGTCCTGCCCTTGATGCAACCACCGCCAGGAGTTTGTTTTCACAAACCCTACTTGTCTTGAAAGCTACAACTCACACCTCAGTACCTCGTCTGAGAAGAAAAGCATAACCCTGTTATTAATCTGTGGGCAGCATCACCTGGAGGGTGATTCTTCACACACCTGCTGCTGTTCAGAAATAGATGGAAAACTTCATATTGCAAAATAATTTTCAGAGAACAGCAGCTCCAATGGAAAATGGGGCATAAAAACAAAGAAAAATGATCCTGTGGAAAAAAAAAAAAAAAAAAAAAAAAAAAAAAGAAAAAAAAAAAAAGAAAAGAAAAGCTGAGCTGGCCTTGATGCTGAGGGCCCAGTTCAAGGTTGCTCAGAGTGCTGGTACAAAGCAGCTAGAAACTACTTGGAGCTACCTCCTCACAGATTTTCCATGTGGTCAGGCTAGGGAGTAGGAAGAAAAACAAACAAACAAAAAGATATTTCTTGCCTACTTCTTAGTGCACCCCTAGCACTAGTGAGAATAGGACTTGATTGGGCTTGGGCCCCTCCTAGGACAGCTGTAGCTGGTCACTAGATGAGGCAGAAGAGGGCAATGAGGAAGGTATATATATGCCTTGTTTCCTGTGTTGAGGTGTTTTTTTTTTTCTGTAAAAGGACAAAGTTAGTCCTACAGCAGTATTCTGGGGGCTGGGGGTTGAACTCTTCTGGTGCAAGTGTGGTGTTACCTGGCTGGACTGGCTGTGGGATGGGTGGAGATGAAGAGATCTCCTGCCCTGATCGAGGAACCACTGCTCATGGCTCTGTTGCTGCAGGCAAGTCTTCCTCCCCTTCTGTCTCCCCCACAGCACCTCGCACGTTTCCTAGCCTAGTCCTTGTATGGTAGATCCTGAGTGTGTCCCCAGTGTATTTTGTTTCCATTAATTACACTTCTTAAATGATATCTTAAGGTCCTGGGTGAGTGGTGATGTCTAAGTGCATGAGCCGTACTGAGATGTGGTGCTGTCCCTCTGGTGCTGGGGGATGACAGCGTGTTACTCGCCTGTGCTATTTACTCAGAGGCTAATCAGCTCTCGCTGGAGTTTCTTTCTGATCCCTGGGCCTATCTCGAGGGAAGCACAACGCCAGCTGACAAAACATGCATGTTTTTGCTTTCAGAAACTATTACGCTTTGCGACTGTCACCCAGACCTGGAGCTTTTTGGTTGCCAGGGAAACCCAGCAGGAGACGACCTGCGCACAGCTGCCAACTGGTGCCAAGCCGGGACTCCCAAAAATGCCCACCCCAGTCTGAAGGATTTCATTTTGAGGAATAAGGCTATTTATGGACCAGGAGATATTTCCTGATGAAACAGGACTGTCTGGGAGGTCATGCTCTTTGAGTTTGAAGCACTGGCCAGGCAGTGGCAAAGCAGCAGAGAGACTTGTGCTCCGATAATATCGACGGCTGCTGGTGTGACCATAACCCCATCCAGATAACGTGAGGTGGAGGCCATGGGGGCTTCATACAGTGTCAGCTCTAGGTTTGAAATACTCATTCCTTCAGGAGCCATTGGATCAGATCATCAGAGGCTTGAGTCAATGTAGTTTTCTCCAGATAGGATAGGTGGAGACTTCTCTGAGGGCCACCATAAGAAGGGGGAGTGCTGAGTTGTCCCAGAGGGGCATCAGGGCTCACATGCCTCCTTCCACAGCAAGGGGATCCTGTGCTGTTGTTCTCATCAGAAATATTTCTTTATGCTCCTTTTATATACTATGCCACGTGTTGACAGGCAGAGGTGCGATGTTGGAGAACCTCACTCAGATTTTATCTGTGCCAGTCAGGGCCAAGCCAGCATGGGAGATAAAAGGTGATGCTACATTTTAAGATGTGATGGTACCCCAAAGCCCTGCCTGTTTCTCCAGCCCCTGGATGTGACTGGTGGTGAACTTTCAGTAATGCTCAGAGGGTGAAAAGCTGTGCAGTTCATGGGATGCAGGCCATGGGCTCATGCCCTGTGCTGCCACGTGTGGTGGTGGTGCTTCTGATGAGGAAGAAGGGGGACATGCACGTGGTCCTGAGGAAACCAGATGCGCGTGTTTCCCTTCTGGTGTGGCAGGATGATGCTTTAAAGACACGAGCTGCAGCTCTTTCTCCTGACACTAAAAGAACAGGCTGACAAGCTGCTGTCAGGGAAATGCTGCCTAACTCCCTTTCCCCCAATAATTTCCCTGCAGTGGAACTGCAGTGCAGGGGAATCAAATAGTGACAGAAAACAAGGGGGGATAGATGTTTTTTGTTGTTGTTGTTGTTTTTCTTTTTTTTTTTTTCTTTTTCAAATATGCATCTGTATTGGGAGCCATGTGCGCACCAGTAAATCTCACCAGTTCAAAGAAATGTTTTTAGTGTTCACATCCAACCTTTAATGCTTCTCCCCTCTGCTTAAGAAACAACAAAGCCTTGAAGATGCTCCCAGCTTGCATAGTATTAAAAAGACAACTTGGCTGAAGTGGAAAACAGCGTCTCATGTTTTCCTTTGGGTTACATGTGAAGAAAGCCACTTTGCTACTCTTTTATGTGGGGCTGTGAAAAGTCCCCTTGGCTGAGGCAAGGTGCGCTGTGAAGTGGAGGGGAGGAAGGAGGAGGCAGAAGAGGGCTAGGATTACAACACTACTTTGTGGCAAGCTGTTTGTGTCCAGAGCTGTGTTGGAATAACCGTGGTGGACACATTACCATTGAAACCTCCTGACAGGCTACTTGCCCCAGTCATTTTACTTAGATAGTTGGCTGGAGTTCACTGATGCTTTCTTTCCCCATCTCTGCAGACTGGAGGGGATTTTCTGAGTGTGCAGAAGGCCATAATGGCTGCAGCTTCCCACCAGCTCCATCCTGCACGGCTGGTGCCTCTCTTCATCACCCAGTGCTAGGGTGGATGTGTGCATGCATGGCTCTGTCACTGTGTAATGCTCACAGTATCTTTCCCTCTAAGGCAAGTTGTCATGACTGATTTTTTTGATACTTTTATTCTAAAAACCCATGTTTGTCATCCTAGCTCCTGCCAGACTTCAATGGGGGTGCCAATAAGAGTTCTTATAGGAGGATTTCCCTTCTCTTAATGTGACTCTGCACATAGGAACAAATCTTTCATGGTTGTTGTCTTTCACATTAATTTCTGTGCCCCCTGAGCCTTGGTAATGCATGTATCCTTACATTGTTCATAATCCCAGAGAACTCAGCCATGCCTGGATGTAAATCCCATCCCACCTTCCTTCCCCATGTGTCCTGAAGCAGACAGGGAGCCACTGTGCCATCCCGAAGCACTGCCTGTTGACCTGACAGCAAAGTGTTGGCAGGAGCATGGTGGCTTCCCTTCACAAAACCAGCATGAAAGAAGGGGTTAAGCTAATCTGGTTCACAGGGAAGGTCTGAGAGGAGGTTGAAGGTGGTATCTGAGCTCTGAAGATTGCTACCTGCCAGTCTTCAGAGTTGGTTTTATCCAGAAAATATGAGTTTTGGCTATGTAGAACAATCTGAAAGCTTGACAGATTAAACAGGGAAGGGAAGTAGGAAACTTAGGGTAAGGGAAATGGACATGGGCACAGACGATGCCTGTTGGACTGCCTGGAGTAATCTGTGGCTCTGGTTTAGCAAACCTGGCAGAGTTGCTGGAGAGGATGCCTCTGTCCAGGGAGGGGATGCTGTGGTATCCCTCCCCACAGCACATATAGACATAGAAAGCAGAAAGAACTGAGGAGGAACCACTCGTGTCCCTCAGGTCTGTAACCATGACAGGCTGGCTAGCCCTTGGTTAACATTCAAAGCAGAGCATCTTGTTAGGATGGACACAAATTGCTTTAAGGCAAATCTTTGGGATTTCATTTTGTGTTCCAAAATGTAACAGCTGCTCAGGCGAAGTTTAGCTCAGGAGCTGGAAACCCTGCAAGGTTTTGCCCATGAGTTCTGGCTTGGGTCATTAAGGTTAATCTAAACAATTGTCTTGGCCTTTACTTCAAAGGACTTAGGTCTACTTTGCTTGGAGATGAATTTTGCCCCCAGATCTATAGGTATGGATTTTCTTGTTTGTTTTTGTTGTGTGTTTTTGTTTGGGGGGCCTTCTGTTCTCAAAAAGATTTAAAGAAAAAAAAAAAAAATGTCCTGTGATAGAAGGGCAGATAGCTTTCTGCACACAGGAAGCAAGGCAGAGAGACTTAAAATACATGAAACTCTTAATAAGGTACAGCAAATTTGCTATCATTCAGTCCTCAGGAATTGCCTTGCACAGGGGAAGAATTGATTGCATAAATGCCAGCTGTAACTCTCTCTTATTTTTGGTAACAAGGCATTACTAAAGGCAGATTAATTCAGAGACACGCTCCAATGAGACCAGTGTCCTTTTGCTGGTTTAGGAATCCTCTGTCACCCAGGTTTTGTGTTCAGTGGTGTATGTCAGGAGCTGATGGTTCAAAACACGCCTGTTCTGCAGCAGGAAGGCATGGAAGGTGTGCCCATATAGGTTAATTATCGAGGGACACCATCTTCAAGCACTGTCAGACTGTTTTCGAATGTAATCGTGACACCTGAGAGGATGATCTTTGAGAGATCAGAGGGAGGAAATTATTCTATTGCTTTGCACTTCTGAGTGCAGTTTGGCTACAGTCAAATTAGATGTTTCAGCCTGCAATGTCAGTTTGCTCTCATCTCTCTCCTCTTGTTGTATTATTAATAATAAAAAATTAAAAAATAATAATAAAATAAGCTAAAGACGGTGGTAAAGACCCAGCTGCATGGGGCAGGGCTGAAGCCAGCAATGGCCTGCAAGTCATTTTTGACAGTGACCAGTGCCTGAGTATCCCACACAGGGACGTGTCCATCCCTGGGGATGGCAGGAGCTGCCTGAAGGCACGTGGAAGGCAGGGCTGATGGATTTGAGTGAGCTCATCTGTTTCGTGCTCCCTGCCTGCCCTCCCTCCCTCTCCCTCCTTATGCAGCTGCATTTAGTAATGAATCTGGCAGCATTAGAAAGTCACCAGAAGTAGCCCAGCTGCCTCCGTCAGTTCACAGGGAGAACGACTTTGTAGCTGCTCTCAGTCAGTCCATTAATTGCACATAATAAGGCATTTAGTGACAGAAGGATGGTTGATGAGCCTTAGCTGAAATAACAAGGGCCTGCCAAGAGCTGTGCTAGCTTTGTCAGGGAGGAGTGTGGAGGGTCCTAGCACCGAAGTGCAGATCCGCGTGTCGACAAGAGCAGTGAGAACCTGCTGGTCCCTGACTTGCACGGCGCCTCTGTGGCCCAACACATGGCAAAGAAACAACACCTCGGTGTCTCGAGGCCCACGGATGGGGCACCTGCAGGCTGTTAAAGCCTGGGCTGTTGTCTTGCAGCCGCCCAAGCAGCTGGCGCATCCCTCACCTGCAAGGTCTGTGCTAGCAGTTGGCAGGTGGTGTTTCTTTGTCTGTGTGAGTGCTTGGGAGTGTCAACATTTCTCCAGGCTAGTTTACTGTTCTTCTTAGCTATGGTTATTTTCTTTTAAATGTTTCAGTCCTGAGCAGCACTACTAAAGCAAGCCCCATCTCAGAGGCAGGCACAGATCTTCCGTGCCACACTATCCAACAACAGCTCCTGCCTTTGCTTGGCTCTTCTCCCCTCCTGTGTCTCTTAGCAGGTTCAGGTTTGACAGGGAGGAGCAGGGCAGCTTGCTTTATTTCATGCCTTTCTTGTGTAAGGCTGGAGAAAAGGAAGAGGGCAGGGGCTATGAACATGCAGCAAGGCTGAGGTCCTGAGCAGCACCCTTCCTACTGCTTTTGGGTTTGCTCTGCTTGCTTGTGCCAGGCTCTCCCTCCTTCTCCCTGAAGGCTCCCATCTCCCTCTTCCACTCACCTAGTCTGGACAGCATTGTTCTTTTAGGATTTTTGAGGTTTTGCCTTAAGCTTTTCAAAGCCTGGTGACTTATGGCAAACAGCACTTGTAAGACTGAGAAGCTCTGTAGCTGGAGCCTGTGAGTTTTCCTTTCCTGCAGGGAAATGCATCTACAAAGCACCTAGCAGCTCAAGGCCTGGGTAGATCTTAGCAGATTTTTCTTGGGATGGAGGGAAAGTATGCGCAGAAAAGTGCAACTTCAGCTAGCAAAAAATTTTGGTTTCTTCCAAGAAAAAAAAAAGGGGGGGGGGGGATGGGGAAATGTCGCAATTAGTTTGGTAGTTGGGTTTTTTGGAAGTTGATCAGGAACCAGCAAAATGTGCATTTTGGAGTGTTACCCTGAGTAGGAGCAGGGATGCTGGAGACAGTGTATGTGTAAAGAAAAACCTGGCCCAAGTCTGACAAAAATGTGGACCAGGCTCCCCTGGCTGTGTGATCACTCAGCAGTGGGCAATTTTGGGTGGAGACCCCCCATTAGGAGGGTCAGAGACTTCAGTTTGGGTAGTGGCAATCCTGCTGGGTGTCTGGGCATGTGCTCGGGTAGCTGAGCCTTGTTCTCATACTGTGCCCTTCAAAGCTATGAAGGCTTCAGAGGCTGTGTTTTCTTTCAAACAACACATTCCTGAGGCTTTTCCAGAGCTGCTTGTGGAGGAATGTTTGGTGGTACCAAACCGTCTTGGCTTTCCCACCTCTGCTGGAAAAAGCAGACCTCCCCCCCAAAAAGCTGAGTGAAGTTCTCCACCTCAGAGCTTTAAACATGCTCCTCCCCAGAGGGTGACCAAGGCATGGCCATGAACCACAGCCACATGGGCACAATTATAAATAATAAAAAAAAAAAAAGCAGCATCCTGCCTTGGAAACCACTCAGAAAGGGGTCTGCTACTCCTCCCTGCCAGCAGCACAGGCAGCTGAGCAAATAGTTGCCCAAAGGCATGCACAATAACCTCCTGGCTCTTCCCCTGCTCTCCACCTCCTGTGCCATGCCCGGGAGGTGCAGGATGTGAGCACTACACCCCAGGCTGCTGCAGCTGTGCACAGCATCCTTACCCCTGGTATGCTGGGATGGTGTGTTCTCACCTGCTGCCCTGCTGTAAAACCTGAGCTGAAAAGGTATACCTTGCCAGGACAATGCTAAATGAGCTGGAAATTGAGATCCTAATGTCTGCATCTGGAGCACAGAGCTTCCTGGCACGAGGCTGCTCATGGTCAGACAGGTCCACTGAGGAGAGCCAGCTCTCGGATGTGAAACCCCTCCAGGGAACGGCAATGATCTAGCAAGTGGCCCTTACCTGCTGATCGGTGCTGGACCTCTGCCCCTCACCACGCTGGATCCAGCTGAGCTGCTGGAAAGGAGGCAGAAGGCAACACTGAGGGGCTGAAAGCTCTGGCCTCAGCCACAGGGCATGAAGGGGTACGTGGGCCTCTGGGTCCTGGTGGCCATCTAGCACCAGTGGCATCAAGCCACTCATCTGGGCAGGTCTGGCAGTGCCCCCTGTTAAGGTGAAGCCAGACACTGCTGACTGGGGCCCTCCTCTCTGTTGCTTGTAACGCTGCCAGTCTCAGAGCATTGCAGCTGAGTATTGCCATGCCAAATGTCTGCCCCAGGCTAGCTTTTTTTCTTGTTCCTTTAAACAGAAGCTTCAGCTAAAACGGTTCAGTTGTTCCTCAGAGTGAGGGAAAATATGTTAATAAAAAGTCTTCCTATGCTTGAGAAATGCAAGCATCTCCAGCCCCAGTGGGGAACTCTGCTGCCAGACCTGAACCTACCTCCAATGCAGAGTCTTGAGGTGATGCCCAGCCAGCTGCCCCTGCTGCACACACTGCATGCCTCTTGTGTTTTGGATGCTGTGAGATGCTGGGCTTTCCTTAAAAGGAGTATAGAGCTGTCTGAGCATATCAAGTGCTAGATAACAAAACTCATTACCTAGGCATTTTGTATAACGAATACCAGATCTGTTTCGGTCTCCCCTCTCTCCCTGCTCTACTTTACAGGTCTGCAGTGAAAATCAGATCATTAATATCTGATGTGAACCCAGACACTGTAAACATGAAGAGATTATTGACCCTTTCTTTGAGGAGCCTGCTAGCCAGTGCACAAAAGACAAGGGAAACAGCATTGCTTTCTGAATGGCAAGGTTAAAATAATGCTATACGTGTGTTTATCCAAGAGCCCCATCCAGCCCTGGTACTAAATCGGGTAGGAAACCCGAAAAGAAAAACATGCTAATGGACCAAAGTCTTCCTTCCCTCTTCAGTATCAGTTGCTGTTCCTCTGGTTGGTAAGAGGAATTTTAGCTATTTGTTCCTGGCTGCCGGACCTTAGCTTCTGGGCTGTTGTCTTTTATTTGTTTCTGGTTGCCTGGCTCCTTGGAGTGACCTATCCCTTCCTGCGTGTTTCAGTATTCTGCTGTACAGACAATGCTCTCCCCAATGCCACCAAAAAAATGACAGCAGCACACCTCTGTGTCTGTGCTAAGGCTGCCTACCAGCTCCTTTCTAGCCAGGCTGCCCCTCATCTTCACCTGTGTGCACTAATCCTCAGCTTTTCTGGCTTAACTGAAGTCTAGATAGATGAGATCTACTGTCCTGCCTTTGTCTAGAGAAGTATTTCACCAAAGCAGTATCATTGATGCAGAACATGATGTACCTGCTATAAAGCCCAGCTTGTGTCTGAGTTTTATTTACCTTTGCCTTCCTTGTAGGCCTTTTCTTAATGTGAGGTGTGCAAGACCTTGATGCTTACACACTGCCTGCAATGCATGTGTGCCTATCGCATGCTGTCCTGTCACATAGTGCTGTAGTTCCTTCTCCTCCCCTGCTTGCTAGGTCCCTGATGAAGCCCTGCTGCCAGACCCTTGTTTCTGTTCTGTTTCGTTCAGCTCTCTGAATGTTGATGTGGATACAGTCCACCCAGCCCCTCTGTGCACCTGAGCATGGCAGCCCTTCAATCCCACCTGGGAGCTGGGAAGGTCCACTTCCAAGTCCTTGTTCCTATCTCTCCATCCTTTCGTGCACCCCATCTTCCTCCTCACTGAGAACTCAGCCTGGTATTTCCTTCCTTTGAGAAGTCATCTCTCAATTTTCTTTTTGATTAACAACAACAACAAAAAAATATGCGTGCTTTGCAGTCTGCTGGAAAGGTGTGGGGTTTTCTCCCTGTTTAGCACTGAGATCACTTGCTCCTTTCTACACCCTGTTCTTCCAGCCATCTTTTCAGTGTTGTCACAGCTGTAGAGGCATTGAGCTGGGAGGGATTTGTCTTGCTCGCTAGCATCAAAGGTGTGTATGACTCGCTTACTCATTATTCCCAGAGCATATGTCCCAGAATTGTATTATTGCTCCCTTGCCACAGCTTTATGCTGTTCGTTCCTATTGAACAACCAGTCTGAGAAGGATTCTGGAGGTTGTGACAGGCTCTGCTTTCCAGATACAGCACCCTCAGAGGTCTGCCTAGCATTCCTTATTCCAGGAACAACTTTTTTTTTTTTTTTTTTTTTTTTTTTTTTTTTTTTTTCAGTGAAATGGCATTTGTTTAAACAGGCTTTGCTTGCTGAGCAGTAGTAGCTTTGTGTGGTCGCCCTGTGCTCCTCATTATTCATCACTTTGAATCTTTTTGTCGTTTATGCACTGCACCAGCCCTGAGATTTGCATTTGCTTCTCTTATGATGAAAATGCTGAGAAGTGTCAGGTCTCAAGCAGCTCCCTGAAGAACCCTGCTAGAAATACTGACGTTTGAAGATGATTCACCACTGGCAATTACTGGTTGAGAACTGTCAGCCAGTGCTTAATCTCGTTAATGTGTAGTTTATTGATATTATATAGTGCTAATTTTTTAATCAGGATGTTGTACAGTCTGGTGTCAAATGCCTTACAACAGTCCTCCCTGAAGCTGACTTAGAGTCAGCCTTAGAGTCAAGTGGTAGGTGTGACAACTGCCAAGTAGATGTGTCATCTCATCAGAGAGGGCCCACAAAACTAACAGAGCCACTTGTGAAATATATTCCTGTCCTCTGATTTGCCATCATTTGAGATCCACTATGAACTATGGGAACTTCATTCCCAGCTTGCTGGGCCTGTTGCTACCTCAGCGTGTGCTGCCATATCCCTTAGCACAGAAGGAACTTCTTTGCATTTGGACTGATGCTTTCCTTCCTGCAGCTCTCCTCCACATGGTGTTAGGATGTGACTGTCTTCAGCTAGGGCATGTACATGATACTTGAGCCTGGGCAGCCCCATGGAGAACTGGACACATGGCAGATTGTCCTCAACATCCTCCATCTCCAAAGGCAGTTGAACTTGTAACCAGCTGTCTAATCCCTCTACTCCTGCTGGTGCACGCAAGGCATGAACGTGGGCTCTGGAGAGCACTCAGTGCTATCAGGAGGCATTCACTCATCTCCAGACCAAACCTCAGGCTGCAGCCTGATGCACCCAACCAACCATCTCAGCTCTGAGAAAATCAGCAACACCACGCACTTCCCTGGCCCACAGTGGGGCTAGGTGAGGGCTTGCTTTGGAGGGCTCCTGGGGTGCAGACATGGCTGTGGGACAGATGATGCTCTGGGGTCTATGTCCTCTTCTCTGCATTGCCATCAGCCTCACAGCAGCTACACAACTTGCTGAGTTTAAGTCAGCTGGTAATCACACCCAGTGATAAATAGCAAGAGACAGGAGTTCGTCACAAACAAATGAGCCTCAACTAACCTCATTTCCTTTTTTTGACAGGATAACAAGCTTAGAGGATAAATTCTTCCCTGCCAGAATTTTTCTCTGCTGCCAGCCACCTCAGCAATTAGTAAAGCCCCATCCTTCCTCTTTGCTGACTTCCAGGCTGCTTGAGGCAGAGGTGGGTTCAGGCCACCTTCCCTGAGTTCTGGATTCAGTCCCATAATCTTTTTTCCCTGTGACCTGGTGTAAACGTTCCCTATCCTCCCACTGTATTCTCTGGAGAAGCTTGAGATGCATCTGGATGCCTCTCCTGGCTGGTCAGCACCCTGCTGGCCTCCCACACTGTGCATCATTCTCTCTTGTACCTGTTGCTGGGCTGGCTGGAAAAACTCAACCCAAAGCGTGAAATCTCTTGGATATCTTTCCAGGCACGGTAAGATAAGGTGTGAATGCTGAGCTGTGTGGCCATGCTTGGGAGGGGACTGCCTGAACCTCGCTTGGGGCAGGATGCAGCAGAGGAGACCAGGCATGCGTGCCCCTTGTGTGGGTGGAAATATGTTGTCTTCCTTGTGGCACGTCAGTGATGCCTCTGCAAGGATGCTCCATCCACAGCTGTGGCCCCAGCGTTTGGCCACGTCTCCTTCCAAGGAAGCAGCCCAAAGCCCCTCCGACCCTCCCTAGGATCAGTGTCCTCTGAGGGCCTCCCAGACAGCCAGGGCTGCCTGGGAAGGCTTAAGGCCAAAAAAGCTGGTGAGAATTGAGCCCAGCTCACCAATGGCACACGGAGCTCTGCACCCTCAGTCAGGGTTTTGTGCTTGATGTCCGCGACAGCAGCCAGACCAAAGCAGAGCAGCAGCCAAGGTGGGTTTTGGCAGGGCGGGGTAGGCTGTTTGTACTACAGGTTCACGTTTCCATTCCTAGGAGCAGATTGAAGCAAGAGCAAGCACAAGAAAGTCCCTCATAGCCAGCTAAAACTGCAAAATGCTGTCTCAGCAGGGGAAGCTGCTTGTGTTCCAATGAGAAGCCTGAAAGAGCTCTGAGGCAACGCAGGGACAGGACAGCATGGAACTTGTGTCCATCCAAAAGCCTATAGCAGATTTGGCACCTGCCAAGCCATCAGGCCCAGCTGGTAAGTCAGCAGGAAGGAGGCTTTTTCTTCGGAAACCTTCCAGGATATCCGAAGCGACTGCTCCTGGGGAGCCTGGCAGGTTTCATAAGTAAATTAGCAAGAAGCAATGTGCCTCAGGATCTTCATTACCCCCCAGCCTAACAACACCCAACCCCTAAAGTCCCTTTATACAGTACATTTGTTCACTTTGGAGCCTGGGCCTGCAGCTCCTTTTTGGTGAAAGCACCATATAAGAGGACATGTTTCAATAATTTAAAAGTGCTTTTCTTCACTTGTTGTTGTGTAGTGTTCTCCCTGAGCGTTAAATTGATCCCTTTCCCAATTTCTTCCAATTGGTTAAGGGCTCAGAGAGTGAAATCAACAGCATTCAAGACAGAGCAAAACTCTGCTGGCGTTAGGTTTTGTTACAAAGCCAGATTTGCCCAGGGCCTGTGCTGAGGCTTTATTACGGTGCACAGCCTGGGCCTTGCTCCAAGTGGTGCTGGCAGGCCCCAAATCCTCCCTGCCCTACAAAGGTACACGTTTCTGAGGAATCACTCGCCATGAAGTAGTCCCTGCGTACAAAGACATTCGCTTGCCGTTTTGATATAGGCTGACCGGCTGCCTGCTTTGGGACTTGCGCAGTCTGTCTGTCTTTTTGCAGAAGTGCTGAACATGTATAATTCCCACTGACTCCTTTGTGGGCAAGCTGTGGCTTTGACAGGTTTGTTCTACAGTTTAGGGAATTTTTATCACATTTAATGACATCTGAAAAATAGCAGAATAAAATATAGTTCAGCCTTGCCCCTGTCTGCAGATTAGCATTTCCACCGCGATCCCGACGTGCTGGCTGGGCGGTGTCACAGTGTCTTTCTTGGCAAGAAACAACCGATTGAGTGCAGCTCTGATGCAGGACCGGATCAATCTGCCCCTTTAGTTTGTGGTCGCTCTGAAGTTTTGGACTCGTTCTGAATACAGAATTCAAAACAAAGCCTGAGAGACTGAAAACCTGCGTGGACTGAGAATAAGGTTTGTGCTGAGCCCTGCCAAGCGATAAGGCAGCTCCCCCTGGCTCTGAGAAGTGAACTTTCCCCCCCAGCGGTGGGCAGGTGTGACAGGAGGGTGCTGCCTTGTGAAAAGGCACAGTCCTGCTGGTCTGGGTTCAGGGAGGCTCTCACAAAGCACTGCATGGGCTTGATCCCACAGTTTACCAGTGGGAGGGGAGGCAAATCAACAGCTTGCTCAATAAAATGTTACAGTTCAGCACGTTAGTTATCGAATGTGTAAGGAAGAGATGTCAGGTCCACTGCTTGGTTGTGGGTATCAGCACTTTGCATATCTCAGCACGGATTCTGGTTCCACAGGCACAATCTGGTTTTCCTAAAGCTTCTTCCTGCTGTGTGTTTGCCTCGGGCTTAGATGGCTCACCAGGGCTTTGGATTGCAAAAATCAGATCGGATGCTCCTATCTTTGTTTTCAACAACAGGGACAAACTTTGCCCTTCTCAGTGCCTGCAGGGCAGCAAGTAATGAATGTTTATGGGAATATGGGTTAGCTCTGATACTAACCTGCCTGACCTTGCTGGGGAGAATCCCTTCTGCCCTTGCACGACAGGAGAGAGCCTCCATCTCTGCCGCTGTGAGTCACCTGCCTTCAAGGCCTTCCATGTAAGAGGGCATGGGGAGGTGGTGCAGGTGGGGGTGGCTCTTCCCTGCCTGCTTGCTCTCAAATGTACTCCTTGTGTTGCTCAAATGTGCCCTTCTCCAAGCTCGTGCCACGCTATCACTTTTCCAGGAAAGACCCTCTTTTCAACCCTGCAAGCAGGGAACTTGAGGCTTCTGGGGACAAGCTCTCCTCCTTGGGTCT
This sequence comes from Nettapus auritus, assembly GCA_011076525.1. Classification (NCBI taxonomy): domain Eukaryota; kingdom Metazoa; phylum Chordata; class Aves; order Anseriformes; family Anatidae; genus Nettapus; species Nettapus auritus. The sequence continues at coordinate 95,938,075 of CM021765.1, forward strand.
GAGGGACTGGTGATGGCCCAGCTTCTGCCTCCATATTTACAGGGTGTGCCAAGGGCTGTTCCTGCAGGAGGAGCAGGAAAAGCCACAGTTGATGGGCATGGGAAGGATCAAAGCACTTGCTGGGAAAAGAGGAATCCAGGGGGTACTTCCTATTCACCTCTCAAGGCACGGCTGCTAACCCAACACCTTTGCTATCTCTTTCTCTTCCATCTTCTGTGCTGATCAATTCCTTTATTTTCACAGGATGGGTCCTTCAAAGTATCTCTACATCTTCAGAGTCACTCAGGAGGTGGGGCTGCACCTGAAGCCTGGTTTCTTGTTCTGAGCTGCTCAAGGTCTCTCTGCTGGCAGAGAAGGTAGGGACCGGTTTTACAGACAGCATGTGGTCAATTAAGTCCTGGGATGCAGTGGGAAGTGTAGGATTCCCTTCACGTGCATTGCTTTCCCTGCCCACCTCCACAGGATAACGTCACACTGCGCCAGTAGCTCTGGCAAGATCTGTGACAGTGGGCAACAGAGCTGGTGACCTCTTCCATGAAGTCTCATCCACTGGGCTATCACAAAGAATTAATCAGATAATCAGAGCTGACACGTGAACAAAATATTACCCTCCAAAAATCCTTCTCTTGTCATCTTTCTGCATAACTCAGTGCTGCGCTGCCTGTGCAAGGCAGCCTGTGTGGCTGAGTACACTTCTGGTGTGGTTTGTCCTCCTCTATTCTTCTTGTTTAGCCTTCACTTATTGAATCTGATTGACTCTGAGGCCATTGATTATAAATAAGATCTTGGGGGTAGGTCTGATGGGTTTTGCTCTGTTTTTTTACACAGCAGGCTTTGAGTTCTGGTTGGGAGCCATTGAGCAGTGCTGTTATATTAAATGATGGTCAGTGATAGGAATGCAGTGGCCACTTAATACCCCAAATTACTCCTTGTAAGTGGGCAGGATCTGGCTTTTGTCCAGATCTCTGTGCTCCTGGCAGAATGATTCATTGCCTTGCTCTGGCAAATGTATTTTCATCTGTTAGTTTAAATCTGACTTCTAGTATTCTGTGTATTTCTTACAGCTGAGGAATTTCCTGCCCTTTATCCGCCTGTTTTCTTCCAATCTGGGCTAAAATCAATACACTTAAATAAATAAAACCACTGGGCTTGTGAGTACCTCCTGCTGTGTCAGTGACAGAAGTTAAGCTGAGTGACCAAAGATTAGTTAAGCCATTTTCTTCTCCTTTAAGTAAATTTACTGCTGTTGAGGCACGCCAGACTTGCCTGGGAGATGGCATTTCTCTGCTTGGCCATGGCAGGGACAGTTTGCCAGGCAGAAGATCTGAGGAAATGGCATCTGCCTCTGTGGAGCAGGGTCCCTGTGCCACCCCTAGCCCTTAGGGTTTGGTTTGGGCAAGGCTTTCTGGTGCAGATGCTTTCCCCTGTGTACAGGATTGGGACCACTGCTTTGGGATGAATTTAGCAGTGTCACAGACAGAGCTGGAAGTGTGACCAAGAGACAGCCAGCCTGCATCTTGTTAGAGTTCTCCCATTCCTCTGACTTCTACCTCCCCCAGCTCAAGGCATTTAGTAACCTACATGAAATCATTCTCAGAGGAAGGAGTTGCTATAGTTTTTTCGGGAGTAGAATAAACTGAGTTTCTGAATTCTGGTTACTTGGAAAAAGGGAAGACACTTTGTGCCAACTTTCTCTTCCCTTAACAGGATGCTGAAATTGAGCTGGTCGGCAGTACATCCTCATCATGGAGCTCAAGAGGATGGAGGCCACGAGGGCAGCCTCAGCCTTAAAGCACTTCCCAGGTGCTGCTTGCTTCTGCTCTTCCCCGGTAGGCATGCTCCTCGGGTCTGCTTCTTCTGAGAGGGTTATAGAGTGCACGGCAGAGGCTGCTTCCCACGGCTGCTGTCTGTGCTGCAGTGCGGGAAGAGGGCAGGAGCATCCTATGAGAGGATTTGTGCACAGCCCTTTCTTCTGGGGCTGGGAAAACAGTGAGGGTGGTGTGACCTTGAGGTCTTCTGCCTCCCACATGGCAGGAGTTACCTCCCCCCACACTGCACTCAGTTTGAGAAGGCAAGAAATGAGGGAGCTTGCTGCTGAGTCTTGTGAGGGAAGAGCTGTTCCGTGACAACATATCCCCTTTCTCTCCCTTGTTGCCCAGCTGGCTCTGGTTGCAATCCCTTCAGCGGGATCAAGTGGGATGTGCTACAAGCCGGTGGTTCAGTACTGTCAGGGGAATGAAAGCAACGCCTTGCCTCTCTCCTTGCCAGTAACTGCAGGGTCCCAGAGATGGAAGCGACATGGTGCAGAAGCAAAGTGACCACATGGCAGCTGTGGTCTTACAGCTCCGTGCCTGGAGGTGAGCGTGATCTCCAGAGATGCTGTCCCACTAGGCTGGGATGCCCTTAGCTGCCTGGGGTGGTGACAGCACCATGTAGCAGTCCTGTTGTTTTTGGCAGGCCTGTTCCGGGAGCTCCTCTGAAGGTGAGTAAGGATATCGCGAGCTGTGCCCCGAGCTGGGGATGCAGCCGAGTGGAAAGGAAACCGGCTCTGTTTACACACAGATACCTGTGCAGCCAGCAGCGTTAGCGAGAGAAAACAGAGAAGGACATGACAGTTACATTGGGTTTTCATTAAATATTAAATGGAGTGAAGTTTTTCTGGAGTGTGCCCGGGATGCTGTCTGTCTGGCAGCAAGGAGAAGCCAAGTGGGTGAACCCAGGTCCAGAGGTGCAGCACTGCCTGCTCAGGAGCTGCAGCACCAGGGACCACCTCCATGAGCTGTCCCATCACTGCTTTCGGTAGAAGAGAGGAGTTAACTCTCATAGGCATCTCAGTGGGAGAGGGAGGAGGGAGACAGCTGATAAATCCAACCAGAGCCTGGCTGGCCCCGATTGCAGGAAACAGGCACCTCCCTACTTGCTGCTTGTGCACCCCTTTCTGCCAGGTTTAGCCCAGAGAACATCCTCCACCCACCTCTGGCCACACAGATGCTGGTGGGATGGCAGGGCAAAGGCAGGAGCTGCTTCTTCCATCAGCTTAGCAAGGCGGTGAGAGGAATCTTCAAACGGAGCTGGGGTTAATAAGTTAAAATACAGAGCCTTAATCCCCCGCCACTAAATCGGAATGTAATTCAGCTTATAACCATGGCCCAATCCATGTGAATTACAATCACTTTAAATACAGCTGGGGCCAGCCTGGGTTTAACATCCTCCGGAGACATCCTGGAAGCAGAAAGTGGGGCGAGCAGTTCAGTGGGTGCCCCTGCCACCCCAGGGAGCCACGGCACAGCAAGCAGGGGTCCTGCTGCCTCTCTGGGACACCCGGGGACAGGCACCCCCAGGTGAAACCCTGGGTAAGGGCAGGAGGATGCGAGTGCAGCTCGGGTGCGAGCTTATCTGCCAGGGAGAGGGGGGTGGAGGCTGCTGGCAAACCCACAGTGCTTTTATCTTTAATTTAGGATGTTTATCTCAAGAGATTCTTCAAGCTTTAAAACAAACGTAAGGAGATCTGTGTGTGTCTGGTGGCATCTGGCCTCTGAAAGCAGGCACGCACAGTCTTGGTGGCAGGGCTGGTGATGAGGGCTTTGCCTCCTTCCTCCCCATTTAATGGGGGGGACAAACCTTGCTCTCCTTCTGCCTGCCCCAAGGAACCAGCAGAGCAAAGGGCTCTTCTCCCAGCTTCAACCAGCAGCGGGCACCTGCAAGCAGTCCCAGGGGTGCCCAGGAAGATCTCTTACTGCAGCTGGCTGTCACTGTTTCATTATTCAGTCCCAGCTTTCGCAGCTTTATTGCTCAGCCCCAGTGGGGAAGGAACAAATGCTCATTGTCTCCTCGAGCCACCCCAGCCTGGGAAAGCGGAGGTTTGGGAGCCTGCATGGGAGTAGTTGAGTTCTTCTGCCACCACTGACCCACAGACCTTCCCGGGAAGCCTTGGGCAGTGTCAAATGCTCCACAGAAATTGAGGGTCTTGCTGGCTGCTTTTCCAAGTATTGGGCTGGAAAGTCCCTGTGGGAACAAAGCTTTACTTTTGTGGGCTGTTAGGCGTAGACAGTGTTCACACAGTCCAAGTTACTAGATTGGTGGGGAGAGCTCAGAAAATAAGATCCTATTCCCAGACCTGTGCCTATTCTTGGGCATTGTTAGGAAGATGCTGACAGTTATTTCATGACACTCTATTTTTTGTGGTTTCCTTGAATTTCATCTTCCTATGGCGAATGGCTAGTGCTGTTGTGTTAATACCAAGCCAAAAAGAGAACTCAGTAATTTCTCAAAGCCTGGCATGCAAAGTGCCTGGTGTACTGGGCTGGACAGCTCATCAGTTTTCTGTGGGCGTGTTGGGGGAATGGAAGGAAGCTGGGTTCTCGGGTGTTTTCCCAAATCCCTGCTAGCCAGTTTTCTACGTTTAGATACAGTTTACTATGCAGCACTGGTAGATCTGAGAGGAAGACAAATGTAGGGAAATACAGATATAAGACAAGCTGCTGCCCAGGCTCTGGGGCAGCAACGCCTGCAAGATCAGTCCCAGCCCTAGGCTAGGAGGTCGTCTTCCCAGCTCCTCAGACAAGCTGTGTGTATGGTCTACGACCACACTGCTCTTGGCTCCTTACAGGAGCATATGATCAGCGGGTGGACCTGTCGCCAGGCAGCTGGGTTGGTGTGGCCCACAGCCGTTCCTCTGACACCCTGTGTCCACCGAGACTTCCATGCGCATCACAGCCTTGTCCCCTCTCACCAGCAGGATGGGCGTTCACCAGACCAAGACCTTCCCAGCTAAAGTCATTGAAATGTTTGGAATTTTTGTGTAGTTTACAAACACACAGTTTGTTTCCCTGGTGCTTGCAGAGTGCTGTGAGCAGTGCTCCTCCCTTCTGCTGGTCTGACTGCTCTCGTGTGCCATGCAGGCAAGGGTGTCGGAGGGAGGGAGATGCTCACCCGAGCAAGGCCACAATGGTGTTGCCTTGTGTCACACTACTTGCCACCAGGGCTGCCCACACCTGAGCACTGCATGCCTGCAAGGAAGGTCTCATCTTCTCATCTCTCTAAGGGTGACCTGCCAAACGTGCTTTGAAATAGGGGTGGTTCCAGGGCACTGAGCTGTGTGAAGGACTGTCCCACCTTGGGCACAGACCTACCCCTACTGACAGTGGCCAAAGGGCAGGTGTGTGTTTTTTTTTTTTTTTTTTTTTTTTTTTTAATATATTGCTTTGCAGTGTTGCTTGCTTTAAAGCCTCTCCTTGCAGGTTTCCTCTCTGGATGAATGTTAAAGGGCAGCCTCACCATGAGCCCCACCAGTAACAGGGTTTGCAGGCAGGCACCAGGCAGGCTCATGTTAGAGAGCTCCTGGTATGGCATCCCCACTGGAAAGCAGGAAATTATCCCTCGTGCTGCAATGCACAAGTGGGTAATGACAAAATAAGGCTCTCGAGAGGTTCTCATGGAATTACAACATCTGCTCCGTTCTTCGTGCAGGCTGCAAAATGGGGAAGACTGAGGAATTTCATGGGAGATGCTGGCCCCAGCTGCGGTTTCCTGTGTGCTGGCAGAGCCACAGAAGCCACCACAAAGACTCCAGGAGGTCATCCTATGAGAGCATTAGGTCAGAGACAGCAGGACCTCTGTGTGCTCATCCCCTCGCCCTCCAGCGGAGTGACTGGAGCAGAGGGCAATGCCAGGGCAGGCTGAACTCTTGCTCTTGTCTCCCCCACGGGTGACCTCAGGACCAGAGCAGCAGCACTCCCCACTGGTCCCTGCTGACACCAAGACATGGGTAGCCGGCTTAGCTCTCCTCGACCGTGGACGTACCTCTCCTAGCTCTGTCACTGCTCAGCACCAAGACGCCGTTTGAGAATAACAAATAACCAAAATGCTTTGTCAGCATGAAAGCCCATCACGCCAGCATCGGCTGTGTTTGAAATACAGAAGCAGGGCTGTTTTTGCTGAGGAACTCCCCCAGAGACAAGCAGCTCCTGCATTATTAACAGCGGTGCTGATGAATCCCTGGTAATGAGACGCACTCGCTCAGCCAGCCAGCAAAGTGGCCGTGGCCCTGCCGCTCGCAGCCCACGTTGCAGTGCTATGTTTGAGAGCAAGAGATGAGTGCTCTGGGGAGCAATTGGCAATGCTTTGCTGTAAGATTTGGCTACTTTCCCTAAAATTTGCTAACGTCCTGCCAGGCTTGAGCTAGGTAGGCATGGAAATCCCGCTTTTGTTCTCTGATGGCTGTGAAAAGGGAAATATGAGGCTGCTTTCCCGATGATACAGACTTGTGATTAAAGAAAAAGACCTGTTCCTTGGCTTGTGCTCTGCTCTGCTCCAGAGAGCAATGTGGGCTGTGCCCTCTAGTCTGCTTCGTAATGGCTCAACAGATTTTGCTGTTAGGAAAATCTTTGTCCAATTTCTTTAACTCAATTTCATCTCGCTCCATTTATCAATTCTCCTCTTGGTTTCTGGATGCAATTACTTTCCCACTGTGGCCATTATACCTCCTAGGATACTTGTAGAATAGGATCTTATGTACCCTCAGCTGACATTGGGCCAGGAAAGACATCTCAAACTCTTTCAGTTTTTGCTAAGTCAAACCTCCTCTGAGGTTTCCCAGCAGGATAATACTTTTCTGACAATATAGTGCAAGGGATTAGCAGCATATGTGGTTGCAGAAAGACTGGTCTTCCTCCAGTGCATAATATCATGCCTCTGTAGTGCAACACGTCATTGCTTGTTGTGCTAATGCGTTTTCAAGCAGTGTAATTCCCCCAGCAGTTCTGCAGAGCTACTTTGTGGTGCAGATGCCCTGGTGCTTTGCAGATGTCACATATGATGTCAGGCTTCTGATGTCATTGCTGCATGCAGAATGCCTCTGTTAACCTCAGGTATGTTCATGCTACAGATTTCCATCTGTTGTGGAGTTTCCCTGGCATGAACAGCATTGATATTTGTGCAAAAAGAGGAAAAAGCAAACCCTGCAAGGGCTAAGAGGGCTGGTTAACATGATATATGAATAATTTGAGTCATTACTGTATTTTAAAGCAGAACTTCTTGTGGCTCTTGTGAGTAACCTGTAGTAAATGCATAGTCAGGGCAAAGAAGGGAGAGGGCACAAAAGTTCCTGATAAGGAACTTGCTCCCTGAAAATGGCTGACAAAATGAAAAGGCTGAAGTTACTTCTCCTGTACTTTCAATTTTTAGGTGTGTGACGAGAAATTCAGGAACAAGGGATTCCAAGATGACTTTGGGCTCTGATTTTGGCAGGGGAGTTCTACAGATGTCCCTCAGAGCTCACATAAAAGACAAAGAAACCCTGACAAGACATTGGAGCAGATCTTGGAGATGCCTACCGCGCTGGGAATCAAACCCAGGGGCACTTAGGACTGAAAGAGTGAGAGGCGAGAGGGTTTGCTTTGGCATCAAGAAATCCAGAGCTGAATCTTCAGAAGGGGTCTCAGAAGAAGTGATGCACCGAGTGGGCCACAGCAAAAGTCTTATCTGTGTGTGAAGTGGGGTAGCCTCAGGTAAAATGTTACTAGCGTAGGGCTTGAACGGATCAGAAGTGTAATAACTTAATGCAGGGACTGAGTTACTAATGCTCAGACTGCAAGAACAGCATGAAGCTCTGCCTCTCCCACAACACCGAGCACCTGCTGCCTGTGCACATCCCCAGAGCACTTCCAGGTTGGGCAGAGAGAGCATCCTTGTAGTGCTGGGGGCACAGGGGCCAGCCTGTGATGCACTGAGAAGGAGCCAGGAGGTTGCTGAGCTGGCATGGGAGGGGTAGGAGAGTGCTCCCTCTCCGGTGCAGAACACCTCTCCTTTGTGCTTGCAATGCCAGTCCAGGCTACAAGTTGAAAATCCTCTGCGGAACAGAAATATCCTTGCTAATTGGTGGCAGCAGGTTACGCTATCTAAATTTTGCAAAACCTGCTGCTTATGGATTAATCATCCTGAAAGAGGGATAGGTTAAAGCAGGATGAGACCTACCACTGATCCCTCTAGCGCCTCACCAGATGCCTCCTCTAGCACCCTGGCTCTCTAGTGGCTGTTCCCCTCATGCAGTGGCCATCCTGCTAGTTTTTTGTCCGTGTGACACCGCTTCCCAAAAAGCCTCACTGAACTCCTCTTAAAAGGAGAGTTTCACTGTGGGCACAGGGCAGGAGATCTGCCATCTCTTCCCAGCTTGGCTGCTGGGCCATGGCCTTCCCCTCCAACATGCAATTTTGTTCAACTGCACCTCACAAAAAGCTCCCCAGAGCTGGGCCTGGTCCCTCCATCTTCTCCCCTTGCACCAGCCGTGTCCCCGCCATGGCCAAGGACGGCCAGCCCGCCGAAGCGAGCCTCAGAGTGACGGCGCCGGGCCCCTGTTTTCAATTAACATTACTATTTCTGAAGGGAATATCTGCGGTGCAGGGAGGTAACCCATGGCAACCATCTACTAAACTGCAATTCACGCTGCCTGGGCTTATCGGGGAGGTGGGGCGCGGGCAAGACGGGGGCTGGGGGCGATGTGGGGGGGAAACCTCCCAAATTGTGGCAAAATGGCCCCCTGTCCTCATCCTCCCAACCATCCAGCGTGGTGCCCCCTGGCCCCTCCGAGTCCCACGCCACTGGATAATTTATGGGTGAGGAGCTCACCGTCGTCGCTTTGTTTGCAGCTTGCCTCTAAATATAGCCCTGCTCCGGGGGATGCAGGCGAGCGCCCGCCCGGCTGTCTGTCCGTGGCTCCGGCTGGCCAGAGGGGTCTGTCCTGTGCTGAGTGGGGCCAGCAGACTGAAGGGGCCATGTGGGCTTTCACATGCTAAAAAGAAGTGCCCTCGTCCTCGGCCCCTGCTGCAGATGCCCTTGGGTTGGGTGTCACCAGCTGTGACTTTGGCCAGGGCTAACACATCACACGTGGAGCCCAACTTGGGCGCTGAAGTGCTGACGGGGCAGTATAATAAGTAGCGAGGAGAAATAAGAAGCTACTTATGTTTTAAACATAACATTAATTAATAAAGAAAAGGGTACGGTGTAGATACTAAAAGCCATCAGACACCGAGGAGAAAAATCTCTTTCTCTTATAATTTAGAAGCTGCCAGAGCGTGCTTCCCCGGCCCCGAATGACAGCATCCCTATGTCGGATTTGGGAAGAAGACTGCTCTGTAGTCACACAGAGACCAGCCCTGCCCCACTGCAGGAGGAGAGCTCTCAGAAAATAGATAGCGTAAGGATAAAAGGAAAAGGTCATTTTCAGACCACACCACTCCATCACATCAACATTAATTCATGTTAGTCTGTTACTTTGGATGTAACTGAATGCCATGAAAAATGACTGAGATTCCCCGGCCCAACCTGGCAGTGCACTTCAGCAAAGCTATCTAATAGGTTTATTATAGTTTATTGAGCAGCCGTTAGCAAGGAGTAGATCAGAACAACCGCCCGGATGCTAAATGGCCTTAGGAGTGATGGCATTTTTGGAAGAATTATTGTGGCAGGGTGGGTAACTCGGTGTCTAGGGCCCCATGCTACCTCTATCCCTGTCAGAAGAAATAATGGCCAAATTTCCTTCTGAGCCTCATGGCCCATTGGACTAATGCATAGGGGCCAGTCTGTACGGCACATAGAGTACCTTCAGCTCCCCCCATGTGTCGACGATCCTTCGCAGTTACTTTTTATGAGCAAGGCATTCTCAGAACCAGAAACCATGCTGCTGCCTCTCCTGCTGCACCCCAAAGGAAACTCCCTTCTTATGTAGCAAGAAATGCTCCTGGGCACCAGCCCCTGTAGGGAGGGTTATGCAAAGTTGTATCCTGGCTCTCAGGAATGCCACAATTAGCTCTACGGGGGAGAGACTTGGAAATCATTTTGCTTTCCCTGAAGAATGACCTCTGTTTCTTGCAACAGAAAAAGTGACTTGCAAATCTGTTTTGCAGAGCAACCACACTTTATTACCAGGCAGAGTTAATAGCAAGGTTATTTTACTATTAAAAAAAAATAAATTAAAAAAAAAAAAAATGAAAAAAAAGTTAAGCATCAGATTGCAGTGTTTGGAAACAAGGTTAAGGAGAGAGAAGACAGCAGAAGGCTCCATCAACATCTGCCTGCAAACTTAACTCCATCCTGCCTGCCAGATCCAGCTTTCATCTATTCAGCACACAATCTGGGGGTGGATTCTAGCACACCCTCTCCCTGAGAGAGTGAGGTTTCAAGTACCTACCCCTCCTTTCCCTACAGTCCATTATTTATGTTCCTATCTTTTCAGGAGAGCTGTAGAGTGAAGGGTATCACTGGGGATTTTACAGGTACTCATTTATTTTATGCTAATTTAGGGGCTCTCCTTACAGAGTGGTGTTGCTTTCAGCCACCCAGCATTTGTGAGACTACTGGTGGAGTACTTTCAAGCTTACTTGAAAATAGACAGCTCTGATGAGAAGGGGCACTGTGCAGTGCTGTTCTTCAGCCTTTGCTTCCATCCTTCTTCAAAGTCAGTCAGGTGAATGGTACTTAGAAGCTTCCATTGCATCATTTTCCACATTACTCAGTGTGTGAGTTCTTCAGCATCCTACAGCCGTCTTTCTGTTGGATTCTCTATTCCTCAGCAGAATTACTTGCAGTGTGTTCTCTTACCTGATTTTGTGCATAAAGACCCCACACTTCTCATTACAGCCCCACCTCCCACCCCCCATAATTTATGCACTGCTTCTGACACCCACAACTCGAGTTACCCTACAGAGCTCCCACAGAGACTGCACAGGACATACGAATAATGCCTCTGGCTGACTCAGCCCCTGGCACAGGATCACCTCCCCTTTTGTCAGGTTATAAGAAACACAGATTTCCCTCATCACCTTGCAGTGATGGTCCCATTCTGCAGCTGCCTCCACAGCTCTCTCTAGCATTGTCCCACCTTTTCCTCCCCTCTCAGGTCCCATTTATCTCCCAGACTTTTTACAATTCACAGCCCACACACCACAGCTCCCAGACACCCCACACTGCATCCGATATATATATATCAGATATAACGGTGGCCCCTAACAATGTGCAATACCACCGTGATATTCAATGGGACCACATAACATTCAGCTTCAATGGGAGAGAGATGCATGCCAATTTAGAGGGAGGAAACAATGTTGGCACAACACCGACCTGGATCGTTCACCAGCTGAACACTTGTGTGATTGGGAAATTGCTCCCTGCCTCTCCCAGTAACAGGGATGCAGTGTGCATGTGCTATGCAGGAGGCTCCCCCTCTGCCTCAAAAAATTTCCACTTGAAAAACTCCAAGATGTGCACTAGGACAAACTCAGAGGATGGATACAGCATATACAGAGCTGTATAAAAATCCCAGGTAATGAACCAGCAGCACAAACTCAAATGAGATTTGTGCCCAGCGATGTTTCTTGTGAGTGCAGCTCCTGCTCTTTGCAGAACTAGGGGTGCCAGGAGGGGTGTAACTGAAGTAGAAATCATTTTGTGGGCTCGGTCTTTGTGAGTTATTTTGGGGAAGAGAAGAAATCAAATACGATCATACTCTTTCCTTATATTAGTATAATAATTAATGTCACTTGAATGATCTGTCAATGGCACAAGGCCTGATGACCTCTGGTGCAACTCTGTGATAACGATTAAATTCAAGGCCTTTCAGCCCTCATGTTTGCAGCAAATGGCCTCTTTTCCCTCATTCCAATCCTTTATTCCAATCCTTTTTTTTTTTTTTTTTTCTTTTTTCTTTTTTTTTCTCCTCTTAGTAAGCAGAGGAATCCCCTTTTCACCCTGTTTTAATTACAGGAGCCACGTGACCCTTCCTGGAGCAGCTGCCATACAACCGAAATACATACACCAGGCCAGTGGGCTCACAGAAAATATGTAAGTAGGTTACACGGGGGCGGGGGAGACCATTAAACACAGCAGGACCCACTTAACTGAGTACCTGTTAGAGGAGCAGAAAGTGGTGGAGGATGAATGATGGGGCGGCTCTCCTCCCTCCAGCGAGCCCCAGCGAGACTCAAGCTGGGCGGAGAGGGAGGCTGGGAGAGGAGCAGAGGGGTTTGATGTGTGCTGAGGCTGGTGCTGCTAATGATTGCTTCCCAAATAAATAAATCAGAGAGCTCAAATATGCCCCCGCAGCCATCGCTCTGGGCTGGTAGCTGGAGGGCTTGTGCGGCTAATGTGTTCTCCACTGCTGGTGGAAAGCCTTTGCTCTGCTCTGGGAGAGCACGGAGCAGCTCAACCCCCGCCTCATCCCTTCTACCCACAGAGGAATGCCAAGCCTGGCTGGCTCCCTCAGCCCTCAAAATGGTGGGGGAGGACCCACATGCTGCTCCTGCAGGAGTGTCCCCAGAGCAGGGGACAGCAGCAGCAAGGTAGGAACAATGCAAGGGTTTGGGATCTACTCTCCTTTGTGAAGGATTCTAGGGTGTGCAGGCAGATTGAGTCTTTCTTTTCTCCCAAAATATATTTAAATTCTAAGTTATTAAGGGTGGTGGTTTGACATGGCCCTAGATAAATTAAGGACTGCCTTACCTTTTGGAGAGAAGTCCCTCTAGCCACCTGGAGAGCACCTCTGGCATTTGATTAGCCAGGGAGTTATTTCTTGCCTCAACCGGGGGTGAAAACTGTGTTTGGTTATGTTGCAGTATGAGGGTTTTTCATCAGCCCCTGTATTTATATAATCTTTCTGCTGACAAATACACCCAAATCAAACATCTAAATAGGATTAAAGTAGGCAGCTTATTACTGGCTCTTGAGGAGGAGCAGGAATTATGGTAATCAGCCATAACAGTGAAGTTGGGGTGTCTGACCCCTACAACTTATCCTTGAAAAATACTATACAAATAGCTTCTGAATCAGTAAAGAGTAATTTCATATTCACTGAATAATAAAGAAAACCGCAAACGAAAATAGCCAGATCTGAATATCAATGTATTTTGGGTTCTTTCTTGGTGAGAGGAAGACGAGCATAATCACAAGTGAAATAAGTGCCAGGCCATATTTAACCCTCTCAGCAATCCAGCAAGTAGAAACATAATTTGTTCAAGTTTTCCAAAAATAGAAAATCGTCTTGCCACAGTAAACAATGCCTGCTGTTCAGTTTGGGGTCCACCTCCCCTATTGCAAGAGAAATATTCAGTGGTGTTTCCTGCCCTTTGATGGGATTTAGCTGCAAATCCCAATTACCCCTATGCAGAAGCTGCCTACGCTGCTCCTGATTTCCAGAGAGGAAAGGCAGACGATGCACACCGCACACCTGGGTCATGCCTGAATGTGATGGTCCTGCACAATGTTGTTCTGGAGAATACAGTGCACAAGGGCATGGTAACAGGCATAATTTTTCCTCTCCAGGTGGCTAATTTAAATTAATCCAATAGAGTTAGTGACTAAAAACAGTCCTTACCTCCCGGTGGCTACCAGCAGCCTGTTTGAAAAAGGTTGATGAGTCCCAGTGGTGTTCTTGATGGGCAGTGTCTCCATCTTTTAAAATCATCCTTACAGACAGGTGATTACTTCCCTTATTGGCACTTTCACCTATGGAAATGAGAACAGAACAGGCTGGTTGATCACTTTGCACAGTAATTTACGTGTGTAGTCCAATATAGCTCATATTGAGGTTCTATTCCTCTTTTATAATTGGGGCAAATTCCATCTCTAGAAGCTCTTCTTCCAAGAGAGGATGAATTATCGATGTCGTCACCTGTCTGGCACCATTTAGCTGCTATTTATTTCTGACATGTTCATGTCAGTAGAAGGCTTTCCAACCTTACAGAGATACTGGGAGATTTCATCTATACAATACTGTGAGATTGTCTGATCAAAGGCATACAAGTGGAAATCATTACTGTTATTTTCAGGCGTGTCTTTAATCATAGATTCTCCCTATTCATCGCAATCATTGCAATTGTAACTCAGAAGTAGGTTCCCTCACCACCTGGCCACTTGGTGCTCTTCCAATCTCTGACTCTTGCCTATACAGTGAGATTCCTCCTGCGTCCCTCCTTCACCTCTCCGCAATGCAAACATGTTCACTAAAATTTGCTATGATAGCTTCACCTTACATGGATTTGTTTCTGCAAACCAACGTGATATTGAACTTTCTGCATCCTGAATCTCTCCCGCTAGGAAATTAGAAAAATACTTGGTGCTGTCTACGCAGAGACCATTCATGGCGCTTGACAACCTTGCTGAAATGCCTGAATTACATTCCTATCAGCTGAAATGAGTTACAGCTATTTATGAAAGGAAAGGGAGGAATTTGCACATCTTACTACAGAAAGGAATAAGCTTATTAATGCCTCGTCTCTTTGACAATTTACATCTCTTTTGTCTAATCATGCACTGAATCCCAGCGCTGTGGAAGCCTCAGGCCAGAAAAATTGAGGTGTCTGCTTTCTGTTGTTTCTGTGGGACTTGGGCACCTAACATTGTGATAGAACTGGTCTGTAGCATCTCCCCAAACCAATGCACATGAACATTTTTCCTCCTCTCTGTCTTTTACCTGTAAAGACTTTGGGAAGTGTGGTGGGGTAGAGTGGTGGGAAGAAGGGTAGAACACCTCCAGAAAGGCTTACATGATGGAGGACATCTAAACTACTCTGTAAGGTTTCTTCTGAGGGTCCTAGATCCACTAGAGCCAAGGAAGTTCATCTTCTGCACCCCTGGGTTGTGTTTCAGAGGCTGGGTCTTTCATTGCCAAAAGGTTACAACCTGGCTGGGGTGGTTTTCTCAGTAACTCAGGTCAATCCAGCTTGAAGATGGCAGTGAAAATCTGGTTTGGTTTTGACCATAGTGATCTGAGGTGCTGGAAACCATGAGAGTGCCAAAAAAACTTTGGTTTTAGAGACTGCCTCCAGTGACAGGAAACCTCATGCAGGCATTGAATCTGTTTCCAGGTGTTCGTCCCTTCTCTTAAGCATCCTGTGTAGTAGCTGTTGCTACTTTTATAAAGGCTGAGGTTTTTCTCAGGTCCCATGCCAGGGAATAAAAGGCTTGGAAGGACAGGAATGGGATGTGGAGCCTTCCCATCTTAAATCACAAATTCTAGTCTGGACCCAGGTCATCTGAAAGTTGTCATCACCTAGAATTTCAATCTGCTTATATTTGCCCTGCATGATTAAATATTCATGCCAGGATATTCTGCCATGCATGATGAGAATATGCAATGTAACCTCAATGGAAGGACTATGCTGCAGATGTACCAATGTGCTGCCGCTTGCTGAAATGAACTCTGCTTCTGTCAGTTCTCTGGCTTCCCCTTGATGGACTTCAGCCTTGTCTTGAATCATCCCATGTGATCACCCCGTTCCAGAGACTGATTTTTATTTTATTTTTTAAGGTATACAAACACAGAAAAATGTCCTCATCTTGCCCAATGAGGCCAAGGCCACAACAGACCATAGTAAATGGCCTCCTCATTCCTAGAGATGTGTGATCTATCTGAGCACCAAGAGATTGCTGGGCAGCAAACCCTTTGCTACAGATCATAGTAGAGCAACAACTAGCTGATGGCTAATTTCCTTAGGGCTGGCAGCCTGGTGCTTTGAACAGCCTGAACTTCACTTTAAAAAAAATTATAGTGATTAAGTAAACACGGCTATAATGGAAATCTTTACTCTGCATATTACAAACCAAAATGGCCATGAAGGGAGCAATTACGAAATCTCAGGACTGTGGTGAGGGGAGGAATCATTTGAGCTGTGCTGTTGTTTGTTTTTGTTCATCATTTATTTCCCCTGGGAAACTTGACTCTGAAGCAGTCTCTGCTGCATTGAAAGATTCTTTACATTTTCGTTAACCCAGTTTTCCATTCAGTCTTGAGCAAGATGGGAGGAAAGATAAGGGTTTTACACGAAGTCACAAGGCATGATAGACTACCTTGGGGAAGGATTCCTAGATCCAGTTTCCAATTCCCATTACAAGCCCACAACACAAGTTGTGCATCGATCGCGCTCTCTCTCTCTCTGTTAGTCTTCAGCGACATGACTGATTTTACAAAGATTTGAGAGAGTGGTGAAGATAATGCAGGAGTGGCAATGTTTAAGCTGCCCTAATGGGAACTGTAACGATGGTTCAGAGACACCGGACTTCTTCCCTTTCTGGAGATATATGATTGTTCTTAGTGGGTCTTTGGGACTTGCTCAATTCAAGAAAATGATAGTGTAAAGCAGCACCAGGCTTTCAGCTTCAGCTGATTTTTGCTGATGTTTGTTCAGGACCAGAGGGAAATTAGCTGGTAGACTGGCTCTTAGTAGAAAATTGACTGAGAAATGGAGAACACAGTGGAGAAACAGTTGGTGAATGATGGGATGAATGGTAATTCCCAGGTAGTCATAGCAAAAAGATTGATGCGGTCCAAAAACCTAATATACTTCCTAAATGTATATAATAATGCAAGTTCAGGAGATGCTTTGAGGGCAGAAGACAACTTGGAGGCCTTTTCCTTGACTGAACAGCCTTAACCAAAGAAAGAGGATCTAGCATTTCCTTGTGAGCCCTGCTACAGCTACAGAGCTTGGTGCTAGAACCAGCAAAACAACAGGCCAACAAGTCATGATTGTTCAAGACCTTCAGATGAAGACAAACATTTCTGCTACTGGCTTAGCATGTTTCAGGAGTGGAGAGCAACCCAGAGAGACTTGAAAGAAGGGAACAGAAATGTTAGCAGTTCCTATTACACGGCTATGAATTAAATAAGGAAGAAAACTGCCCTGTTAGCCACCAAAATGTTCCCCCAGCTCCATGGTGAGCCAGTCCCAGAGAGATGATGTGTGAAAGGAGGGGCAGATTTTCTCCCTCCCAGGTTGAAACACAGTCAGTTCAGGTAAAGGTGTCAGAGCTGAGCTACTGGCTGCCAGGGTAGTCAGAAACAGCGTCAGAGCAGGCGGTGTATGGGGAAGAAAGGACCTAATCTGGAGGAAAAGGGACTGAGGGCTGAAGGAAGGGACTGAGTTTGGAGGGATAGAGATAACTGTGGCAGAGACTTGACAATGGGCTGTTGCTATTGCTGGGGCAAACCAACGCAGGGGACCCTCAGCACATCCACACAAAAGGAATTGTTATTCCTCCTATTCCAGGGTGATTATCAAACTCATACCCAGAGATCGGTCTGAAACCACTTTCCTTGTTCATCCTCGCTTCTTCCAGAAGCCAATTAAGTCCTTCCCAAAGAGATACTCCATGAAAGAGAGGCTTTTCTGAGACTGGTAATGGTTGTCACCCCAGCGCTAATCATAATGAATCATGCTCGGGCTCCTGTTGTGCTCATATTTTCAAAGAGATGTTGGTTCTTGATCCGTTCATTAATATTAATTAGCAAGGAGTCACGTTTCATTTCCCACTTATGTGTCCAAGCTGCATCATCCTTGTGTACCCTGTGCTAAAGGACCAGATGCCATTTATGGCTGGCACAAAATAATTAGCTAATAGTTAAAGAATACGTATCTCAAGTTAGTTAAATATTTATGCCAGACTTTTTCCATTTTGGCTTCCAGCCCTCATCTGGGGGTTGCAATGCAATTTAGGGAGGATATGAGAAAGTTTTCACAGTTGTATGCAGCAAGCTTTAATTATACATTCTCCATATGGATGCAAATGTTTGATGTTATACAGATGTTGGCAACGAATTGACCACCAGGTACCAGAGTAGAAATAGCAGACTTCAGCAAGCATATCAGAATTTAATTCCCTTGTTGTCACTGGATGCTGCATAATGCATCAGTCACTCTCTTGCTTCTGATCCAGCCTCTTTTGCTCAGCCTGATATAAGTGCTGCAAAATATTTTTAGGCAAATGAATAAAAAAAAAAGTGGCCAGGGCTGGAGAGAGGGCACGTGTGGCTTGCGTGTAACTGGAAGTCATATCCTGCATCTTCCCTGGAGCTGATTTCTGTCAGTGGGAGAGGTGTCTGCCTTTATGAGTCCTCAGATTTTGCTTGTAATTTTGCTTGTAACAGCCACGCAGGGGGCCCTAGATCATTTGCTTTACCTCCTGGGAGCCCTCTCACGCAGCCCTGCACTGTACCATGCAGGAGCTGGGGCTGTGAGCCTCTGGCACGCGGTACCATGAAGATGCTGCCAGGAGGAGCAAGGACATCCAGTGCTCCTCTGAGCTGCACAGGAGCTGGGGCTCCCTGCGCTGTGCCAAGCAGGGGCGAGTATTTTCCCTCCTGATGCTCAGCATCACATGGAGATGTGCCTGTGTGTGCAGCTCCCGGCACGCATCCTGCCCAAGGGGCACAGAAGGAAGCTGGGGACAGGGGCGGTGGAGGGCTGTCAGCTGGATTTCTGCTGGACGGTACACACAGAATGTCTGCTCTATTTAATACCTTATAGGTGAACTGTAATCCTTTAAGGGGTCCTGCTAAAGGCTGACTTTTGCTGACCTTCCACTCCTACCTATGTCGAGAGGGTTTGCTTTCGCCTGCTTAGAAGCTCAGAACACCCAAATTATCCACAGCATCTTGAGCAGATAATTACACTGAGCCAATCAGCATGATAACCTGTGTGCGTTCACCTTACTGTGCTCTTTGATAGTCCCCCATCCAGCCTTGATGGGGACACAGTTCTGCTGAGCCTTCATTTTCTGGAGCAGGTTTGAGCAGGGAAATGGTGGTGCTGGTGGGGAGAAGGGGTAGTGTTGGCTAATGCCTGCGTTAGAAATAATACCAGGTGAAAAAGTGCTTGTGATCAGCTCTCACGGGAGTATCACACCCTCTAAGCAGGTAAGATGGGATGGCTGTCTTGTGAGCCGCATCTGGGGCATGGGAAGGAGCAGCGACCCACACCTTTTCTAGTTAACCTGCAAGCCTCGTGCTCCTGCCTTCGAGCTTGGCGGTTTCACAGGTAAGCAGAAATAGGCTTACTCACTTGGGAGATGAAAAAACTTCTAAGAAATATGTGGGTGCTATAGTAGATAGTGTTGTGCTTCACCAAACAGAGCCCTTCCCTTTGAGTCAGCCTGTGCTTTGGCGATCCAGCCTTTACAGGCAGATTTTTTTTTTTCCTTTGGACTAAATTATGAAAACCGTGAAGGATTTCTCAAGGTTCCAGTTAAATTGCAGTTTTTGCCATTCCAATCTGCCGTTCCATCTCTGCAGGCAAAAACAACTGCATTTTCCCTGCCACCCCTTCTGTGCTGTGAAATAGCTGTCATGCTCTACCCCAGAGTTAGCTGCATTGTTGCGGGGGAAGAAATGTTTTTTCTGTCCATGCACGAAAGTGAATAGATAAATCTCTTGAGATGAAGAGGCAGTTATTTTGTCCTGAAGAGTGGGAAGTGGATGGAGGAAACAGAGAGAAGCCTACAGTGAGCTACAGCTCAAGAATCAGCGCAGGATATTTATTCCTTGCAGAGGCAAAGGAGAGCAGTCCCACCGTTTTTCTTCTCCTAGGTTGGGAGCACAGGAGTGACACTGGATTAACACGGTTCTTCCCTCCTGAGAGAGCGCTGTAATGACAGAGGTTTTAACTTATTGTATTTAATAAGGAGGGGAGAGACAATAAAGCAACAAAATGAAACTTCTGCCCACAACATAGCAGGAAGGGGAAAGAGGTTAAAGTCCAAGTGCCAAGTCTGAAAAGTGGAAATGTGGAAATCAGGAGTGCACCGGTTACAAAGCACTTCTGCACATGGCTGGCTCTAGAGATGAAAGACGCTTTCTTTCTGTGGTTACCTATACTTACTCCAGTTAAAGTTTTTTTTTAAGCTGGAAAGAAGAAAGCATGGAGGGCCAAAGAAAAGGAGGTGATTGAGCGGCTCCGTAGGAAAAGTTCCTCAGTAAAGGAAAAATCCTCTCTCTCAGTCTGGTGAGAATAACACGCGGTGCTCTAGTTACGGGGGGCACGGGTGAAGGGAGCTAGTGAGGATGCCAGAAAAAGAGTGCAGCAGGCGTCATTGCATGGTGGTGATCTACTTTTAAGTGATACCAGAAAAACCTATTAAATATATAACCTCAGCGCCCAGAAAAATGTGTTAAGAGGTTTATTCGTGTAGGAAAAGCTTCATCTTATAAATATAGATAAGGGCTTCTTTTTTTCCTCCTTCTTCTTTTGGATTTCCTATACAGAAAATGCATTTGGACTGTAATTTCCCTTCTGGGAAGCTCTACCTAGTTATGCTGCTTGCTGTCTGGCAGGACTGCTAGGTCTGTGCTGCAAATGGGATAGCTTGGCGTGATGAGTCCTTCTTAACACTGATCCCACTGCGCCCTGCTCCAAGCCCCATCCTGCAAAACCTAGTGTTTGTGCTGCCCTGTGAGATGGCTGGTGGTTTTCCTAAGTGGTTTAGGACCATTGTGTGCTGAAGGTGAGGCATCGCTGCTGATCCTTTCAGGCCATACCTCCTGTGGGGCCGCTGCTGACTGACCTGTGAGGGAGGGGAAGATGCAGAAAATAGAGAGGTTGGTCCTGCTTTTTTTATTTTTCCTTCTCTCTCTCAGCAGAGACACTTTCTTTTCAGGCCCTGAAGGGCACCTTAGGTGGAAATGCTGCCATGGAGATTAAATAAACCTGCGGTCCTTCAGGTTATCACCTTCCTTGCTCAACAGCTGTCTTGTCTCTGAGTGGGTAGAACAGGAGCTGTCTCCACTCCCCAGCCTCATCTACCAACAGAAGTCCAACCACTGTCCTTATGCTGATCACAAATCAGACTCATCTTCGTGTCCATCCTCTTCAGTCCAAACTAAAACATAATTCTGTTTCTTTGTTGTTTTGTTACAGATGGCTGTCAGAAGCTCATGCTCAGCAGTGCTCACACCAGCCCGTTCTTGCCCCGAGTCCTCCCCACCAGTGCCTCTCATGGTATCTATCCCTGCACCACATCACCTGGCCTGCACTCGGGGCCACCATGTACCTGGTCCTTCCACCCAGGCTGCCTTGCTGTCTTCCCACCTGCACCATCTTGTGTCACACTGCTGATGTGCAGGCTTCCCTAGCCTTCCACACACTCATCCAGATGCTTGACCATCTCATAACCACCAGTACCCTTTCCGTGGGCCTCGACAGGGAATTAATGCTCTGAAGACACTCTTTGTAATGATGCTGGGCTGGGTTATCCCCCTCTGCTTGGCTTTTTGGCTCCTCCTTTGCTTCTCCCTTGTTTGCCTTGTCTTTTCGCACCCTCAGAGCTCCTCAGATGTTCTTGTGCTGCCCTTTCCCAAACAACTTATAAAGCATGGAGGCCTGTGCTGACCTCCCCTTCCTAGTTCTTCACACAAACGTTGTTGGTTTGTACTTGCACAACCATTCCTGCCAGTGAGGAGGCTTCTGCGGACACCCACGGTACTCTGTTGTCATCCCTTTTCACATTTCTCCAAAGTTCTTGTAATGTGTGGCCACGAGTAAGTAAACAAAATAACTGCAAACGTAGACACTCCACTGGCTTAATCACAATGACTAACATTGCCTCATGGCTTCTTTACACTCCTCTACATGTATCTGCTGTTACTTTCCTTACCACTCAGTAACTGTGAATCAGGGCACTTCCTCTTCCCTTCTTCACCCCACCTACATGGGGGCCCTGGTCCATGCTTGTCGCTCCTAGGAACTATGACAGCTTCCAAAGTCACCCCACTGCCCAGAGACAGAGTGACTCACGTCCTGCTGGCATGGGTAGGCTCCCTACGATGAATGTGAAGGACCGTCCCATCTGTGTGAGTTGTGAAATAGCCCAGTTATGGCATGTTTGCATTATAAAACCGTTGTGTTTGACTGCTGAAGTGGAAATGGAGCTATCTTCTGATTGCATTGCAAAACTCCTGCCTTGCTCCTTTCCAGGCTCTGTTTCTGGTCTGTGACACATTCGCAAACATCCCATTTTGGTGTACTTCTACCAGAGTGCTTTGAGTATTTTTTCCCAATTGCTTTCTGCCTCAGAAGTAAAATGATGATACCAGACCTGACCTCCGATGTGAGGTCTGTCTCTGTGCTCAGGCAGCCCGGTCCGAGTGCTAGTGCAGTGACTGGCAGCTCCTCTGCTGTTGGCAGGGGCACTTGCCAAAAAGCTGTGAGATGCTCCAGTGAGCGCTATGTTTTCCTGTTGGGGTTGAAAACAAGGCAAAGAGGAGTGTACTAGTTAACTTTTTATCCTAAAACAAGTCTGCAGGAAAGGCATTCGCTGTGGACAGCAAATTCACCTGACAGTAGACATCCTGTAGATCTGTTGCCACTTCTCCCAGCTTCACTGGGACAAGTAGTGATAGTAAAGAGGGGGAGAGAAGTATTCCTGGTTCTTCAGAAAGGGCTCTTGACTCCATTTGGTTCTGGGGGTGTTTGCTTGCTTTTTTACCCACAGGCCTGCCCACTGGGGGAGAAGGATTGAAAAACAAAGCTTTGTGACCCTGAGGTAAGTTGAGACCAAAGCTAAACAGGGCTCCTCATGCCCTGAGTCCAAAACCCATCACTGACCCGTGAACCTACATACCTCCTGTTTGATCTCCACAGCCACTACACCCTGAGCACATTGCTCAGGCCCATGTCCTGATGGCCTGTGAAGGTCTCCAAGGAGGGTGAGCCCACAACCTCTCTGAGCAGGTTGTGCCAGTGCTCACTTACCTGCACGGTAAGGAGGTGCTTCTGATGTTCAGATGGCACCTCTTGTGTTCCAGTTTGGAACTGGACCCAGAACTCCAGGTATGGCCTCACCAGTGCTGACCGGAGGGAAGTTTCACTTCCCACCACCTGCTGGCAGCGCTGCTCCTAATGCAGCCAGGATACCATTAGAGCCTCCTCTGCAGCAAGGGCACACTGCTGGCTTGTGTTCAACTTCGTGTCTGCCAGGACACCCAGGGCCTTTTCTTTTTAAAGTGGAGGGGATGAAAGGGGGACCGAGTCCTGAAATTTAACATTCAGGGTCCAGGCAGAAGGTGAGACTCCTGGGTTTTCATTCCTGCTGTCATGAATATTTTAGGTTTTATATGGTGATTCTTATATGTGAAGTGCAAAGCAATCCTGTGAGTAAGGGAATGGTGTCCTGGACTTCTCTGTTCTAGATGATTCCCAAATCATTTGGTTATGACATAAAGGTGACCAACGCCCACAGCAAAATGCAAACAGAGTCGCTGCTATCTTCCAAAATCTGCTGTCAGGCCAATATTGAGAGAGGTATGAATTATGTATTGGCCTCAATCACAGAAATGAAGGTGTGGACTCTGAAGTCTAATGATTACATACTTCATCCAGAGCAACAATCAAAATGCTTATCATAGCTAACTGGATGAAAGAAATGTTTCAGGATAAATGACAGTAGCAGAGACTTTTTTTTTTTTTTTTTTCTGTACAGTTGCCTAGGACCATTTAGAAAGAATTCAGACACACCCAAGGAGTCCCACGGTGTTAGATCCAGCCAGGAAATTGATTTTCTTTCTTCAAAATGATTCTGTGGAAAAACGTGAAGTGCAACCAGGAGTTCAAAGTCTTGTGGGATGAGAAGCTAAAAGTCTGTTTGGCAAAGGTGATTTTTTTTCTTTTTACTAATGAAAAATCCATTTTTTTTCTGGTTGCTGCTGAAAAAAAGTTGATGATGGAAATGCCTATTTGCCCATTTCTCTGTGTTGCTTTTCTTCCCAGTGAAAACAAGAAAACAAAGAGGAACTGCTTCTCCACCAGTTATCACGAGGCTTGAATCCAACTTTTTACTCACCTGTCTCATCGTGGCACACGCAGATCACGGGGATATCTGAATTAACCAGCAAAACATCACAAACCTGGGACTTGAGCTTGGCTTTAGGAGGTAGGATTAGAAAGCAGTTGGGTGGCCACCTTGCCTGTGGACTTCTTCATCTTCAGCAAACATCTTTTGCTGTGCACGTGTTCCAAGCCAGTAGTGTGATATTTTTCCTCACAGACAGATCATAACCTTAGGCAGAGCACAACCTCATACATGGGGACATTTAGGAAAAAACTGGCATACTCTTCCGTCAAGCAACAGTTAAAATCTGCAAAGGGATTAGTTGCCATACACTCTGGTGCTTGCTGACAGATGTCCTGAAAATCTGGAAACACGTCGATCTATCTTTGCATAGGGTGTTTGTTTGTTTTTTTGCTTCCCCCTCTTTCTCTCTCCTCATCCCTCTGCCCGGGGTACAAATGGGAATTCCTTTCACCAGCAGCCTGGGAACTGCCTCAGTGCCATCCATGAAGCAGCGTGCTGGTCCCAGGGGGCAATCTCAGCTGCGCTAGACCCAGATACTTAGCCTGGCTGCAGTTGCCAGCTTTCCTGCGATGGCAGCACTGCTGCTTTCTACCAGGGCAGTTAGGGTTTTATCTCTGTTCCAACTGCAACCTCTCAGATCGTTTTAAAGGAGCTTAAATGTTGGCCATTAAATATAAATATCTTCTTTTTCCTCTGGGTGAAACCAGTGTTGAAAACTTTGCAGTGTAAATAAGGGCTGGAGAAAATGTTTTCAGAAATGTTTCGGCTCAGCTAAATGGCTGTGGCCATTCGTCCCTTCCATGCCCCTGAGCTGTAGGTGTGTCTCCTCTCCCCTTCAGCAATGTGGCAGAGGAGGTTTGACTGGATCATGACATCCCCCATGCACATCTTCAGGCCAGAGGACCCTTATTTCTGTGGATTTGCTTGCATGGTTTTGGACAAATAACATAGGACATTGTTAAAAAGTGTTTGTTTGTTTTCTTCTGGATGGTTTGATTTCTGATTGCTCGATCTGCAGCTCTGAGGTGGCCTGTAAGAGGAGACAGATGTGTGTGGGCACAACCTTCTCTGAGTGATGCTCTTTAAACAAACCATCTCTGCTCAGAGGCAGTCCCTCACAGCGGGTCAATCCTGCAGCTATAGTTTAACCTCCTCATTGTCTCTTTCCCCATATCTGCTTTTCTTCTGTGCAGGCAGAAGATCACTCCTCCTGACTTGAGGAGTGTGGAGCTTCCTGCCTTGCTGAAAACAAGGCCGGGGCCTGGCTTGAGCCCAGTCCCCTGAGTGCTGTGCTCTCTTGCCACTACCCACGAGGGCTGCCGCACACCGGGTGAACAGAGCATGTGGAGTCAGGGTGTGGATGTCCCTTTGCTTCCCCAGGGCAAAAGATACAACTCCCCGTCACAGCTGCTGCATTACAACAGCTCCTGGCAGTTCAGGAGAAATCCACCCTCATTTCCCTGTCCACACAGCAGCCACCCATCTCGCTAGGGCTGCGGACACCCGCTGCTGGTGCTAGAAGAGGCAGGGTGGGTGAGAGCACTGCCTGTGCTCACCCTGCCCAGGTGAGTGACGGGGAAGCAGGCCCGAGTGGCCGGCCAGCAGCGCTGAGTAAGACGAAAGCCGTCAGTGCAGGTAGCGGCATAACACTGTGGTAGTGGCCTAATGCCTGCATCAGCAGCAGCGCCCGAGTCGTGCCTGCCTGCCCCCAGCTACGGCAGCACCCTGCTGCCAGTGAGCAAGCACGTGGCAAGGCCTCAACGCCCAGTCGCTTCGGGGGAAGGCGCTCCTCAATGGCCCTATTGTGCTGGGAGCACGAGGCAGACCGGGCCTGTCTTCCTGAGAGCTTCCTCATGGCCACCATGTGCTTGAAAGGCGCGTCTGTCAGACCAACATCTCGTTCCTCCTCCCTCGGGCACAGGAACAAACCCAGGGACAGACAGACGGATGTCCTCAGCAAGTAGGATCCCCACCAGCAGCCAGAAATGCCTGGCAGAACCCGGTTTCCCCACTGACACAGGATGTTTTCCTCCAAAGTTGGGGAGTGTTTGCAAAGTCCTCCGAGGAGAAGCGCCCTGGTGAACGCTAAGCTATTTTTATTATTGGGGTCAGGCGGGAGAACAAGCGAAAAGGTGATAAGGCTTTTGAAACACAGGTTCCCATTAATAGTCTTTAGCACACACAGTTCTTGTTATAATCTAATTTGACTGGAATTGGATTAATCTTATAATGCTATAATGTCATTTCCATGGTCTTTTTGTATTTTTATTGTTACCGTGCATTAATGCAATACTCTGCAAGAGCTCTTTGAAGAGGATGTGAATGTTTAGTGAATCTCCGATAATATTTTTGCAGGGCATTTCTGTGTTCCTGTTAGGCTCATAGGTTGTGCAGTCACACGTACTGTAAAAAGTAAGAATGCACCCAAATTCACCTCAAATTGTCTTGCAACAGGCTGTGCCAGTGAAAGCAATGTATTCAGAGCCAGGAAAGCAGGGCTCTGCTCTTGGCTTTTCTCTGAACTGCTCTGGGAGCTCACCTGAATCGTGCTAGTGTTTCCAGCCTGAGATGGAAATAATTTGTCCAGACAGGAACAGAGTGGGTCCCCAGTCTATATTCCTTGCCATCTAGAAAAGCCTTCTGGTATCACCAAGCTTTAATGTTTCCTTTTCATTCAGTGTACCCTGGGCAAATGTTTTCCCGTCCTGTGCCCTGTGTTTTTTAGTTCACTTCCCCCCCCCCCCCCCCCGTTGCTATTATTTATTTCTCTAGTTATACGTCATTTGAAGCATTAAGGATCTTTATCCTGCATCCATTTAGAAATGCTGAAGGTTTTCTTCAAATTAGCCCCCCAGTGCTTGCTCTAAATACTCATGGGCTTGTTCGTGAGGCCTTATAATAGGAGATTGCATGCGAACAATACTAAGCAAGCTCAGTGATAGCACACTGCATGACGTTTCAGCCCCAAAATCACCTAGGAGAGAAGGCAAATAGACCTGTGTTTTCCATCAACTCTTATCATCACCTCTGTTCTTTTTCCAAGTCTCACTTGAAGGCAGTCTAGAGGTAATTAAAGCTTAAGGGCCAAAGCGCGAGCTTCATTTTCAGCGCAAAGACATCGCTAACCCTTTCTCTTCCACTCTTCCCCAGTCATTCTGCTCTCCGGCTCCTCCGTTCTCAGAGCATGACAAAGCTGCAAATTAAACCTCCCACTCTGAAAATGTCACAGCTTAACATTATTAGCCTGCAGAAACAGAATTTGCTGGGTCACTAGGTGCTAGCTACCACTGGATCTACCACAGCCACTGCACTGGGAAACGAGTCCATATGGCAGTACAGACAGCTCCTGAGTCCTGCACGCGTGGCTTCTGGGGACTTGGCAGGTCTTACCAGCAGGCTTGGGGCTGCCTTGGTGTGGCATAGGCGGGTTAGGGTCCTGCATTTGCAGCACCCAGGCCGGATCCAGGACCCTGTGCGTAGGCAAAAGGGTCTCTTGCACAGGGTCTGTGCAGGATCAGAGTGCCAGGAGGGTACCTGCTGTGCTATTGCTGCCACTCATCTTACTTTCATGAGCAGCCGAGCAAACGGGGGCTTCACTCGCAAGGATCTTCAAGCATCTGTGCCCTTGAGAAGGGCGTCTTTCATCTCCAGTTCACAAACAAGCCCCCCGGTCCCTCGTGTTGCCGTGGTGAGCATTTCAGCGCTCCCTGGCTGCACTTTCCGCGCCCTCCCGGCGCTAACGCCCGGCGGCAGCATCCCACCGCCGAGGGGGCAGCCCTCCCGGAGCGCCGGCACCCGGGGGGGCGCTGGGGACCCTTCCCAACTCGCAGCCCCCCTTTCCCCTAAAAACAAAGAAACCCGCTTCACCCTTCACAACCTCGGCTTCACCCCGCCCCACACCCGGGCGGGTTAACCCTTCCCGAGCCCCTACCCCGACCCCGGGTGCCCCCTGCCCGGCCCTCGGGGGGCTGCCCCGGCCCGGGGGGGGCCCGCAGCCCCGGCCCTGGGCCGTGGGGATCGGGGCGGGCCGGGGCGGGCCGGGGGAGGAGTTTGGCGGCGGGGAGGAAGCGCCGGGCACCCCGCGGCGGCGGCAGCGCCGGGCGGGCGGGCAGGTGAGGGCGGCCCCGCTGGTTTGGGGAACTTTGCGGCCGCGGGGCCGTCGCTTCTCCCCCTCCTCTCCCGGTATCGTCGTTATTATTTTTATATATATATATTTTTTTTAAGCGCTGCCGAGGCGCTCTCCCCCCATCCTCCTGCCTCCTTCTCCGGGGAGAGGAGGGGAGAAAAAGGAGGAGGAGGAGGAGGAGGAGGAGGAGGAGGAGAGGGGGGAGGCTCGGCGGCCGCCCCGCTGCGGGGGCGATGCCCCCGCCCGCCTTGGCGCCTCCCCGTGCCGGCCCCGCCGCCTTCCCTTTGTGCCGCCGGGCCCGGCCCGACGCCCGCCCCGGCAGCGGCGGGACCTAGAGCACCCGCAGCCCCGCAGCCATGCCGACCCCGCCGCCGCACCTGGCCCCGCCGCTGCTGCTGCTCCTCTGCCTCGGTGAGTGCCGCCGGGACCCCCGCGGTCCCCCCACCCCGCCCCGGGGCTGGGGACGCGGCTCCGGCGAGGCGGAGGGAGGAGGGGAGGAAGATGTCTGCGGGGGGGGGGGGGCGAGGGTTTCGCCTCTCCTGGCAGCCCCGGGGGACGGCAGGAGCCGGGTGCCCCCTTTTGGGGCGAGGGGCAGGGCTGGGGGACGCGGGGGGCAGCAGCATGGGGCGCGGGAGCCGAGCCCTCCTCCCGGCTCTGGTGGGGTAAGGGGGAGACCCTTGGAGAAGGCGGCCCCCGCGGTCTGAAGCGCGGCTGGGCTGCCCTGTGCCGTCTCTCCAAACTCCTCCGGCAGTTCCTCCGTCCCTGCCTGCCCGCATCGGGTGCCCTGTGCCGATACATCTAGTGCCCAGAGCCCCGGCAGCCGGGGTTTGTCCCACGCCGCTCGAAGCCCTGTGGGGTCCCGCTGCTGGCGGATAGCGGTGCGGGATCCCCTCCCGCACCTTCGGGAACGGCAGAACGGGAGGCGATTAAAAAAGGCTGCTTCTCCTGCAGCAGCCTGCGAGCCTGGCTTAGCCCCGATGAGTCAATAGGAGCGGTTGTAGAAAATACAGCACAGCACCCTCGCGCTGTTGTTGCCTGTGTATGTGCGGAGCCACCTTGGAGTTGTTGTGGTTTGCCTTTTCGTTGGGAAGATTTTCTGCTCGCGCTAAGGCTGTGGAAGCAGCGGCGAGGCTGGCGGTCTTCCTGCCGTAGGAATTGTCACGTACCTGCTCTGCCCATTTGGAAACTACATCTTAAGTCACGGCCGTGCTCCCGTGTCTCTAATTTGTGTTTGTGCACGCTCGCATGTGGTTTTTCATGCCGCCTGTCCTTCTTTAGGAAAGAGAAAGAAAGACAACTCTTTGAAATGGTTTTGGAGTGGGTTCAAACTTCCCCTAACCAGTAGCCTTCTCCTTTGGGTTCCCAGACAGAAACCATCTTAAAGCTAAGTTTATCCAGGGTGCCTCTGCCCCGCCGCTTCGGGCAGCCTGCCGTAGCCCACAAGATGGGTGTAGATGAGCAGCGTTCGCTTGCTGCCTTCCCTTTGCATGCCAGATCTCCCCGGCTGAGGAGCAATAACACCCTTCTCCTGGGTTAAGTGCTCCTAATATGGAGCGAGCAGCCCGTCGCCCCGAAGCGCGCCCGGCCGATGCGGCCGCATAGCAGCAGAGGGCATTGCCTTGCCGAAGGCTTCCCGAGGAGGTGCACGAGTGGGACCCAGGGGCCTGTGCTGGGCACCCCGTGGTGGTGCTGAGCCGTCTCTGGGCGCTTTTCGGTGGTTTTAACAAGGCCAGGGATGCGCGACTCATAGCCTTGAGTTGCACTGAAGTGGTTTTAGGTTGCTGCGTGTGAAGCTGAGACATCGTTGACTTACTGGGGGAGAGGCTGGGAGTAAAAAGCCTTGCCTTGTAGCATAAATCTCGGGCTGTGTAGGAAAGCACTAGCTTTCCAAACAAGTACTGTTAATGTCAGAATGTGAGGATAAGATACTGTGGGCTGAGCGTACAGGAGAAGAAATACAACTCGATTTTTTCCTTACCGTTTTGCAAACTCATCAGAATTACCGAAGGAGGAGTCGCGGTTATGCAAAGAGCCGGCGGATGATTTAATGCAACGTATCAAGCATTAACTAGCTAACGGAATCCAAGTAACTGGAAACCCGGGGTTTGAAAACCCACATCTGGCACGTGGGTGTAACATTTGTGGATCTCTGCTGTTTTTTCCCCCTCTCGCTGCAGTGTTTGTTACAGGGTTCTTTAAACAAGTGGCACTTCATCACAGCAAGTACAAAATGGGAAAATAGAGCAAGTGCTGTAAATAATCCTCATGCAGTGAGGAGACCATTAATACTTGTGCCAGCCAGTGCTAATCCTATGTGTAGTTGCAAGATTTACCTTCTTCTTTTTTGCGGGGATGCAAAGTCTGATACTACTCATATTTATGGTGTAATATATAGGAAACACAATAGGCTTCTGGGGAATGCTGAATTCATTCACGATGGTGACGGGTTTATGAATAGTTCTGTCTTCGAGTCTCCTGCAGTATCCAGAATGCCACCTGTGAATGCAATTTACAGCTCTTTGTGTTCAAACATTGCATATGTATATATGTACATAGACTCATTACCCTCTTCCTCTCTCTATTCATGCATAGTAATTGGTGATTTATTTGCGATTCCTGGAGGGGAGTACAGCCTGCGGAAGGTCTTGAAACTGCAGATCACTTGTAAATGGCATGTTGGAGTGAAATAATGATGCAGGGGCGACTCCCGGGGAGATGGGGATGATTTTACAGGCCTGTCTGCCGGCAGAGCTCGCCTGGTGGGGAAGGGGTGCTGGCTGGGGAGCTGCCGAGCGCTGCCGAAGCGCTCTGCTATTGCTCTCTCCTGCTTCGCTGCTGCTGACGGAGAAAACGGCGGAGTGGGTGTTTGCACACGCGGGCTTTGGGGTTGTTTGTTTACTGAAGCTAGCGGCCCAGGAGCGTCGCGGGCGCCTCATCTGCTCCGAGATGCATTGTTAGCATCGGTGGCCAAGATCGTGCTTGCTCCATCTGCGTCTGCCCAAAGTGCTCCGCTGTGAGTTTCCTTTTGCAAGCCCACTGCACCCCGTGTTTGCTGCCCCTAGGTCACTGGGTGCGTGCTGCAGGACCCAGACCGTGTTTCTTTTGGGGATGAGTCTCGGGATGTCACGCAGTCAGGCTGAGGCTGTGCGGCGGAGGCTGCCTCGCCATGCCCACCCCAGCCGTCTGTGCTGGGCTGGAAGGCTCCACTTGTGCACGTCCCCAAGTGTAATTCTTCCCGTCCCCAAATGGGATTCCTCGGGGGGAGGCTGCGTGACATCCTGAGGCTCCAGCAAATCCTGTTTATTTACACAGGAGGTTTTGGTTTATGCGAATTGTTGTCTTCTAGTTGACCTTCCGTCAAGTTAGATTACTTTATTAAAGTGGTTTTTATTGCAAATCGAATGCGTACTTGGAACCAGACCCATTATGTAAAGTGAAAGGCAGAATAAACAGACAGGCAGGCTTTGCAGGGGGAGAGGTCGCATGGAGTTTGGGAAGGAGAGTGCTTCAGTGTTGGGAGACATACCAAATTTTTAGGACCAGGAAAGTGATTTTTCTTTTTTTCTTTCTTTCTTCCATCCTTCCTCCCGTCTCAGTCTTGTACCCCTACAAAGCCAATCGCACTCCAGCCGTTGTCACAAAGGTTATACAGACTAGTATGAAGCCAGAGGTGTTTTCAGTGGCTTAACTCAGATGAATCGGAGAGTGCTGTAAGCTGGAAGCATGTTCCTCACTGTGTGACAAATAGCAATCTTCAGACCCTGCCCAGAAACTTTTTAGGCTGGGAAAACTGCCTGAAAGGGGAAAGCTTTTAAAGCACAACTGAGTTTTCTTCTTGTTGCTAGGGTTCTTCTGCTCGTGATGCAACTTGTCTGCTCGTACCAAGGATGTTCAGGCCCTCCAGCCAGTGTCTGGAAAACTGCAGCGTTATGATTTGCCTCTGGCTTTTGAGTTACTAAATACTCCTTAATGATAACCTGCCAAATTTGTCTCGACACCATTTTTGGATTGCCATCTATCTTCTATTCCTATGAAGTACTCTTAAGGAACGGTTCTCTGGTTAAATGTCTGGTGACATTCAGCATCTGTTTCCTATCAGCTATGCAGAGGCTCAAGTCGATGCCTCTCTAGACAATGTGGGGTTTGAGTAAATCGCAGGGCAAAGAAGTTGAGTCTGCAGCTGCCTGCTATGGGCCTAGGGCAGCTGCCCTGCATTTGTGTCATTGCCAGCTCTAACCTGTTGCTCACCCCGTCCCCATCAGTGTACTGAGTGTGTTTCCAGTGATGCATGTTAGCAAGCTTTTTTGTCATTAGGAGGTTTAAGTAGAAAATGGCAAGGAGACAAGAGGAAATCTTGCCTTTCTAGCTGCTGCTAAAGTCGCATTTCAATAATCTGAAAGTAATTGAAGACGAGCACAAAACCAAGCCATCTCAGTGAAAGGATAGGAAGCTTTTCTCGAAAAGGGAGAGGCTTTGCCACTCAGGACCTCAGTTTCTGCTGTGCAGCGCTTGCACAAGTGCTTAAAAGCAGCACTGCTGCTGTGGTTCCGTCTTTGATTTCTATCTGTTGCTGGTGCCTGCTTGGTGTTGGCAGGTCCAGCTCCTGCTCTTGCTGGGTGGCAGGTCTGCAGGGAAGGAGAAGGCTGCTCTCAGTTATGTGCGGGAGTGGGAATGCACTGAGAGGGGAAGTGAGGTGATGAACCCTGCTGCTTAGGTAGATGAGGGCAGGCTCTGGAGGCAGGATCTTGCCGAGTGCTGGGCCTTTAACCACCACGCCCTTAGCTTTCAAAGCCTGGAAGACTCCTGAGTGTAAGAGAACTGTATGTAGATAGGGAAGTCTGCCTTCACCCTCTTGTCCCAGGGCAGTACTTAACTCCGCCCTCAGCCAACTTCTCTCCTGCCAAGCTATTGTTTCCATTTGGGACTTGAAAACTTCATAGCACTTCACCTCTCTCTCCTAGTCCTGGCAGTAGCAGGGCTTTACTGGTTAGGAAGCGCTGAGGCTGTTCTGAGGAGATTTCTGTGCAGCTTCTGGCCACGAAGCTGGCCCTGTCAAGATAGCAGAGACCAGCCAGATCTGGAGTGTGTGTTGCAGAGCACCATGTGGGCAGCTGTGCAACCATGAGCAACATCAGCATTACTCTAACGCCGCCTGTTTGGTTGGTTTGGCGCTCTGGGATTTGTTTTTCTGGCCCTTGCAAAACAGCTTGTCAGGGGCTGACGTGGTTGGAGGTGATTTTGATGCACGGCTGTGGCAGCGCTGCCAAGTGGTGTATTCTGTGGTTTGTTTGGTTTTGGTTTTTGACTAGTTCAAAAGCGGAGATACGCAGATAGCTTCGCTTCCCAGAAAACTCCTTCTCTTCTGGAGTCTTTGTGATTACAGGGGAGTAGCGGGGAGTTTGCTACATCTGGCCCTTCTGGGGAGTTTGTTTGTTTCCTTGTTGGTTGGTTCAACCCCACCTGCGTCCCCGATCTCTCTGCCTACGGCGTGCTGTCACTTTTATGGATTTTGGCCTTTGTATGGAGGCTGATAAGCCAGTCAGAGGCAGCAGGAGCAGAGGTGAGGTAGACACGTTGTTCTGTAGGCTCTGCGGAGCTGAATGTCTGGTGTGTGCGCGTGAGGAGCTCGGCATTGAGGAGGGTGCTGAGCGAAACGGGTGGCTTCTGAGGCCTGTAGAGAAATGGAGGCTGCAGGGTGTGATGCTGAGACCCCCCCAAAAGCAAAAGGTTTTCTGTTTGCCTCTCAGGGAAGGAAGGGCTCTGATCTGTCATGAGAGTGTGAGTATGGACATTTGACTGTTTGGGTAAACTGAGGCCTTACTTCTTGGATAACTCTTGTTGCCTCCATTCGGCATCGTCACCAGTGATGTAAGAACCTGCCCAGGCCACTCCAAACTTCTCTGAAGGTGGAGCTGGACTATGAATAAGAGTGACGGGAGAAGGCAGAAGGCTGTTGCCAGAAGTCATCCAGAAGCTCTTTACTCGAGAAAGCTGTGCTGCTGGAGTCTGGCACTTATTAACTCAAGTTACCCAGTACCTACGATCTTGCCAACGGGCTGTGGCTGGCTGCCAGCCCGAAATTACCAACCCGGGTGTCAGGCCTTGTTGGTTCTTTCTTGTGAGCTTGAAATAGGAGCTCCCAACAAGCCTGTGTGCCAGCCCTTCTCCTAGTCATGTTTCTTCGTATGGCTTTGTAAAGTGTTCACGGTAATTATAGTACTTACTAATATTTATTCCCTTCTAAGCAATTATCTGAATGCGTTTATCTCCGGTGTGCTTTCAGAGTGCTCTGCCTCCTCTTGCCGTATCATTTCATCTCCCCGGCTCAGCGCGTGCTGCTCCCTCCCTTCTCCCATCAGGTCCTCAGCCCCCTCCGCCTCCTGAGCTTTTGCCTCTGCTCCTGCCGGCCTCCCTCCTTTGCTTTCTGATCCCTCTGCACAGGAGGGACAGAGATCGCTGCTGAGCCACCAGGTCGGGTGATAAAGCTCTTTATGATGAGGGCACCGGCACCGCAAGGCACCGGCCGGCGCCGTGCTGTGCCACCGCCCGGCTTTCTGCTGGCTGCTTGTGGCCTGCAGACGGTGCCTGGAGGGTTTCACCCTTACGGTGCTGGGCTGCAACGCAACCAGAGGAAAGGCACTCTGCCTCTGTGCCCCGCTCCTTGAAATAGAGAGGGTGATGGAAAAGGTGTCTTGGGGGTTGTGGGGGGAAAGCATAGTGTTAGGGCCAAGGCCTTGCTTGCTTCTTCTAACCAAGCAGGCCACCTTTCCTTTGCACACATTGGGAGCATAGTGTGGAAGAGATAGTTATTCCCTGATGGATTTTACCGTCAGTGTTAGGTGCAGAGGAAAATGGATGTTTACCGAGCTCTACGCTCGCCTTGTGCAGAGGGGACTGGTGTACCCCAGGTGTACCCTGCATCCGCACCAGCTGTCGCAGCACCGCGGTTGATCTGTGGGTCACCAGCACATGTAGAGCTGCTGTGTCTAATCAGTCCCATGCCACGAGCTAGTCGGCATTTAAATCTAATCCAGGGTGTGTAGCTGTCAAATGCTTTAAGTCAACAAGCCCTCGCTCCTCTCTGCTGTGGGGCCATGGGTTTGCTTTGGCTTGGGTGCTCTCAGGGAGCTTGATAGGGGACCTTTCTGCACTGTACCCACACGGGAAGGACAGGGCTTCCAGGAGCAATTATTCAGATTTGTGCCTGTCTGAAAGTGGAGGTGTGGTGGGTGGGAGGCTGCCTTCCTCCTGGGGGAAGTTAATGTGTGGCCATGCCATCTGAGGCCACGGCAGGCAAGGGCTGGGGGAGCTGTGCCTTGGAGAGGTGTGTGGCCTCTCAGAGGCCTACCCCTACCGCCCCACATCTCCTGGCTCTCATCAGGATGGAGAAAAACAGGTGGTCCAGATTGTCCCTGTCTTTTGGCTGGCTTGTTTTGAGGGAGGACATAGGGATGAGGGGGGTGAGAGTGAGGGAAGATTCACTGTGCCTCAAACACCTAATAGCTGTGCTAGCAGGCCCCCTGGGATATGTCACTAAAAGCATCCTAATGATCTCGACGTAATGGGCTGGAGCCTTGGAAACCCGCATGCTGGGAAGGGCAGCCCAGGGTTTGGCGTGTGGCTGGTGGAGGAGGAGAGTTGGGTTCCCAGCAGGCTCTTCAGAGCACCGGGAGGTACCTCTCCATGAAAAGGGGCTGGAGGAGAGTGATGCACAGGGCTTTGCCATGGCATGGGGATGACTTGGGAGACGCAGCCAAGCGTCAGCTACTGCTGTTACTTCAGAGGTGCAGACTACCAGTAACTGCAGCTGTATGGAGGCCAGCAAAGTCCCTGAGGAGATTTAATCTGAGGAAAGGGTAATTGTCTTTAGGGAAACATCTAGGTGCTGGTGGAAGAGAGGGGCAGAGGAGCACTGCCTGTGAGCTTGGATGCTGCAGTGTGTGGAGGGAGAGGTGCTGGGAGCTGCAGCTCCCACCCCAGCAGCAAGAGCTCTGCTGCTCATGCTTCTTCCAACCACAGCGGTTCCTCAGGTGGCAAAATCTCATCTCCTGCTCCGGGCACTGGCCTGGAAAAGAGACTATTTCTTGACTGTAAAAATGCTGAAGGTGAGACTTCTCTAATGAAAAGAGTCTATCAGTCCTGCAAGCCATCAGCAGAGCCATGAAGGCCCACCGGATCTGCAGGGATGGTGAGGAAGGGGTAGAAGCAAAGATGGGAGACAGCAGGACTCAAGTTTTCTGATGGATGGTCTCATGTAAAATAAAAGCATGTATGTGACTATAGAAGTGCTGTGTTAGGTGCTCTGTAGTTACAGGAATGATGAGCACCACTTTCTACATTGTTCTCGGTATGTGGATGTGAGTCTTGAGTGTGGGTAGGGTGCAGAGAGGCTTCTGGGGAAGTATGCTAGCGTGTTAAACAGAGAGGCCAAAAATAAATTATCAAAAGAAAGAATTGAGAAATTAACAAACCTAAACGGATGTCTGCAGCTCTAAGAAAAGGGTGTCATATTTGAAAGTATATTTTTGAAAATCCATTTGCTTAGTCATCTTACAGATAACTTCGCTATTTTTACCTTCTTTTGCTTTGATGACACTTCACTGTCTATATAATGTATTTAGCATCTGCATTCTCTTCTCCTGTACAGACAAAATTATTTGCTAATTTTGAGTTGGCTTTGTACAATTGCTGTACCTCTTGGCTGTGAAATAAGTGAAAAAATGTCCTTAAAACTATTTTAAAGGAGCATCGTTGGTATTATTTGCAGAATTATACTACCATAGAATGGTTTGGGTAGGAAGGGACTTTAAAGACCATCTAATTTCATCCCTACTGCCATGGGCGAGGATGCCTCCCATTAGACCAGGTTGCTCAAAGCCCCATGCAGCCTGGCTTTAAACATTCCCAGGGATGGGGCATCCACAACTTCTCTGGGCAAACCCTTTATTTAACCCATCTCCTTTGTCTGCAATCAGATTTGAATAGAGTATATATTTCCATGCCATGTTAAGTATAATAAAAACTGTGCACTCAGCTCCCCCAGCAGAAAAATAAGGATGTTTGGGTTAAGCACAGTAATCTACTGGGGAATGAATGCAAGATCAAGGGCATTTGCAGATTTTTATTTCTGTCTTTTGCAGGGGCTGTGGCATTGCTAGCAGGTTGCTCACAAATGGTGGCTTAGATTACTGCTCTTGCAGGCAGCAACGTTTGCATCTTGCCATTCCTATTTGATCTGCAAGCAATGATGAGAGCTGTATACTTGAATTCAGATTTTCAGAGTAGCAGTCTGCAGTCATTAGGGCAGTGCTTAGACCCCAGAGGCTTGTTCTGTGTTTTCATCCTGTTTCAGTAACTGTGTCTCTTGTTATCTTGTTCCTGAATATTTTCTCTTGTAAGAGAAGACTGTTTGTTGCAGCTGTTAAACCTCAAATGTCTTGAATTTCCCTTAGGGAAGAGGAGGAAGAGTTCCTGAGGTTTCTGCATAAGAAGACTGCAGAAACACCTACGTGTGTTATCCTAAGTATACAGCCGGGAGGTGTTATTGGTGCTGTCCTAAGCAACGGATGAATTCTGGCTAGTTCAGCCTGTGATTCCTCTCTCACTGTGTTGAAGAGGTTTAGGGAGGTAGTTGAAGTTTCTTTTTCTCTTTGGCATGTAGTAGCACTGGATGCCTCTGGTTGCTGTTGTCAGAGCAGTGTAGCTAGGAGGTGTCAAAGGAAATTATGGATGTTTGTTTGGTCTCCTGGCTGGATATAATAATGAGTGTTTTAGTGAAATGTGCATTGAATAAACATTGGGTAAATCTCCTAGGACAGGCGCTGCTGGTGTCTGGAACTGTGCTTGTCTCTTACGGCAGAATTTTAAGAAAAATCATCTGATAAGAACATCTTTGTGCCATGCGTTTGGTTTCCATTGATTCAGTGATTTGTAATGTTCCTTCTTATGTTTCCTCTTAAACCAACCAGCTTTAGGAGAGGATTATGTGGGTAAAAATTTTGCATGCCTATATGCTGTCAGTGTTGGTTCTTTCTCCCCCATTCCCGGTGCCAGCAGTCGATTTGGGCTCAGGCATGACCCATTGCTCTACTAATGTGTTCGCGTCATCCTGCTGGCCTGATGGAGCCTGTCAGCCCAGCCTTTTGTGGCTGGAGATGGTTTGGGTCTCGTTTACACCGATTTGCGAGGCAGAAGCATGGGAGCGGGTCCTTCCTCAGCAGAGGGGGTCAGCAGACCTGGAGCAGGTGGAAGTCTCCATTCATGTGATCATTGCTTTGTGCAGTCACTGATTTTTTATTTTTTATTTTTTTAACTTCTTGCAGTCCTTTTTGTGTTTTCAGTGCTTCCCTTCATGCTCGGATGTGCTCGGTAGCACTACATAACTGGTGGCATTGTCTTTGCTTCACTGCGCAGCTCTCTCCAGCTTCCCTACAGCCTGCTCTGGTGGCTTCTGGTCTTCCTCCAGATGGGAAGGAAGGAGCATTTTAATGGTATGGTAGAAGTGTGTTAAAACAAATAAAAACACCATAAACCAAGCTCCCACCCCCCATCTCCATGGTAGTGGAGTTCTCTGTGTCAACTTCTCCCCACCTTTGTGCTGGTGTCCACCAGGTTCTTCAGTCCCTGACTGGTGTGGAGTGTGTGGCATTCTGGTGCAGTCTCTGTGTCTAATCAGCTGGTTTCACTGATTTGCTGTTAGGGCCCATAATCAGGGTAAAATCTCTGGGGTGTAGCTATTTACAGGAGGGAGAAAAAAAAACCCTTCCTGACTTGCATCAAACAAGAGTTTTATTCTCATTAATTGAATTCCTCTAGAGTCAGATAACTTGGGCATGTTGAGATCAGATAAATAAAAAGCCTCTCTCCCTGGTAGCTATGTAAGCCTTTCCTTAACTCCCTGATCAGAAGGGACCAGGCTCTGCTAAATACGTAGCTGAAGATCAAAACTTCCGCGTGCATCTGCTCTTCGGGGAGTTCAGGCAGGAGGACGATCAGTACTGCGTATCAGCAGAGGGAGGGTTTGCCTCTCCCCTCGCCATTCCTTATCGCAGATCATCGGGAAAGATTTTGTTTGAAGTGACACACACACTTCAGTCACCCTGAGACGTGTGGTCTGTGTCCAGAAAGTGGGGCTGTGCTTCCTTACAGACCTGCAGACGTGGGAAGGGGCAAGCCTGCTCTTGCTGCGTTGGGGTGTGCTGCCTTTGGAGCATCTCTCGGCCACGCTGGCCCCTCTCCTTTCACCACATGGGTGCCGAGAAGCGTTGTGGCAGGAAGCAGGAGGACCTCTGGACTTGTGCCCAAGCTGTGGTGTGGCTGAGCTGATGCTATCACCCTGAAAAAATCCGGCTTGCAGCTTTTTCCAGACTCCATCCATCAAGTCAGGCTGTGGTGCCCGTGGTCACAAGGGCATGCCCCTTTCTTTGTTGTGTCTGTGCAGGCTCTTGGCGTGGTGCTGGAGGCTGGGGCCCCCTCATGCAGCAGGGGCAGTTGCTCAGTCCAGGGACCTTCCTCCCAGCGCCCAGGTCCCACATGCAGCAGCAGGGTACCTGGCTTCTCAGTGCTCCCTGTTTGCCAGCACGGCTTCTGCTTGTCTTGGTTTTCAGCCAACACCCTTTGGGGTCTTTCTGCTTTCCCCCTCCTGTGCCTGGGCTTAGACATTTCCCCCCCCCTTTCTTTCGTTGGTATTTGTCCCATAGCTGTTCACAGCGCCAAGGCAGTGGTATGTGCCCCCATCCTCAGGACGCTTTCTGCCTTCTCTCCTGTGCACACCATCTGCTGCCTCTGCTGTCGCGCAGCGGCATGCTGCTGGCACGAGCCTCCTGAGTGCGCCGACCTCCCTGTCACTGCGTTCCTCCTAAACGCTTTTACTTCTGCCATACTGGGTGACACTAGTGGTGCTTCTCCTGAATAGCTCCTTTTTTCCACCTCCAGCTTGTTCCCCAAACCTTACCAACCTGTACAAAGAGGACTGGCACATGGATAAAAACCTGCCTTGTGCTTGGTGATTCTCCCTGTGCTCTTCTTCTCCACCGCTACCACAAATGTAGATTTTCTAACCCTTTTGGTTTCCTTAAGGGTCCCAGCTTGTTTTCCCTTGTCTTCGCTGTTCACTACTCGTAGCTTCTCTCTCTGTCTCTCAGTGCAAAGCTGCTTTATCCCCTCCTCCTCCAGCAGCTGCTCTATCTCTGCAAGCCCCAAGGGGTGCTCTGGCTGGAGCTGTACCTCCCGGCCCAGACCTCTGCCAGTTTACTCTGTCTCCATGACTTACTTTCCAAGGGTTTTCTTGATGGTCACTGCTGCTGTATGTCTCAGTGGTGCTCCAGCGCTGCCTTCCTTGACTCAGCAACTGCCCTTGGGGTAACCACTTCTGTTCTTTCTGGAGTTTCTTTCTACACATCCTATTGTCTTTGCCTTCTCCTGCCTCTCTAGCAAAGCCTTTCTTAGGTTCTCATGCGTATTCTCTACCCAGCTTGAGGACTCTTTTTAAAATTATTTTTGAAGGCTTTTAGGGGCTCTTTCTTTGGCTCTTTCTACCTCATCCTGTAGTCCCTGTCTCAGGGTAATGTTACCCATTAACAAAATTGGACTGGCCTGTCTCTGCTGATGTTACAAGTTCACGCTTCCATTTAAGTCAAAATCTTGGCCTCTGCCTCTAGCACTTATTTGTGTGCACGTGCCCACCTGAGTCTTTCTGCTCAAGCTGCAGCACTTCCTACCTGCCTCGGAAAGTTGTTCATCTTTTGTTGCTTTCTGCTCATTGCCGTGAACTTAAATTAGTTCCTCCTCCACTGCCTTGCCGAATGCTTCTCTTCCCTTTTAAGAGCCCTTCCTCGCCTCATTCCACTTCTGTCTTTTTCCAGTGTCAAAGCCTTGGCTCTCCCCTCTGCGTGGTTTGTGATTCCCAGCCTCTGCCTCTGGTTTGGTTTCCTCAGGCTGGTTTCTCAGAGAAACGTGGCTTATCTGATCGTGCTGCCTCCGTCTGCCTCCCCTTCCCGGGTAACCTGGGAGCCCTTTGGCCAATTTCACGCAAATCTGACGGGAGCAGAGAGCTCGCAGATAAGCGAGTTCCTACAAGTTTTGTGAAGAGGAGGTAGCTGAGAGCGAGAGGGTGGAAGGGACTGCAAAGACCCTTTTCTTTGAGGGCTCTTGCTGTGTCTCCAAATTACTGCCAGCCACAGGACAAGCTTCAGCTGAAGCTTCCAGTTAAATCATTAGCCTTGGAGACAGCCTCCCTCCTGATGGCAGAGGAAGCTAGGCTTCATTAAGTCCCTCGCTCTTAGGGCTGTTTGCTGAAAGTGGTGGCTCGGAGCCCTTCTATTTTCTGCCGTGTGCTTGGGAGCAGCCCACGGCAAGCAGCTGCAGCACCGCTTCACCTGGTGCTTTACCACGAGGCCTGCCAGAAACATGCTGTGGTGGCCTCCAGCGGGTTGCCGGCATGGCCTCGCATGGCCTCCTGCTCCCTGGAGGTGCTTGGTGCTGAGGTAATGAAGAACCCACAGCAGCAGTGAATTCAACCCCATTTGAGTATCTGTCACACCGACGGAGGTTGGCAGGGACCTCTGGAGCACATCTGGACCAACCCCCTGCTCAAGCAGGACCACCCAGAGCACATTGCCCAGGCCCATGCCCTGGTGGCTTGTGAAGGTCTCCAAGGAGGGAGACCCCACAACTTCTCTGGGCAGCCTGTGCCAGTGCTCAGTTACCCACGTGGTAATGAGGTGCTTCTCATGTTCAGCTGGCACCTCACGTGTTCCAGTTTGTGTCCAGTGCCTCTTGTCCTGGCACTGGGCACCACCAAGGAGCCTGGTGCCGTCCTCATTGCACCATCCCTTCAGGTGACAAGATCCACACTGACAAGAGCCCCCTGAGCCTCCTCTTCTCCGAGCTGAGCAGTCCCATTTCTCCGAGTCTCTCCTCACAGGAGAGGTGCTCCAGTCCCTTCACCATCTGTGTGGCCCTGTGACTCTCTCCAGTCCGTCCTTGTGTCTCCTGTACTGGAGGGGGTGGTGTCCAGAACTGGCCCCAGCACCCCAGGTGTGGCCTCACCAGTGCTGAGCAGAGGGGAAGCTTCACCTCCCTCCACCTGCTGGCAGCACTGCTCCTAATGCAGCCAGGATGCCATTAGAGCATCCTCTGCAGCAAGAGCACGCTGCTGGCTTGTGTTCACCTCGGTGTCTGCCAGGACCCCGGGGCCTCTTCTGCAGAGCTGCTTTCCAGCTGGGTGGCCCCCAGCATGTGCTGCTGCACGGGGTGGTTCCTCACAGGGAGGAGAATCCCGTCTGACTCTCCTTCTTGTTCCTCAGTGATAGTATCATGTTATGAATGGTTGTCAGGGGAAGGAGTGTGCTTTTCTCCCAGACAGGAAACAATAGTAACGTAAATACTTCTACTTTTTTTTTTTTTTTTTTCTGATTTCCCAAATACCAGAAAGCACCTGTCCTCCCTTTTGAAATGGGAGCCTCGGTAATTTGGTGACAACTGCTGAAAGTCTCTGTAGCATGTCAAACTAATAAATTACAGTGTAAGGAGCTGAAGAGTTCTGACATCTTAATTAGCAATAAGAGGCAGTAGGTAGCTGAAGAATCTCCCCAGATCTGTATTTCTATATCTGTCTTTCAGGGATGGTCTCTAACCGAATCATGGAGATCTTGAGAGGCAGCATCTTGCCGACAGTTAGTGCACCGGGAGGATCTGGGGGAAAATGGGAACTGCTGTTGTGCAGCCACGTTTTTGCATTCTTGTGATCCTTTATGGTGGGGTGGGAAAACCATTTTAAAGAAATGGATGCTTTTAGGCAGTACGCTTGACTCCAGGGATAACTTAATTTACTGCTTACCTGAAAGCTGTTTCTGCTGAAGAAGAGGTACATGGTGGCAGCTTTGCCTTGCAAATTGGATGTTCTCTCATGATAATGGCCATGGCTGAGGGGCACAAATACTTCTTCAGTGTGCCAGGAGGAAACAGGAGAGATTGCTCTTGGCTGCATTCATTTCTAGTTATTACACTTTATAACTTTTT
Organism: Nettapus auritus; assembly: GCA_011076525.1. NCBI lineage: Eukaryota > Metazoa > Chordata > Aves > Anseriformes > Anatidae > Nettapus > Nettapus auritus. Next base: position 95,980,832 of record CM021765.1, read on the forward strand.
GCTGTGCTGCTTCTACAGAACTATGTGCTCAAAAGGAGGTGCAGACCAGGTGCAGAGCCCATGTTGAAGGACACAGCTGAAATGCAAGAGAAGTGTGCTTTGGAAGGCGGTGGGAGGGATGGAGGGGTGTGCAGCCATGCGGCTTGCCACGAGCGCTTCCAGACTTTCTGTATCTAAGAGAATACATCTCTTCTTAGACAACAAATGATTTGGGTATGAGCAATTGATAGATGGCTGGTTTGTAGCGTGAAGAGGCTCCAGCCCTAGCCCAGAAGAAGCATGCAAGTGAAGGTCCTAGAGAGAGAGTCAGAGTGCTGACCTCTTAAACGTCATCCTTACCAAAATGAGCGGAAACGTAGTCAGAGCAAAGAGGGGAGGAAAGAAGCCAAATCAGCAAATTCCACAAGCACAAAAAGATGGGCCAGAACCACTGGAGTTTCTCTTGGAAACCTTTTTTACCGCTTGGAGGTAAAAGGAGAGCATTGCACTTGTATGTGCTCCCTCCCTCCACTTGCTTCAAATGAAAAGAGCAAGAAGCTTTCTTTTTCTTCAGGAAAAGGAAGTTCAAAGGAAGATAAGAACCAAGCTCTTTGTGGATCAGAAGTATTTTGGAAGACTTCTTCATGAAAGAGAGGGAATTCTCTTAATGAAAGTCTGGGTAGTACATAGCATTTCCTTTTGGCAAGGATATTGTGAAGGTGAGATTTGGGACTCTACACTTTCTCTCCTGAGAGAGCATTTTAAACATTTGGGATGTTATGAGGTGAATTACAGCAATAATAGGGACATTCTGTTGTTTAATATTGGTAAGGATTGCAGAGCGTGCAGGAAAATGAAAAAAGAAGTGATACTAAAACATTATTGACTGTGAAACAAAATGAGGTTTCTTATTGTCTGAGAGTGAGTGATCACGCAGGGAATAGTGTTTGACAATCCCAAGACTGACCCCGACTGTTGAACATGTAGGACCTGAAGACTAAAAAGGATAATAAAAAGAAATTCAGAGGCTGCAGGGCATAATGAACTATGTCAGAAATTTCCTGCCTAGCTTTGTCGTTCTAACAATGTCATTTTTCCCTCCCCTCCGGATAGGTTGGGAACGCAGACCATCTAAGAGTTCAGCAGCCTGGGACGTGTGTTGATACTGCATAGCTTTGATACTGGCATGACAATGCTGAATCTATTAGAGGTCTGGGACCACTACAAGAGATGCCAGAGTAAATGGTGTGTCCTTAGGTGTATTTTAAGAGCTAAAGGAACAGAAGAAAAAACACACGTATCAGTCTTGGGAGACTGCACTTTTTGTGTGGGTCTACACTAAATCTTACAGCGAGTACCTGTGGTTGTGGCTTCAAAGTTTAGGCTGGGAAGGCAGTAATGAAACCATTGCTACTTTTCACTGGAAAATACAAAAGTAGGCAGTACCTTGGATGTTCCAGCCAGGCCTTTGTAAATGCTGCTGTGTCAGTACAGTAGTGCTTAACCAGACCTGGAAGAAGTGGTAGTGATAAAAGTCAGTAGGGTGTGCGTTTAGTGTGCTGTTGGAAAGAAGAAGCTCCTGAGGATAAGACACAAGGAGCTGTGCAAGATTTAAGTAATGCGTGGGCAAATCAACACTTCCTGCCTGCATATTCCCCATATAAATATAATCTGCCAGGGAGCTTCTGCTTGCGTATTTTTCCCATAATGATAAGGGTAGTGATGGAATGGTATACGAAGAACATGCTGATCCAAGAGCTGGGAAAGTCCTGTTCTGACCTTGGAGGAAGATTGAATTAAATAGGTTCTGTGCTTAGGGTAGAGCCCATCCTGCAAAACAAGCCTATAGTGCTGCTTGAGCACTCTGCCATCCTCCAGGGTTAGTCCAAACTGGAAGGAAACAAAATGCCTTTGGGGAACACGAGGATTTCAGATTACAAGGGACTCTTCTCAGCAGCTGTGCGGGGAAAACGGTCAAACCATAGTAAGTAGTGGGTATGTTGCACAAGGATATTTGGGCCCCCAACAGTTGCTTACCATTACAAATCCTAGCCAGCAGGGCAAATTGGCTCAGTCTTTCCCTCGTACCTCACCATGTAATGCTATCATCCACCTTTTACACCAGGTACATCTTGATTCACCAACTTCCTCAAAGCCCATGTGAAGTAAGGAGGCTGAGCACCATGGGCTCAGGGACGCGTTGGGCTTGGCGACTGATGTGCAGAGCAGATGTCCTGCCATCCTCTGCCCTCTTGTTAACATGGGTTGTCACCCTTCTCTCTTTACACAGGCCTGGTTGGCTGGCTTCTGGATGTGTGGGTCCCCAACTTTTCAAGTTATGCTAGATGAAATAATAGTTTCAGAATTTAGCGCAGCCAAATGGGTTTAAATCTACTTTCTGATGGGATGGTTGAGAATGACAGAACTGTAAGAGCAGGAGATCTTGTCTTGTGCATCCCCCAGGACAGGCTCATCTCCACCTGTGGTATTTCTGAAGAAGTTAAATGTCTGTTAGAAGCCACCCTGTTGTGAGACACTTCACGGTTTCAGAGCAATCTCTCCTGTGCCTCTGTTTCCTTGCTGCTGGGAAGTTAGAAATATACCTAGCCCCAGTGTCCAGCTCTGGAGTCTCTCCTCTTCATGTCCAATTTTGTCTCCTGTCTTTTCCATGTCCAATACTGTGAATTACTTCTTCTTCCTTCTAGCATTTGTAGAAGTTGAAAAGTTGTGGCAATAGAAATGATCTGTGGTTCAAGAATAAGCCATTCTAAGGCAGTGTTTAAAACTAGCGTATTTTAATGTGCCTAATTATAGACACAGAGAAAAAAACAGAGGAATGTGACATTCATATAATATGAGGTTTGCTTTAAAAAAAAAAAAAAATCACAAGGGCAGATCACATTTAACACTGTGCAGCTGTAGAATACCAGTGCTGTGCTGTGGAAAGTAAGGAAGTCATCTGTCAATATAAGGACCAGATCTGAGAAGAACCAAAGGATGAAAAATGGCTCTGATCTTGGCAAGGGGGTTGGATGTCTGACTGGCTGCATAATTATACCAGAGGTACAAGACCTCTTTTGCAGTCAGAACTTGGGAAGCTAGTCACAGGCCAGAGCAATCTATGGTGATTAAAAGAAATGTCACCTCTTTCATATTTATTGAAAGCATTTTTCTTAAAAGACAGTAAACATCTGCTGTGGAAGTGAGTGGATGTGAAACAGAGCAGCAAGCAGAGATGAGTGAAAGCAGTTGTGTTGGAAGAACAAAGCTTCGTTGGCTGCTCCTGTCTCGTTTCCCTGTGCTTTGATATTTCCCTGCTGATTGTGATATTTCCATACCAATTATTGTATAAATTGTTCCTGGCTGACCTCTCCACTTAGCCATCCTTAGTTGGCTCAGCAGTGGGAGGAATTTGAATGAGGAGTGAATAGCTGCTCAACTCGGTTCAGGAAGGACAGTCCACGTGGTGGGATGGTGGCAGGAGTGGAGGAGGAGGGTACGGGATCAGGCACCCTTGGTAGCACAATTTAAACATCAAAGCAAGAGGGTGGAGGGTAGGGAAAGGGCTGTTCTGCAGGTGGCTCCAGCCAGCCTTTCAGTACAGTCAACCGTCTTGGCATGACAGGAAATACATCAAGCAAAAGACAGAATTTTCCCAGAATGAGGCTTTGCTGTAATAATGGTGTGCTGGGGGGGAGGGCAGAGGGGCTTACCACATGTTTTCTTCTGATAGCATTGTTTTTTTCCATCTGGCAGCAGGTTGTGGCGCACAGAGATTGTCCCTGCTGTGACTCGTTTATGCAAAAACTAAGCCTGAACCTAATTTTTATTTTGCACGTTAAGAGGAGATTTTGCAGAATAGCAGGTGCACGTTGCTAGAAGACTGCCTGGTTTTGGTGTCACCTGTAGTAGTGGTGTCTCCTGTAGAGACCACAACAATCTTCAGCCAACGTAAGTTAAGACAGCCTCTTGGGGATGTGTTATCAGTGGCTGGACAACTGCGAGCTTGGAAGAGCCTTCTTGAAATGAAACAGGGTTTTGTGGGTTTGGATTTTGCAGGGTGTGGGTCAGGGTTTGCGAGAACAGCCAAGGCATGGACTGCTGCAGCTTGAGGATGCTCCTGCCCACCCTGCCGTTCCCCATCGTGTCCTGCCCAGGAGCTGCTGGTGTGGCCTCACCGGTGGTGCCGCCTGCCTTCTTCGTGCTGCAAAGCGATTGTACAGAAGACAGGGGGAGTGATAAATTAAAACTACCATTAATAAAGTGATGCTCTTGAACAGTTTGAAAACGCTGCTTGATGTTTCCCTGCCGTTGGCGTGGCATCCTTTCTCCTCCGGCATTAGAGCGAGGCACGGGTACACCTGCTGTGTCCTGCAGCGCTGGGCTGGGGCTGGTGGTGCTGAGCACAGACGGAGGAGCTGTCTGCTGGCACTGGCCTCGAGCTGAGCCCCGTGTCCTGCAGCGAGGGTCAGCTGCTCCCCCCAAGCAAGCCCCTAACCCGCAGGAGGCAGTGGTGTGCTTGGCGCTCGCACCTGCTCATGGGTGCATGCCCAGAGCCTCTCTCAAGCTAGGAAGGAGACATTTTAGCATAGCCGCTCTTTAGCGCTTGTGTCTAAATTGTCTTCATTGCTGGGGACTTCCTGCCAGCTCCCGCGGTCTAGTGCAGATGCTCGTTTGTCATAGCCAGGCAGGGTTTGTGCACGCTCCCCTTCCCTGCCCTCTGCATGGGCAGAGGTTCCTGCTGCAGTTCAGGGGGTGTTTGGGGGGAGCCAGTTCAGCTGGCTGTGCTTCTAGAGGAAAAAGCTGAAGGAGTGCATTACTTGCTCCCGTTGTCATATAGCTGGTGCAGTCTGCAGACCAGGTGTGGCTGTATTGCTCTTGGGTACAGCTTGTGATTACACAGGTTGTGAAGGGGCACGAGGGCAGCTCTGCCAGGTCAGACTAAAGAGCCACCTAGCTCACTATCATGTCTCAAAAAGCGTCTGGAGGCCTTTTGCAGCTATGTGGTTGCTGCTCATTTTTGGAGCCTCCTGGACCTGATGTGACCTACCGATGTAGTAGTCCTTTTCCAAGTACTTTTTCCCTCCCTGTTTGAAGCCGTGCTGGCTTTCCATGTGCACAGCAAACCTTGGCGGGGAGGTCTGCAGGTCAGCTGTGAGCTGCAAGAACGTCTCCTCTGGTATGAAACTGGATCCGACCAATCCTGGTTGGCAGGCCATGGCTTTTAAACAGGAAGACGTGGTAAATGGCCACTTCTTGACCACTGTCTCCATGGCATCTGCAATTGTATGGACTTCTACGAGATCCTCTCAAGGCATCTTTTTTTCCTGGGCCAGAGCCCTTTCCTGCCCCACCATATCTTATGCAGAAGCTGTTTCCCACCATTTATCGTCCTTGTTGCTCTCTTCTGAAACCCTTCCTGTAAAACCTATAAATTGAACAAATGATAGCAGCAACAAAAGAAACCACAAATGCGCTCTGTGTGTTTGTGCAGGGGACAGCGAGAGGAGAAAGAGGAATCTCTTTGGAAATGCTTTTTGTCTAGTAACTGTAGTCTACAGCACAAAGTAATTCTTAAGGAGAGTTTAAGATTAGCATGCAGTTCGGTTATTGACAAATACTGCCTTCGAGCCTCTGAGCAAAGGAAGACTGCTGTGAAGCTGCAGGAGGAGAAAAAGCCCCTCAAGCTACAGAATCCATTTGGTGTTCAGAGCTGTCAGCCCTGAACTTCTGGAAGATATGGAAAACAAAGACTTGTTTTAATTCCTCTGTAATGATTAGGGTCCTAGGATAATACTCCTTCTAAGAGCACCAGTTTCTCTTCTAGGTGAAAGGTATGCTGGCAGCGACTATTGCTATCTAAGATAGCTTGATGCAGCGTGGTGTGGTGCAGGCGTGGCCCACACTTTCAGCAACAGGGAGAGTGTTTGTGCAAGAGGTTCCTGGTTCCCTAATTTTTATTTATGTTGGTGTGTCGGTGCTGTGGTAGAGTTTCTGTGTGCACAGCCGCCTGCACTTCCATAGTGCCCACTAATCCATTGCAGTAACTCTTGGATCGATGTTCTCAGATAGAGTTTTGCATGCCTGTTCTTCCAAAAGGGACCTGAAAGCCCACCTTCTTCCCAAAGAATAAACATTTGTCCCTTCCTGAAATGGGGCATCCTCAGGGTATTTCAATCCGGGCACCTGACGTGAAAAGTTGTCTGAAAACCCCGAGCTCTGAGCTCTTTGCATCTCCACGTGGAGAAGTTGGCTCCTGCTGTAGCCAGTTGGCATTGCTGGGAGGGTGTTGGTTTTGAGAAGAGAAAATAAGCGCTGAGTTGCAGCTCTTCTGGGTGAAACGCCGCGCTGACAGGGATGCTCAGCGCGCCTTTCTTGTCCGCGGGTCGAAGAGAGGTGTTGAAGCCTCGGCTGTGAGTCGGCACACGAACACAGGCGACTCAGGCACTGCGCTTCTCCCCTGCCCTGCTGCTGAAGCTGTCCCTTTTTGCCTGCCTTTCCAAAATGCTCAAGGTGAAACCGTGGCCCCTGGAGCCTGCTGAGCAGGCTGTGCTGGGAGAGGGCATCCGCCGTGCCTCGGTGCCAGCCGGTCTGCTTGCAGCATCACCCAGTGCCCCATAGCCACGTGTCCCTGCCTGCCTCCTCCTCCTCGCCCCTTGCAACTCCTTCCTCAAAACTGGGGCTTGGGAATGCCAGCAGAGCTGTGGAGAGCTGCCTGGCTGCTGTTTCACTTGTGCCTAGCTCAAAAGGCCCGGACAACAGCCCTCATCTGGAGGGGATGAGGATGAGGGAGCGCTTCCTCTGGAGCGAGCGGGATTTGCTGCCTTTTGGAAAAAGAAAAAAAAAAAAAAAGCAGATGCAAAAACCCATCATTTCTTATTAATTTTAAAGTAGCTCTTGGCTCACTCCCTCCTCTATATCAGCCCTCGCATTGTCAGTAAATTATATTGGATTTGCAATTAAAAGCCAGCTGTGCCAGTGAAGTACCAGCCAAATGCCAAACTTAACTGTCTCCTAGGCTTCCTAAGGGGGGTGTGGAGCACAAAACTCTTCCTTCAGTGAGCTCTTCTCTCGCTTCAAGAGGACAAGATAAGAGTTTAAAATGGGATCTCAGGCATATTATTTTTGCTAATCAAAACGCTTGCTCACTAAGAAATGCAATTTGATATTGTATGTGCCTGGATAGAGCAATTCCCAGGGCTTGAGAACTGCCAAACGTGCTTTACCATGCAAGAAGTTAACCCTTTGGGGAGAGACCTTCTAGTGCTGCACGCCTGTCTCAGGCTGACTGTTTTTCTCCCTCCCTTTCTCAGCTGCATTATTTATTTGAGAAGTGCTTTTTCTTTCTGCGGTGTGTGCTTTTTCGAAGCGTTGAAAAGCTCTCGTGCCCCTCTGTGCTGGAGCAGGGACTTGCAGCTCGGCAGGGGGAAGAGCACCGTAGATGTGCCGCACCATGACCCTCTGCAGATCCACCCGGCTCAACCCAATGCTGAGCCTGTGCCTCTCGATCTGAGAGGCTGAACAGAAACTTGCTGCAAGTTGCAGCAAAACGCCGGCTCTTTTGTCTCCCTTCCAGGCTGAAGCCTTCCTTCTAGGTAGGGCTTTTCTCGCAGCAGCTTCTCCTGCCCTTCAGTTTTGCAGGTTTCTAGAGCCAGGAGGGGAAGCAGGATGCTTACCTCCTGTTACATCTCTCTGTTTCCTCAGATCGACCGAGTGGGGCAGGGAGGTGCGGTACTGTGTGCTGGTGTGAGAGGGGAATGGAAGAGGAGGAATGTGAAAAGCAGGCTTCATCCAAACCTGGAGCAGCATGACGGGTTGTAGGGTGACCGTCAGGTTCCCAAAAGCCACTGGCAAAGGAAGGAGGAGGCCCACCTTCGAGCTGGCCGTGAGGCTGGTGAGATCCTACCTGCATGCATCGGGGTGCAGAGATCTGTGTTGTGGATCCCTGAGGTCGTGATCTTGCCAGTGAGCTTTGGAAGGGCTGGTATGTGTTCCTGATAAAGCGTTTTTCAGAGGGATGGTTGGGGAACTCCGCAAAGCATTTCTACATAAAAACAACAATAGTGCATTAAAAGCCCACAAAACAAGGTCATGCACTTGATAAGATATACCCAAATGAGTGTCGTTTTGGCAACTTTCAGCTCCTGCCGCTGCATGTTTGCACAGTGGTGCAATTTTAATTGTCGCTGCAGTGTAGATACCCTGCTTGCAGCAAGGCTTCATGTGCACACAGAAATTGTATTATGAGCTGCCTTTGTGTGTGCAGTAAAGATCTTGTCCTTCCTGCTTTAAAAACAGTTCTTCACTTCAAAGGCTGTAGTGTTTGCTTTGTCCTTTGGCCTTTATGGGGAGAGAAGAGGCTGTCTGCACCGTAGATGTTAGTTGTCTCCAGCAGTACCTATCTCCAGGATAAAGAGATTGTCTGAAGAGCAAACAGTGTGGGAGCATTTGCCTCTGCTGTTCATCGCCCTGTTTGTTTCAGATGTGCTAGCTTTCCCCGTCCGTCTCTTAAATCACGTTATTTCATGAAGAGTAAAAAGAAACATAATTCGGACCAGCAGCAAGCTGAGCCCGAGTTAATAGTTTGAATTGCACTCCATCTGTTCAGCCGCACGGCCTGATGGACGTGCTGAACCCTTTTTTCACCATTTGCTTTAAGCTGGTAAGAACCATCTCTCCTGGCTCCCATCCAAGGTGTCTGTCGAGAAAAACTTTGTCTGGACAGCGATGTCCAGAGGGCGGGATGGAGCCAGTAATCCTCCCGATGCCTTTGCTTGCAAGTTGCTGGCTTTTGAAGGATAAAATTCTTCTCTGGACTTGAGCATTGTTGTCAAAAATTAGAGGGGAGAAAAAAAAAGCCCCGATGTGTGCGCGCACAAACACACGGAGGATGAAATTTGCAAACGTGATTATGCAGGACCTGCTTTAAATCGGCTTATTGCTGTTTTATGATGGCAAGCAAGCAGTCACAGAAGCCAGGGTGATTGGCCTCACCATGTGCACATGCTGCTGGTAACTCAATAACCGATGAACACCCACCGTGGTCTCCAGACCTCCAGCCTTTGATGTAGCAACAAACAAGATAGATTGCTGTAATTTATCCTGCCCCTGGAGGGCTGTGCTGGTAATGTGCCATGAGCCCAAGGGCCAGCCATCCATAATCTGTGTAAAAATACAGCAGATTGCAGCCGCCCCGTCTTTGTTCGGAGCTGCAAGAGTTTGCGTGTGCACAGCGCACGATGCTGGGTCTCGATTTCCAGCAGCCAGGGGCGGTGAGCCTGAGAGTGCGATGTGCCCACTCCCTCCATTAGCTTTAATTGTTTTTGTTGTGTACTAAATATACTCCTCTCAAATAGACTTGGAAAGGCAGCGCTGGAAACGTGGTATTCCCCGCTACGCCTTCACAAGCGTGACTGAGAGGCTGGAGAAGGAAGGCACGCTGGGTTTCAGGGGAAAACAATGGGATTTTGTACCAGCTGGAGGTCTTGCCGAGGGAGGAGGGGTGCTTGTGGCCTTGCTTCACGTGGCCTGAAACCCAAGGAGGGTGAGAGCGGGGACAAACAAACCGGGAGCTGTATGGCGGAGGGGCAGAGCGGTGCCTGGGGGCGGCTGCTGGGGTGCGTGGCCCTGCTCAGGGCAGGGTTTCCCCCTGTGAAGCCCTCTCCTGTGGGCCCACCCTGCCAATTTGGTGCTTGCTGGCCAAACACTGGCTTTGTGGTGGCCCGCTGGTGCCTGGCCCTTATGTATTTGGGGGGAGGCATGTGGGCCGCCTGCAGAGGAGTAACGCTGGTCTTTCTTCTCTCCTCTCCTCCTGCAGGCCTGGTTTCGGCCCAGCGGCACGTGGCGGTGCAGGAGGGGCCCCTGTACCGCACGGAGGGGTCCCACGTCACGCTGTGGTGCAAGGTGAGCGGCTACCAGGGCCCGTCCGAGCAGAACTTCCAGTGGTCCATCTACCTGCCCTCGGCCCCCGAGCGCGAGGTGCAGATCGTCAGCACGGCCGACCCCTCCTTCCCCTACGCCATCTACACGCAGCGGGTGCACAGCCGGGAGATCTACGTGGAGCGGGTGCAGGGGGACGCCGTCCTGCTGCACATCAAGGAGCTGCAGGACCGGGACGCCGGCGAGTACGAGTGCCACACGCCCAACACCGACGAGAGGTACTTCGGGAGCTACAGCGCCAAGATGAACCTCATGGGTAAGCTCTCCTGGTGGCAGCGGGGTGTTTCACCCAGCCAGGGTGCAGCAGACCCCGTGGGTGATGTAGTCCGTGCAAGCTGTTGTAAAACGCATCGGTGAGGGAGAACGGGAGCAGAGAACAGGCAGCACGGTGGTGTAAATTACAGGAAGTCATTGTACAGAGACATGGGAGAATTCAGGACTTCTCTAACAAGGCAGCTACAAAGCAGAGAAACCAGGCAGCGTAGCCAGGGGAGAGGAAGGCATAAAGCCGTGGCTGAAAGCAGGAGGGGCGAGGGCTGATTGATGCGGAGGGAGAGAGGCTGCTCCGGATGGCACAGGAGAGAGCTTTGTGCCAAAGGTGGCAAAATAGCAGGGCAGGGAGGAGAGGAGCGGGAATGAGCGGCGTATAAAGGGAGCAGCAGAGACCGTCGTGTTCGAGCTCTTTGATGGGGCGCTGCTGAACGAGTCCTGAAGCCAGCACACCAATCAAATGGAGCTGTCTGCAGATGAGTGTGGGGGAGTTGGGTGGCTTTTTGTGTGTGTGTGTGTTAGAAAAATCGAAAACAGGTTCTATAAGATCCAGAGTAATTCCATAGCACCTCTCTGACTAGCTTCTTTGACCTTTTCAAGCTGCAGCTTGCTTTTTGTGTCTCAAGATGGAATTGGATTTGAAGTCTCTATTTCAGCTAACAGCGGTCAAATAGCTTCCATCAAACTTCTTGGCTGAAGGACTCCTAGAGGAGTCGCACTGTAGGAGATGATAAATTCAAACACACAGACAGCAGGCTTGCTTTCTTTAGATGTTCACGAGTCTCCAGGTGTCCGCAGGCCTCCCATTTAGAAACCAGGTTGGCATTATCCAGGCTGATCTGGGTGTTGCCGATGAAGGCAACAGTGTTGACGCAGGAAAATCCTTGTGAAAGGAGCTGAGGTGTGGGTTTAAATCCCAGTAGCCCTCCTTTGGGTTGTGCTGTTGCCTGCAGCTCAGCACCTTGCATGCCTTGGCTGCTTCCTTTCCAAGATGCCAGCAAAATCACTCTCCCACTTGGTGTCCCAAAGTGGAGAAGCCCCAGGGGCTGGGGTTATTTTGGTGCCTGCCTTCCTACTTACTGTCAGCAAGCAGCTTCCTAAGTCAGGAGGCCGACGCCTAAATACTCTTATACAGTAGTTAGGTGGCTTGCTTTGGGTGTCTGGGTTTGTGGTTCCCCATTCAAATAAATCTCAGTCAGTGATAGCCCATGAGAGATGGCTGAGTGGTCTGGGAGCAGCTGGTCTGTCCCAAACAGGGCTGTCTCCCAGCCTGCTCAGCTTTTCGGCGCCCAGGTGAGCAGGCACCCTGTCCCTCCCACTACTAGATGCCTGCCCACCGGTCAGGGCATCTCTGTGGGGCCAGACAGAGCACACTCCAGCTGTTCCTGGTGGTGTGGCTCTCAGCTACAGGTCGTGGGTTTTCGGGACGGCTTCACTGCTGCAGACAGCGTTCAAGAAGAGCTACATGAGTGCTAAATGAGAGTTATTGTTCTCATTTTCTCAGAAACAGAACCAAACTTTTTTTTTGCTTTCATCCAGTTATGAATTTTTAATTGACTCATTAGATTGAGTGTCTCTTTTTTGGCAGCAGAAAAGCCTGGAGGGAGACAGGTTTGTTAGCATCTTTATTCTCTCCGTTTATGTGTGAAATGGATGGCTTTGGAGCAGTGTTGATTTTAGACTTGCTGCTCTGGGAGCTTTGAGTTGCAGTGCCCTGTGGTTTGAGGGAAGATCTGAAGGAGTTTTCCTCCTCTTCACCCAGGCAATAAAGCCGTGTGGTGGGGGAGGTTTGTGGGGGCTGTATGGGATGCCAGTGCAGATTTACATGCGGGGCTGCTCTCAGCACCAGGACATCTCTGCTTGCAGAGTGGTTGGGATGTGTCTTTGCGCTTCCCATCCAAGCAGCATCAAGGGCTCTGCAGTTGCTAATAAATAAATAAATAGACTTGGTAGATGGTTGGGTTTGCAGATAGGTTTCTACACACTTCACAAACAGCAAGCATGGCTGGTTGTCCCTCTCCCATTTTTGGTGTGTCCTCATGAGGTTCCTTTTTGTTTGCTGGGGATCTTGTCTGGAATTTAGTGCTGCTCTGAGACCCCGATGTCCCTGATGGTCTGGAGTGAGAAGAGCTCCCCAGGCACTTTGTGGGACTCTGATCTCCACTGATCTGAATTGAGGCATGCAGCACAGACACTATTCTCAGCTAAGCTAGGAATGAGGACAGTAAAGTGGTTCAAGGGCCTTCTGTCACACAGGAGTATATACCAACGCCTAATGCTTTATGGTTTTTGCCAGTCTTCAGTTCATTTCCATTGCTTCAAAAACAAGTTTCTGCCTCTGTCTTCCTACCCTTCTTATCATCTCCTCCTGGGTGGTGTCACTGCGAAGAAGGGGTGTATGCCCAGGCTGTGAGATGTGCTGGGAGGAGGAATTTAGAACATCTCAGATGAATTGCAGGTGCTGAGGGAGGCAGCAAAAAAACAGGTGCAGCTCTGCAGGATGTTGTGGAACCGAGGCCTTGTGATTGATTTATGAGAAAGGATTAGCCCACGTACAAAGTCTGCAGCTCCATTGTTTGCCTTCTGAGTAGAGCTGATAGACTTCAGTTCCCCAGGACTGATAATGAAATTGCTGAAGCTAGTTCATTCTTTTTGACTTTGGGTGAGGGGAAGAGGTTTTTAGAAGATCAGATGAATGTTGTCCCACTCATCTAACCTAAACACGTTGCCTAAGTGAGATTTTGAGGCAATATCTGCTGTCAGAGGACAGAGAGACAAACTTGGAGAGCAAACCATCTTTGTGTAGGTTAGGAGCATCTTTCTCCGGGTTGACTAAAGAGAGAGCCGAGGTGTTTACCTTGGGGCAGGCAGCTAGCGCTGAGTGAAGTGAATTCTTCTTGTAGTGGCTAAAGACCTGGCTGCTTTTGGAAACTTCACCTGTGGGGCTCCTACATAACTGATGGAAATTCTGGCTTTGCAGTTGATTTTGGAAGACACTTTGGCATGTTGAAGAGGGATCTTACAAAACTGCATCTATTAAGTAGAAGAATAGAAGGACCTGACTGGCAATTACGTGATAGTCCTGGCCTGCTGCTTGTGCTGGCTGTGAGAAGTTCTTGGACTACTTCTTCACTCTTTGCAGAAGTTGAGGCTGACAAGGAATTTGCAGGTGAAGGAAAGAAACATCCCAGTAACATGGCATCATCACTGGCAGGACAGAAGTATTTTCCAGATTGCCATGATCGTATCCTTGTCTTAATACCTCCTGAAATGTGGGCAGAAGAGGTTTCTCTGCAGTAATTTAGGTGGTGAAGCCTCAGGGGTGCTGTGCAATCTGAGGTTCTGGTCCCTGCTTCTCATCTTATGTTGATGGGTAAATAAACTTGCGTTTTGCTGTGGGGTAGAAGCGAGCACATGGCAGTTACTTCAGAGTGTGTGAGTCACTGCAAATTTGTACTCCACTCTGTATCTGCAGTGAGTTGTTTGTGTGCCTGTGCGCTTACTTAGATAACAGCACAGAGGCCCAGGTCTAACCTCTTCAGAAGTTTTAGACTTTTATCTCGGTGTGTTTTTTATCTGTGCTCCAAAAACATTGAGCTCTTTTTCAGAAAGTAAGTGATTTGAGGGAAGAAATCAAGCTTTGAGGTTTTTCTTAAGCAGGTAGTAGCAGAGTGGGAGAAAAGCTTTCAAAGCACTTGAGGAGGTGGCAGCTCTTGTACTCCTCATTTCTGGGGAAGCAGCCATGCGGCATCAATCTTAAACAAGGTAAAGTAAAAAAAATGAAAGGACTTGGGACAGGGAGAGACAGAGCAACCTCCAAGGTACTGCAGAGTGAGGAGGAACAATTTTGGTGCAGACCTGAGAGCCAAGCAGTACTCGGTCTCAGAGGTGGGCAGGAGCTGCTGTGCAGCTATCTGGTGCTTGCAGGGTTGGTCACTGGTGTCCCTTTCCTGCCAGGCTTGGGTGAAGTGGGGCAGAGAGGATTACCGCTAGCTAGGAGCTGAAGATGGCTCCTCCATCCAGCCTCAGCCGGGACATGCTTCTGCTATGTGCCATTTCTCTCTAGGCCCACCCAGCCCAAGAAGGCTGGTGCACTGGTCTCGGCACTGTTCCTCATGGCCTTGCCTGGCTGTGGCCGCCCTCAGGGGCTGGGTGTGTGTTTTTGGCAGGCAGTCTTGGTCAAGTCTCACCTCCAAATGTGGAGCCGCCTGCATTGCTTGAAACTCCACAGACCAGAGCTCAGTCTGTGGGGACTCGGTGCCCTTAGGACTGTGTTGTAGGGTTCTTCCCTGCACTTGAGCTGTGGCATATGGCTGTGGGCCCTGCTCCAAGTCCATGCCTGCAGTGGGAAGGGAGTATCTGAGAGGCTTTCCTAGAATCACAGGCTGTTTGGGGGTGGCAGGCACCTCTGGAGCACATCTGGGCCAGCCCCCTGCACAATCAGGGCCACCTGGAGCACGTTGCATGGGCCCATGTTCAGGTAACTTGTGAAGATCTCCAAGGAGAGAGACTCCACAACTGCTCTTGGCAACCCATGCCCACATGATAAAGAAGTGCTGGTGGTGTTCATCCAGCATCTCATGTGATCCAGTTTGTGCCCAGTGCCTCTTACCCTGACACTGGGCACAACAAACTTTGATGGAGCTGGAGGTACAGGAAAAATTTATACAGGCCTGACACATTGTGTTGGAAGGGGACGAGCTGAGTGTGTCTCAGATCTGGTTTTCAGAGAGAAGGCTGTTCTCTTTTGTTGAACTTGTAACCAAAACTTTCCAGAACTTATCTGTGGAGAGCCAAAGGGGATGTAACAGGCAAGAAGAAAAAAATGAACTTTTATTGCCCGTAACAGCTGCCGCTGCTTGTTGCCAGCAGCTTCCCCTCTTCGTTGTGAAGTGCTGCCATACGTGATGTGTCTGCGCACAGAGCAGAGAGAGGATGTCATCTCACGGCTTTGCTGTGCTGGGGAGAGCAGCAGCTGCTCCTGGGAACCCAGGGGGCTCACCGTGAGAGCAGTTACTGCTGCTCACGGGGGGCTTGTGGACCTCACTGGCTGTGAGTTTATTCCAGTTGTCAACTTGGCTGAAGGTGGCTTTCCCTGAGGGAGGTATTGAAGAGAAAGAAGGCGATCATGCAGACAAGGATCTACTGGTTTTGGTAGAAGTGTTCGCAGCCTCTTCCTTCTATGCTGCCTTGTTTTTTTTAACCTCTTTTCCTGAGAGACAGGGGAAAGTGTTTGTCACACATGCTAGCAGCTTGTGCCCTGGGGAGGACAGAGAGCAGGCTCTTTGCAGCAGTGCATAGTAGAAGGACAAGCAACAAGAGACAAAAATTGAAACGAGAGGTTCAGACAGCCCTGAGAAGTTGCATGGCCCCCACGTCTAGGTGTTTTCAAGCCCTGACAGGATCAGGCCCAGAGCAACCTGGTGTGACCTTATAGCTGACCCTGCCTGAGCACGAGGTTTGGACTACAGACCTCAAAGGTCCCTTCCACCCTGCACTGTCCAATGGTCCTGTGTAGCTTCACTTGGTTATTGGGTAGTAGAAACCAGTGTTAGGCATTGGTTTGGATGGAAAGTTGAAGAATGGAATATAGTGGTGGTGTCAGTGCTAAAAAATGGCATAATGTGGGTGATCACAGAACAGCAAAGACCTATTGTGTAAACACACACATTATTTTTTTCCAAGATAGTTCTTGTATTTCATGTTTCTTCTTTCTTTTGCGAGGTTGCGGGAGTTCATCGCTCCACTTTGGTGTATGAAGGTAGAATCTGGGGATTCTAAGCTCAGGTTTCCCAGTTTCTCTGAGGCCATCTCAGTGGCTTTGCTACCTCCACAAAGTGTGTGTATGTTTTATTTGGCCAAGCAGTCACTTAAGCAAAGTAAGTTCGAGGATTGGTTATCGTTGAAATTCCTGCTTTGTGAGTTATATTCATCTTTGCCTGTTCGGGCTTTGCTTGTTGCAGTAATTAGTTCCCCAGAGGAGTAAAATGTCCTTTGCTTTCAAATTCCCCTTTAGCTGACATAAAAAAAAAAAAAAAATCAAATACCTTCTCCTAGGTGGTCCTTTGCAGCTAGACACGGCGTATTTTGTTCTTACCATCCTCCTCCACATGACTAAATCTCTCTGTAGTAGTCCTGGAAAAAAAATACCTATACTGCTCTGCTTTTCGTTTTTTTTTTTTTTGTTTTCTTGCTATGTGTGGAGATGGAGTGTTTGTTAACGGGGGAGGGACTGAGGGTGGGTAACCACATTTACCCCTAGCGATTCCTACGGGCACAGCCTGGGCAAAGGCAGCAGCAAAGCAGAGCACCCAGTTTCTGATGCTGGGGGGCTGGAGGGCTCCAGGTTTTGGGTCCTGTCCTGCACCATGCTGTCAGCTTGCTGCATCTTCCTGAGTATGGCCCCCCCTGTCTCCCTCACCGCTTCCCAGCTGGTAAAATTAGGGATAATAGCATACAAGCCTTTCACAAAGTCTAAGCTAAATAATTGTAAAGTGCTTTGAGCTCCTCAGATAACGGGAGTTAGAAACAAAGGCTTATATTCCTGCTCTGCCTGGTAATGATCCTGAACAGGATTCATTTCCAGCCCTGCTTAGTTGTTCCCAACGCCCTGGAAGCATAGCTGTGCTCCAGCTCACACGGTTTTGCCCCTGGGGATGCTGTGGGGGTAGCAGGAGCTGCTGTGCCAGGGGGCAACATGCCCCTGCCAGCTGTAAAACTGCTGGCGGGAGGAGGGCACTAAGACCCATTTACATTTCCAGGCAGGCTCTCTCTTTTAATCTTGGCTTTAGCTGCGGACAATCTGGCAATGAATTGCATGGGCTAGTTCTTCCTTGTGCTTTTTAATACACCTTTTTGTAGATACCTTCCAGGCTAAAACTGAAATCTTATAACAATATCTTTAAGTGTCCTTGCATTGCTAGAAAAGGTTCACTTACTATGGTGTGTATCTTTATCTTGTCCCCTATTGTTATTTTTTCCTGCTAAACACTTCCAATTACTCCTATTTTGTTGCAGCATGTGGTCTCCTATTCTTTCACATTGGAATTGCTTGCCTGATTTTTACTTCTTTATTATCATATTACATGATATTCCTTCTCTACTTCCATACGTGCAGGCAAAATAGAACAAATTTGAGGTGGACCATACCTGAAAAAATGGATAACCCATTGTATCTACTCTCCACCTTCTTTGTGTCCTCCCCCCTTCCTTATCTTCCTGCCCTGTCCCTCAAAACCACAGGCAGCTCGGTGACACGACATGTTGAGCTTTCAGCTGTGGAACTAATTCTTTCTTTGTTTTCTCATCCACCTACCCATTTCTGGGAAACCTGGCGTTAGACACATTTGGGGCACATCACTGCGTTCCATATGTTTCTCCGACACTGTCCCTTTTGAGGTAGGGGCACATCCTAAAATTTAGCTAGGAGCAGGTTTACAGTGAGAACGTGTGTCCTTTTTTATGCATGTCTGCACGCTTGTGCATAGGCATTGTAAGAGAAAATGTATTTTAAAACGCATTTCTAAAAATGGAAATGAACACAGACTCGGGCAATTGCACAGCCCTCTGCTCTCAAATCTAGCCTGGTCTTTAAAATGCGCCCTCTCACTTCGAGACTTATGATGTCTTTTACTTGTCATAAAGGGAAGCGCAGAAGCCCAAATGCTAACGTGCCTTCAGTCTGTAAAGAATTGCAGCGTTTTGCTCGGGTAGGTTTCTGTGCGGTACTGAGCCTGAATAGTAAAGTCGAATCAGCTGGTTAAAATGATCTTTGGAAACGAAAAGAGCCTGCAGAAGCCTGTTTCCAGGAGGCTCAGGGCTTTCACCTCCAGCCTGGTCTCTCACCGGCTCCGGTTGATCATTGCTTGATGGGACCGTGGATCTCACCCTTCCTCTGAGCATCCTGGGTGCCAGCTGCCATGAGATAAGCTGCTGCTAAAGCAACGCTCATTGTTAGCCCGTGTTGCCTGTATCGCTTGTCCTGCCAGCTCTTCTCCCGCATGCTTTGCCAGTTCCCAGTAAAATGGGGTATTTGGTAGTCCTGAATGTCCTGCTTTATTTATAGGATGCCTCTCAGTCCCTCGTTGTGAGAGGAGCAATGGGTGGTAAAGGCTGCTTTTGTAGATCGCCGTAACATCTCGGTGTTAAGTGCTGATAGGAGGTAAAGAATGTTTTTAAGGTGTGATAGAAGAATCTTTAGCCAGGGATCTCGGTGCATTTGAAGGCCATCTCTAGCACAGCTGGATTACTTGGGATTTTAGGCATTCTTTCGAAGCGGGTAAAGTCGGTGTGTGATGGAGCTCCTTCGGGTCAGCATCTGCTCGCTAATCACGGGAAACAAAAGACCGTCTGGTGTCAGAAGCAGTCTGATGGCACCTCCCATCCTGAAATTAGTTTACCTTCTGCGTGCTCTGGGCTGCCCCCAGTCTCCTTTCCCCAAAGGAGGGAGGGCACTGGAGGCTCTCACGCTTTCCGTGGCCGTAACGACAGCCAGGATGGAGGGCAGCCAAGGGGCACCATCTCTTCCGCTTGTGCACCCCTGCGTGTGACAGGTACGGGGCCATCCTGGCAGCTCTCTGCCCTGGGGACCCTTGCCGTGCCTCGCTGATGGACCCTCCTGGCAGCTCTGCCGGGCTGACGTGTGCAGGATGCTCTGCTCCCGCGCCTCTAGACGGGCTCTTGGCACTACACGGGGAACGCGGTAACGGCGAGTGCAGCTGGCAGCATATGGCAGCTGTCCCTGCTCATAGCAATTGCTCGGTGAACTCTGAAAGTGGAGGACGGAGCCTGCAGCTCCAGCCAGCTGCAGCGCTGAGAAATCCCATAACGGAGCTGGCCGCTCTTCTGTTACCAGCAAGAATTTTACATTCCGCTTTGCCGGATTTTTTTTTCCCCTGCTGCCTCCCTGGGGAGGTTTTGCTGTGCTTGCTCCTTCCTCCCACTCCTCCTTTTTCACCCTTTTTCCCTCCAGGATTGCTTTGTTCGCTCTCTGGTGCCAGTCCCCTCGACTGGGTTGCTCTGCGTTTCTGCCGGTCTGCTGCCCCCGGGGGCGAGGGCAGCTGCTCCTGCTGTCAGTGCCGATGTTTTTCTCAGGTGGCGGTGAAGGTAGGTCTGATGGTGAACGGCAAAGCCCCAGGTGAACTTGGGCACTTGCAGGGCTGTGCAGAGGCCTAAATATCCTTTAAAATCTCAGGCCAGTGTGACTGGCAGAAGGTGGTGTGTGCTTGTTTGCTTTCAGCCCCCAAACCCGTTTAAGAAACACCCAACCTCTGCCTGCCTCCACGCTTCCAGCTTTGGTCCAAACAGGAAAGCAATGCTCCAGAGGGAGGCTGTGAGTCCTGGGGCTCCCTGCAATTTCCTCCAGCCCCTCCAAAGCCTGGCAGGACCAGCTGTTCCCCCTCCTCTGTCTCCTTCCATGCGGCATGGGTCCGATGCTCCTGCACAGGAGAAAATTCTTGGGGTGCTGAGAGGGACGCCTGACCTGAATTGGGACGGGGCTGCCTCTCGGTACGGAGGAGCCGGGAGGAGACATTTTCCATCTTGACTCTGTGGCTGCCATGCCAGTTTAGCCCTATAACAGTTTTACAATCTTTATCTGATATAGGTTTAAGAGGATTTCCCTGGGCGCAGTGGGATTATTATAAGTCAGAGAGCAGTCTCCAGCTGATATTCCTTCAGCAAGTATTTATTTTAAGTGGGTTTAACTGTATTTAATTTTTTTTTTGCATGGGTTATAAGTAAATTGTTTACATTATTAGAAAAGTAGAGCCTGGATAAAGCAAAGGAATGTATTACTGCTTTCCAGTCTGGGGGTGGTGGAAGGAAAGCAGCAGCTGGAGGTGGGGAAAGAAAGAAGATAACAGAGTAGTGCTGGGGGAAATGTAACATTATTCCACGCGGCACTGATTAGTAATGCTGCCAAACAGCTGCTTGTAAGTAGGAGATGTAATGGGGAGGAGAGCTGTGGGCTACGTACATCCCTTCAGGAGGGGGTGGCATCTCCCCACCTCCGACCCCAGAGCCAGCCACGTGTCCGAGGTTTGGTGCAGCTGGCTGCCTGCCTCGGCCCCACGTCACGGTTATGTGGACATGTTTCCCCCACTTTGGGGTTTCCCTGCCTCCTTCAGAAGAGAAGAGCAGTGAGGAACTGTGGTGTGCACGTGGGCAGCATCCCTAGCTGATGGAGTGCTCCAGAGGATGCTGACGGGGAGGGAGGGATCAGCCGCCCCAATTGCCCTTGCCATCAGCAAGAGTTGTTTCTAGAGAGCCCGCAAAGGGGAGCAGAGCCCGAGCTACGGGGCTGAGCCTGAACAAAGGTGCTTTTGAGTGCTGAGAGGACGGTGGTTTTGCCTGCCCTTTGCTCTCCTCCCCGTCTGAGCACTGAGTGAGCCTCTGCCGCAAGCGATGGATGTTGGCTGAGCTGGCACTAATGGGACAGATGCCTTTCAGTGTCTGCTCCATCCCGCTCCGGTTCCTTGACTCTTTCAACAGATTGAGCCCTGTAGGGCTTTACTCCTTCCTGCTTAAAATGATAACACAGGGCTCTGCGAAGAGATGTTGTAGTAGGGATCGCTGCCTAGGGGAGGTGTGGCACAGTGGGCAGGATTTTCTGATCAGAGGTGTCTCTGTCCTGGGTATGGTGTGAGAAAAGCACTCACTTTCTCAGACCTTGTCATTCTTCATTTTTACCTGCCTCTTTGAGAGAGTGAGGTGTTTATAAAACTGTTCCTACCAAACTCTTGTCACGATTATAACTTGTAATGCCAAACGTCTTCTCCCTGAAGGTCAGAAGGTGTAGAGTCTGGGTTGCATACTGCTTCGTGTGCTGCGTGGAAACCCAGCGCGGGTCCCAAAGCAGCAGGCTACTGTGCTTTAGAGGTTTAATTAAGAGGGTTAATGTGAGGCGCTCATTAAATTAGAGGGTTAATATGAGGCGCTTGAGCCTTGTTATCCACTGAAGAATTGCATCAGCATGCTGCAGATGACCACAGGCCTTCTGGCACTGCGTTGTCACCTTTTGAGCTCCCTCAGGTGTACAAATGCCACCTGTCCTCTGATACAACGCCTCGCAGAATGGCAGGTGACATTTGTGTGTTACGGATGGCCCACCTGGCAGTGCTACGCTTGAATACAAGGAGGAGAAAGCTGGAACAGAGCTCAAACCTGTGCAGAGCTCAGCTATCGAGTAAGCAGTCAGGTGCTATGCCAGCCACCCAAAAAGCCCAGCTTGAGCTGTTTGGCAGCCGAAGCCTCGTGAGCACTGAGTAGCTGTGGCCCTGGGGGATGAGGGGATGTCCCTGCCCATGAGGGACTTCTGCCTCCAGGATGGTTCCTGGGGTGCAGGGTCTAGGACTGCTGGAGACATGGGCACCATCCCCAGCTGGCCTCTTGCTGCAGGGATCCCATGGAGGCTCTTTCCCCACCCTTTTCTTATGTCCTTCAGCAGTGCCCTAGTGGCTGATTCAGGCTCTTGACCCCAGAGTAGGCAAGCAGGGTTTCAGTGCTGTCTTCCATCAGGGCCATCGGGACGTGGTAATTACCTTTGCACTGCCGCCCACCCTTTCTTCCTCTCCCCTTGCGACTGGGAAGTAGGAGGCAGCGCCAGCATGCTTTGAGGAGCTCCTTTTGAAGTGACTTTATGAGTAACGCGGGTTGGCGAGCGATGGGTAATGAGATGCCGGCACTCTTTGCTCTCAGATCATTTCCACTCCCCTCTGTCTGTGGCCAGAGCATTGTCTGCTGCCTGCCCGTCCTCAGAGACATGAGGCTCGTCAGATCTCATCTGCTTCAAGAGGCATCTGACAAGGGCCTGCTGTCAACAGAGAGAAGGGGAGAGGAGGCACTGGGAGACTGTGGACACAGTGGGTTGGGCGGCTTGAGTTCACGTCTGTGGGGTCCTGCTTAGCCTGGGCCGGTTGCTTTAGAGAAGTGTTGTACTGTCCCGGGGTGCTGAGCTGCCCCATGCACCCATAGCAGGGCTGCGGTGAGTTTTTGCAGGTCTTGCAGACTGTTCAGGAAGATGGACTTGTCCCCTCCTGTGGTGTGCTGAGGCTCTGACAGGGCTAAGTCAAGCTGAGTAGTAGCCACCGGTTTGTGCTAACAAGATGTTTTTGATGCTATGTGCCCTAGGCCACACCACTTGTCTCAGTCCCCTCCCTGAGTGTCCAGAAGGCATTTTCCATCTCTGCCCAAGTGTTGTGGGTCCGAGCCAGCCGCCACAGGGCCCCTGTGGGCCACTCAGACCATCCCTTATTATCTGCCGGTTGAAGTTGTCAGGAGGGACATGCAGACCCTCTTGGTGACGGCCAGGACACAGCACTTCTGCTCGGGGTGGCCTCCTGGAGCAGCAGGACAGCCAGCCTGCAGGGGAACACCATCAGGAGCCTGGCCTGGTTAAGCTCATGAGACGTGACAGGATCACAACCCAGGGTGGTGTTGCTGCAGGCAACTGGCAACCACTCTCCCATGACAGGGACGTGTCACTCGAAGCCTGTCATGACACACCTGCCCATTGAGGAGGCAGCACACGGACATCTCTCATGGTCATTAGCCGCCAGCCTGCGGGGAGAGCCTCTTCCCAAAATGTGCAGTGGCCACATCTGCCTGTGCACGAGGGGCAGCCTCTGGTGCTGCTCGCAGTCACGTCCTGTCACAGCTTCGGACGGGCAACCAGCACTGGCTCACCACCACAATTAGCTGTTGTGAAGAGCTGTGTGTTGTTTGCTGTGGATCCACGTAAAATCGGGAGCTTGTATTTATTTGGCAGCAGTCAGCGTTTCTCGTGCAGGTGCTACCTTTGTCCCAGCTAGTGAGATTTGTGTTCATCTGGGAGAAGAAGCAGCAGCTTCATAAGCAGGCTGGCTCGTGTGCCTTTGTTTCCCTGGGTCCGCAGGGTTAATCTCCTTCTTGGCACCCGATTATTTGCCACTGTGGGGAATGCACATGGGTTTCCTGATGCGTGCTTGAAATTCTCATCTCCCTGCCTTTAATCCCCGTCTGCAAGCAGTACCTGGGACCAGGGTAGCTCAGACCGGAGCCCTGCAGGGACCTGCTCCTGCTGTCTCTGCCCAGCCCCAGGAGGGTGGTTCTCAGCTATCTCAGAGGGAGGTGTTGCACAGAGCACAGGACACCTTCTCCCAAAGTGTTACCAAGTGTTACACGTCCCCATGAAGTAGCTGAGTATCAGCATTGCCAGCTTTGGGGTGCCCCTTGCCCCCCAGTGTGCTCGCAGCTGTGGGACAGGGGATGATGTGCTGGCTTAGGGCATACTCCTTGCATCCCGTGTGTCACCCCTTCTCCCAGCCCTGTGGGAAGCGAGTCTGGGCTCCCTGCTCCCATCTCCAGTCCATTTTCTGCTCTTTAGGATGCTCGGTTTCCTTTCTTTCTCATTTCCCCCCTCCCGGGTGCTTTTGTCAGTGTGTAATTAGCTGGCGCTGCACCGAAGCGTTGCTCCCAGGAGTGCTCTCTCGCTGACATTAGCTGCAGACAGTGACTAAAACAAAGAGACAGCTCTGTACACGCGATGTGTTCGCTTTGTGCGTCTTATGCTCCTCACCGCTGTTGGGAGCTCAGAAGGGATCGCAGATGTGGAATAAACGGGAGCGCTTTGAACAAGTGGCACCGTAATCCCTCCCTCCCCCCCGCCCCTCTATCCCCCCCTTTTTGCAGACATTAGTTTGATTAAAATTGCATGAGCCCACACACGGGCGTGTTTTATTTCATTTATTTATTTCCTCCTGGCAAGAGACCGTTCTGAGGTCCCAGCAAACAGCTCTTCCCTCTGGGAAGGTATCTGGGGAGCACTGGGAGGGGGGTGTAGGGGCTTGGGGGCATTTTTCGCAAAACTTGCTCTCACCAGCGCTTGCAGCCTGCTGCTGTGAGGCTCGTTGCACTGGTGGGACCTGCTTTTCCTGTGCAATGCCAAAAACGAGTGTGTGCTCCCTTGTGGAGAGAGGATGGGAGCCGGAGATGGGGCTGGAGGGGCACAATGGGTACGGGGCTAGCTCTGGACCAAAACAGCAAGTCTTCAATGGAGGCTTTGCAAGTGACCTATGACATCCCTGTGGCTGGGGCATGCATAAGCAGGGGACCATGTGAAAATGAAGTCAAAACATTGAAAATGAGATAAATATAATTTTTGAGCCAGGTTTGGGCACCTGGCTGGCAAGGAGTGAACTTCTTGCTACCACTTACTTGCAACAGCCTTCTGTCTTCTCTAGGAATGTGAGAGCATAATAGGACTTCATGCTCCGGTCCTAATCTACCCCTTGCAAACACAGTACTTTTGAGGATGCTGTGGCAGTGCTGTGTTAAACCTGCCGTGTTCCTTGATGGGCATTCACAGGACAGTGACTTCACCTGATGTCCCCCCGGCACTGACGCTGGCATTGCGTGACACCCCCGTACCTACCTGCCCTGAGGAGGGGTTTTTGGCTGCAAGCTGCTGGCCGCGGCATGGATATGCCCTGTAAGAGGCCGTGCTGGGCTGCATCCACCTTGCAAGGTGAGGTTCCCCAGGTTTGGTGGCAGCGACAGGAACTTTTCGGTCAGCCAGGAGAAGTTAGCATAACAAAGCGGCAGGTGAGAGGAAGGCATTGAATTTCAATCAAGCAGCAGTGGGGGAATGAAATCTCCTTTCTTATAATTCAGGCTCCTGGCTCAGGCATCCCTCTCTTTTACCTTGGAGCAAATCTCCTGTAATGCATAGAAACAGCTCAGCAACTGCAGTCCTGGCTGCCATTGAGGCAGAAGCTGGGGTTTATTAAAGACCTGCACAGCTCTGTAAAAAAATATTTATGATCTTCTTGCACTTAATCATTATAAGTCAAATATTTGAATAGGTAGGGGCAAGCGTTTTGCTAGAATTTGATGATCCCTTTCATATTTATGCTTGGTTACACTTGCTCCACATGTATTTGGATGCTTGGCAGAGGGCAAGAGGGAGGTGAGGGATGAAAAGGACTTACTTCAGAAGGGGAAGATGGGAGCAAGGAGAGATTAGAGGGGAGAAGAAAGCAAAGGAAGGTTAGAAATGATAACAATTAGGCTAGGGGGGACGAAGAAGAGGCAGAAAAATAAAGCTGGGCCTTTGAAGAGACAGGGGATAGACAGGGAAGCCTCTTATTAAAAATTAAATGGTTGAGTCTGAAGGTAAATGAGGAGCCTATAAAGAAACAATAAATAAAAAAGTGGAAGACAGGAAGGAGAGAAATACTTAAAAGGGAAATAAGAGATTTTCACAGGTGTATGCCGTTGAGCATGTCAGCAGAGAAGCTCCATTATCACCTCTAATAAGTGACGGCTACCGGGGGCTTTGTAAAAACAAACAACACCCAAACCTTGCAATTATTTGCTCCTGGGGGTTGTTTCCCGTGTTGTGGTCTGTTGGGCTGTGTCCCAGCGGGATGGCTGGGGGCTCTTCAGGAAGGAGGCAGTGTGCACAGTTTGCTGGGAAGTCCTGTCCTAAAATCTGTATGAACGGTGTAGTAACCAAAGCCCAGGGTCAGCAGCTGTGAACTGCAGGGGTGGAAAGCAGATGTATGACTATTCCTTCAAGGAACAAGGTGGAGTCACGAGGACCTGATTGGTCATAGCTTAAAATAAAAGAAGGAAGAAGACTGGTGGAGGAGACGGGGCTTAGGTTGCTCGTGCTCCCCATGAGCATGTGTCATATCTAACTGAAGTCACCGCAGGGCTGTGCTCAGCGTGGTGTTGGGCACCTCGGCAGCTCTTACAGGAAAAGGATGATTCTGTAGCGACAGGACAAAGAGTGATGGTTTTAACCTTAAAAGAAGGTGGGTTTAGATTGTATGTAAGGAAGAAATTCTTTACTGTGAGGGTGGTGAGACCCTGGCACAGGCTGCCCAGAGAAGCTGTGGATGCCCCATGCCTGGAGGTGCTCAAGGCCAGGCTGGATGGGGCCTTGGGCAGCCTGGTCTGGTGGGAGGTGTCCCTGCCCATGGCAGGGGGGTGGAACTTCGTGGGCTTTAAGGTCCCTTCCAACCCAAACCAGTCTGTGATTGTCAGCCTTCTAGGAATTTTATCTTCCAATTCTTTTTGTATTGTTTGGTGCACTCTCAGCAGTTGGATCTGCATTGGTGTCATGAAAGGAATTGGCCTTTCTCTTGCACCGTATGAGGCAGTGAGTTTGGGATTTGGCCTCTGTATCCTCTCCACAGCCCTAATACCCCCTCCCCCATGCGGGCACCTTTAAACTCCTCAAGTTCTCAAAGTAAACTGCATGGATTGAAGTCTGCAGTAAAAACTATTTTAACATGCAAGTGTAAGAGGCTGCATTAGTTTAACTGAAATCACTTTGCATGGATTTTTCTGGCATAAACCAGTCCTTAATAGATCCAGGATGTCTGGGGATGATCGAGCACTCAAATAAACTTGCAATGAATTCTAAGGGGAAATGGCTTTCTGTCTCTTTTATGTTGTGCTTTGTTTTTTTAGTGATGGTTAGAAGAATGAACATTTTTCTTAAACAAGGGTCATTTTTTGTCTTTTCTGATCATTTCCCAGCTTGTTTATTTTAGGGGAAGTAGGACGCAGCAGTGCTGTGTAATTCATTTTGCTGTAGGATGGTGGCATCTGGAAGCACCGGCCTGGCCAAGCTGCCTGCAGTCTCAGGTGTGAGCCTTTTTCCCATCTATGCAAACTGGCTGCAGCTGGAAAGTATTTCCTAAGGAATTTTTCTCCCAGCTGTGTTGTAAATAGGAAAAAGGCAGGATTTGGGAGCCTTGAGAGTCCAACAGAAACTTCCTTCTCTCATTGATTTCCCCACTCTTCCTGCTGCGCTGTCATGGCACCACGAGCTCTTTGGTCACCCTGGAGTCTGCCAGGGCACAGGAGACCTGAATACCTAATGTGCTCAAGCAAGGGCTCTGGAAAAATATAGAATAATTAAGAAAAAATAAATCTTTCTCATCATTTTAAAGTAGCAGAAAAAGGAACAGGCAAAAGCTATTTTCTTCTTCCTTTCTGAAGGTCGTGTTTACAGGAATTTATCCATGATTTGAAATATGATAGCCTTTAAAACTACCCCACTTTATAAGTCTGCCTTACAGGGAACAAAACTTCAATAGGCAAGGTGGGAGGACATGTCCTAGCTGTGCCAAAAACAATGCTCTCGAGACTACTTTTGGTGTAGACTGTCGTGTTTTTTAATAAGTGGATTAATGGATTAATAGTGGGCTGAGTTTTGGTAAGAGTAGTTGATAGCAGGGTGAATTTTGGTAAGAGCTATTTTATAAAAGAAAGAAGAAAAACATGAAGAGAGGGACTAGTAAAACTTGTTTTCCTGTTGGGTTGTTTGTGGTTGAATTCCTAGGTATCTGATGAAGTGCAATCATTGCTATTCCTTGATTGGGATATTCCCAATGCTTGTCTTCCAGTTTATCTCTTTGGTATCTGAGGTTTGAACAACCACTGCATTCTTCTCCTCAGAGAAATAGTTCTACGTGGTGGGTATCTCCTATGCTTCTCCAGCTATTTCATGAACCCTGTGAGGACTTATTCTGGGACTCTCCATCTCTCAGCGTTTGAGAGCTGTTGCCACACTCGAAGTTGCCACTTTCTGAAGTGAGGTGAGAGGCAGGCAGGCGTGCTCACACTGTCATCCCATGCTCTCGTTTTGTTCAGCCGGGGCAGAATGGTGATGCTCCTGCAGAGCATGCACTGCAAATAGCAAACCTCACCACCCGGGTACCAAGCTCTGCTCAGGGACTGCGCTCTAGCTGGCTCCCGTGCCTCCGGGTGGTACTAATTGTGAGATCAGCCAAGCTCCCCTTGTGTGGCAGGAGAAAATCTATGAAATGGGTTGTGGGTCCATGCGCCTGCCCTGAGTTAAATAATTAATCTGCTCTGACAATTTGCCATTGGTGTCCTCTGCTTTCAGCAATGAGATGATCGCTCGCATCGACTGATCAATCATAATTCTCCAGATCGACCTGTGTTGATTTCCAGTTCTACTTGCTTGCAAAAAGGCCACTTGGATGAGGCAATTGTGAGAAGTTCCCCCCCCAGACGGTACAGAGCAAGGGTGACATAAGACTGCGTATCTTATCAGGCTCCTAATACATTCTTTATTTGCATGCCATAGCTCATCTGCACGAGAGATCTTGGGCTTTCAAACTTTTGAAAGGTGCTTGTGAGACAAGCCGTTATCTCGGAACAGGAGAGGGTGAACAGGCAGTAAGCAGGCTCAGCTTCAGGCGGAGATCTGGCAGCATTGGTGGCGTTTCTGGATGGAAACATCAGTGGCTGAAGCTTTACAAGAAGATCTTTCCTGTTCCTGTCTCCTTGAAGCTTGCATATCTGTAGGAAGATGTTAACTTGAGGGTATCTGCCAGCAAGAGGAAGTCATAAAAGGTAGTGATACAAGAAGACACTGTCCAAGGGCACTGCTACAGTGAAATGGCTGCAGTCTCCTGTCTTTTCCCTATTCCTGTTCTAGAGTCTCTTCAGGCTGATGTGAGCTGGCGACGTTTCCCTTGCTCTGTGCCTTCCCCAGCCCTCTGAGCACGCAGCAGCCAGCAGAGCATCTGCTGCTCTTCCTGGGCTGGTGTCTCAGCTGGTGAAACTCCACAGCCTGCCTCCGCTGAGGGTACGCACGGAAGCAGCCACGCAAGTGAAATGCTTTGTGCTGGTCATTTTGCCATTTACCTACAGGGTAGCGAATAGCAGCTGGGAAGCTGACAGCTTTCAGCGCCTTTTGCACTCTGATGCGGTGGTGAAACAGGCACTGATGGGGAAAAATGGAGCTGTCTGGAGACCTGGGGACAGCAGTGTGTCAGCTGTGTTTGGCTCTCACTCAGTAGCTTCACCAGCAGAAGGCTGGAAACACTATAAATAAAATCCTGGATTCTGCAGGAGTCAGTGGTATCGATCCTGCGCTGGAGACATCGTGGAAACTTCCTATTTACTAGTTTATTCTTGACTTATTTTCATTGCTGCTTTTTTCGTTTGTTTGTTTGCTGTAATGCATTACTTTGATACAGTCTGTGCCTTTGGTTTAATAATAGGTGCACCAAAAATGTATTTTCTTTATTTTGATGTGCAGCTCATTTCCTGAATGCTTATTTTAAAATGCCTCCTGGCTCTGTACTGCAAAGGATTTGGGATATCCTAGAAAATCTGGGGTACTGACCACTAGAAGACCTTACATGTATTTTGCAAGACCCAAACTTTTGCCTTCTGTCCATAACCATCAGTTGTGTGTGTCTGTGCTGCTGGCTCTGAGCAAGCCATCTTTCTGTGGGGCTCCTCGCCTCGTGGGGGTCTCCTGATGAGCAGGGCTCTGCGGTTGGCATGGGTTGAGAAGCAAACAGTGACTGTAAAGCTGGAGGAAGGGTCCAGCTCTTTCTGCAGTGGGTGCTGCATTTCAGCATTTAGCATTTGTTGTGCGAGACCACCTGGTGGCTGCTCTGTGGCTAAGTCTGCTGTCAGTGAGAGTTCATTGGGGTTGCACCAAGCTTTTACTCTTCCACAGCAGTGAAATTTCCCCCAGACAGACGTCCGCATAAGAGCGGTCCAAGGGCCGTGGCAGGATGCAGCTGCAGGGAGGGCTTTGCTGCTGGCTTGTGCCTCAAGCTGGGAGGAAGCTCACTAAGGACAGAATGCAGGACCTTCGATCTTTGTGAAATGAGACACCAACAAGCCACAAAAATAGTTAGAATATATAATTTGTACAGCAGGAGCTATTGAGTTTCTGCCTGCCTGGTTTAGGAGCCACTACCTGAGACATGGCAAGCAAAAGGATTTCTTTGCGTGCCTTGCCAGGGCGATGCAGAACTTGATGACAGAGAGCCTTCGTTGTTCCTGTCAACTCATTCTTGCTCGTAGCTTTCCCACTGCCTGTCATCTTCATCTCCTTCGAGCGTAGCACAGGTTGTAGGGAAAAGTGGTGTCCCCTTCTGTAGCTGTGGGGGTGCTTGTAGTCGGTGCTTCTCTACAGGGAGAGCAACTCGGTGGTGGCCAGCTGTCTTTGAGGTGATAACCAGAGAGGTCAACAGAAATCTGGGAGAAGGGAAGGGCACTGGGTGCTTTGAAATGCCCAGATCAATGAGTATAAAAATGAATATATTTTTAAAAATTTCAATATAAAGATGGCAAGCACACTCATGCATAAAGTCAAGTGGCTGTGTGTGCCAAAGTAGCTTTCCCAGAGTAGTTGACAGCTACGCTGGAGCAGCTGAACGCTTTACACAGTCTGAAAATGCACTTCCAAGCACGGCACTTTGGGTCCTGTCTTCCTGTCCTTATCCCCTGTTCCCCAGATCACCACCACCTAAACTAGAAGAAGCTTGGAGCAGGAACAGCTTAAAGAGGAGAGCTCGCTATTGCCAGGCATGTAAGAGGCAAAATTATAGAAGTACAGTAGAAGGAAAGTCTTAAGGAAAATGGATTTGCAGTGGTGGACATTACCTGGGTTTATCTGTGCAGCCTGTTTTTGACGGCAGAAGTCTGACACTGTTTGGCTGAATTTGCATTGCTCGTCTCAGTTCTGTTTCCTGCAGTCTTTAGTGCAGGAAGAGAGCAGGTGTTCCTCGTGGTTGGAGAGCTTGGACTCCATCCTGCAAGAGCCAGACCGTGCCTTTCATTCATCACAGGGGTGCTAGCTTCAAAATAACACTCCTGGGCTGCCAAAGCCTCGCTGGAAGACGGTAGCTTGGAAATATCCAGAAGAACCAACGTCCTGCATTCCAGCTCCCAGAAATCCCCCGGCTCACGCTGACCCGTGGCTCGGTAGATGGCCCGCTGTCTGGGGAAGATGTATGTTTGTGTGAAGTGTTACAAACAATTCCCATACTTGGAACGGGACCGTTAGAAAAGATTCCTACCGTTAGTTTGTACAGGGGATTTTTTTGTTCTCAGATTTCAAAACTTTCTCTGTTCTATTTATGTGCCACCCTGTGTCTGTCGGCAATCTGCTTAGAGACAAGCACGAAGAAGACGCGGTTCTCATCTCTCCTTCCCCATCCATGCGGCAGAAAGCCAGCATTTTTACTTCATCTTCCCATGGGAACTTAAGACCCAGACCAGGGCTGAACGGAAATTAGGGCTGTAAAATAGAATAAAACCTAATTCCGTCCTTCCTTCGTGCTTTGTTTGCGGGGACTGAAATGCTCTGCTCGTGTGCTCAGCAGGAAGGCTGTGTTAGAGGGGATGGACAGGTCAGGGCAGGAGATCCAGGGCCAGCATTTTGGAAGCACACACTGCTTGCCCACCTGTGCTGCTGACTTGTGCGTGATGCAAAGCGCTCTCCCCCACTGATCAGTGCCGCTTTGATGGTTGATGTGTTGGGTTGTAGGGATCATGCTGGTCTGCACTAGATACATGGCACAGGGATCCATGTTCTCAGTTTGGAGCCTTGAGAGGCCTTAATTTAAAAAATGCTCGCAGGAATCCTCTCCCAAGTACATCTTGGCCTGGGTTATCTTCCACCAAAGGGAAAAATAAATCGCTGCTGCCAACCTCAGAGCGCAGCTGGACAGCACGTGGGACAGGCCGGGTCCCAGGAGGCAGGCGGGAGCAAGGGACCTGGTGGGACTCAGACCTTCGTGATTGCCTAAACGAAGGAAGCGCAGCTCTTAACAAGCTCCCCTTGACCTTCTGTGTGATCTCTGCCGCGCTCCTGAAAGGCAGACGCTAGTCTCTGCGAGCAGCTCCGCGCTCTTATCTCCGGTGCTGCTCCTTCTCTTACGTGCGCAGGCGGAGGAGAGAGAGAGAGGAGAATGAGAATCCTCCTCGAAAATTGATTGTGGGGAGGAACGGCCCACCTGCCTGAAACACCACAAACATGATTACAGCCCCTGGGGAATGCGGCCTGAGATGTGCTGTGATTGTTTTGAAATGATACCGCGCGGCTCCCTCCCTGCGCAGCTGTTTGTATCGCCTGCCCGCCCGCCCCGAGTACGCTGGGCTGAACGAAATAAGGCTTTAAGAAAAAAAATGCTGAAAAGAGGATTTTCTAAGCTTTCCACTTCTGTCATTTCTTACCTGCGGCTTCTGAGGTGTAAAACATTAAGACAGCAATGCCTACACAGCTTCAGAGGAGCCCGCCCGGGCTGTGTCAGCTCCTCGGCTCGGTGCGTGCTGGCTATGTTTTTGTCCTCCCCGGCTGTTCCGCAGGTCGGGGAGGCTGGGGCTTAGCAGGTTACCCTGTGCCAGCTGAGCCACAGAAAATTCCCACATCCCTGCTCTTAGCTCTCAAGTGTTGTTAAGTAAAACACATCAGCTTAACCCTGGGTGAAAGAGGTACGTGCCGATGTGCTCTGCCCTTGTATTTGCGGTGGCTTAGGCTTGCATTAAGCTGCGGGAGCTAACCGGTGGCTCTCGGGCTTGGGATCAGAGGGAGTGCTAAACCCTCAAAAAGGTGAGTTTCTGAAAGAGGGAGGGAGAGGGGGGGAGAGGGATTTGGGAGCGGATTCACCTTGACTCACTGCTGGAGCCAACTGCCTCTGCTGGCTGTCACCCAGCTGCCTGCGGGGCTGGGTCTTACAGGGGGACGGGGGCACAGGCAAAGCCACGGAGCAAGGCTGCAAAAAATAAAATTAAGTGTGCATGTGCAAGGGATTAGAGGCTTCCCTCAATGCTGTGGCTGGGAAGCGAAGGCAGGCCTGGGAAGAGCTTGTGCTGTCTGTACCCCTCGACATGCCCAGCTCTTGAGATCTTTGGTTGTGTGTGTTGTTTTTTTTTCTTTTAATGAGGCCACTTGAACTTCTCCTCTTAAATTAGCTGTCCTAATAACCAGATGCTCCTCGGAGTGTTTTGGGACCGGGTGGATGTAGAGAGGCGAAGCAGCTCCCTGACAGGAGCCTCCCCAGCTCCCCACCTCTGCAGGGAGCAGAGGGGCTGCGTGGCCCTTGGGGCGTGCGATGGGGTGGCTCGGGCACGGAGACACGTCCTGGAGCGGGACCAGGTTGTGCAATGGGTCCTGCTCCCGCGGCACGGGAGGGCGAGGGACGGATAGCATCAAGGATAGCATCGAAGGCACGTGGGGCAGGGCGGGTGTGACTAACGGGCCCGGCAGCAACAAAGGAGAAGTTCAGGCCCTGAGAGGGGAAGCTGACCTAATTTCAAGTTTACATGTCCTCTATGCGATTCCCTTTCCCCCTTTCTTCTACTTCTTGTTGTTTCTTTTGTTTTTCTCTGCCCTTTCCCACTGGCTGCCTGAACTCGTCCAGTTGCTTTGAGAGATGCATTTCTGTCGGTGTAATCACTCCAGCCAGTCATTAACGTACAAACAAGGCTACTATTGTAATCTGAGGATTTATTGCTGCTGCTGTGAAACAACTGCCATGCCATCTTACTTAACTCTTCAGTTCCCCCGCGGCCTGCTGGCAGCAGCTGGGTCGGTGCTTCTCAGCCACCTTCCCTTTAAAGCCGTTTTTAACAACCCTGTGTCTCAGACAAGACGGTGCAGGTTGGGCTTTACCGAAGGAAAGTAATCCCCTGCCCAACCAGATTATTAACAAACACTTGTGCGTTTTCCCCGTGGTACCAGAAACCCGTCGTTACGTGCAGGTCGGCAAGGAAGAGAAATTTGGAGAGTGTTTCCCTCCCTGGGCTGCAGGATCCGGAGCTGTTACTGGAAAAGCTTGCTGCTTTCTCTGAGCTGACCTTTTGGGTTGGCTGTTGTAGGAGCTCTGTTCTCCAAATCGTGGGGCATTGCCTTGTCCCCATGCCGCTCTCTGGCATGATGCAGGAGTTGAGGTACACCCCTGGCCCCTGCCCGTTTCTCTTAAAACTCAGGCAAGTCAGGGACATTACCAGCAGCATGGTCTGCTCGGTTTTGTCCCCTTGTGGAGGTGACGTCTGGGGGGTCTTTGTTGCTTTTGCAGCATAGCCCAGCATGTGTTTTCCTCCTGAAGGCAGTACAGGTGGGAGGTGCCCGGAGTGCTGCAGCAGGTAGGGATGGCATGTGCAGATAATTGCCTGGAATGAGGGCTGGAGAGGATTCCGCTGCTCATCTAGATAGCTTTTCAGCCTTATCACCGCCTCCTGCCGCACGCATGCACACGTATTTGGATCCCGTAAGGAACGGAAATCAGCAGCAGCAGGGTGAGGAATGGGGCTCCCCTGGTGCTTGCTGCAGCTGGGCGAGGGCAGGTCCCTTCCAGCTGCTCCTCTAGCCTCGGGGCAGCTCTGGTGGTGGACCCCCATCTTTCCTTACACTGCTGGCAGCGGCAGCGGCGTGCCTGATGCAGAGATAATCACAGAGTCCCTGCACCATGCACTGCTGCTCTCATTCCCGTTAGTGTTGTCGCTTGGTGCCCGCCAGTGCTCTCCTCCAAAGTGGTGGCGTTGGCACCGCGCTTCGTCTTGAGCAGCTTGCTTCTGTCTTGCAAGCACAACCAGAGGCATCGGGGAAGGAGGCTGGTGGCACTGAGCTGGGATCCCCGCGGGGCAGCAAGATGTCACGGGGCAGATGGAAACATAACTCTTGCACTAATTCCTTTCAAAATCCAGAGCAGTATTTCTCAGCCAAAAGCAGCTCCCTAGGAGCAGGGAGTGTGTGTATTTGTTCTTCCTAAATAGTTCACACTTGACACTTGGCAAGCGTCGCTCTATCCAGACGGCAGGAGGTGGGCAGTTGGGGACACGAGGTAGCACCACGCAGCGCCTCTAAAGCAAGCCAGAGGGTAAAAGCAATAATGAAACCCAAGGGAAGAAGAGGCTGGTGGGTTTTTGCTTGGCCCTCGAGACGGCTGTGTATGGCTGTGCTGACTACCCTGTGTAAGTTGTTTTTTTCCTGAAGAGCCTGCAGGGTAAGGCTGCTGTGGTGGTAAGTGATTTTTACCAGCTCGGGGCTCTGGCTCCCAGCCTGTTGCTCCTCGTGCATCACCTAACAAGGAAATGGTATCCCGGGCAGGTTTGCTGCCTTGCCTGAGAGTACACAAAGCGTTGGAAGCTCTCTGATCTGTGTCAGCGTGTAACGGCTTTGCAGTCCTACTCCATGGGGGTGATTGGCGTTTTGGATACCCAAGAACAAACCAGAGCCAGCCTAGGGAAAGGGGACACCTGGGTCATCTTTGTCCACGTGAGGTAGGGTTCATCTGGAACTGGGGCTGGTCCTGGGGCCTTGGAGGAGAGCGTGTTGGAGAGCTTTTGCTGCGTACCGAGTCCAGGCCAGGGAACTCCAGTCCCTGCTCCAGGTGAACGTAAGCCGGTTCCTTATCCTGAAGTTAACACCTTAGTTCCCAATCTGTAAGTACTTCTGTGTAGCTCACCGGGTGCTCCTCACTGAGGTGAGGCCCCACGTTACTGAGGTGTCTGTATCTGAGGGGGGTTGGCTGGAGCTGCGTGCACAAGGGGAGAGGGGAGCACCTCCAGCTCCTTCCTTCCTCCTCCTCCTCCTCCTCGTGGCAGGACACTCAGACTGTCCCTGGCTGGGCCCCTGACACCCTCTAGTGGCAATATCGACGTTTAATATTTCAGAAACTTGAATCTTGGGGGCTGCGAGCATCCCCGCTGCAGCAGCTGGCGGCTCAGGGGCTAGTAGGAGATGCTGCCTTTCTCTCCGACTCCTGCCAGCTGGGAGCAAGGGGAGGCCAGGCTGGGTTTGGGGGAAGCACGAGACAGGCTCCTGGGTGGCATGCTGGAGAGAGGGGAAGAGGAACTGCGTAAGGCAGAGAGGGCAAGGGTGGGAGCCGGTCCTTGTGGCTGTGAAGGCAGCCTGCCGAGAGCATCCCCACACCAGGCTGGTTCAAGATTACAGCCTCAGGGCTGTGTGAACCCCAAAGGCCGTACTGATTCATCTAACGGGGAGGATATGGTTGGATTTTTTTGTTTAACCAAAAGAGTGCAAGGAGTGCAACACAGAGTGTTGGGCATTATCATAGTCAAATTACAGCCTCCAGCACGCCGCCGCCTCCGGGTTTTTCTCCAGGAATGCATTTTGTGATAGCTGCGGTGTCGGAGATGCTAACCCTCCCTCCAGGTCGTGACCTGGAAATATGAAGTCCAGTTGGCGAAACGGTGCCTCTGTCAGCCTGTAAGCAGCTTGGGGAATGGGGTGGCAAGCGAGACATGGCCATGGTCCTCCCCTCTTCCCTTCCCACCGTGGGAGCCGTGCTTCCTGGGGCAGCCGCTGCCGCGGGCTGTGCATGGGGCCCGTGCTGGGACAGGCTTCCTCTTGTCAGCCCGGGCAGCGGGCGGCTCCGTGCCTTGCAGGGCTCTCAGACTGGCTGCGGGAAGGATGGGCAGGGTTTCTTTGCAGAGTGCTGCTTTCACCCTACGTACCGGCACCGGGAGGCTGATGTAGCAGGGAGCTCTGCCTTTGAAGCAGCTCAGTGGGAAAGTAACTCCAGCAAGACGGGGATGGGGTTTAATTTACCTAACCGATGTGAAAATAAGGTTACGAGAGCCCGTGACCGCAGGGCAAAGAGCAAGGAGCTGCACCGCTCTGGAAATAATTTGGAAAGGTTTGAAATGAGAAATGTAAATCTCCTCGTGCAGGCGTGGCGAGCTGGGGAGTTTGGCTGCCGGCTGTGATCACCGCTTTGCCTGGAGTTGGAGGGAAGAGGGGAGAGGAGAAGTGAGGCAGCTCCTGGCTGGCACGGGACGGCGTGGCCAGAGGCTATTGCTGAGCTTGGGCAAGGAAGATGAGGGGATGGGAGGCAGGAGGTGACGTGGCTGCGGGGATGGGGGCAATGGCCATAAATGAGTCTTACCAGGTATTTTCCGTGCTGGGACAGTAAATTCCCTGATATGCTTGGTCAAAGCAAATGCTCTGGGCTGAGCTGGATGAGAAAAAAATCCCTTTCATTTACTCCATCCTGTGGCTTCTTTCCTCCCTCCTGCTTTGAATTTTCTGCCATAAATAATGCCAGCGGTTGTCCTCAGGGCAACTGATTGCTTTCCGTAGCAGCGCCTGAATGAAACAGATGCAGCTTTTGGCAACGTAACCAATTTTGTCAGATCCTCCAGTGTTGTCAATGAAACTGAGCTGAGATGTGTTAATTATATTCCGCTGGAGCATGGTGAAACCGTGGGCATTAACAGGTTCACTGGCGCTGCCTTGTCTGCAGACTTGGAGAGGAGGCTTGCCGTATCCTCTCCATATGATGTTTCTTGAGACAGCAAAATTTATAAATAGCTCTTTTTAAGAAAGCCTGCCTTCTAGTAGCGGGACCTCCTGCTACAATCGAGATGCTTGCTAAAATTAAGCAAATCTGCGGTGATGCAGGGTTTTTTTTCATCCTAATTTTAGTGGCTGTTTGCTGTAAATCCAGCTGTGTGATCTTTTCTGCTGTCACTCATGGGCTGCAGGTATTTGGGAATGATTGTCTTTTTATTTGGGGCTAGATACGAGCTGGCAGGCCTTTGCTGATCCTCGTGATTAAGTACAACCATTGGCCCCTCTCCTGGGTCAGCGTTCCAGCGTTCCTAACCCTAACGCTGTGCTTCTCCGCCCCCCTTTGCTGCAGTGATCCCCGACTCGCTGCGAGTGACCGCCGTCCCGCAGACGCTGCACAAGGTGGAGCGCGACTCCCTGGAGCTGAAGTGCGAGGTGTCCAAGAGCACGGCCCAGCACAGCCACGTCTCCATCGCCTGGTACCGGCAGCGAGGCGGCGAGGCGCCTGTGGAGGTCATCTCCCTCAGCCGCGATTTCGTCCTGCGGGCCGGGGGCACCTATGCCCAGCGGCAGGCCACGGGGGACGTTCGCTTGGACAAGGTGGGCGAGACCACCTCGAAGCTCACCATCTACAACCTCCACCCGTCAGATCAAGGCGAGTTCTATTGCGAGGCGGCTGAGTGGATCCAGGACCCGGACAAGTCGTGGTATGCCATGACCCGCAAGCGTTCTCAGGGCACCATCGTCAACGTGCAAGCCACCGGTCAGTGTCTCCTCTCTTTCCTTGCTTGTCTGGGTGGTGGGAAGAAGCGGAGGAGGTGGAAAACGGGGCTGTGTGTTGTTAGATGGCTTGGGTGCTGACCCAAGCAGGGAGTGATGCACACCACAGTTTTTACCATTTAAACAAATGAGTGTGCAGGGCCAGCTGCAGAGCTGCCCTAGGTCCGATCACACCTAACACTGGAGCAAGGCCTGCAAAGCCATGCATGGTCGGGGACTTGAGTGCTTCACACTGTGGTTCTCTCTTGACTCTGTGGGGTTTGTGGTCTCGTCAGATAAGCCCAGTTGCCTCTTGGGGTGCACCCATGGAAAGCAGCTGTTCCTGGGAGGGTTGCGGAGGTCTCTCACTGCTGGTTACCCAGGTGGGGCCAGGCTAGGTCCTCTTCACTTGGCACTGCTGAGACCTGGACCAGTGGTATCTTCTACCACACCCCAGCAAGGGGGCTTGGTGGCAGCCCCTGTTGTCTGACATAGCCAGTGGTCTGGGCTGAAATGGGAGCTAAGGCATACACCTTACGCACCTGGTGCTAGCACAGGCAATGAGGATTTGGGGAAGTGAGGAGATAAGAGTGACACATCCGAAATTTAAAACTTCGAGCGAACACTTCTGTATTGCCTGAGGCCTGTTTGCAAGTCAAAATCCTTCTCCCAGCCAGCAGCACAGGTTCCTGCTAAGGATCTAAAAACCCAGATGAGCTCTTTTGTCCTGTCTGATATCCCTAAAAGCCCTGCCTTTCAGCCCCAGCAATCTGGGATGAGTAGGACTGGGCTCCAGCTCACATCCCACAGTGCTGCTGGATCCCAGTGTCAGAGCAGAGCGGCTCCCAGGAGGAAGGGCTGGGGAAAAGGCAGTTTGGCTGGGGAGGCCTTGCAGCTTTTGCCTCTTACGGCCAAAGCAAGCCGCTCATCCCTCCACCTGGAGGTGCACATGCCCAAGGGGTGGTGACCACACAGTCTGGCAGGTTGCAGACACCTTGCATGAGGTGTGCTGCTCTCCAGGTGGGCTTTGGCACACTGACGTGAGCTGGTCTGTCTCTCCCCAGATAAGGAATTCAGTGTCCGGCTGGAGACGGAGAAGCGGACGTACATCGTGGGCGAGCCAGTGGAGTTTCGGTGCATCCTGGAGGCACAGAATGTCCCTGACCGCTACTTTTCCATCTCCTGGGCCTTCAACAGCTCCCTCATCGCCAGCCTGGGGCCCAACGCCGTGCCGGTGCTCAACAACGAGTTTGCCCAGCGCGAGGCCCTGGGCCAGCTCAAGGTAGCCAAAGAAAGCGACAACGTCTTTGTGCTGAAGATCTACCGCCTCCGCCTCGAGGACAGTGGCAAGTACAACTGCCGGGTGACCGAGCGGGAGAAGACTGTGACGGGGGACTTCATCGACAAGGAGAGCAAGCGGCCCAAGAACATCCCCATCACTGTCCTGCCGCTCAGTAAGTAGAGACCTGCCCGCTCCATCCCGGGGCACTGCTCTGCTGGGCAGCTAGCTGGTGAGGCTGTGGTGTGTCCTGCTCAAATCAGACTTCGGAAGGGGAATGGGGAGGAAAAGAGTTTGTGTGCTGTAGAGGCTTGAAATCCCAAGCGGCAAGGCTCTTTGGAGGGGAAGGGGGACAGTAGAGCAAGGGGGATTGCGCTGCTCGGGTTCATGAGTGGGGAAACGTGTCCCCACCTTGTGGTCTTGAGGTGAAGGTGTGTGTGACAGCCTCTGGCTTGCTCCTCTCACCTCCACCCTCTGCACGAAGCTTGGCACCCTGGAGTATTCAGCAGGCATAAGAGCTGCTCTGGGTTCCTGCCAGTTGAGGCTGTTGTTCAGCTGTCGTGCAAGGCACTGGGGTTGCTCCCTGTGCTGGGAGAAACCAAAGTTCACCTGCTCCTCAAGCCCCAGTTTGCTCTTCAGCATGGAGCC
This sequence comes from Nettapus auritus, assembly GCA_011076525.1. Classification (NCBI taxonomy): domain Eukaryota; kingdom Metazoa; phylum Chordata; class Aves; order Anseriformes; family Anatidae; genus Nettapus; species Nettapus auritus. Next base: position 96,020,788 of record CM021765.1, read on the forward strand.
CTGTTGTGGTCACTGTGTGTCTGCCAACCCTGGTGAAAACAGCCCTGCCAGAGGCTCGCCTGAGTGCCTTTTGTGCTTATCAGACAAATGTGATAAATATATGAAAGGCAGGGTGAGAGAAGAGGGTCAACTGACTCATTCCTCCTTTGTTTTGCTCTCTCAAACTCAGGTAGCTGCAGCATGGCGAGCCAGGCAAGTGTTGCCCAGGTTACCCTAGCTGCAGGGTTTGACCAAGCAGATGGGAAGCTGACAGAGGATTTTGTGCAGCATTTGTCTCCTGTCTCTTAGGCTTGTAGGGAAATACAGCCCTTTCCTCAAGCTTTTTTTTTCCCTCCTCATTTCTCCAAAAGCAATTCTAATTCTTTTCTCTCTTACCAATATTTGGTCTCATTTGTTTGGCGCTGAAAATTAGTTAGAAATCTTGCACCGGACAATTGTCTAAAATGCAATACTTCTAGGCAAAGCCACCTTTCAGGCAGATTTCATTCCTGAGGTTTCGTAAATCACCAGCTCTAGGAACAAACGTGATTTTTCAAGGGTGCTAAGTGTCCATAACTCCGACGGAAGACGGCAGGAGTAACCAGCACTCAGTATCTCTGAAAAATGAGCCGTAACGTCTCTGGGAACCTCAGGATAACATTTTTTTTTGATGTTGCCAAACATTGATAGCTACCTCTAGTGTTGAGAGCGATGGGAGTTTGCGAAAGCTTCTCCCAAAAGGTGTTACAGAAATGGACGTGGCAAGATGGTAATCAGATTGACACGATTTGCAAAGCCCAGGGAGCTGGAAGCTTTTTCTTGGCAGAGTCGGTCGCATGTGGTGCATGTTGTAGCAGCACAAATTCCCTCAAGCTTTGCTGAGACCCCAGCCTGGACCTGCGAACAGAAGACACAGCAATGCCTCCTGAGCCATAGGCAGAGATTTTTCCCAGCTTTGGCCGACACCTGCTTTGAGTGTGCAAGGCACCAGGAGCAGCTTGCTGCCCACAGACTGTTTTTGGATGTGGTCACGCGTGAACTTAAGACGTGCCTGGACCCACATGCGTGGGCAGTTTCCTGCACCTGGTAAAACACCTCTCTGGCCAGCAGCGTCCTTGCAGACCGAGAAGTGCCGAGTGTGTATCATCTCCCCTGTGTGTGTGCGTTTCTCTCCTTAGAGACCAGCATCTCCTTGGAGATTATCAACAACGCCAGCAGTGTCTTGGAGGGGGAGAGCCTGCGCTTTGGCTGCAACGTGCGCTCAGGCGTGGGGCCCCAAAGCCGCCTCTCTGTCGCCTGGCAGCTGGTGGACAAGCAGAACCGGCGCAGCGAAATCGTGCGTCTGGATCGGGACGGCACCCTGCAGCCCGGCCCGTTGTACGCCGAGCGCAGCAGCTACGGCGGCATCCAGATGGAGCAGGTCCGGCCCGGCTCCTTCACCCTGGAGATCTTCAACAGCATCAGGGCAGACGAGGGCCACTACGAGTGCCGGGTGGCCGAGTGGACGCGGACACTGGATGGGGAGTGGCAGATGGTTGGGGAGCGGCATACTGGTACCCCAGTGTCCATCACTCCTCTGGGTGAGTACTCAAGGTGTGGGGGCTGTGGGGCCATGCGCCCCACGAGCCTGGCTCAGTCCAGAAGGTCACCTAAAAATACCTGGGGCTGCTCTCAGCACTCTGCTTGCCAGTGAAATGGAGGCACCAGCAGCCCTCCTGCAGCTCCTGCGAAGGCTGGTGCAAAACGTCTCCGTGTCCAGTTGCATTTGAGGGCAAAACCTGAGGGGTGGCTGTGGCAGGAGCAAAGCAGGGGATGGCTGATGAAAGCCAAGGAGAGAGACTGCCAGTGTTGTGATGCCCTCTGAAGGGGGGCACCATGTCCCAACAGCCTGGGCTGTGGGAAGCGAGGTGGTGGTGCTCCATCAACGGCCAGTGGGAGTCAAAGCCTCCTTGCATGCTCTGGGCAAACCTCGTCTCAGCTCACCAGACTGGGAGAGAGAAACAGAGGGCATCTGTTGGCCCAGCCACCAGAAATCATGAGCATCTCCAACAGCATGAGAAGTCCTCAGGAGCTGTGAATCAGGACCGGTCCTCGCTGCCTCTGCCGAGAGGCCCTGAGCAGCTGACCCGGGACTGAGCCCAACTAGAGGCCATGATCGTTGTGGCTGGTACTCTGCTCTGCCAAATAACTCCTCTGGTTCAAACACAGCAAAATGACATCAATTTAGGAGAGGGCAGTTAGGACATTAGAGATTTTGCATAGATTGTGAATTACTTGGGCCTTGCGCAGGCCTTGCTATATTAAGCCCTGGACAGGTTCCTAAAGTTCTCTGCAGGAGACTGAAGAACTGATGAATATTCCTGCAAGGTCCCTGATTTGCAGAATGCTAGAGTTATAAACAATTAGTACGTGCTATTCAAAAGTCAAGAAAGATTTTTTTTTTCAATTCTCCACAGTATTAATCTTAAGATTTGGCAAAATTTGTGAGAGACCAGACTTTAAAGTCATATAATATTCTGATTAAAATCTTGCTTTTTTTTCCTTTCCTCCCCTTCACTTTTGACCTTCTTTCAGAGGCTGTTCTGTCTAGAGCTAGAAACCATTGCTCTATAGGTTTCAAAAGCAGGTAGGGATGTTAGTTTGTAAAGAACTCAAGGCAGATTCTCAGCTGGTTTCAACTGAGTCTTTGTCTTGAGGTCAGTGGCATTTGGCCTCTTGTAAGTCCATGTGTTGGCCATTCTCTTTACTTTGCAACTTGTGGAGGTTTGTTGGGATGGAAGAGGGAGTACAGTGGTAGATGAAGTGATGAGATTTTAAAATGCATCACTTTCACTCTTGCTGAAATTTAAGATCAGCAATTGGAAATTGATCAGCAGTTCCAGAAGATGGGATTTGAAGGTAATTGACCCCCCACCTCTGTCCCTTGTCCCAGAGAAATTTCTGACTGTCACATTATGTCAAGTACTAAGAAATTCCAAAGTCCTCTTTCTACAACTAACAAAGCTGTAGTAGCTCAGTAACATTTAGTGATGAAAATACCAAATATTGTTTTCTTGCTGCTGAATCTGATATTTTTTGTTCAGATTAATGCTTCTGAAGTGTCTCGAGAAACTAGAATGGAAGGTGCTAAGAAAGAGCAAGAGAGGTTTATTGCTACAGAAAGTGCTAGTAAAAAAAATGCAGTAAATTTAGTGACACTCACATTTCAAGTTAAGGTCTAATCGTTTGCCAGTCTGGCAGGGTAAAAAACTCTTTAGCTGAACCAGCACAGATAATGTTCAAACCCATAAATCTATCGACAGTGTGGTTGTGAAGCAACAGCCAGAAGAGAGATGTGCTGTCAGATGATACCAGATGTCCCTGAACTTTTGAGGATCTCAAGTGCCCAACAGGGATTTTAGTCCCTGGCAGATGGGAAGGAAGAGGCAGACACTCTGAAATCTGTGGGTAGAGGAGGGCAGGCTGGGTGAGGGGGTTCTGGTATGTGGGGAGGGTTCTGCTACATGGGGAGATCTTGCACAAAATGTGCCCACTTACATGTGTGAATGCTCTCCTTTTGTATGAATTCCCTGGTAAAATTATGGAGAAGATTATTCTGGGAATTACTGAAAAACACCTGAAAGACAGTGCAGTCATTGGTCACAGCCAGCTTGGGTTCATTAAGGGAAAGTCCTGTTTAATGAACTTTATTTCCTTTTATGACAAGGTTACCCACCTAGCTGACTGAGAGAAACCCACTGATGTAATCTTTTTGGACTTCAGCAAAGCTTTCCATGCTGTTTCTCACAGTATCCTTCTGGACAAAATATCCAGCATACAGCTAGACAAATACATAATGTGATGGGTGAATGATTAGCTGATAGGTTGGGCTCAAAGGTTTATAGTAAATGGGGTTACATCAGGCTGGCAGCCAGTCACTAGTGGGGTTCCCCAGAGCTCCATTTGAGGGCCAGTTCTCTTCAATGTTTTCATAAATGACTTGGATGTAGGAGTTAAAGGTATACTAAGTAAGTTTGTGGACAATGCTAAACAGAGAGAAGCTGCTGACTCCCTTGAGGGTAGAAAGGCCTTGCAGAGAGATCTTGACAAATTAGAGGGCTGGGCAACCAAGTGCATGAAGTTTAACAAGAAAAAGTGCCAGATCCTGCACCTGGGAAGGGGCAATCCTAAATATATGTACAGACTGGGGGATGAGAGGCTGGAGAGCAGCCCTGTGGAAAGGGATCTGTGTGTTCATGTTGACAGCAAGTTGAATAGGAGTCAGAAGTGTGCCCTGGCCGTCAGGAGAATCAGCCATACCCTGGGATGCATCAGGCATGGCATTGCTTGGTTGAGGAAGGGATTGTTCTGCTCTGTTCTGTACTGGTGTGGCCTCACCTTGAGTGCAGCACGCAGTTTTGGGTGCCACTATGTAAAAAAGACATAACTGTTAGAGAGTGTCCAAAGGAGGGCTACAAAGATGGAGAAGGGCCTAGAGGGCAAGGCATATGAGGAGCTGGGTTCCCTCGGTTTGCTCAGCCCAGAGCAGGGGAGGCTGAGGGGAGGCCTCATGGCGGCCTGCAGCTCCCTCACGAGGGGAGCGGAGGGGCAGGCGCTGAGCTCTGCTCTCTGGGGACAGCGACAGGACCCAAGGGAATGGCATGGAGCTGGGACAGGGGAGGGTCAGGCTGGGGGTTAGGGAAAGGTTCTGCACCCAGAGGGTGCTCGGGCACTGGGACAGAGTTCCCAGGGAAGAGGTCACGGCAATGAGCCTGCCAGAGTTCAAGAAGCATTAGGACAATGCTCTCAGACACAGGGTGTGATTTTTGGGTGGTCCTGTGTGGAGCCAGGAGTGGGACTCAGTGATCCTTGTGGCTCCCTTCCAACTCAGGATATTCGGTGATTCTAAGAAGAGGGGATTTTGTATGTTAACCTTAATGTCACGAGCATGTTTGCTGAGGACCTGAGAAACAGATTCAGTCATGGCAGTCAAGAGGAGAGAACTTCATTAAGTTTCCTTGCCTAGCCCAACTGGGGATCGAACTGTACAGTCAGCTGATCTTGGTAAAGTTAAGGTGGCTTTCTAAGGCCAGAGCTGCTGCACTGTCTGAAGGTAATGGCTTACATGGGGATGTGGCAGTTCTGCCTTCTCAGCCTCTCTCCCCTCTCTGGTGTCATCAGTGAACATGTTGCAAGGGGCTTTAATCCCAAAGATTGACCTCTTTTCTCAGTAATTACACATCCATGAGTGATGCCGTGAGTGACTGGGGCTGTAGAGGCACTTACTGGAGGTGTGCAGATACGGTGCTGTCCACATTGTGGCTGGTCTGACCCACAGCAGCAGCTCTGTGGGTTGCAGTGAGCTCTCAGCTCATCCCCCAAGATGTAATTTCAAGCCTGTGGCAGGCTGAAGCTCCATGCTGATCCAGAAGACATTCCTGTTTCTGGTGGGGTCTCCACCCATAGGGCTTCAGCAAAAGCTTTGCTGAATGCCTGGGTCATCAGCATGGCAGTGGGAGGAAGGAGAGCGCCAAGCCCACCTGGATGCCTCGCAGAGACCTCCAGAAAGTAAATGCTTCTTGGAGGTGTTGATGGTGGAAAACAAGGTCCCTGCTATATCTACAGGCTTCACTGAAGTAATCATAACAGTAAAAAAAAAAAAAAAAAAAAAAAATTCTCTCTGTAGCTCAGAACAAATGAGCAATGGAAATTCATTGACCTAAAATGTAAGCCAGTCAACTGGGAGTACATTATCTTTGTTATCTTTAAAGTTGTTAATAGATTGCTGGTTTTAAACTCCCCTAAACCTACAAAGTATTGGGGTTAGAAAAGTAAAGATGTGTTGACTAGCTTGTGGAGTTGTGCAGATATGAGGGTAATTGTATATAGCTATGATCTGTAAGAGAACAAAAGGGATGCTGTGTGAAGAATAGAAGCAACCACCTTCTCTCTCTTATAAATTGCATCCATTCTTGGATTACATAACTTCTGCCAACCCTCCAAAGCAAAGAAGAAATCTTTTTCGTGTTATTTTCCTCATTGTTCCCTCACCAGCTACAGACCTAGATGGGAGAACAGGGAGGGAGGATCCCTTGGCCAGAGGTGGTTGTGAATCACAGAGTCTGCAAGTGGTCGTGCTTATTCATGCAGAATCAAGCCATGCTCTTTAAAACCCTCTCTCTCTTTTTTGCAGAGGCTGGTTTTGCTGTCACAGCTATTTCCCGCACCCCTGGGGTGACCTACAATGAGTCCTTCGACCTCCAGTGCATCATCAAGCCACACTACCCATCCTGGGTCCCAGTGTCAGTGACGTGGCGTTTCCAGCCAGCGGGCAGCACTGAGTTTCACGACTTGGTCACCTTCACGCGTGACGGCGGGGTCCAGTGGGGTGACAGGTATATGGGCTTCCGGACCCGCACTGCCATCGAGAAGGCCGAGTCTAGCAACAACGTGCGCCTGAGCATCAGCCGGGCGAGTGACACGGAGGCCGGAAAGTACCAGTGCGTGGCCGAGCTTTGGAGGAAGAACTACAACAGTAGCTGGACGCGGCTGGCAGACAGGACGTCCAACCTGCTGGAGATCAGGGTCCTGCGGCCGGGTAAGTGTGGAGAGCAGGCAAGAGGGTCTGGGAGGTGTGTCGTGGGGATGGGCTGCACGTCAGTGCTGCGGTGGTCTCTCCGGAGGAAGGACTGCTCTTGTGGCTGCAACTGACATCTCACACTTGTGAAAGTCTTGGGTGGGACTTGAAACTGTTCACAGGGTGTTCTTCTGGGAGGTGAGGTGACTGAGGCTTAGTCCGGTTTCTGGGCTGTTCCTATGAAATGGAAATGGCTTTCAGGATGCTGCCTCCATTCATCAGAGCAGATTGTCTCTGAGAGTCTCTCTGAGAGTCTGCTCTAAGAGAAGAGAGGGGAAGGATCAAAGACAAGAGTGGTGCTCCCACCAAAGCCCCTACGTGCACACCCTCCACAGGTGTTGTGCTACAGCTCTTATCGAGTACCTGGCTGCATCTCTTGCTCGGTTGGACACCTCTTCAAAAGCAGCTAGTGATTAAAGAGCCTGACTTTCATCCCCACTGGAAACTGAGCCCTTTCCAGCTGGAAGTCCCCAAGTCTGTGGGTGCCCACTGACAGCATGCAACATCTAGGCAACAGAGACCTGGTTTGGCAGGGAGAGTCAGAAAACCTATAAAGTTCTTATGTTCCCTGTAACAGCCAGTGGAGAGAGTTGGGCACCTTCTGTAGGTTTTGTTGATGATGACTTTTTGCTGGTGCCTCCTATTCTTCATGAAGGCTGCTAAGATGTGTGGTCAGGGCTGTTGGCCGCCACTGAGCTGAATGGTTTATTGCTATCTCAGCCTCAGGGCTAGAGTTCGTGTTTGAAGTGGGGCTTTTAGCACCTTCAGGGCTCTTGGCTCGGCTCCTCACAGCACTGTCAGTCCTGCCCTCCTGTTTCTGTGCAGAGGGATGCCTCCCTAGGGTCTGCCTTCTTGCTTAGGGATTGTATTTTTTCCCCCAGTGGCCCTTTCCATACTCTCCTCCACCTTCCTCAACCCTCTGGAAAAGTCAGGGGATGCTGTTAGCTCCCTCATGAGCTTTCTGCCCTCTTTCTTCCTTCCCTTCCTCCTTCCTTGCCATCATCTCCAGGTTAATCTTCTCCATTTGTCTTGATTACCCTGCCTTGTAATACATGTTTTACTGCTTGCAAGGTCACGTTGGTGATGTTCATCATTTTAGCATATTTCCCTAGGAAACAGCAGTGACTGGAGATGGTCCCTGGAGTAATATGCTTCTTCATGGCATATTTCTGTGCGTGCATCTGTGTGTGACACAGAGAGAAAGAGAAGTCCTTGGTAATACCTTCCAGAAGAGAGCCCCTGTGTCACAGTTCAGTGTGGCCAGGAGGACATTTAAGCCATGTTCTGGCAGCCAGTTCTTCTTTACTGGGGCAGTAACCATCAAGGGATGCCTTAACAGAACAAGTGATCTAGGTCTCCATGGTTGTTACCTCTCCCTGTCTCCCTGCTGCTCAGCAAACCACTTGCCACACAAATCTTAGCTGTCAGTCCAATGAGCCTTGCGTCATGTTTGTGGTTTTATGGCCCACAAGGGGATGGAAGAGAAGAGAGGGGCTCCTTTCTGACCCTCCTCCTCAGAGCGTCCCCAGCACTGCTGTTGCACTCTGTGTTTGGTTTCCATGCCCCGGGCAGCCTCTAAGAGCTGGTGGTTTAAGTTCTCCATGAATGTGGTGCTGGCAGTCGTGCCAGCGTCTGCTGCGGTTCTCGCTGGTTTTGCAAGCTGCAGAGGGTTGTGTCATCACCAGGTCCTTGGCCGGATCATCTCCAAACAAGGTCTAGGATGATGTGGGAAACACCTTCCTCGGTCACCTCCAAATGGATGTCCTAACGTCCCCACAGTCAGACCTGTGCTGACGAAGCAGGTGCTGGTTTTCAGATTACTACCCAGGGCTTCTTCGAAAGGGGTCGTTTGGGACCTCTGAATAATGGAGCACCTGAGAGTGCTGTCACAGTCCAAGTCTGTGGCTCCATAAGTCACCTTAACCTGACGTAACTTGAGGCTGCTACTGGATGCCTTAGTCCTAGGGTCTGTTTTCCTTTGTCATTCGCCCCAGGTCCATGCCTTGCCTCATACACCAGTGGGTTTGGGGTGAGCGGTCTCCTCTACAGATCCACTAAGGGATGTGCAATGAAGAAGGCAAGTCTGGAAGTCTTTTGGCAAATTGAGCTAGTATGTGTTCCCAAACTGTAAGTTAATATTGGGATTCTAGTTTTCCCTTAAGACCCCTGCTCCCTATTTGTCAGAGTGACCTTTCTGTTTGACAGATTCCAGGTGCAGAACTGGCAATCGATATTTGTCAGCCTTTAAAGTGTGTTAAGGTGAGAAAGGTAAAACAGTGGCTGCCTGATTGCTTCATTAATCTCTTCGCTTTGTGAAATCCCGCGTCCTCGAGGGACTAGGTGCCGGAGCTTCCCTTGGCGTGTCAGTTTGCTGTTTCAACACTTCAGCTGTCTCTTCTTGGCACTCGTGTGGTGGGAAGGGTTTGCAGTTGTCGTGCATGCTGAGTGGTAGCTGCAGAAGTGGCAGCGTTGGTTCTGAATTGCGTGTGTTAACATGGCTGCGACGCAATTTCATGTGCTGCTTTTCAGTTGGCCAACAGGTAACGCTGAGGAAATGCCAGCAGCTTAAAACACTTCAGTCCTTTCTTCTTCCCAGGAAGAAATTAGCAGGATTTGGGAAACATATCTCAGAAGGAGGAAGTGAATGGGGCAGGTAACTGCAGCACGAACCCAGCTCAGAACTGAAGGTCGGGAGGTGGGACGGCAGAAGTGTCCTGCATGACATCTGGAGCTAGATTTGACCTTTGCATGTGATGTTCCTAGTCCCTTGGGCACGAAGCCGTTACACGGACCGGCAGCATGCGGAGGAGCCCTATAAAGGATGTGATCTGTACATGCGAGAGCTGGCAGAGAGATGAGGCACCGGGAGGGCATGGTGTTCATCCCTTGGCGGTGCATGAAAACCCAGGAGCAGCAGCAGTACCTGGCACTCTGATATTTCTCCCTTTTACGTCCTGCTCCTGGGTGTCACGCAGGCTGGCGCACGCTGGGTTGCAGAGCAGAGGGAGGGCTGTGCACAGGCACGATGCCCCAGGCAGCTCGTGTGTGCTTCGGAGGGGCAGAGACCTGCACTGCTCAAGGGTGAGTGCTGGGTTTGAGCTTCTTCACGCTGGAGCAGGCAGCCAGCTCTGGGGATCTGTCGGGCAGCATTAGGGACCGGGCTGGCGACTGGCTAGATTGCCTGTGGCTGTTCTGTGTCCTTCCAAGGCAGTGCTCTCTTTCCAGCTCTCGAGCTGCCTGTTGTTCCTTTCTCGGTGAGCTCATGTTGCAGCAGAGGGGAGGAACAATAAAAGTGGGCTGAATTCATGCCAGCTGCTTCCCTGAAGCCAAGGCTGGCAGGAGACCACACAGAGGAGCACGGGCCAAGCTTGGAGTGAGCCCCAAGTGCAGGGGTGAAGCCTGCATGCCACCTGCATCCTTCAGCCCCCAAAGCCGGGGCTTCCCCTGAGGGTTCACCACCCCTTTCCCCTTGGAGGGAACAGGCACGGTGCCTCCCTGGCACTCTCCCACCCCTCTGGTGTGAGGGGAGGATGAGGTGCAGGCGGTTCCCTTTGAACCCCGGTGAGCCTGAAGGTGTTTGGATTTGTGCCCTGTGGAGGTCAGGAGAGGCAGGCGGTAGGTGTGTGGGTACGAGGGGGTCCCGAGGGCTGGCGTTGTTCGTGGCTGCTCCGTGGATCTCGGTTCTCCCTGCCAAGTTTCCAGGGACGGAGGGGCTGAGATGGGGCGGGCTGTTTGCGAGCAGCGTGCGTCCCCGCGGTCTGCGGGACCCAGACAAGGGCAGCAGACAGTCTCTGGCGGCACAGTACGTGGCGGGGGGGCTGTGCCGCGGGCTGGGCAGGCCAGGACATTGGAATATGTCTCTCTTGGCAAGAAGGCTCGAGCAGATTTGTGCTGCTGCATCAAATCGACATTGTCCTCGTGTGCATTCCTGCGCTCGTCTCTCCCCTGCAGCGTGAGCGCGGGGCGATTTCGGCAGAGGGGTCTGAGCACTGCACCGTCACAGGGAGCTGGCTCTGGGGTGGCATCATATTTGGTATCACTCACGTCCCCCTTCCTCATCAGAGAGCCCAACGCAGCCCCTTCCACCCCCGAACTGCAAGCTGCCTGCAGACCATCAGCCTCCGATAAATGCACCGCCACCCCTGTGCCCGCAAGTTGATGTCTTCTTCCCGTCTTCTCCCGCCCTTTCCCTCCCTCTCTCCTGGCGTCAGCCCTCCGCCGGCCCTGTCGTGACTAATCCTGCAGCGGGCACGCAGGGAGAGGCTGCAGTCACCGCCATAAATCTGCCCTCCTGCTCCTGGGCTTCTGGCAGTAATGAACGTGGGAGGAGGGACGGGGAGGGGTGGCGGGGGATGATAACCAAGCAGACGCCAGGGGTGCCGGGCTCCTCGCTGCTTTTTCACAAGCCGGGCTACAGCAGATTGATTGACCTGGGAACCGTCAAGCAAACAAGACCGTCAGGCTCTTCATTAGAGCATTAATTAGCTTCCAGGGGCTCTCCAGGGGCTGCTCCGTAAAGTTTGGTTTATTAGGAGCTGTCAAGTTGAAATTGTCGTGGAGGGGGAGGGTGCGGGCTCCTCAGCTGGCCTCGGAGAAGGGGGACGCTTGTGCCTGAACTTCGCTTGAGATCGGGGTGAGACAGAGCTTTGCTGCCCCAGAAATCCTGCGCTCGGATGGGTGCAGAGGTGTCGCTCTCCTGGTCCCCTTGAGAAATCGCCCTGGCCACTGAGAGCAGCCTGGAAAACCTAAGGATGGGAGAGAAGAGGAGGAGGACCCTTACCGCGTGGTCCGACCTGACCTGGCAGTTGTAGAGACTGCTCGGTGTCCTGCTCCTCCTTCCCTCCATGGACCTGGTGAGCAGCCAAGCAAGTGGTGGCTGGGACTGCGCTTACTGGGATGCGGGGAGGGCAAGGAGAGGAAGGGGCAGGGGAGAACTGGGAAAACAGGCTGCCGTATGGCACGCTCGGTGCTGGGAGAGGACTGATTTTAAACAATTGCCAGCACAATTGCTTGTGGAGGAGTTTGAAAATGAAAATCAGATATTGCTGTTACTGCCTTTCTCCCTTCTCAGTTCTTAACAATGTCATCGGTGTGTGAGGAATCCTCTTCTGGTTGGGTGTGGAAGATGCCCTTCCCACCATGGATGGCCAGTGAGGTCCTGACTTCTCCCAGACTCTTCGGTGGAGGCTCAAATGAGCCTTTGCAAGGGCTGCGAGCTGCATACTTCAAAACCCGACGCTTTTAGCTGCTGGGAGCAACTAACAATATAGTTAAACAAGGAAAGGTAATGAGCTGGAAACTTCCTTACACAAGTGAAGTCTGGAAACTTATCTCAAGTTTGCTGCTTGCATGATCTCAGGGTGGTTTTGCTCTGCAGAATAGCACTGCTTCCCTGCTTTAAAGCCTTCTGCTCCATCTGGCATGTAGCTGTGCTCTTGCTTGAGTGATGAAGGAGTTCAAGCAGCGCTCAGCAGGGACAGGAGGCTGCTCATCAGCAGCCGCGACCGCTGCGCGGAGCAGCCTCCTCTCCCCGGGGTGCTCAGAGGCTCGCTCCTTCCCCTCCGTCACCCGCGGGCGAGACCTGCTGTCCTGCCCCAGAGCTGCTGCTCTTCCCTGCCGGCTCCCAGAGGCGCGTGCCCCGGCACGGTGCCTTTGCACAGACCCGCGTTAGCGACCCACTTGGTCCCCTTTTTATTCCCCGGTTGGCACGCATGGGTTTGCTTCCTCCACCTCTGCCCCGAACCCTGCTCAGCCTGCTGTGTGTGTGCCCGTTGGTCTTGCTGCAGGGATTTTTGCTTCTCAGCCCTCGCACGATGCCAGGAGACCCAGGCTGTATGCAGAATACGCAGTCTCTGTTTCTCTCTTTGATACCTTGTGAGTGGCCTGCTCCCACTCGCAGCGTGCAGAGGCAGAATATCAGCCTGTTCGCGGTCTGCGCACACACAGCTTCTTCGACGTTGCTTTGAACGTCTTCTCCCCGCGTTCTTTAGCTTCTCCTTGATTCCCTCTTCGCTATCCTTGGACTAAAACAGTCTGCAGCAAGCAGTACTTGGACATTGCCTGCCTCTAAAGCTGAGAGGACGCTGCTGAGCAGCCAGAGATGGCCCAGCCCCAATTCCTATAAATCCCCTGCCTTTAGCCTTCCCGAGTGTTGGTTTGACCGATGGGCTGGGGGTGTCTTCTGCTGGTGGTACACAGCCGGAGGCTTCTCTTTGACATGGCAGCCACCTGCATAGCCAAGTGGTGCAGCAGTCCCTGTGTAAAGGAAGCAACTTCAGTAAAATAACGCTCTCTCTTTTTCCAGTGGCAGTTTTACCTTGCGGAGCTAATGCCAGCAGAACATTTAAGGGCAATTAAATGACCTCACAATCCCACAGGAGGTCTGCCTGGGGGGCTTGCTGTCTGGATAGCGAGAAAACAGCATTTCATACCAGCCTCAGCACCTCATCTCGCTGTGCATAGCAGCCAGCTTTTCGGCGCTGGCTTCTGAAACTCTACAGGTAAATATAGTGAGCACCAGAAAGACAGAGCACAGTCACAGTCACAGGGAGCAGCTCTACACCAGCATGCACCTCTGCAAACTTCTCAAGGATCTTTCTCACACTCTGTGAGGAAATTTGGCCTTTGATAGCCAGACTCCAGAATGACAAGGGAATCTGTGTGTGGTGCTGCCATGTGTGTTGTAACTTGCTCTTTGGGCACATTTAATTACTTTTTTCCCTAATTGACGTCGCACTCTTTTGTTTGAAATCTTTCTGATGAAGGATTGATTAAATATCTCCATGTGTTATTTTTTTCTTTCCTTATCCTCGGCGGCTGTAGCTTGGTACTGAATTTATCTTCCAGTGATCCTATCTCCATATTTTAATTTACAAGTGATCAGCGAGCCGTATATTGTTCTCTGAAAGCAGGCACAACTCATGCTGGGAGTCTTTTACTCCCTCCCCCTGCCTCTCCTGCAGAACTTTTACATTTATTTCAGGGTTTGACAGGAAGGTTTCTGATTTTAGGGTGGCGGGGTGTTTTTGACTCCCTGTCGCAGACACACACATTTCTGCTTTGGTTTTTCTGTGCAGCCCACCTGAAATGAGAACCTGGGCCACTTGGGGGCTGCGGAAACTTCTGGCATTGCTCTGAAACCAGCAGAGCGTGAGAGGAAAATGGTGTGTGGGAAAAAGTGTGGTGTTCAGAGTCCAAACCTTGGCTTTTTTGTCTGCCTGCCTGGGAGGGGGCAGCACCTAAATGCTCCTCCAGAAAGGGTTAACATTGTCTCTCCTTTCCGTAGAGCTGCTCTCCCAGTAATTCGATCATGTCAGCCTGTTTGCAGGCAATAATTCATTGTTATAGGAACACTACAGTAAAGTGACAAGTTAATAATGGCAGTAATAATGGCAGGCAAAGTCTAATGCTATTTCCCATTCTCCTGCTCCTGTTGCACCAGCAGCGGCCCATGTTGGCTAATGCAATTTGCAACCTCACTAATCCAGTTTCAGTAGGGATTGTGTTCTATTAAAAGAGAATAACAGGAGTCGGGAGCTGTGCTGCCATGTTCCTGGCCTCCCTGGGGAGGCCGTGCTGGCGCTCCAAGTCTTTTGTCTTTACTTTGCGGTGATTTCTGCGCGACGCTTAAGCCCGTTGAGGAAGCTCCTCCTCGGAGCCTCTCATCTTCCTCCCTCCTGTGAACGCCTTGTGGAGAAGAGAGGGCCCAGAGGAAAGGGCCGCCCCTTCCAGTTCCCACGTCTCTCCCTTTTGTATGCTCCTTTTCCAAGGAAACGAGGCACCCGTCCCTCATCGCGCTGAGTCAGGAGGCCGGCTCGTGCTTGCTCCGCTCCCATCGCCGCAGTTCCCGACCGTCATGAGCGTGCGTGTCCTTGCAACACTCGTGGAGGTGGAGGCAGCTCTTGATCCGTGTTGTATGGAGGAGGCAGCAGAGGTGCCGAGCGTTCACACATGTCTCAGCCTGCGGCAGAGCGGTGACCTGCATACAGGTCTCTCGAAGCCAAGGCAAAGAGGAATTAGGTCACTGGGTGCTTTCGGGGAAATGACGAGGCACCCGAGGGTGTGCGGCGTTGTGACCGCAGGGCTGGGGTGTCAGCTGAGGCTGTACCAAAAGCTTGGATGTTGCCCTCATGGTTGAAGGGTGTCTGAAGCCGAGGGTGCCGGGCAGAGATGCGGGTCCCGTGCGTAAGCAGTCTCAGGTCGTGGAAATGGGTCTCTCCTGACAGACCTGTTAGGCCCATCCCTGGCGTCAAACCGTGCGTGGGCTCGCGCTGCGGTGTCCCCGTTTCTCCTGTCCCCACCTCCCTCACCTCGAGACAGCGAGATCCCAGCGGAGGCTTTTACAAGTAGGGCAGTCCCTGGGAAAGCTGTGTAATACTTCGCCAGGTCTCTCCAGGAGAGCTCTTCTTCTGGAGGAGTGCTCCCCAGGGGGTGATGGTCTCCAAAGCGGGACACGGCAGCAACCCTGGCCGCCTCCCTGTTCCCGTGACGGGGCTCCCCGGGGGCTCCGTGGTCTGCTTCTGGCTGTCTTTGTGCCCACCCCTTCTGCCCCATGGCAGCTTCCCAGGGGCATGCAGAGCTCGGTCGTCCCCTAGCTGGCAGCCCCCTCCTCCTACACAACGCAGGGACACGTTGGGTTTTGTATGTTTTCTTACTGGTGAGGCCATCTCCAGCTACAACCGAGTACTGGCGTTCCCATAACTTGGTAATCGCGGTTCCCATGTGCGAAGTGAACCCTTATCGAAGGGCTGCTCTTACATTTTCTTGACACCTACAAGGGAAGATGATGTAAGAAGTCTGGGAGCACCTTTTTATCAGAGCATCTTAAGTCACAGATTGCGAAGTGCTTTAATAAGGGTGCGTGTTGTAAGCCCAGCCTGATGATGAGGGAGCAGAGACGAGGGAGCCAAGCGGCTTTACCGCTGCAGGGAGTCAGCAGAAGAGCTGCGAATCGTGCTGCTGCTTCTGCCCTCCTGTGCTGCTGACTCGTGTCCCTTCCCCCTAATATTTGTATAACGTGCTTATCAAATACCTGGCTTGAGGAGCCTGCCTGCCTGCCTCGTGGTGTGTAGAAAACCCCTTCCATACATACCGGCCTGAGGAGTACCTGGCCATATCGTAGCCTGCTGTGGTTCTCAGGTGAGCGTACGGACGTGCTGCGGACACCTCACGCCTTCGCCAGCCTCTCGTCCCAAGCAGGGAAGTAACGTCCCTGCATCCTGGCCGGGCTCCAGCGTGAGGCATCGCCCGTTTAGCCTCCCGTTGCTCCTCCAGCAGACACAGTGGGATGCCCGCACTGGTGCCTTTATTTCTCCGTGCCATCGGGGAGCTGATGTCTTCAGTCCCGGCGCTGCTGGCAGGGCACCAGCACAGTTTCAGAACTCAACACACGCCTGCTCTTCAGCCAGGTCACGGCTAGGCGAGGAGACAGGGCTGGTTTAAGAAAAATATGATGGTTATAACCATGACCTGTTGCCAGTGTAAATTGAGAGCCTTAACAGCATATGTAGGGCCAATTACTGCACGTCACAGTATGATATCCTCTTTACTGGGGCCCTCTGGGGAGCCGGGAGCCATTGTGGCAAAGGATTATGGCTTGCAGACGATAGGCACAGTACCTTCACCTCGACACATGCACCTGTTTTCCTCTCCAAGCAGCTGTTTGGGAAGCTGTTAAGAGAACATCAGCCTCCTGCTAGCGCAGCAGAAGACGCCGTGTAACCCTGCCTGCTCCTGTGGCTGCCCCCACCGGCCCTGCTGCTCGGCAGCGCTGGAGCAGCCCTGCCCTGGTGCACCACAGCCGCGGGGCAGGCTGCATCAGCTCCGCAGGTGGAGGCCCAGACACGTCCCCGAGCCAGGAAAGGGAGTTTCCCTGTGTCAGGAGGGCAGGTTTTGGCTGGCTGCCTGCCTGGGATGTCAGTCTTCTTGCGGTCCCACTCATGCACTAGCAATTGCAGTAATTTCCGTGTCGTGCAGGCGTCTTTAAACATGACCTGGCAAGTCACACGGAGCGTGGTGAGGCGCTTTACCTTGGAGAGGTCTAAACCATCAGGGTGAAAGAAAGAGCCGGACTTTGTGGTGGTGTATTTTACCATCGCCCTGGCCCACTACCTTCACAATCATTTTTTTCTTCTAAATCTCCGTTCCTGAGTGCCAAGTGAGCCTTTCGGACCGGTTGCATACCTGTGAAAGGTGGCTGGTGGTCCCACCTCCTCCGCTCCCGTGGGACAGCAGAAGCGTGAGCGGCCCCGCGGAGCTTCCTGCGTCCTCACTGCGTGAGCGAGCGCGGCAGCCTGCAGCCCGACGGAGCAGCTGCTGCAAGGCAGCCCGCGTGCCGTGGCGGTTCTGAGCCAGCGGTTTGCAGCCTGTGGTCTGCCAAAGCAGGGAGTTGTTCCTGAAGGATCTGCGGAAGGGAATGAGGAAGAGGCAGGCAGGCGCCGGGAGGTGCACGTTGGCTGTGTGGGATGTGGCACCTGGGTGGGAAAGCGTTTGGTTTTCGCAGATAGGAAGAGGCTGGGGAGGCCCTGTGTGATGCTGGGAGGGTACAAAACCCGCGCTTGCATCTCCAGTTAGGAAAATGAGTCATGTTAGACGAGAGGCACGTTGCCAGGGGTGTCATTATACACAACTGATAGCTCTAACCTAGGCAAAGCTCCACGCGGTGCCATGGATCTCTGCAGGTGTGTGCAGTCTGGCAAAGGGAGGACCTGTAGGTCCCTGCAGGGCCTGCTGTCCCGACGGAGCAGCTGCAGCAGCGATCATCTCGTCGGCGTTTGGAGGTCTCTGGGCGTGCGGGGACGTTGCAGTACCACAAATTCCCAAACACTGCCTGCAGGAAGACTTTGGGAGCTGGCGTGTGAGCCTGGAATTTAGGCTCTCGTTTCCAGCAGAGTTGGGAAGAATTCTTCCCCATCACCCTCACCCCCATATCAAAAATCCTCGTTTCCCTGTCCCGGTGGTGCTGCGAGGTGGCAGGAGCGCGGTCCCAGCAGCTCCCTCCCGTCCGTGCGCGCCCCGACAGCGCGCGTGTGGATGCGGAGCGACCCCGGCGCACGCAGCGTGTGTATTTGCTGCATTTTAATAGATATAGGGCTACCGACTTAACATACACAGTTGCTATAGTAACAGAGGTTTCCTTAGGAACGGTTGCAGAAAATAATCCAGTACCAATTAAAAATAAACTGTTTGGAAAGGGGGCTGGGGGGGAGAAAGGAAACTGCTGAGAATCACCTTCCCCTTTATTGGCTCATCTCTCGGGGACTCAGAAGATTGATTAATGCTCGAAATAACCTTTCTTAGCCGACAGCGAGCCAGGGAGGTGGGACGAGCGCGCGTGCGGCAGCTGAGGCTGCTGTCCTGGGGTGAAACAAAGGGGATGGAGCGTGCCTGGGGGGCGGGGGTGCAGCAGAAACACGGCAGCACGATGCTAAATCTCCCCATTAAGCTGAAGTCCCCCAGAGAGGAAGAAGAAGGGACTGTTTCCCTCCTTCCCTCCCTCTGCCGTCTGCGTACCCCTAACGCAGCCATCCAGGCTTTATTAGCATACTGATTAAAGCCATGGGCAACGTGGGCTCCGGGGGAACTTCTAATGCATTACCAGGATGCCTGTCTCAGATGCTGTGCCGGAGCAGAAAGTGTCGCTGTCGGGGGAGTTTCTCCCTTCCATTTGATGTTGTGCGCCTGTACCCATTAGCTCCCTCACGCATCGCTTGCGCCGGCAGGCATCCGAGACCCTGCACCCAAGGGACGCTGGAAGTGAGGCGCGACACAAAGCGAGGAGCCCCCGCCGTGGTGGAGAGGGGAGGCAGCGCCGCTTCCTCGCGAGCAGAGGATGCGTGGGCCGGGTTTCCAGGGCGCGGATCTGCACGGCTCCCCTGGCAGGGTTCGGTCTTTGGCGCCTGTAGCACCGCGCTTCTGCCGTGCCTCTGGTGCCCAGGGCGCTCGGTAGGTTTGCTTAAGAGATCTGCAAATTGCACACAGAAGACCTTCGCCCAGCAGCTCCCTTTCAGGGGGATGCAGCCGTGTGAGGCGGCAGGGGAGCTTGGCGAGGTCGGGACAGGAGGGTCTGGAGCAGCACCGGCACACACCTTCTGCCTCTCGGCTGTAGAAGGCCATCACAAAGTGTTGTCGGGACACTCTTTATAAGCCGTGCCACAGGGTGCAGCGGGAAGGGGCTGGAGCAGCGTGCAGGCCCCCCTCATGCATCGCCCCCATTCAGGGAAGCCTGATTTCCTGCCTATGCCCAGGTGTCCTGGGAAACGTAGCATCCTTCACGCTCACACCTCCGGCTCATCCCTTTCAGATCCGCGCTTCCCAGAGCCTCACGTTCAGCAGGAGCTGCTGGTCGCTGAGGAGAGGTGAAGGTGGTGGCAGGGCTGCTCGAAGGGAAAGTGTGTGTGGCCAGAGGCTGCTCCTCTTCTGGTCTTTAGCTGCCAGGCTTCCCTCCAGTGCAAGTGTCACACGAGGGCGCCTCACATCCTCCTCTGCAAGTGTCACTGCTGTGGGTCGGGGCTCGCCGCATCAGGCACAGCCTGGACACGCAGGGGAAGGCTCTACCTCCTGCTCCTGAGGGGAGGGAGCAGCTGGGGACCAGCATCTGGCTCTAAAACAAGAGCTAATGTTGTCCTCAACACTGCGTGACTGCTCAGCTGCCCATGCGGGAGCTGCAGTCACGCTTGGGAAGCCGAGAGCAGTGGCGTGGCCGTGGCCTCCCCCGGGTGATGAAGTCCTCGGTGGCACTGGAGCCAGAGCTGCTGGCTGCTGGAGCGGAGCTTGTTCCCTGCTGGCCCTCTCCCGTGGGGTTCTTCTCTTCCAGTCGTGCCCTTGGCTGCTCCCCTAACTGTTGCATGTCTGTGGGTTGTGTGTCACGCCGGGGTGTGACAGCAGTAGGGTCTCGTTTAATCCACTCTTTCTGGAAATGGTTTTCTGTGGAACTGGTCGAAAGTCCATTGGTGGGTGCTGCAAGCTGTATGATTTCACTGTGAAAAAAAGCACTCGTGTCTGAAGGATGGTTGCAGCTGAAGAGAAGGGAAACTGAGTTTGGGTGTAGCCTTCATGCTAGGATTGGTGCTCTAGACCACAGTGAATTAAGAAAGGGAGGCTTTTAAAGGAGAGGCTATGGAAAAGCAGGTCTCTTGCTGAATGATCTGGTGGGAAGATTAAGGAGAAGAGGGGAGGTGAAAAAGTAGAGATGGCGTGGTAGGAGAACATCTAAATGATTTTTCCTGAAGGTTCGTTGTAAGGCAAGAGCAGCCACATGTGCAGCTGGGGGAGAACTCTCTGGTCCTCCCCCAGACAGGTGAGTTTCTTCTCTGCGTCCATGACTGACTTCTTCTCACCTTCCTCCGTTCCTCCCTGGCAGTGACCAAGCTGCAGGTGAGCAAGTCGAAGCGGAGCATCACCCTGGTGGAGAACCGCCCCATCCCGCTCAACTGCTCTGTGAAATCCCAGACCAGCCCCGACTCGCACTTCGCCGTGCTGTGGTACGTCCACAAGCCCTCGGACGCGGACGGAAAGCTCATCCTGAAGACCACCCACAGCTCGGCCTTCGAGTACGGCACCTACGCGGAGGAGGAGGGCCTGCGGGGCCGGCTGCAGTTCGAACGCTCGGCGTCGGGCGGGCTCTTCAGCCTGACGGTCCAGCGGGCTGAGGTCCGCGACAGCGGCAGCTACTACTGCCACGTGGAGGAGTGGCTGCTCAGCCCCAACCACGCCTGGTACAAGCTGGCAGAGGAGGTGTCGGGGCGGACCGAGGTCACCGTCAAGCAGCCAGGTAGCGCGCCGCGCTGGTGGGGCCCTCTGGGGCTTTCCAGCGCTGGCTCTTGTGCACATCTCCTGCTGGGGCAGCAGGGATCCTCCGCTCTTCTTTCCCCTACAGCCTTGTTGCCCCCTCCTTGCATCCTCATGCCTCCATGGCCCTTCAGGGGGACGTTTCCCCTCCTTCAGTGTGACTCTCCTCCACCTACGCCGGGTTGGTGTCCATCTTAGGGTCCCTGCCTGTGCCCCTCCATCTGGAGGGCCGCTGTAATGAGCCAGGTTTCTTTATCCCCAAGAGCATCACGTAGAAAGTGTGTCAACTAGCAGCCTAATGAGGGAGAACTGGTGTACGCCTGCCTGGGAGAGCATTTTTATGTTTTGCACATGGTTTAATTTTACTCTGCATCTGTATCCTGGCAGGCGTGGGGAGCCTTGTCTCTTTTCCCTTTGCGCTGCGCACATGAGATGTGAGTAATCAGTTTAATGAGGTGGGGAGCTGGCTGCCAGGAAAGGAGAAATCTGCTCTGGTGGTGGTTTCCGTGGCAGAGGAAATCTCTGGTAAAGATGGGCTGCTGGAGAAGCTGAAGGTGGCCACCAGAAGCTGGGGACACAGCCCTTATTCTAGGCAGAGGGGCGAGGACTGTCCCTGAGAGCAGCCTGTACCCATGCGTGCTGCTGATGCAGAACATGAGTGCTCCACAAGGAAGCCCCAGCTTGCTTCCAGTGCCTAATTCTGGAGAATAAATTCACCTGGTTGTGCAGGGAGTGCAGCGGGCCAGAGCATACAGCTCACGGCCAGTCCCAGCTGCTTGTTTCCGCCTGCGGATCCCCGAGATGGCCGTGGGGCAGTCAGGGAGTGGGGAGCTGCGATTTGCCCCCTCCTTCGCATCACCCACCTCGCACCGGGAAGTACGGTGCCTGTTGCTTACTCGTGTGGCCGTACCAGGGAAGTCCACGCTGTGCCCCTTGAAAAAGGTTGTGAAGGAATTAGGAGTGTACCACACGTCATTTCGCTTAAAAGAGCTGATTGCAATCACCCCCAGAGTATCAATGAAATTATTGAGCAAAAACCAGGGACATTCCCAACGCAGCAAAACAGCATGTGTGACTTTGCCCTTGTGCCACTTCTCGTTTTGCAGTCGTGGTTCCCTATAACCAGCTGTCCCTTCTCTGTCGTGTTTTTTTTCCCCTTTTCCCACTGCAGGAGAGCTTACTGGTTGGGGTGTGACCAGGCTCCTGCCCTGCCCCAAGGGGAGAATGAGGAAAGCTTCACGTGTCACCTCCATTCACGAGATGTTTGTGCACTCAGGATCTCCCGGGTCCTGTGAGGAAACATGGGGTTCCCAGTTCCCCGTGCCAAATGCAGCCTTGTTGGTTGCTAGCCTGAGATTTTCAGAAGGCCCTCAAAACCACCAGTCCCGTTTTCTTTTCCTCGCTTTTTTTTTCTTCCTCCCCTTCCTCTTCTCTTTCATCACACCCCAGGACTGTATCTATGAGGGAGGCGCACGTGGGGAGACGTGGCCCCTTGCACCCCTCAGTCACCCTGCGTTTCTCCCGGCTTTCCCCCGCAGATAACCGCCTGCAGGTGAACCAGACCCACAGGAACATCACGGTGCTGGAGAACCAGTGGGTGACCCTGGAGTGCCAGGTGAGCAGCCGGAGCAGCCCCTCGTCGCAGCTCTCGGTGGAGTGGTATGTCTGGCGGCCGGGACGCCCGGAGAAGGAGGCCGTGGCGCGGCTGAGCCGGCAGAGCACGCTGCGCTACGGGGACCTGGCGGCGCTGGGGGACCTGCGGGGCCGCATCCACATGGAGAGCCCGTCCCTGGGCCTCTACCTGCTCTCCATCCAGAACGCCACCGTGCGGGACAGCGGGGTGTACGACTGCCGTGTGGAGGAGTGGCTCCTCGACCCCAGCGACCGCTGGTACAAGCGGGCGGAGGACCTCTCCGGGCTCACCACCCTCACCGTGAAGCAGCCAGGTGAGGAGGACCTCGTGCCAGCGCCTTGGAGCAGCTCTCTGCCCTCTTGGGTCATCGGTGGAGTGTCTGGGCAGAGGGCGTTGCCGTTGCTCTGCGGGCCATGCTGATGCCTTCTTGGGTGTCTTCGTTGGCCCCTTGCTTTTCTGGAAGGAGCATGCAGCAAGCCCTGCAAGCACAGCTAGACAGGCTTGGGATTTTGTCACCACTGCATCTGCAAATTTGTTCCTTTACAGCAGTTTTGGCAGATTCAGTGGAGCAGGCTTCAGATTTTATTCACATTTGGATTGAGAATGAGAGGGCAGAAGCTCTCCATGCTTTCCAGTCAGGGTCTTTGCATGGGAAGAGGGCAGCAGAGGGGCTGAGACCCCCCACTGGTGTCCAGGCAGTTTTACATGATGCTGCTCCCTGCTCCACAGGTAAAGAAGATGTGGGGCACGCCAGCTCCAAGGCTTCATCTGTGGATTAGGACCAGGGCTGGGGCTTCTCCATGGGGCAGGAGCTGGCTAGGAAAAGCCTGCCTCTGTAAGGACAAGGGGATACTCAGGGGCCTCCCATGCCTTCTGGCTACCTTACTCCCCACGATCATGGTTCAGGTGGCTCCCACTGTGTAGCACCACTGTTTTGGCTATGCCCAGACACAGGGAGATGGGGATCGGGATGCTTCTCGCTCTCTCCAAGATCTAGGGAGGTCAACAATTCTGAAGTTCAAAGCAGAGAGGAAACTCCAGTTTGGTGAGTTTTACCAATAGATGACAGTCTGCAGGGACAATTTACCTTGGGAAATATGGATTCTCTAGTTTTTGAGCCAAGTGACTTCAGATTAAATGCCTGTCTTAAAGGAAGGCTGTAGGTCAAACAAAAGTTATGGTCTTCACTTGCTGGATACCTTCCAGCTTTTAGAAAAACACACACTCTGCAAGTATTTTTTGGTGCTTTATGCCTGCTCACTTCAGCAAGGTGTCAGCCTCGTAACTCTGCGATGGAGCTGGCAAAATTATAAGACCCTGGGAAGGTTTTATTGGTAATTCCTTGCAGAGAAAGATTTGTGCTGCAAAAAGCAGGAGCTGTCTCAGGAGACAGCCCAGCTCTTGTCCATGAGGTCCTAGCTCAGGAAGCTTCTCTGGCTGAGGTGGCTTCAGCAGAGGTCCCCCAGAGCCCCCAGGCAGTCCCTGTGTGCTGCGTCCCTGCACGGCTCTACGTGCAGCTCCCCATTTGGGATGGAAATTGCCAGCCCTGAAGGACAGGGGACTGAACGTGAGGGGAAATCCTCTAGGCTCCATCTGAACTGTGGAAGGATGTGGAGTGGGAAGAAGAGGGGGAGTTGGGAGTGCAACAATTCAATATATATGTATATATATATTTATATATATATATTGTTACGAGTGCTTTGTTGGTGTTTGGTTTTCTTTCATGACAGGCAGTACCTAACAAAGTGACTGAATTTAAAAATAGCATAGCTTGTGACTCATGTCTCATTAGTGAGGATCTCCATACTCATCTTTCAGTACCGTAATCATGAACAAAGAAAAAAACAACAACAAAAAAACAACCCACAACCCTCAGTGTCTTCAGACTTTAGTTCTCTTTCTGTTTAACCTGCTGAGGTGGGGGAGGCTCTGTGTTTATTTCGACAAGCCATTTCCTTCCCTTCCTCCTTTTTACCTCAGAAGTCCCCAAAATCTCGGCTTACCTCATTCCTGTAAGAATCCCTGTGGGGAAGACGAGAACAGAAAACAGCCGTGTTGCCTCCAGCCTTAACAGCTCCGGCCTTAATGAAGATTTTCCGCAGGGGACCATTTAAGAATTGTAGGACAGGTGCTGTAATGTGAAACCCAGCTGCCTCCTGCCTGGGGAAGGGGCCTGCAGCCCTCGGGGAGGTCTGTGGGACAGCAGCGCCCTGTGGGGACACCCCGGTATCTGTGAGGGGCAGGGCTTGCCCAGCTGCTGCTGCTGGAGGAGGAAGGGCCCCTCTCTTCAAGCTGCTGGCTTGCCCTTCATGCTGAACTCCTGCATTAGGAAGGGCTTTTTAATCTTTAAATGAAAGCTTAGATCTGGGCTGATTGTGATCCCCAGAGTATGTGTTCCCTGGCAGGATGACTAAATCAAATGTTAATTGCTCTTGAAGTCAGCCTTTAATCAACTCATCTGAGGTTCTGGCCACTGTATATCAGTTAGCTAAAAACATCTCTGTAGCCTTGCAGCAAGTAATAGAAAAGAAAAGAGAGAAGGAGACTGTGGGAAGCGTCCTTGCTGTTTCTGTACTGCGGTCATCTCTGTGGAGGAGTCTGTTACCTAATTAACTTCCCAAATTGCTGGAAAGAAATCTGTCCCCCTGTGCCTCAGGCATCGCTGATTTTCAAGTCCTTTGAGCACTCTCAGGCAGGTTAGAAATAAAAAATAAGTGCAAAGTGAAATGCTCTTTGCACAGGCAGCTGGGCAGGAGTGCATCACTCCCCAGTGCACGCCGGTACGTCCTGACACGTTCTTTAATGCGTCTGGATGGGCTGCAGCAACTTCCTCATCTCCCGGGCAAGTCCATCAGTCAGCTAGCTGCTGTGTGGCTCTGGGCCAGGCAGAGTACGGCAAGGTGAGGATGCTGCCCCTGTGGGGCTGACCACACAGGTACCTGTGGGGCTTGGCAGGCCGTCAAGCTTTCGGGTTTTGCCTGGATTGCATTCGGTAGCAGCAGTGATGGTATTCTGCTCTGCACTCACCTCTCCCATTTTGTTCTCCCAGACCCCACCTTGCAGGTGGACACAGCCACCGCCAACCTCACGGTGCAGGAGAAGGAGTCCTTCCCGCTGGACTGCAGCATCCTGTCCCGCTCCAGCCCGGAGTCCCACTTTGCGGTGACGTGGTACAACCTGCGGGCCAAGGAGGCGGGTGGCCACGCGGAGGAAGAAGAGGAAGAGGAGAGGGAAGCGGTGCTGAGCGTGGGCCCCGACGCTGTCTTCAGCCCCGAGACGGGTCGCTGGGAGGGCCGCCTGCGCTTCCAGCGGCTCTCAGCGGTGCTCTTCCGCCTGACGGTGCTGCAGGCTGGCGGTGCCGACAGCGGCAACTACTCGTGCCGCGTGGAGGAGTGGCTGGCGGACCCCAACGGCGTGTGGTACCGGCTGGCGGAGGAGGAATCGGGCACGGTCGCCGTTCACGTGCAGGATGCAGGTGAGAAGAGCTGAGGACCTCAAGCATCCCCTGCATCTCGGTTCATGCAGGCACGACCAGCCCCCTGCCCTGTCCTTCTGCACCTGGGGGCTTGGAGCCTGGATCTGGTGTGCAACGGGGCGTATCTGTGGCACCGGTGTTCTTCCAGTCGAGCTGCAGGCTCGTAGCCCAGCTCGGCGGGCTGGGTTGTCCCCACGCTCACCATACAGTCATTTGTGTGTGAGCCCAGTGGGGTGGCACTAGGGTCTCCTCCCCATAACTCTCAAAAGCTGTCGGGTGGTTTAGAGGCCTCAGAGATAGCTGAGGTCATGAGGGTTTTGTGGTCCATGAAGGGAGATGCACTAAGATGCTGCCTCTGTACCACCACTGAGGGAAACAACGCTTTGTGATAAGGCTCCCTGCTTCATACGATATCAGAAAATCTGCACGAGGGAGGAAGATCTCTAGCACTCATTAAACTCTTAGGGGGAGATAAAGACAAACCGTGCCCTGTAATAGCTTTTTTCTGCTGCTCTGTTTTCCAGTGTCGGTGTGTTTTCTCAGAGCCCTACCTCCTGTGCTGATACAGATTAATGAGTTTATGTTTCTGAAGAAGACTGTAAGCTATGCATTGCGTAGAAGCTGTACAATGTGACCGTCCTGTGTCTCTTTTCAGGCTCCACCCTGCAGTCTGTCATCTGCTCCAATGACGCCCTCTTCTACTTCGTGTTCTTCTACCCCTTCCCCATCTTCGGCATCTTGATCATCACCATCCTCCTGGTGCGGTTCAAGAGCCGAAACTCCAGCAAGAACTCGGAGGGCAAGAACGGGGTCCCCTTGCTGTGGATCAAAGAGCCGCACCTCAACTACTCGCCCACTTGCCTAGAGCCACCGGTCCTCAGCATCCACCCGGGAACCATAGACTAAAGAGGCAGAGAGGTGCCCAGGAGGACGCGCAGAGAGAGAGAAGCAGAGACACACCAGGAACCCTAAGGAACAGAGTGGTTTTCGTTGTTCTTGTTTCATTTGTTTCAGTGTCTGTGCACTGACGCGGCGGCTGAGCTCTGCGGAGTGCCCAGCCGGTGGGGACAGGAAGGTCCGAGGCTTCTTCCAGCACCTGTGGGAACGCACCCAGCCACCGAGACAGCACCGAGCCTGTGCGTTTGCTGTACATAGCGGATATTCCTCTCATTAATTTTGATCCCATCCGTCGTTGTCCGTTGGGCCGTTACTTTTCGTCGTCGTTTCTTTTCCGTCTCCCAAAGAACTGTAGGCTTCCCCCTCTCTCCACACAGCGAGGAGTTCCCAGGGGGCTTTTGGTCCTGGGACGACCTCTGGAGATAAATGAGTACGTGTACCGAAACAGACTTGGTTTTTCCTCCTGAGATTCTGTGCCACGGTGAAGAAGGTCTTTTCCCAGGGGGCGCTGAGCTAGTTGCTCCCTCTTCCAAAGCAGGCGAAGCCAGGACCACCTCTGAGGGTTTAGGTGGGGTATTGGGAGGTCCATCTCAAAAACTGGCTGTAGCCTCAGAATCTTCTTGCCTCCGTCTTACTGCTCTCTCAGGAGGAGGCAATTCACCTTTTGGGAGCGTTCCCCGGTCTTGGAGAAAGCGAATGTTCAATGTGCTTGCAATGGGGACAAAAGCAATTTAGCTCATCTCCAGGAACTGAGTGGGGGAACAGAAGGAAGGTACCTGAAAGCCCTGACTTCGTTTTAATCAAAGAAGGTCCTCATGCGGTCCAGCATGCCAGAGAGATGCTGCCACCACTGGTGAGGCAGCTCCTCTCCGTGCCCCAGTTGCCTGGGGACGGGTGGCTGGATCCAGTCTCTGAAGGCTTCAACTTGACCAAAGTAATGACTAAAAAGGGGGAAAGAGAAAGCTCCGTGGGTTGGATTCATGGTCCCTGGATGGTTCAGCCGAGGAGCCCAGTCACAGCCACGCCACGCAGCAGGGACGTGTCCTTAACCACCTCGTGTCACCAGGGTTCCCAGCAGCTCGCGCTGCTTCCCAGCACAAGCTTGGACAGGGCAAGGAGCCTGCATCGCACCTGCACCCTGGGGGCTTCCACGTCCCTTTGGGTTGAGAGAAATCTTCCCGCACGTGTGTGTGTGCGTGTGCCGTTTTCCATCTCTGGGGCTTTAGGAGGAGAAACCCTTTCGCCATAAGCCCTCTCTCCTGGCAAAGTCACCTGCTCTTGTTGTACGCAACTGCCGTGACAGGAAATGCTGTTCTTTCTGTGAAAGATATGGCTCTCACGAAGCAAACCAGGGCTCTCTCCATGTGGGGCACCTACGCTCGAGTACCCCGTACTGCCAAGTACCCCTGCTGTGTCCCGTGGAGGAAACCGCCTCCTCCCCGATACACCCTAAGCGTTTTGTCTGGCGGAAGAAAATGTTTGCCAAAAACGGCCTTTCGTTGTCTTCCTTGATGTCTTCCTGGCAAATCTGGCCATTTGTTTTTTGCAGCATGGCTGAAGCCAACGGGGGCGGAAGGGTGCAGCCTCAAGACCCCCCCGTTTTGCGTGAGAGAGGTGCCATACCTACAGCTGCCGACCCCTTTGGGAGGGTCGGACCCCTCTTCGTGAAGAGGAGGGGACCTCAGCAGATGCTCTGTAGCCTAGTAGGTTAAACCCTGATGCCTTGATGTTTCAGAGGTGGTGAAGCCTCAGGTGGGAGATCTGCGTGGCACATCCTCTCTTCTGGCTAGAAGAGGAGCTTGCATCTTACTGGCGTGGATGCAGATGGTCCCACTCCAGTGGCAGGAGAGTCCGCTGCCGCCTCTACTCCTCCACCAGAATGTCATCGTTTCTTCTGCTGAGAAGCCCAAATTGCACTCATCCCTCTGCAAAGTCTCCCTCCTTGAGACGTAATTGCTTACTGGCCCCAGCATACGCATAATATCACACTCCTATATATATATATCTCACGCACCCACACACTTGTCTTCCCTTTCTGGATAAGGAGTCTGCAAAGAGAGGAGTGGGATGAAAAGTGAATGGAACTGAAGAACCAAGACATGAACAACAGCAGCTGCAGCCAGTGGGTATTGTTTCATAAATGTAGTATCTCTTGTACATACTGCTTCAGGGCAGGAACTGCAATTCGTTTCAGCTTTAAAGGAAAAAGAGAAAGTCAGCAGGAGCTGTTCTTCCTTGGAGAGCATGCGCTGCACCTGAACCAGGCTCCTCCTCTCCAGCCTGCCTGCCCCAGCAGCGCTGCCCCGGACCAGGGCTCTCGTGGAGGGCTTTCCCACAGCCACCTCCCCCCTGGCCCAAACTGGTCCCTGCCCAGCCGGCAGTTCTTGCACCGAGCCCAGGCTTTCCCAGGAAGCGGCTCCTGTGATGGTCCCAGAATGTACCTTGCCACTGACATTTCTCCGTTGTTCTGGCAGTCTGTTGCCCAGTCTCAAAGTTCTCTTTGTTTTTATAAGGCAGACTCTTCCTGTAATGAGTTTCGACATGAAGCTTTTCGAACCACTCTCTCTGCTGTAACTTTCTGTACTGAACCTGAGACGAAAGAGAGATAGCCTATCCATGCATGATGTGGAAAAATGTTTGGGATTTTTTAAAAAACAAAAAAACAAAAACAAAAACTTTGTACTATGTTGCACTAAAACATGTTTTATACAACACACCTGAGAGCTGTAGTAAACTGTGTTGAAATTGTGATTCATACTGCTGCTGGTTTTTGTCTGATTTGGGCTTTTGTTGTACTTTTATGTACAGTCCCTCCATAAAGGTGTGCTGAACTCCCACGCCAGCTCCCCGTTAGGCAGCCTCTCCTTCCACCCGTGCTTCCTGATGCACCAGCTCTCCTCCCTCCCCACCAGTACATCTCTACTCATCCATGCTGGAGCTTGCAGCCACCTTGCACCCTCTGGCTATTCAGACATGCTGTCTCTTCCCATCCCTTCATTCATCCCATAGTAGCATATAGTTTTTAACAGAGACGTGCCATTTACTGAACACTGGTTTTGAAATTTCTCTTAAAATAGTAAGTGCTTTGCAGTGAAGTAGTCTGGATTTGAAGAAGCATTTTTGATAGAATAATCCATGGTAAATAGTAAGCAAATATTAATGTCTTGATAGAAGCAGAAGACTGTAGTTCACTACAGGATCTCCTTAAGTTGATGTAAAATGCAACATCTTAATTTTCTCTTTACCCACCTTTACCTTCCACAAGGATTTAGTCAGTAGGACTTTTCATTTAACTCCCCGGTTAAATGAAAGAGGGAATTATGATATATTCTTATATGTATAGCAAAATCACCATGAAATTGTGCAAAATGCATTTGCGATGCAGAAGCCAGTTGCTTTTTTTATTTTTTTTTTTCCCAATATTCATAGAATCGTAGAATATCCCGAGTTGGAAGGGACCCTCAAGGATCATTGAGTTCAGTTCCTCACAGGTCTACCCAAAAATTCAGACTGTATGACAGAGTCCAAACGCTTCTTAAACTCTGACAGGCTTGGTACTGTGACTACGTCCCTGGGGAGGCTGTTCCAGTGCATGACAACCCTCTCAGTGAAGAACCTCTTCCTGATACCCAGCCTGAACCTCCCCTGTCACAGCTTGACACCATTCCCTTGGGTCCTATCGCTGGTCACTGACGAGAACAGATCAGTGTCTGCCCCTCCACTCCCCGTCATGAGGAAGCTGTAGGCCGCAATGAGGTCTCCCCTCAGCCTCCTCTTTTCCAGGCTGAGCAGGCCAAGTGACCTCAGCCGCTCCTCATACATCTTCCCTTCTAGGCCCCTCACCATCTTTGTAGCCCTCCTCTGGACACTCTCCAATAGTTTCATGTCCTTTTTGTACTGTGGTGCCCAGAACTGCACACAGCACTTGAGGTGAGGCCACACCAGCGCAGAGCAGAGCGGGACAATCTCTTCCCTTGACCCTTTAGCAGTGCTGTGCTTGATGCACCCCAGGATACGGCTGGCCTTCCTGGCTGCCAGGGCACACTGCTGGCTCATATTCAGCTTGCTATCAACCAGAAACCCCACATCCCTCTCTGAGTATTTATTTAGAACAAAAAATACCATCCACTGAAATAATCACGAGAAAACTCTCTTGTCCCTGAGGCAGCTGGCTGTTTGCTCCCTCCCTCTCTCCTAGCAGGTTGTCTCGGGCTGCATCTGCTATAATCACTGTGCAAAGGACAGCTTTTAATGCTACAGATGCTCCCCTCCACCCAACGCTCCCAAACCCCACAGTGGCCTCCCTGCCACACCAGCACACCCAAGCAGAAAACATGAGCCTCACACAGGTTTACGTTCAAGTACGTTAAGCAAAAGGCAGCAGATGGCATAAGCATGCTTCCCAAGGGGGTGGTCCTGCCACCCCCACCTAGGTGAGGTGGTACAAGTCCTTGCCCACCTTCTCCAGGCGTTCCCTGTACTCCAGGGGGGCATAGAGGGAGGCGGCGACCCCCCGAAAGCCGTGCATGGCCCCCCACCAGCAGGCCGCAATGGCGGCGGTGGAGTCGCTGTCTCCCGCGTGGAAGAAGGCCCGGTGGGCCAGCTCTGTCCAGGAGTCCCCCGCGCCCAGCAGCGCGTCGTAGGCGATCATGGGGGCGTCGTGCCCGCTGCTGCCCGCCCAGCCGTCGTAGCTGAGGGAGGTGTAGAAGGAGTCCCTCTCTTCCACGCCATACTTGGAGGGGAAGGTGGGCAGCGAGACCCCGTCCAAGATGCCTCTCTCCGCCAGGTATTTTTTCCATTGCTCTTCAAAGTAATACCTGCAGAACAGGGCACGGGACAGAGGGGTTGTGAGAGAAGTCCTGCTGCAGGAGCCTACCCCCAGCCACCTGAAAACGCGCTGCCGAGAGCCCGGAGCAGCAGCTCAGCAAAATGGTAGGCGTCCCCCTTTTGTCAAACAAGGGACAGGATTTACAGTAAGAGGCACAAGGACATGTTTCAGTGAGTTAGATTTCCCCTTCCTCCAGCCACATGGGAGAAGGCAGCCCACCACCTGCCGCTGTTGCGCTGCAAAGGATTCGAAGGCTCAGACCGAGAACTGAGTCATCCTCACAAACTCAGCGTACCTCTGCCCGTGTCTGTGCACAGAGCCACGCTGAATACACATCCAGATTTGGTTACGACTTTCAGACTGAGCTCAGCCCTAGACCTGGTGCTCTTTCCCAGCCCTGGTTCCCATCTTTCATCAGGTCATGGTTGAGAAGGCAAGTCTAGCTGCCTCATATTGGATCCAAACATGTCAAAGTTACATGACGCTAAAACAACCTGCCAATTTTTTGTTATGTCAGGTGTATTTTTCTCTTGGGGGATATCAGAGACTTTCTGAACCGACTGGATCCCGTGGCAGGCATGCACTGCTCTCGGAGTTTATCATAATGATTACTCAAGCTTAGGTATAAACAGTGCTCACCCTCCCGTACGTGAGGTTTATTTTAATTTTAACAAAGCCTGGCACCAGCACTGCAGCTCACCATTGCCCCATGTTCTCCTCCACGAAGAAGCCAGCGTCCCGCACGTAGGCCTTGGCGTGCGGCAGCACCTCCAGCAGCCTCTTCCCCCAGGCCGGGGGGGGGCACGCCGTTCACCGCGAAAGCCGTGAAGAGGGCTGAGGCCAGGGAGCCCAGGTAGCCGGTGGGATGGTGGTGGGTCATCCGGCCGCTCTCGATGCTGACTTGCACCAGCGTGTCCAGCTCGTCGGGGCGGTGGAAGCGCAGGCCGATGCACATGGAGCGCATGGCAGCCCCACAGCCTCCGCCTTTGGGGCTGAAGGGGATCCTCCAGCCATCCGGCTTCCCCGGCTCCAGCTTCAGAGCATTTTTCTGACACATGGCACCTGGGCAGGGAGGAAGAACCACGCGTCACACGGAGATAGCGTCCTGTAGCACGGGAAGCGAGAGCAGGGTAGGAGGGAAGGAAGCATTGCCCTGTGGAAGGGATTCAGGCTTCCCTATAAATACAGAAGTTGTGTGCTCACTCATGGCTCTTTGCCTTAAATTGGCACTGCACCCTGTGTATTCCCAAGCAGACCCGATAATTCCAGTTTGTGAAAATAATTATAAAGCCCAGGGGGGTAAAAAACACTCCACTGCTGATTTTTTATTTATGCGATTTATATTGTCACTATTTACATTTCATGTTGCTTGCTTAATAGCATCTATAAAACATTTATACTACCTAAACAAGGTATATTATTCACAACTTTATCTAGATATCAAATATCCATAAATAGAAGGGAGCTTTGGAGGGCCATCAGATCATGTTGATCCAAACCCAAGGCAAGACTAAGTACCTCTGCCGTTTTCCTGGCAGACGTTTAACTTCTCTGCCTCACTGCTAGGAAATATTCCCTGCAATAAACCCAGATCTCCCTTGCTGCAGTTTAGGTTTGTCAGAAAGTGAGGAACGCAGTACTTCCCTCACTGCAACAGGGTTTTGCATGAGTAGCTTTGCTGTATTTCTCCTAAATAAGCTGAGGAATAACTGTATTATGTCAATTGGAAGGTTTGCACACCCACTAGCTGCTCTCCGAACATAGCCGCTAGCAGGTACCTATGGAAAGACTATAAAAAATGTGGCAACTGCAATGTTTTCCCAAGAACACCCGCATGGCTTTCAGCAGACAGAGGAGTTGTCCTGAGTCACAAGTTGGGTCCAAAGGGTAACGATCAGTAACACCCAGGGGACGTATCTGCCCTCGTTATCTTGAACCCACGCATGATTTCAGCCTCCTCTAACATCCTATGGTAATCTGAGCCACGATTTTGTTATGCAAAGTGTTTCCTTTTATTTTAAACTGCCATTTGACAATTTCCTTAAATTCCCCTCTGATTTTTTAATTGCAAGAAATAACAACTATCCATTCACCATGCTATTCAAGTCTGTATATACTTCGGCTCTCCTCTTCAGTCTTCTACTCTGAGTGAACACCCCAGTCCAACTTTTCCCCTCTTCAGGTGGGAAGCCACACATTAAATCCTTGCTGCCCACTTCTATCCTTTTCCTAGTTCTGCTGTTTATTTTTCAAAGCGTGTCTGCTTCTTCCAGTGCTGCTGCTTTGATAATACTCATGTTAGTGCAGCCCTTTCATAGGTTAAAGTCACCTGCACAAATGCATCCAAATTTCAGAGCCCGGCAACCTTCCCTGGCAAAGACCAAGGAAAAATTTTAAGTGCTAAACCTGAATGCTTGTGTGCAAGGAAGAGGAAATAGGTTTCAAATACTACATTATCTTTGATTCTCTTCTACCTTGCTTGGCAGTTGGATGTGGTGTACGTCAGTCTATTTTACCCACACATGGCATTTACAGCACCCTTGTAACCAAAATACCTCCAAATCCAAGCACGGTTTTAAGAATGGCTCCTGGCCACATGCTAGCAGTGTTAGCAGTACTAACAGCTGCTGTCAGTAATAATGTCACCTTTTACAGTTCTGGTCTACGTTTCTTTAGCATCCTTCTCTTCTGACAGTGTCGGTACATTACATGCATATTAAATCAGCACAGGGTACAGCCCTCTGTGCTGCGGTGGACCAGCTCACTGTGTCTCAAACTGAAAAAGCAGCTGTCCTGTTGCTCTCACACTATTTGTGCAGCCAGCCTGTCATCAGAAATAAATTTTGAGAATGGGAACAGCACATGCAAGGCTTCCCCACAGGAAAAAAAAAAAAAAAAAAAAAAAAGGGTTGCCGACCAGTGCAGCCCACACTGTCAGGCTACTTTCATTCTCATGAATTCCCCGCAGCGTGACCCTGGCACAAAGCAGAGCTGCCATCTCACCAGCCTCAGCCCTGCGTGCCTGCACACTGGCCTCTCCTGTGATGCTGGCATCACACCGGTAGACAAGGCCTTCTGGTTTTGCTGTCCCACACAGCCAGCCAGCCCCGGGATCAGTGCAGATGTTCTTTACACATCCTTCCTCCAGGTGAGTGAAAGCTGCAGGCACAGCGTTTGATAGGGGTGGCAGTGGGCTCCACCAGCACTGATCGTCACCAACCTGACTGAACTGCCAAGCAGGTTATTTCTGCGGTGTCTCAAAGTGGGCATGCACTCAAGCCTCTAAATATGCTTTCTGTGTAGTTTATTAATTCAGTGCTGGCTGCCAGGTATCAAAATAATTAAAGAGTGCTATCAGTATAATTTCTAACTTTGTTATGATTAACAGAAAATTGAAGCACTTTACAAATCTAAATGTACCAAGCATTGCGCTTATGACCTATATAGGACCTAAAAAGATCCCATCAAACCAAAACACGTTTTTAAAAAGCTGTGCTGATTATCGTGTTTGTATGTCCTTGGTAAGACAGACTTTCTGGCAGAAAGACAAGGGGAAAGGGAAAGAGCAAAGGGACTAGGATAGCTCAAAATCAAAATATGCACAACAAATGGAAGATGAACTCTGTAATCTTTTTGGAACTGCAGGAAGGGCATTTCATCAGAACATGTTTCGACAAGTTGGGACGAGGAAACTCAGTGCTTGATAAGCAGCAGGATTGTTCATTAACTATTACCAAAGAAAAATGAGGAAGATGACAAGGCTTAAATTGTAAAGAAAGACTTGTTATTTTGCAATAGCAAGCAGACATTCAATTGCAGCTTTAAGCCTGTACACATTACTTTAGGAGATTACTACTCATAATGTGCAAATGAAAAAAAAAAAAAAAAGTAAATCAAACCAGTGTACAACAAGTAGGGCTCTTGTGATTTATGGAGTGATGTATTACAAGTATTATCCTCATGCTTTTAAACAATTAAAATATTAAAACATTCAAAATCTGATTAAGGAAGACTAAGTTGAAAACATGATGTTAGGCCTTTTCTTAAACTGGATTAAAAAAAAAAAAAAAAAAAAAAAAACTCCTGTGGGAGTTTCTGAATCCAGAAATTCTGTCTTGGACACTTACCAAATCCTAGTTAGGAACTCCATGCAAACTAAACTAAATGTAACACTCTTTTAAGGAAAAAAGAAACGCAAGCAAAAAGCACTGTGAAAAAAAGCCAATCTGGAAAAGTTTCATGTACAACTGGATGCTATTTCTGGAGTAGGCTTCCATGCCATTTATTTCGACTTTTCATGAGCACAGACACATGCTGGTAACGGTAACAGCACAGTTACAGCTGGTTAGGGTCTGTCCGTGCACATAATAAAGGTGAGTTCAGACAATCACATGTTCACAAATAGTTCCATAGGTAGAGGACTTAGACCAAAAGGACCAGAGCAACAGGCAACAGCTTTGAAGCAGAAGGTTTCCTGGAGAGCTTTGCAGGCAAGTTCACCATCATGGAAGAAGAAATATGGCCATTCTCGTGTCACTTAATTCATTGGCTTTGCTATCTGCAAAGAACAATGAATTTGGGCCTGCGGCACATCACAAAGAGCAATAATGGATGTAGGGATTAACTTGCCATTGAATTAAGACAGTGAGATGGACTACCCATCTCTCTTGGGGCTGCTTATTTGAGGGACCCTACTGTGGCCTTCTGGTGACTAATAAAGGTGTGGGAATCCCTTTGTTACTGCGGGTTTTGGTTTTCGGGTCTGGCTTTCCTTGTGTGGGTGAACAATGTGACTTTCCCCCACTATTCTAGGGGAATCTCCTCTCTATCGGGTGAAAGTTGCAGCAGCAACTTTCCATTCTCAGCCTTAAAGGCTGCAATTCCCCAGTGAGTATTTAATCTGTTCAGAAGAGCATCATCTCAGGTTATGTTTTCAGTTATCATCTATTTACTCTGAACTGCCTTAAGAAGTTACTGACATGCAACTTCTATCATTACTATTTACAAATACAACATGGCGACCCTGCAATGCAGACAGCTTCTGAGGAGATGGATTACGTGTTCCCTTTTGTAGTAAGGCTAAGCTAAGTAATATGTACAGCTAAGTGTCAAATTTAAGCTCCCAGAGGCTAAGACCTGTTCAACTCCTTTCCTGTGGCTGCAGCAGGAGAACTCCTGAATGCTGTTGCAAGAGCATTTTCAGCAGACTTCCATTTTTTCCACACTACTTTCTCTCCATCACAGAATTTTATGAGGCAAGGATTTGTGGAACCAGTGCTCACAGAAGAATTTGCATCTCTGTTTAGCCAGATAACCTGACCTTTCCTTGTCACTCCAATTAGTCACCTTAGCAAATTTACTTTGAGATCCCTGACTTCCAAGTGGGAACTGCTTGTGAGCATGCTGCAGCCCAGTTACTCACATATGGACTGCAGCAGGTGTGCTATTATACTTAGCTATTAATTACTAACATTCCAATTTTAGGCTCTTTTCCTTTTCGTCTCAGATTGTAGTCACCAAGCTTAGATAGCAGAGACAAAAATAGCTTCCAGGTGCTGTCTCACTGACAGCTGTGGTTGGTCCACCTTGGCAGACCCCATCAGCTAGGAGACCTACAAGTTGCTCCTTTGCCAAAACAGCAATAATTATGTCAAAATTGTAACCTGCCGGCTGCTGCTATCCTGGCAAGCGTCATTACCTCTTCTTAAATGTTTTATTAATTAATCTACTCTGACAACTGAAATTATCTGTCTTACTGAATGCTGATATTTCAGTCCTGGACGTGAGGATAAGCAGTGGCTGTGGAAATGTATGCAGAATTCCTGCTCAGGTTCCATATCTGTTTTACCTTTTGAATGCACAGCTCTGTCACACTATGCTCAGTGACCCTGAGGGAACAATGAAGGCTTTGGTCTTTCCCAGGAAAATGTCTTTTAATGTCAAGCCAGAACATTCATCATATATTTTGGCCAATCCAGGTAGGCATGAGTCCAGCCAAACTTTTTTTCATTTTTTAAACTTTGCCCAGCATTGCAGCATTTGAGTGTTTCCTGACACTTACCCTGCCTGCACTAGCCAAATTAGAGGCCCAGCCTCCGAAGCTCTTAAATAGTTTTGGAAACTTAAATAGTTTTGGAAACTTAAATAGTTTTGGAACGGGCTGCCCAGGGAAGTGGTTGGAACATGCTGCCCAGGGAATTGGTGGAGTCACCATCCCTGGAGGTCTTTAAAAGACGTTTAGATGTAGAGCTTAGGGATATGGTTTAGTGGGGACTGTTAGTGTTAGGTCAGAGGTTGGACTCAATGATCTCGAGGTCTCTTCCAACCTAGAAATTCTGTGATTCTGTGATTCTGTGATTTATTTCAAGCATCTTCAGGAGGCTGGGCCATCTGCAGAGAGAGAGATGGGGGCCTCAGAGAAGTGCTGGGTAAGCAGGCCTGGGTGAACCAGGATCTGCAGGAATACATTGCATGCAGCTTGGATATCACAGCCTGTCAATGTATCCTTCCCAAATGCTGCCACGCACTGCTAGTCCCTGCAGCTTGTGCCCCAAACTTGGCAGCACTGTAGTCATGCCAAGAAATGAGAGAGGCTGGACCTACAAGGTTCAGAGATCTTAATTGTGGCCTGACTGTCCAGCTGCAGAAAGTAGCCATTCACTGCTAGCCAAAGGTAGAATTTGGGTTTAATGAATTTAATTATTCCATGCAGAGATTTCTCTGCCTTCAAATATTTTTTATGTGTAATTTATTGCATTTGTTAAAATAGGTTCTCTATTAATTCTCTGTTTAGAGGTATTAACACAGCATTTCAAGATGTACATTATACATGGCTGAATTTGTTTTTCCTGCAAGGGTGTAGGAAAAGACGGTGAAAAAAAGACAACCAACCAACCAAACAAACAAAAAAAAACCAGCATTCACCAGTGGAAAACCCTCTCATTCTTCTCATGAGTTCAAGGCCAGGCCTCAAACACACCTGTAAGAATGTCTTCTAAACATGGGCAAAACAGTATCTTTTCTCATCTAGTTCTGAGATGGCCCAAACACTTCAGCCTGACTTTTTCTGTTCTCTTCAATTAATCCTTAAAGAGCTACTGAGTGTAGAAAACTTTTGGCTGTACAAGAAATACAATTAATACTATAAACAGCCAAAAGCAGAGCCTTAAGGTGAGAAGCTGGGCAGAAGCAGGGCCAGCTTTGGCTCCAAGCTGCATGAAAGTGAGAGTCAGTAGCCACAAGGAGAGAGGGGCAGAGGAGAGCTCTGCCAAGGCAACATAGAGGAGAGGTTACCTGGAGCTCTGCCTTTCATGTCATTCATGCACTCCTTGTAGTTCTTTGCGATCAGGGAATAGAGATGCTCTAAACGTGGATTTTTCCCAGCAGCTACCAGCGCTTCGGCTGTGGCCAGGTGCATCACTGTGTCATCGCTGACTTTCCAGCCTTTGATGCTGATGTTGTTGAGTCCCCCCATCTCCGCCAGCTCCTTGTGGATGGTTGGGCCGTGCTGCAGGAACTCCCATTTCCCATTGTAGTAGCCCAGCGTGTCTCCAAGTGCACTCAGCACCATAGATGCCACGTAGTTTTCCATCTCCTTAGGACACAATTTTTGCCCCAGTATTGCTTCAATGCAGAAAGTACTATGAAGAAAAAAAAAAAAAAAAAAAGTAAAGAAAACCGTTCTCAGTTTGGTACCGCTAACCTCCAGTAGCCTGGATACGTGGCATAGCACCTGCATCTCCCTCAGAAAGTATGTTCCTTCAAAGCACACGCATCCCCCGGCCCTTCGGTAGGTAGTAGGTGTGCTGCGTCACCCGGGCAGCCCAGCCCTGAGGCAGGGAGAGCAGGGCACGACCCGCCAGGGCAGCAGTTACCCAGGACAATGCTGGGTGTTCAGAGACCAAAATGCAACGGCAGTACTGCAGAAATGTGTAGGGAAGTAAAGGCAACCCACATTTTCACCAGACACAGCCCACGGGAGTAAGGGGATCGGCTCTGGCTCCCAATGATTTTCATACCATGAGGATAGCTTGAGAGTGAAGCCCGCTTTTACACACTCAGTGCCAGTCTTAGCAACATAAGGCAGAGCCTGGTAAAAGTGGCAGAGAGGGGCTCTGACCAACGGCTGGCCCATCTCCAGAGGCTGGCTACAGAAGCGCGTGCTCTTACAGGCAAAACCAGGTACTCCAGTGGGTATTTTAAACTACGCCTCCCCCAAGCAGCCAAAGCACTTCAGGGTCCACTGCTTTCTGCTTCCATGCCTCGATATGTGCTAAGGAGCCTGTAAGTCTCCCTTCGTCACATGACCCAGGAAAAATGCAGAAAGAAAACCAGAGGCGCAGCGAATAAATTAAGCTACTAAAAAACTGCCTTGAGGTTAAGCATGTGATTTGCCTGGCCGGGGGGGAGAGGAGGCTGCTTCCCGCTGCACAGCGCCGTTGCAGCCCGTGGCGACTTACACAACCAGGATGCCAAAGGCAGGGTGCCGGCTCCTCACACCCCCTCGCCCAACCATCGACAGGACACCGCGCCGAGCCAAGGACACCGGGCCCTGGCGAGGACCTGCCACCAGCGCCTCTCCCCAGGCTACCCCGCTGAGGCCTCCAGGATGGCGGCGGTGGCGGCGCAGCACGTCCTCTTTGCGTCACCACCGCCGCGACAGGCCCAGCCCGGGAAGAGGGGGAGGAAGGCGGAAGGCTTGCTCTGTCAGCACAGCCCTGAGATCCCTCTCCAGACATAGAGCAGCTGCAGCAGGGACACCGAGCAAGCCCCGCGGCCGCCCTCCAGCACAAGCCACCACAGCGGCCATGTCCCCTGCCACTGCTTGGGGTGGGGAGAAGGCCGAGGCCACCTGCTAGCGGGGTGGCAGCAGAGGGGAGCCCCAGCCCTTGCCAACCCCACTGCCCCAGCACTGCCAGACTTTGCTCGCAGGGTGTCTCCTGCCTTGTGGTTTTGCTGCTCAGCCCCCTGGCGTGCTCCTGGCCAGCCCCCGATTTCCCTCCCACGCCTCTCCCCTTTCATTTTTGGGGTTCTGCTCTGTCTTCATGCCCTTAGCAGCTATACAGTCAATTTGGAAATGAAGTCACCACGTGGAGAAGATTATTTTCTTAAAATAAAATAAAATAAAATAATAGTAAAAAATACAGATTTTTTGACGTCCCCCCCTTACTTTTCTGTTGAAGCTGTGCACTAGTTTCCTGAGCACACACATGCCCCTTTTAGCCAGACCACCAGTCTCCTCCTGGGTGCCAGCACAAGCTATCCTCTGGGCCCTGCAAGCCTCCAGCATTTACCTGGAGCTCTGTATGGGGCAGCACGAGCCCCTCACAGACCCAGGCCTCCTCTGGGCTGATCCCTGCTTTGTCTTGTGTTGGTGGTCCTGCTTCTTTGCATCTCAAAGTGCTTGATGACACCATTGCCTCCTACAAGTTTTACACTTCATTCTTTTTATGCTGGTGGTGGATAACCACCACCACAGACACCATGCTGAGGGTGTCTACTGAATGGGCAAAGAAAGAAAAGAAAAGGGAAGCAGGAGCAAGAAATAAGAATTAGCATGGCTTGGGCCACCGTTTGCAGAGGTTGAACCTTCTCACCAACTCATGGTCCCTTGACAGGCGCACACCACATCTCCAGAGCCCTGATTCATGCAATGAGGTACCAACAGCTCTTAGATATGGAAAAAAAAAAAAAAAAAAAAAAAAAAAAAAAAAATCCCCCCATGCCTGTGAGAGAAAACAGTGGTAGTTTTAGAGCTGCAGCCCTGGGGGATTTCAGGGCAATCAAGACTGCAGTGCTGGGCCAGAGCAGAGTCCCTGGGGAATTTGGGGGCAAGTAAGAGAGCCGGCTGGAGCTGGGCCCTGGGGGATTTCAGGTAGCTGAGAACGCTGAGATGCGCTGGAGCATCCACCCTGGTGGCCTTGGCTCTTTGGTATTCAGTGTCCATTCAGACATTTACTGCTTCTCTGCCACCCTGCTGTAGATGTGGAATTTGAGACGCATCTGGTGCAGAAAATAGTAACAGAAAAGAAAGTGGGAAAATAAGTTTCTCATGTATCAGCGGAGCCAGCGGTGCCTGCTGACCTTTTCTGCTTGGGTCTGTTTTATACAGAGCGGCTCAGAATTTACTCAGGTTGCTCCTACGCTTAAAAGCAAAACAGGGGTTTTGTCTCCTAAGGTTTGGGCCTGCGAGAGGGAAAACCCCTCCTGCTTTTGGCTGGTTCTCTGTGAGGAAGGGCTTCTGCTGCAGCAGTAAGGGCCGAAGAAAAGAAAGTCGCAGGGTTCCCCAAATGGCCATGAAAATGAGAGAACTCCTCTGCATTAGCACAAAATGCCCGTGGCACTGAAATCTTCGGGTGTGCCACTGTTTTCTGGTTCCTGATCTCTTTCAGCTTCCTAAAAAATGAAACCAAAACATGCCTTGGAGCTAAGCAACATCTCAGATGTGTCACCAAAAAACAGCGAGACCTACTCACTGACAGGCAGCAGCTGACCAGTCAACAGCCAGAGCTGTCGTCAAGAGCCCGCAAGCGTGGGGTGAGGAGAGGGGCAATTTTCAGGCTTGAATGAATGTGTTAATCCCAAAGGGACCCTGCGGGATGCACGAAGAGAGCGCTGTCCATCAGGCACACCACCAGCCTGGGGTCGGTGCAGGGCAGCATTGCCCTGACTCATCCAACAGCATGGGAAGGTGGGGACCCATTTGGCAAGGGTGACCTTCTGTTTATAAGCCATGCAAAAAGTTAAAGACTCGTGATATTGCACCTTTCTGGGGTTTTTGTCTTTTTTTTTTTTTTTTTTTGTTTTTTTTTAATGAAAATTTAGGTTGCGGTGGACCTAAGGCCAGGATATGCCTTCTGGAAAGTACCGCCTTGGAGAAGCTCACTGACATGCCCCTGCCATGTGTTGGACACTGTGGTTAGTACATGCTTAGACTCAGAATTTTCCTTCATGTTCATCTGGAAAAAAAGGGTAATTCTCTCTGACTAAAAAAAATGTGCCTTTCTAGATGAGCCCAGGGTTAAGAGCCTGATTCTGGGAGGCTGTGAAGGGCAGACTGCAGTGTGGGGACCATGTGCAGGTTTAGACCCTGTGGGACATTTCCACAGAACTACTTGAGGCCTTCAGGCCAAGATCTAGAATAATGTGCAAATTAAAAACACATGATGGCAACTCAAACTAGTGCTCTCTTGAACCAGGCAGTGCCTCTTTTCTAAATGCTACAGTTGTCCCTGAAATGCGGCTGCATGGGGGTATCTGGAATTTTCATTTTTCACCTCTAGTGCGAACCTTTCCCTTGCCCCTTATATCAAAGGGTGACTTTCCAAAGAGTATTTTGGGCCCTCACACATGTTCATTTTGGACCAGAGCCAATCTCTAGCAGTCTCTCCTTCTTTTAATAGCACTTTTTTCTCTGTAATGACAGCCGGCATTTTTTTCTGAGTGGGGAATACTTCTGGGCTTACCCTAGCTCTCAGTCCCCAGGTGTGCGTCTTTCTTTGTCACCGGCCAGTAAATAACAACACACTATAACACGCAGTGACCGACATTCAAAGCAGGAGCCACCAGGGCCACGTGAGGGCTGCTGGGGACCTGGAGAGCTCGCTGCAGCCCTCCACGGGCTGAGTGGAGGTGAGGTGGCGGTGCGTGACCCTGTGCACAGTGCTCGCTGTGGTGGGGCAGCCGGGGCTGCTGCACTCACTCTGGCTTGGTGGCTGCAGCCAGCATCAGCAGGTGCTTCTGGCCCTGCACTTCCTTCACCTGAGGCATGGCAAAGAGCTTTCAGCCTCGGCTTCTCCATCTGGTGGGGAGATGACCCTTGCTTGCTGCCTGCCTTCCCGTGGTCATGACAGCGGGGTGCTCCCACCTCCCTTGTTGCTGTCCAGGGAAGCACGACTGAGAAAGCGGGCGAGTGCCTTGACTCCAAACACAGCCTGTGTCTGAGGGGAAGCCAGCGCAAAGGTGTTTTTGCCTGGAAATGGGATCCTGCGTGGGTGTTTTGGGGGAGTGACAAGAGAAGTTTTGAAGGACTTGGCTGAAGTTGCTTTTAGAGAGCACAGCAGAGGAAGTCCCTCCATGTGACCAACTTGACTTCAGGGAATACTGCTCTTCAGCCTCTCATTCAGGAAACCAAATTTCATTGCAGAAGTATCTGCCTCTTTCTTTCCAGGCTCCTTCCACAAACTGAGAGAGCTTCTGGCCAGGGCAAAGAGGAAACTGAAAAATTAATGTGATCTGTGCATTGTGTTACCTGCACCTCTCTTCAGGGTGCTTCCAAAAGCCCTCTTAACAGGCATTTAAAAAATTAGGGGAAAAAAAATCTGTTTTAAGTAACCACAGTTCTTCAGGGTAGAAGATAAATGGGGAAAAAAGTCAGTTTCTTCACCACAGAGAGAGAGGCGTTGTGATGGCCACCAGGGATATCCAGCAATGTCAATCCCAGGGAACTTCTCCTGGGTGAGCTATGGCTGCGATCACCTCTCCCTCAACCACATCTGGTAAAAGGAACTGCAAATTCATCTTTACCACCCCTCCACTGGGTTTACAGCTGTCTTTTTGGCAAATTGGAGCGTATGGGGACAGGGAGCACCCCAGCAGACTGCAGGTCCTGCTTGTGAGCCCGGGGAAGTCAGTGAAGCAATCCTGGTCAGCTGCTGCGAATGTGGGATTTGGCTCAAGTGGCGGATATGAGGCTCTGGGGCTGGCAGGCTAGTTGCTCCTTGATGTAAATAAAGTGACATTTTCATTTTCTGTCGTGTGCCAGTGCTGGCGCTGTGCTCCCCACCTGCAGTACGAAGGTGTTTATGGGCTGCTTTCTTTCCATGAGCTGCTGGCAGTTGCACCTGTGTCCTTTCGGAGCATGCAGGAGCTGGGGGACATGTTGGAGGGGTGTCGTGTCTGTGAGCAGAGGGGCCCACCAAGCCTGCCTTATGGCCAACTCAAACCACAGCCACCAGCAGGATAATTTGAAGGCTTTCGGTGAAGGTCATCTGCCTGCAGCATAAAGTCTACTTGGGTCTCCATCCTACCAAACAGAGTCAGCTACCTTGAGGAGGGTAGAGATGGGGACACTGGCTGAGGTCCGGGGGAGCCTATGTGTGGGAATGGTGTTGAGAAATTCCCGTTAGTTTATCAGGGAGCACTTACAGCACCAGGACCTGCCGAGCTGAAGGATGACTTTCCTCAGCTTGAATGACTTAAACTGAGAGTAGGCAAAATCCTAGATATGATAGGTTAGGAAAAGCCCT
This sequence comes from Nettapus auritus, assembly GCA_011076525.1. Lineage (NCBI taxonomy): Eukaryota > Metazoa > Chordata > Aves > Anseriformes > Anatidae > Nettapus > Nettapus auritus. Next base: position 96,065,251 of record CM021765.1, read on the forward strand.
GTGGTGGCTTTGAGTTATTTGATTGGGTGGTTATTTTCCACCACTGGGATTTCTCTTATGCTGGGCTGTGACCTGAGCCTCTTCTCTTGTCTTTCTCTTCTGGCTGTTTCTTCACCAGCTCCCTCTAAAACTTGCCATTCCTTAGAAAGGCTCCCATTTGTGGCTGTATACCAAATAACAAAGGGACATAGAATTACTGGGAAAATGCTTAGTAGAAAGGACGGCAAGGCACGACATTTTAAAGTTTACTTCTGCATTTGATTCTTCATGAATTGAATTTCAGAGAATTGGGAAGTGCTGGTGTGTGACAGAAGAGGAACACATGAACAAGACCACTGAACGCTGTTGTATCCATTGGTCTGATGAGGCTTAAAAATATCTGCCTGCTTCCTTTCCCTACTTACGCACTTTCTGTGATGCAGTTCAATGGTGGCACTGCCTTGATGCGTGGAGAAGTACTGCTGGAAGGAAGGGCGGGGAGGTGGTGTAAGTTGCCCTCCCCACTTCCGAACTCACACGCACCCCACGCACGTACCCACGCCCGCAGGGGAGCAACGCCTTTGGAGGAGGCCACAAAAGACACCTCTGTGCTGCCTCCACGATGGCCCTGGTCTGGCAGAAAGGATGGGTGAGCTCTTGACAACGATCACTAGGCAGAGGCTGCTGCTAACTATGAAACCTCTTGCTTTTAAAACTGATAGCACTTGAGATCTGGGAGGAGATGATCTGTCACTGATCTGCCAAGTAGATGGCTGCACAGACCTGCAAGATAGTGAAAGAGGATCTGGCTTGGGAAGAAAAACAAACATATTTGACTGGTGATGCCTGTTAGACCACAAGTTGTCAAAAGTCAGTTGAAAGTTAACAAAATCACAACCCCAGCAGACACGGAATGTGTGGAAACAAAGATGCTGCTCCTTTTGTATGTCCAGTATTCCCGGGGTTCATACAACACAAGGACAGTGGCTCTGCACCACCTCTGCAAAGTTCATTTTCTCCTATGAAGACAGGCTGAGGGAGATGGGGTTGGTCAGCCTGGAGAAGGCTCCGGGGAGACCTTACAGCGGCCTGCCGGTGCCTAAAGGGGCCCACAGGAAAGCTGAGGAGGGACTCTGTCAGAGAGGGAAGTGATAGGACACGGAGTAACAGCTTTATTATTATTATTTTTTTTTTTTTAAAGGTAGTTTTAGATTAGATATTAGGAAGAAATTCTTCACTCAGAGGGTGGTGAGGCCCTGGCACAGGCTGCCCAGAGAAGCTGTGGGTGCCCCATCCCTGGAGGTGTTCAAGGCCAGGCTGGATGGGGCTTTGGGCAACATGGGCTGGTGGGAGGTGTCCCTGCCCATGGCAGGGGGGTGGGGCTGGGTGGGCTTTAAGGCCCCTTCCAACCCAAACCATTCTATGGCTCTACGATTCTATGATTCCTTCAGTGTGGAGCAGACGGGAGAAAATACTCTTCATAGAAGACCGCTACCTCATGCTCCCACCCAAGCCCTCAGCAGTGAGAATACCAGACAGCTTCTCTTTTGACATGGATGTGACAAGAGCACGAGCTCAGGGATCAGGCTTTGTGTCAGGACAGGCGATTGCTGGATGTGGGAAATGCATTGGTCTCTGCTCTGTCAAAGCAGCCACTCTGACAGAGAGCTGGGGGGTGTAAGAGGCAGCGCAGGGTGAGATTTTTTGCATGCTGTTCAGTCATCTGCATGCTCTGGGACTGGTGTGCTAGAAATGAAACGTTGCTTATCCCATCCCCAGCCTCCAGAGCCTTCTCAGTTTTTCCACAGAATATCCCTGACATGCCAGCCGCTTTGATGTAACCCAGCCATGCATGGCTTGTTTTGGCTGTGATAGCGAAAGCTGGGAGCCTGTGCTTGGCCTGACACAAATGTGTCTAGCCATAAATGAGGCAGGATGAGGAACCCATAGTGCCTCGTGCCTTGGCCAGGAGGCAGCAAGCCAGAAGAACTGATTGCACACCAGCTGGATAGCAGGTGGTTGTACGTGTGGGTGGTGGTAGGGGGAAATGAGGGGCTACATTGCCCCCACATTCAGGAGATGACGTGAAAACATAGCCCAGTGGTAAGTATTTCTGCCACTGAGAGGAGAATAGCAAAGGTCCTTCCTATCATTACACAATCAAGGCTGGAGAGGTATGTGAGCCGGGGCCTCCAAACAGCCAACTACCCTGACCTCAGTACATGGAAAAAGAGTTAAAGTGCAAAACAAGTTTACCAAGGCTATCTATCTCATGCCAGGCTATCCTAGTAGGTTGGTGGGGTTGTTTGTTTTTGTTTGTTTTTTGTTTTGTTTTCTTTTGTTTTGATAAGATAATTAATTATGTAGACAGAAGACTTTGGAAAGGCAGCCCTTACAGGCCAAACCACTAAGCTGGAGAAACAGAGGATTAATGTGAGTATTGTAAGCATTTACCTAAAGAAAGGATATCAGGAGACTGTGTCTCAAGGGAAGCAAGCAGGGTGGAAAGAGGTTATTAACTGGGCTCCTCAAAGGGCTGATCTTGTTTACCCAGAAAGAAAACAGGCATCAATCAGATTCGGTCAGATCTGAAGAGCTGCAGAGATCACTCAGCCTTTAGCGAGGAGAGGTGACAGCACCGAGGGCTGGTATAAGGGCAGCAGCATGAAAGTTATGCAGCAAAAAGTCACAGCTTGTGTGTGCAGAGCCTGGCTGTAGGACATCGTGCTCCCAGCTTGTCCCTGCCATGTGGAAAGTATAGGGGAAGGGCAGTTCTGTTAGATCATAAGATGATGATGAATCCTCACCATTGGTCGGCTGAGAAGAAAACTATGAGCAGAGATGAGATCTCCTCAGACTGAAGACACTTTGGGGTGTTTATGAAGGCTCTTACTATTTCCAGAGGGTTGCCCGTGATACCTGCTAGTACTTCAGTAAACAAGACCTCAGCACTGCAATGCCTGAGAGGGAATTTGTGAGTGTATATATATGCATTACCACGCCTTCCAAATAGGCCAAGCACGGCACTTGTGCCATGAAATTGCCTTGTCTTCTCTCACGACATTTCATGAGCATGGTGAGGTCTCAGGCCTCACCTCAGCCTGTGTCCTTTCCCGATGCCATAAGCAGAAGACAAGATTTATTGGACGAGGAACTGAATTCAACAGGCAGGCTCACCTGAACCTCACGGCGAGTGGATGGTGTCCCTGAAGTCACCAGGAAGACACAAACAAGTACCCATGCCCCAGAGGTCTGAGGGTTTTGTCCAAAAAAAGTGTGATACCCATGTAAAGGGGGAAGTCCCATGGCTTGCACTTACAGAAAATCACTCTTTTTTAGGTTCGAAGGGAAAAGAAACAAACCAACACTGGACACCACATTTAGGTTTGAGGTTCAAATGTTTTCAGGTTTGGTTCTTGTTTTAGATTGTGGGGGCTTTTGCTTTTGTTTGTTGTCTCCTGAACTCCCCCTCCCACCTTCAAATGTCAACCTGGCAGGTTTCTGGAATTGAGTCCTTTTGAGCTTTGCTTCCTGAAAACCTTGAGTCTGCACTTCCTATGTTGGTGCCTGAGCTGTGTGCCCATTAGCACGATCTATGTCTGCGGACACACTGGCAAGAACAGATACATAGCTGTCTCTAAATAAGTAAACCTGCCAAAAAACATTGTGTTTGGCAAAGAAAACTACTCTAACGTGAGGAGTAGCCATCCCACAGGGTGTCAGCATGACTTTACTGCAGAGGGAGGTTTTGGAGGCTGTTTGCATTAATCCCTCTACCGAGCACATACAGTTCTGCTCTTGGGATCTCACTCCCATTGAAATCAGTGTTTCTGACACAGATCTGTGTCTGAACAGTATTCACACTGTCGTATAGGACTGTTGGTGCTCATTTGATGCCCTCTGTTTGCAACTTCTCTCTGCCTTCAACTCACCAGGTTCTGCTGCTGATGCTGGTCCTAGGGCTTGTCTGATATGCCAGTAAATTGATGCATCTCACAAAGATGGCACAGAAAAGCAAATACTTTTTATTTAGTTAGTTTTTCACTGTGTTAGCACGTTGAACAAGATGCTAAGGGAGCACTGGGGGGTGAATGTGCCAGGGTGAGGTTTGTCCCTCTCTCTGATCGATCATATTGAAATAATTCTCAGGATTCTTGCAAGCGTGCAGAATAGAAACCAAGTACAGTATGAATTAAATGGGGATTACTAAAACCAAAACAAGATTTTGACAAGCAAAACTCATTTGTAGGGAGTCAGCCCTTAGTCATACTTACCAATTCCCCAGGTTGGCAGGACTAACACCCAGCAGACCTCACACAGAAGGCAGACCCAAAGAACTATTTTTCAAATGCTGTTTTACACCTCAGCTCATTCATTTTACACGTGCATTTTTCATATCTGTGCATTGTTGTGCTGACACACGTGCTTAAAGGCTTACTTGCTTACTTTGCAGTGTTTTAGTTTCTCATCGTCACTGTGGTTTTATGATTAGGACAGCTTGAACTTCCGTGGACCTCTCCAAAATATCTAGGACCAAAGCCCTCAGACACAGCAGAATCAGAGCCTTACACTTTTTTGCTCACTGAGTGCGAGGGCTGTCTCAGTTCCCCACGTAGCACAGAGCAATCCTGTCCTGTCGGGATAAGAACCAGATTGAAAATCACTTTCCCCATGACCCAGTCACTCGTGCCAAGTAGTACAATGCCTGATTAGGCAGGCTTTCCAGGGAGCCGGCTGTCCTCAGCTGCTCTCTGGCTCTGCTCGCACCCATGGCAGAGAGGGCAGGGCTCCAGCAGCCCCCTGAGGTCAGGCAGGTCCTTTCTTCATGCCTGAGCACTTCTGCATTCAAATCTTGGCTGTGTAATAACGCAAAAATGGAAAATACAGCCCAGCATGCATCACCAGGTGCTGCATTTCAGCAGCATCTCCCTGATCACTCGGCCGGTGCTGCTGCACGCAGTGCTGCCTTGTGCCTGCTCTCTGTGCCTGGGCCAGCATGAGCGCCATCGGGATGAGGCCACTTCAGCCACAGCCGTGCTTACCACACCAAAATTCCTGTGCCCCGGGAGCCTAAGCTGCTTGTGGAAACGGGACTGAGGCTCCCGGCCCTTTATGAGCCAGCAGAAGCCCAGGAAGCAACCAGCACAAAGCATAACTTGCCGCACAGTACAGCCAGAAACCAAGCGTGAGCCACCCTCTGCCGAAATAGATGCTGAAAACATTAAACAAAAAGTCATCCCATGTCTTCCATACAGCCTGCTACTGCGGAGGGCTGCAGCTGCCTGGCGTAGCTGTTGCAGTCAGTGCAGCCTGCTTTATGAAGGAGAAATAGGGTGTTTTCTGCTTCACACACTGGGGTGGAAACCACAGGAGACTGGATTCTCTGTTACGAGCCAGTCAACCACTCCTGCTGCAAAGGAAGAGCCTGCAGGAACTAGATGGGGGGGGCAGCGAGGGCAGCTGTGGATGATAGCTTGCTTGCATGCTGCGGGGCAGAAACCCGCTCTCTCTTTCCTGCGTGAACCACATGAGCATGCTGGGCTCTTCTGCATGGTGGTTACACACAGTGATGCCTTGTAACAGCAGAGTGCAGTGACAGAGCCCACAGTTTGCCATGCGGGTGACTGAAGAAGGTTAATCCCAGATTATTAAGACAACTGTGTTTTTGGCAAGAATCCCTGGTGCTTTCTGAGCAGTGAGCATCCGATATCCAGACAGTATCAGTACTCAAGTTATATGTTCACAGAATCACCAAACGGTTGAGGTTGGAAGGGACCACCGGAGACCATGGTCATTGAGGAGCAAGTTGAACAGGACCGGACCCAGTACTGACTCCCAGGAACACCGCTAGCTACAGGCCTCCATCTAGACTCTGTGCCACTGATCACAACTCTAAACAAAATTACACTGTGCCAAATAGGGTGGGTGCATTTTGCATTTGCCTAACTTTAATTAATTTCCCTGCTTCCGAGTTGTAAGATTTTGGATTTTGTTTAAAATTTATTCACCGCTTCTGACTTAACATGGCCCAGCAGACATACTATCCATGCTTTCTGATGCATGTCACCGAAGCATGCTACCTGTCTGTGCATGGCCAAGCTGGTGCCAAGCACTACTGCATGCCCTGGGCATTTCCACAGCTGGTTACTGCATATGCTGGACTCTGGTGAGGGCTAGGCACTGTACTTCTGGTAATTCCCCTGTTCCCAGCACACTTTGATAGCCGCAACTCTCTGTCTTACTAGGGCACAGCTGGGACCTTCAATTTACTGGGCTAAGCAGTCTTTTTTTTTTTTCCAGCCCAGGTCCCTTGAGAACTTGGGTCCAGGGCAGTGGAGAAGCACAGCATCTAAGGGATGATGTTAGGGAAAGGATCCCCAGCAAATGTGTGCAAACTTTGCTAAGCAATGTTAATTTATTTTTTACAATTTTTCCTCCTTCAGTTGCCCTGAGTGCCAGTGCACATCAAATGCCAACCCTCTCGAAGAGGGCCATAACCCAGCGTCATCTTTGGATGAGAGGAGTTTGGAGACCTCTCAGCGAAAGGTCTAGGGCATGAGAGGTGTGGTTCCTTCCCGTGCTCTGAGGGGCCAGGGCCATCTGTCCTGCCTTGCAGAAAGTGGGTTGTGTAAGTGAAGCTTGCCATTGTTTCCTGAAAGTTCTATTTTTCCTGTAAAGAAGACCATACATAGGCTGTAATCTGTACTGAGCTGAAGTATTTAACTTCTTCAAATCTTGGCAGCTTTATAGTCTGAAGGCTGGGGATGGCTAGGGGGAGAAACGAGAGCAAGGAATCTGTTGAGCTGTGGGGTTTTTGTCATTGTTATTTTCCTTTGTAAGACAAAAGTGATTTTCTGTAACCCGAAACTGCTGGATTTTCCTCTTTCCCCACAAAGTGTTTCCCTTTGTTATTGCCACTGCGTAGGGGACAGCCTACCTTTGTCTGAACAGTTTAATTTCTCAAGACATTAGGACTTGTTTAGTAAGGCTGCCTTCTGTCTTTCTCTTACAGGAAAAAAATAAAATAATTTACTTCCACTAATGAACAGATGAGTGTTATCAGCTGAATTCAGTTCATTACTCCAGGTACCTTTTATTTCACATGATAATATTGGAGCTATTGAACGCTGGGAAAAAATACTTCCTAGAAATGTTAATCTGCTTTGAAATGGGGTCATTTCTCAGACAAAAATGTTTTCAGGGCACTTGCACAATGATTTTTTGGTGACGTACATCTCTGTAAACACATCTTGGATACTTTCCATTCAGCCTGGACGTCCTTGCACTAAAAGCGTGCAGGCTTGCTTTTAATTCAGATTAACAAGGGCGGGAATGTCCATTCTTCATGTTAACACCAACCAAAGGGATCCCAGTGCTGTAGCAGGGCATGTGGTTATGTGTCCTCACTGGAGAGCAGGTGCTGTGTGTTGTTTTTCACTATTTACCCAGTTCTGCTCTTTCTGATATATTTCTGCTGTGAGATGCTGCCTGAGAAATAGGAGGAGGTGGTGGTTTGGTTGTAATCAGTAATCACTACGTGATGAAAATAGCAAAAGTCTGATTGTGCTGTTTCTGCAGTGGAGGCCCTGCCAGTCGCAAAAATCCTCAGTGGGTCAACATGAGAAATCGAGCAGTGATGTAACTGAACAGCCTTCCTCTCCAACGTCAATGATTTCTACAAGTGCTGATTAATGAACTTAATTTCTTCCACACAGCACATACGCTGCAAAATTTCACTTGTCCTTTCGGCTTTTTTCCTCAACGTTTTGTGTGAAAGCAAAGGAAAAATGTGGTATGTATGATGTTCTCACATCTTCCTCTTTACCACAGCAATTGTTTTTAGCAGAATTTAAAGTCCGTTTTCTTATTAAATACAAGCTTCCCTTTTCAGGCTGCCATGCTTCTTACATGCTTAAACTTGACCCTGGAGCACATATAGTTAAAATGCTGAAGGCTTATTAAAGTGCATGAGAAAGCTTATTCCTGCGGGACTTCCGCTGTAAATTACTGGGCTTATAGTACCTGCTATCGTGCTCACATAAAGAAGCCTCTTTTGAACTGGGACTTCAATACGAGTCCTTCAACTTTGTTAGCATTCCTGACTAAGACTGCCTAACACCCCTTCCTTGAAGGGCTGGCTTCTGAGAATCAAGGACGTGTGCTTAGGGGAGCTTTAAGTGATGGACACATTATGACTTCTGCCTCTGATCAGAGCAGAACAAAGCACTTGACTGCTGTGCTGCTTCTGTTGTTGCAATCGCCTTGCAATCAGGGAGCTTTCTATATGACAAGATACCAACAGCCATGATACTTCGAAAAGGAGAAGGAGCCCTGGCCAAGAATAACATCCTTGAGTTCGGGTTTCTGTATCAAATCCAGACAGCCTTAATGAGGCAATGAGCTGCTCCGGATTGCTCGGTGGGTAAGAAGGGGCACGAGGCCTTCTTGCTACAGGCTGGCAGTCGACGAGGGGGACTCAGCAGAAAAGGCAGGGTGGCTGGGAGCGAGGCCTTTCAGGGTTGGGAAACTCAGACACTTTCCCTGGGACTGCTCATCTAAGAGCAGAGCTAAACCCCAAGCAAGAAATGCAGATGTGGATTTAAAAGGCTTGGGTTTCTTTTTAGTTGTGATATGCTAATGGCCCCCCAAAAAAAGAAAAAAAAAAAAAAAAGAAAGAAAGAAAGCTTGAATTTAAAATGAAAGTGAGATGGTAAACTGCACAGCTATAGCAGGGCTGCCCGTAACTGTATAATGATGCAGGATACGTGATTAGACTAGGAGCAGAAAGTTGTGGGGGCCTATCTGACTTGCAGAGAAGCTTGGTCCCTTTTTGCCTAAAATGCTGCACTGCCGTATGGGAGTGGTGGGGAGGGGAGGGTGGACTGGTGAAGGGAGAGCTGTGACTGTGACTGAGGAAAACAGCTGAGTTCATGGGATGTTTTTCCTTCTCTGCCTACCAAGAAAACACTTGTCTGTAAGCATTTGTACAGTCCTAGTGTCATCTGCATTTTCAGACTGTGCTGATGCCCCCATTAGAATATGCATGGCTAAAGTGCAAACGTACAGGACTGAATTCAGAGCCCAAATCACAAAACACGTGTACAAGAAACCCCACGGTGGACAGGCACAAAGTCCCACTCTGACTCACCATCGTGCTCCTCTGTGCTGTTTCATACAGAATATTTTTTTCTTCTGTATGAAAAAGGTGTAACCTGTTCTTGGTCTGGTATTTGATCTCTCTGTAGAAATGCCACCTGTTTAGTTATGCCAAAATAAAACTCTGATTTGTATTATGGTCCAACAAGCCTAATTCACTTCTACACCGGTCCCTTTAATCCACCTAATTTAAGGCAGCTATACTGGAGAAAAACTGGAGCAACACAGTGGCATATCATCTCTGATAAAAGGATGCATTTCCTTTAAGTCAAAGTAATTTGAATCAGCAAGCCAGAAGTCTTCATTTAAATAATTGCTTTTAATTGTTTTGTGTATGCACATTATTTTTTTCCCTGAAGAAAGGCAGGTTTCCATCAGTGTCTAAGCCTTTCACTGTGATTATTACCACTAAATATAACTCCTGATGCTATATCTGGGTTCATTTTATTTTCCCATAGGCAGGTGCACTATATCTGTACAAATTTACGTCGCTCAGCACACATTTACTCATTTGGGCTCTTACTTACTAAGCCATCTGTTTTTATGCTTAGGATTTGCTTCCGAGTGCTCGGAAATGGGAGTTGAGCTAAGACGTACATCAAAAACATCTTTAGTGAAACAACACCTCTCGCCCCTGCAGAGGGTTTGGGCACAGGGAGGGGACATTTATCGAAAACGTGCTTTGCATCGGAAAGTGATAGAAGCAGTGCGAGGAAAGAGCAAGCTGACCCCGACTCGGGACGGCCCTATGGCCCTCGCCTCCCTCACCCTTCCTGCGGCAGGAAGGGAAGCCCAGCGCCATCCCATGCCCCATGCCCCATTTTGGGCCCCCTTCCTTCCTTCCCAAGCCCTAACACCTCCCGGCCCTTTGTTTTTGGGGGTGCCCCGGGGCGGCGGGGCCGTGGCGGCGGGCGCTCGGCCTTACACACGCCCTGTGAGGAAGCCGTGGGCGGGCGTGAGGCGGCTTATCAGGCCCAGCGCCTGCGCGCCACCCGGCCTTCCCCCAGCACCCCGGCAGGGAGACAAAGTCCCCGGGCGAGGCCAGCGGCCACCGGGTGCCCATGGCCTGGTGCTGAGCCCCTGCCTCCTCCCTGCGGCGCCGGGAGACCTCGCTCGCCTGGCGAAGCCCCACAGCGACGGGGACGGAGCGGGAAGCTGACTTGAGTCGGGTTTTTGGGGAGGCAGCAGGCGTCGGGAGCTCGCGGGTGCTGTGGCTGCCAGCCCAGCGCGGCACGAAGATGGGGTGCCTGGCGGTGATGGCCGGATGGCCGCTGAAGAGGTGGCTTGGACTCGTGCTCGTCGTGCTTCACCTTGTTACTTTGGGTAAGTAAAAACAACCAGCACCACGGCGTTCCCCATGAGGGAGATGCTTGCAGGTGCCAGGCTGGAGGTGCCGGGCAGTCTCCCCACCCGGGTGGGAGGACGGAGGGTGTTGGCGTGGCTGAAGCCCACAAGAGCACACGGTGGGACCCCCGGCCTCTCTGGCAGGGAGGAAGCAGTATGTCAGCCCCGAGGGGATGAGCGAGCTGCCGGCTCCTGCGGTGGGGTGGTTTCTGAAGTTTTTTGGCTGAAATTGGGTTTGCGGAGGGGAGACGGGGCAGGGTGGTGGGCTGTGCTGCTGCATGGCGAGGGATCCCTCCGGCAGCACAGCTCCGTGTCGGAGGACAGCGAGGGCTCACCAAAGATCACAGATAGCCCTGACCTCAAGAGGCTTAGGGTTGAGTCCTCTATGCAGTGTGAAATGTTAACCCTGAAACCATACGAAGCTCACTCCCGAGCTGGGATTTGTTGCGGGTGCGAAACAGGCTGTGCTTACCAGCGGCCCTGGTGTTTCACGGCATCTAACGATACCTGGGAGCCAACCTGGGCTGAACCGGGGCTCCAATTAAAGACGAAGTGATGCAGAATTAGGAGGTTTTCATGGAGGTGTTGTGAAACTGTGAGATATTTGGTGCTCTCCGCTGAGTTTCGTTCTGACTTTCAGTCTCAGAATCTTAAAACAAAACTCGGAGAATTGAGCAGGGATGCAATCACGGGGCTCACTTGGGAAGAAGGCAGCCTCGGGCCCCCCTTGTGAGATCTGTGCTCAGTGCTTTCCCCCACGCTCCTTCGCTGACCTCTGCGCTTGCGAAGCACATAGACACGGGCCTGTTTTGCCCATATTTCAGTCAGCAAATAACCTGCCACGTGCAGAACTGCTTCTCCCTCTGTCATTTAAGAGCTGGCGTTTTAATGTAATAATGAGTGGGCGATAATTCACCAGTCCTGCAGTTCTTCTAGAAGGGGTGCTGATTCCAAGACCAAAGACAGACAGCAGCCGGATATACCGCTTGATGCTAATAAGCAGTACTGGAAATAAGGGGTTGACAATATTAGCAAACTAGGAGTCCCTGCAGTCACTGTACTTTTTTGGTATGGTTTACTAAGGGAATACAAGTTCATCATGCTGGCTGTCTCTCCATCTGTTTCCCAGGCCCCTGCTTATAACTTTTGAACCCCCTGCCCCATTTCGACCAAATCCTACAGGGAGGCAGAGTTGCAGTGCTGTTGCCTGCTGCGTGGAAGCTGCGGGCCCCACGTTGTGCCCAGCCAACAGCAAGGGCAAGTGGCACTGTGAGGGGGCTGTAGGCAGCACAACAGCCCCGAGGGCCTGGGAATCAGCTGTGAGCCGTGGGGAGAGGTGCCTGGGCCGGGAGACACAAAGCGTAGGCTTTGGTCAGCCTGCGGCTGAGCAGAGTTACTTCTCTAAATCTGATTGATTTCAAAATTCCAGGGTTTAACTTGGCAAGACGCAGAGTGGGCAAAAAGCTATTTTGGAAGTGTTGCATCAGCTTTTGGGGTGTAATGGTTAGATGCTTCCCATGCGATGTGTCTGCGGGGGGCCTGGTGCCTCGGGAGCGGGTTGCTTGGCAGACTGATGAGGGCAGCACAGCCGATGCACTTTCTCTCTCCCTCTCTATGCACACATACACACCCTGCCACCCTTCTCTCCCCAAAGAGGTATTCCTGCATTAGGGACACTTAAAAATCCATGGTACGGTACCCACATATGAGCAGTTTTAAAAGCTTCACAGGGACTTTTAGGCAATGCCTTCACGAGGGCACCCACAGGGACCACAAGGACCATCTTCAGACCTTCTCGTGGCAAAACAGTGAAGCCCTGAGAGCATGCCATGCCCCTGCCAGTGAGTTCCCCTGCCCTGCTGAGCAGGTCACCAGGGCCAGCATCTTCAGAACCAACCCCGTCTGGGACTGCTGATCACGACGGCACGGCACGAAGTGGGCACCCACAGCCTGTGGCTCCATCGTGCATCCTTGGGCTCAGCCTGGGTGTCCTGGTGCTTGCACACAAGGAGTGTGCTGTAGTGCTCTGAAAGGCCAAAGAGCATGCTAGGGTAAAAGGGGGTGCTCCCCCTATGCTGTACATCCACAAAATAGTAATATTGGGAATGCCAGGCTGAATTTTTACATGGTGTCAGTAGAGGGCATTGAGGTAGGGATTAATTAAAAAGGATGATTTGAAGATTGTACTGTATAGGAAATGATGCATGCCCAAGCTGCCTAGATATATCTGTTTCTCCCTACAATGAATTTTGCCACTTTGGCATTCACCTGAGGAGACCCTCTGAAATATCTCTGTCATTTAGAACTTCTCCTGAGATGTCTTCTGCTGCTGGAGACGCTGATGAGCACGAATGCCCAGCCGTCTCAGCACAGTGGAAAAGGGGCAGAACAGCCTTGATTACGTCCTTGCTTACAGCACAGACTTATTTATGGTCTGAATGCAGCGCTGGTATCCCCACGGGCTTGCTTTTCTCCTGCCGTTCCACCTTCACACCCACCTACTAATCACAGGATGGCCGTGTTCTCCAGCCCCATTTGCAGTTGTTATAATGGGAAAATATCGCTTGAAGTCACCTGCAATGACCTTCCCCTGCCCTGGGCACGAAGCTGGCCTAGGCACTGGTGGCAGGGACCCAGCCGCCCCTGGCCTGTGTCCATGCAGTATTCCCTTTTAGGCTTCCCTGGAGTCTTTTCATCTGACCAGAGGCAGTCCCGTTCTCGGTTTCTTCCCAGTCGTGAAATTTTTGGGAAGTTCTGAGGAAAATCCCTACGGCTTTTCTGAGTTATTGGAGAGCTGGGGAGGGGAGGGGGGAATATTCACTTCCCTCGGCATCGCGAACGAGTGTTTGCCCACAAGTAACTCACTCTGGGAATCCCCTCTCGCGTGTTAATACCGATAAAGTGCTCAGAGTGGAGCTAGGTTTTGGAAGGGGGTAACGAACCTTGAGACGAAGAAAGATTACCTGTTTCGTGGCCTCTCCCGAATGTTAAAGCAGACAGTAGTGAGCTCCAGGTGCCTTGCAGCTGATTGCCATGCCAGCTCCGGTACAGGTTGTGCTGAGGGCAGATTGCGTGGTGGAGGTGGCAGAAATTTTTCTTTATGTACGAGCTTTGCCCAATTCGACACTGGATGCAAATTGAGTTTCTATCTTATCACTCTTGCTGTCTTCAGCTTTTTTTTCTTTCCTTTTTTTCGGACCAGTTTCTGTCTCCTCCCCCCATTCCAGATACGCAGAAATGTCTTCAGTTAAATAGCAATGGCAGCGGAACTGAGGAACTCCTTTCTCTGTCTGTCTATCCAGAATGAAACCTGCTGTAACAGCCTGTCTGGAGAAACAGAAACCCATCTACAGGCTCCTGCTTTTGCTTATAGACTGCTTTACTATTTCTGGCTTTTTTTTAAATGAGAGAGCTCTTTGGGGGTTTAAAAAATAAATTGAACAGACAAGCGAAATTCCTACACAGTCAAATTATAGTTATATGCACGTGTATAGAGTTTGTAAAGTTAGCCGTGCAACATTTCTTTCACCCACATTGCTTCCTTTTTCCAGTTAGATGAGAACGAACACGAATACCTCCAGTGAGCTCATTGCTCTGTGGCCTAAACCTTTTTTGCATTTCTTGGATCCCTGAGGCCTTTTACGATGTGAATGTCAGACATTCCTGCATTTAAACATGCAAAGTTTGGGGCCGAAATTTGTGCACGCTGAGGTCGGCTACCAGCAGAAGTGGCTGCCCTGCATTCCCTCACACCTTCCCTGCTCGGTGCTGCCTCAAGCCCCAGTCACAGGCGTGGCTGGTGGCGTAAGTAATAGATCATAAACCCTGCTCCTCTCCCTGCTGCGCCTGGCAGAGTTTCCATTTTCCCCCCTGTTTCCTTTTTTTTCCCCCTTTTATTTTTGTTTTCCTTTTTTTTTATCCTTTTTGCTTCCTTTTTTCCCTTTCATCCAGCTGCACCCTGAGGCTGTGCCAGGCTGGAGGAGAATTTCCGCCTTCAGAGAAACGCTCCGTCCTTCCTAACGTGTTCCCTCCCATAGGCACCGCGTGCCTCTGACACGGTATTCTTCGTGATGTGGCAAGGCAGACGCATTAGACACACTTAAATCTGTTTGCTTGGTGAAAGGAAGTTGGTTTTGTTTTAAAGGATATGAACTTTATGTCGAATTGTAGCCGTTCTGTCCCCTTGGAGGGGCATCAATATCAGGAGTCTCAGGAGGTCATTTGAGAATATGTAAATCTTTCCCAACGCGGAAATGCCACGGGCTCTGCTTCTGCTTTTTCACTGTTATGCTTTTAAAATATCATTCGTCCCAGGGGACTCCCTGACTGAAAATAAAATTGCTGACTGCTGGGTGGCACCTCTAGCTACGCTGCGCTCAAAAGGCGTCCGTGCCCCAAATGCCCCCGTGTTGTATAAAAAGCTAGAAAAGACTGTCCAGGACGCTCCCTCTGTGCACTGCTGAGCTCTCTCCGTAGCAGGTACCCTCTGTTGTAGTCCTACGTGCCTGACATACCAGGACTTCACCCCAGCTCCTGGCACGCTGTGCCCCAAGCAGACCTCGCTGTCAGCCGCTGCTTGCCACCAGCGGGGAGCCCCGAGCTGGGACACTGCCGGCCGTTACCTGCAGCGCCCGAGCGGTCCCTGCCCAAGTGTCATTCCGCTCCCTCTGTGGTTTCTGCAGCTTTCAGACACCCCAGGGCCGCTCTGTTCTGGTTTCGTTAGCCACCCTTCCCTTCAATATCCGTTTGCCAGGCGACGCTTTTATCCAGGGCTGTTCAGTCTTTGCTCCTGCCGAGGGGCTATGACAAGCTCACCATCCGCAGAGTGCCACTGAGTTCGTGCCGGAGCAGGGACCGCAGTGTTTGAATGGGATCTTGGCCGGCAGGCTTGCAGCTTTGTTACAGCACGGGTACATACACATTGCTGGGGCTACGGGCAAGCACTTCCAAAAAATAAAAACTGCCATTCCTCTAATTCTTACGTGAGAGGTGTAATACTTGATTTTCCTGGTCACTGGGCGTTTTCACCTCCTGTTAGTTTCAAGAGGCTACATGGGGAGTGTGTGAGGCAGTGGGATTTAGCGAGCACTGAAGAAAACGGGGCCTTAAGCAGTGGGGGGACCTTGACTTCAAAAGGTTTGCTGTGAGGACAGCAGCACTGATGGCAGGGCGCTGGAGGAATTCGGAGAATGATCTGAGGACATCTTCAGCTGGGAGATAAAGAGAGGGGAAGTACAAAGAGATCCAGTCAGCAAGGGACAGAGTCTCCAGGGGAAAAAAAAAAAAAATGAACGAATTTATTTTTGTCTTCATGTGCTACAAATCTCCCCCAAAGGCCTGTCTTACACAACTGCCACATCTAGTTTCTGCCCCGAACTGGGAAATCGTAAGAGTGCTGAGCCAGATGCAGGGATTTGAGCTTGAAAGGAACTAAAACATGCAAATCCTCCAAGGACATCCAGATTTTATGTTTCCCCTGCCCTTTTTCATCTAGCTGAGTCGCCCACTCTCGGTGCTGGGAACAGAGAAAGGCGGAAGGCTCGGAAAGACTCTTCCCTTCACTCCTTTCCCCAAGTCAGAAATGCCCCCATCCCTCCTGGCATGCACCGATGGGCGGTAACAAGCCCTCCTTCCTTTCCTCCCCTAGCAGCATCCATGCAGAGGGCTCTGTGGCACAGGGGAGGATATTAAGAAATGATTTAGTCGTCATCACTGTCCCCCCAAGTACTTTGACTTCTCCTCTCCAGCCACGTGCTCGGAGGTGACCTCCTGGCCAGCACCAAGATCAGAAATTCACCACCTGATTTGTGTTGTGAAGAGTTGCAATCTTACTCATCTTATAAGCAAAGCAGACTGGACATACCCGAGCGGTGGGCTTGTCCCAGCGCGAGGCACTCGTGACTCAGAGAGTGGCAGATTTTTATCTCAAGAAGTTCCGGAACAGGACTCGGGCAGGGCAGGAGCAGGGGGGAGGAGGACCGGATGGCTGGAGTTGCCCCAGTGCTGCAATGCGCCCCTTCACCAAAGTACTTCAGATTCCCTTTCGCCTTCTCAGTTGCTAATTGCAGATCATGGAAGTTTTCATGACTGGTGGAGTTTCTTTCTCTTCAAGGCCAGGTTTTTGTCAGAGCAGCGACTCAGTCGCAGAGCGTCCACTCACGCCCTTGGTTTTCAGGTTGGTTGGTTTCAAGGCTGGTTTTCATGGCATAAAGGTAACCAAGAGGGAGTGAAATCAAGTTTCTGGTGCTTTTGTCAGGAACCTGACAATGCAACTGTAGCCAGAGGGAGGAAGGCCTCGGCAGGACCTGACGGGAGCGGTGCGTGTCCAAGAAACCAAGCCCACACCTGACAGCACACGTGTTGGGACAGCCACGTGAGCTTCTCTGAAGCAAGCGTTGCCCACAGCACATAACTTCTTACCAAGGTGTCATCAGGGAGACAAATAAGATTGATACTTTCCGATTCGTCATCACTAGGGTTAGCAGCCTGCTGGGAAGAAATGTGCTTGGTGCACATCCCCAGACATGTGCTGTTTTTCTGTCTGTAGATGCAGAAAGGTCTCCTCTGCTTTTCACAGCTGCTTTGTGGTTTCAAGGATTTCTCCTCTAAAGGAGAAACAAAATATTAAAAAAAAAAAAAAAGCATTAAATGGAATAATGGCTGCTGAAGTATTGGGGCACAAGAAGACCACGGATATGCCGGGGACACTAACACCATTGCCAAATCGAGCTGTATAAGGCCGGGCAAAGCAAGGTTGGTGTTTTGCTCAGCAGGAGGGTGGCTGTGAGGATGGAAGCACACAAAGGTAGGAAGCACAGCTGAACCTGCTGAGCAGGGCACCCCCAAGTTACGGCTCAAAACCAAGCAGAGCTGAACTTTTAGAAAACCTCTTTGCCCCCACTCCCTGTCTCAGGCTTGACATGACTCTGTGAAGTAGGATGAATCCTGGCTTTGCCCTGCTGCGGGCACACTTGCCAAGTGTGAGCACGTGTGAGGAAATAAGACTGAATGGAGCTGCTGCCAGATGAAGTGTATGGCAGCTTTTCTTCAGGATGCCCTTAGCCCTCCTCTCTCACCACATCTGGGATGAGTAAGTGAACACGACCTACCAGAAGGTCACCGTGACACCAGCTAACCAAACTCGGTTCACAGCTGCTTTGCTTTGCCAGAACAGTGCAGAGCAGCAGAGGGATGGATAGCAGCGGTAATTAATTCATCACCGAAGGCTGGGCTGGAGTTTATAAAAGGAGAAAGGCACATCCATTCTTTCTCTGTGTGCTGAGACCTCCCTGCCTGCTGAAATGAAGCTTGGGCAGCAGGACCCTCGGAGGCTTCCCAGGCACTCGTGTGCAGGTTAGTGACTAGTCCCAGGCTCTTTGAAGAGGGCTGCCAGCACGTGCTTTTCTCTGTTTCATGGGGTCTTTGTAGTGAAATGCAGAGTGAGGCAGTGATTTTGTCCCAGTGTCTCCACACAGAAGTTATCTGAGCATCTATTGGGCTCTTTCCAGTATATTCACAGTGTGGTTTAGCTTACATATAAAGTATTTCTTCCAGTGTTCAAGTGTAGTACAGGACATTTGCTGAGCTTTATCTTCATGGAAATCTTTGAAAGAATCTGATCCCTCACTGGTATATTTCCTGGGGTAAAGAAAAGACCAACAGGGAGTGTCCGTTCCTTTAAAGACTCAGCTCTTCAAATTTCTCAAATTTTAAACTAATATAAAAGCCTGACAGTTTGCTTCAGAGCTTTTTGTAGGAGTGTCAGCTGGAAAAACGTACAGGTGCACTGCCTTATGTGCAGCTTACACAGAGGGACAAGGGGCTCCATGTCCACCATGAAGGACCTTTCCCTCCGTGTGGCTTGCCTTGTGGGTTGTGTGTGGAGCGAGGTGACACCAGGTAAGACCGAAAGAAATGTCAAAATGGCTCAGCAGGGTAGAGAAGTGGTGGGTGGAAGGGAAGGAGAATGGCTCTGGGCTCTCCTTTCCCAGGGAATTAACTGAAGTTTCCAGAACTGCTCCTCTAAAGCCTCGTGTGGTCTTTTGCTGCCTTTTACAGGCGAACGTCTCAGCAGTGCTCTGCCCCAGAGGCAAGCCGCTCTCCCGTGCACCTGGCCGGCAGAACCGAGCTCTCTGTGGCCGGGGAATTTCTGAAACCTGGCTGCAGCAAGGGCTGAAGGAAAGGGGGAAATCTAGTTAAAGATTTTGTTAAGAATTAAAGATCATTAAAGATTTTTCTTAAAAAATGTGAGCTCAACAGCCTTTCCGCCCTCTGTCTCAGAGCGAACAAGGAAGGATGCTTTTCCTCCAAATTCACCTTTCGCTTCTCATCAGCCCTGCTATGTGCAGTAGTTTGAATGAAACACACCTGTTCTGGTTTTTTGGTCAGCCCTTTCCTCGGTTCAGCATCGCGGGCTGCAAGCAGAGGAGCAACGCGAGTGCCCAGCGAGCGGGTGGGCTTCGCTGCGTGCAGGAGGATAGTTTATTTCTTTTTCTAGAAAAGTCATTAAAAATTATTTCCATGGTGGATACCTCCCCCGCAGCCTGGTTATGGAGAGCATTCAGCGCAGAAATGGGACAGAACTGAGTTTTCATTTTTGCTTTGCAGTTCACCTTTAAAGTGAAAGGGGACTTTTGTGGGACTGAATGACTCTTCATGGACTTTGGTTCCTTCAGGCCTGCAGCATTCAGGTTGCAGTTTCAAGGGTGCAGAGCCTTGTAAGGGTAGATGTGACATCAGCAGGAGTTTCCAGCCCCTGCACATGTACTGCCGAGGAGGTTTTTGTTCTCCTTTTGGTTGCAAAGGAGACTCTTTGGGGCAAGGCGCGGAGAACCTCATGCAACTCATGATGTGATGTCTCACTGACATTTACTGTACGCCTACTCTTCCCTATTGCTGCAAAAGAAAATAGAAAATATACACTTGACTGCGTTGTTATCACCAGGATCCATAGTCCCAAAGCTTTGCTGGCTGCTCCCGGAGGTCTCGTCAGCAATAGCAAGAGCTGAACCATGAGAACAAGCGAAGAAGTGGTCGAGGAAAGACACAAACACACACACAAGTGCACAGCAGGAGGAACTTCAAGAATCACCATCCCAAATGGGTCGCTTTTAGAGCAACCAAAAGGAAATGCTTTTTCACACAGCATGTAATCGCACCATGTAACTCACTGCCATGGGAGTTTTGCTGCGGAAGCCAAAAATATGCGTGTGTTCCTGAAGGGGCAGAGCCTATTTGTGGAAGATAGCTCCAGCAGTAGCAGTAAGCTGCCAACGTCAGGAAGCCCCTAAAGTTGTGACCGCCAAAGGTTGTTGGGGTATGCCAGGTCTCATCTCATGTAGCATGCAAGAACTGCTTTTTCTACCCTTTTGGGCCAGCGGCTTTCTGCCACAGGTCAGTGGGCTGAGTGGGCCTGTGATCTGCCCCAGTCTGGTTGTAGACATGCCTGCGATGCATTGTAAGGGGAAGTACAGGTGGGGGGAAATCGTGTCTGAAGCTATCACTTCGTTCCCTTTGGAAGATGAGCAAAGAGGTGAGATAAAGCTGGCACAAAGCGTGCAGGAGGGACAGGGAGAGCTGTGCTGTTGGGGGACGGGGTGGGAGCTCATTTCCCGTTCTGTCTCAGGCTCTGTGAGAGCTCGGGACTGCTAAACTGAGACCCACCGCCGCCAGTGGTCGGCACTGCACTCGGGGAGCTCTCCCTGCTGAGGGCCTTCCCGGCGTCTCTCAGACGTGTTTCCTGAGGTCTGCTCTGCAGGGAAAGAAGAGGGAGTCTGAATCTTCTCCGAGCCTAGCTGATTCCTTATTTCTCTGCTGTCAGTCAACGGAGTGCAAGGGGTCAGTCTGTCTCCTCTTTCTGCTGGAGATAAGTGCTGAGGCCGTGAGGCCTAGGCAAGCAGGGCAACCCCAAAACAACCCAGCCTTCTGGACTAGCTGTGCAGGAGATGTATGGGCACCATTCCAGAGGCTGCACAGACCCAGGCAAAGGCAGACGTCTGCCCAGGCTGCACACCAATACTGTGCTGTTCTTACAGCAGCTGCAGGAGCCCCTGGCTCGGCGGCTCCTTTGCGTTGTGGGCAGACCGGTGCCCGTGAGCACCCACCCACTGGAAAGAGGAAGGGCAGTGGGATTACTGCCAACTTGGTGAAAGGTTAGCAGTAATGTGCATATTTTCCTCTTGCAAGAGTCCCAGCTTGTCACTGAAGGCACACAACTGTACACTGAGTGCCAGGAGGGAGTTTGGGAATACCTGTACTGGTTTAGAGGTAATCCCAAGGGAGGGCCGTGGGCCTTCAAAAATATTAATTTGTTTTAGCTAGGCTAGGAAAAAATGCTTACTTGCTAATACCATGCTAATATTATGATAAAAGTGTGGCTCTAACCACCGTTTATTATCACAGGGCTGCTTCTAGCTTCTGGGATCTTAAAAGGCTGTTTGTGTGGTGGTGTTTAAAAAAAATATATATCAAAAACCAAATCCCCCATTCTTATCATCCACTCTGGCTGTGTTTGGGATGCAGTGAGCACAGGCTTCTCCAACACTGAGCTCTGAAAAGGGAGAACGGAGGAGACAGCAGCTGGAGCATGTATGTTTTTGTCCTTTCACCTGACTATCATGGCAATTCTTTACTCTGAGGTGTGGTGTTGAAAGTGCCACCAAATTTTATTTTCTGGCAAGTAAGCCTCCTGCCTTTGCATTCAGCAATTCCTGCTGAAATTCTTGCGTGCCCACTGGCTCAGGATCCTAAGAAGGACTGGAGCATTGCATCAAAAGGCGCTGCCAAGGTAGCCCTCCCCTCAAGGGGAGCTGAAGCTGTAGGTGAGCAGAGGGGCGAGGTAGATAATGGGGTGCAAACAGAGCCGAGGCAGGCAGCTCTCCACGGCAGGCCCTGCCCCAGGGCTGCACCCCGTCTCACTGCCTTTTGTTTGCCTCCCAAACAGACTGTGCGCTGCCGAAGGAAGTCAAGAGCAAAGTTGGGGAGAAAGTCAGCCTGCCTTGTTGCCACGAGATTCCCAGCTCGGAAAACCTGCGCAACTACCGGGTCTACTGGCAGAAGAACACCAAGGAGGTGGTGCTGGCCTACTCGGAGGGGGAGAAAATCTCAGATCACGACCAGTACACGAACCGGACGGAGCTGGACAGCAAGAACCTCAGCCTGTGGATCTCCCCTGTGGAAATCCTGGACAATGGCACTTACCAGTGTGTGGTTCAGCACCTCCGATTTTCACACGACTTTTCACCCCGTGTTGTGTGTGATGCGCCTGTGTCCCTCTCTGTTACAGGTAGGTGGGCTGCCTCCCTGCACCTGAGGCTTTCTGGCACCAACCCCTAGGGGAAAAGGACACTCCTTGAAGCTTTAATAATAGTGTAGCAGATAGCCTTTCATTAGGAAGCCTTAAAGAGCACCAGAAAGTCTGTTAAGTCCCCTGTATTTCCCTTCTATCAGCTTCCCTCCTGTCTTTCCAAAACCACTCAAGATACAGAAAACTGGCCTTTCCTCTCCCGCCACCACCCCACCATCCTCCCCTTGATGACTCCCTCTTGGGAAAGGCCCTCTCCCAGGTCCCGCTGCCACTGGGTGCCCTGGGCCACCTCTGCCCCCTGCTGTCTTCTGGGCAAAGCCGAGACCCTCGGTGCATGGGAAGCACCCAAGCCAAAGGTGTAGCAGTGTGGTGCTGCTTCTCCATGGCCTCAGCAGCATCTCCTGTGGGGCTGGTCCGCGCACAGGCTGCACGGCAGCTCCACAGCCTGAGGCTGGAGACTTGAAACGTTCTACCTCAAAGGCAAAACCCAAGTTCCTTTGCTCAAAACGAATCTGAATCTGTTATTGGAGGCTGCAGAAAGTTCCGTTGACATTATTTTCCACTTGTGCCACTGTTTTTGTGGTGGTTGGTTTCAACCAAGAGCAGAGATACTGGTAATGTGTGTGTGTATATATATATTTAAACACATTTGAATAACTTTAGCAGCAGAGTTCCAGAAATCCTCCAGACAACCACTGAATGAGCATTCCTTACCTTGAATGAATATTTGTCAGAAAAAAAAAAGAAAAAGAAATAAACAAAAAAGTTCTTGAGGTTTGGCCACTGTCTGCCTACTTGGGTGAATGAATGGAGATACATGCAATGAGACAAATTCAGTGATCCTTTTGGGAACCAATAAGTAAAAAATGGAACTGCACTGCTGGAACCCTCTCTAGCAGTGGAGGAAAGTATTGCTGAGGGGATCAGTTATTGTGTGAACCAGCAAAGGGAAAGCTCCCTTTGCCACAGCTGGAGTCAGGCTACCCTGAGCGAGAGAGGTGGAGCAGTGTTACGCCCTGATGACTGATCACGGAGCTTTGGTGAAGCAGGCTGGGAGGTCTGAAGGGACTTTCCAGATGTCAAACTGAATGTCAACGGTGTATTGCTCAACAGCGGGCCTGGAAGGAGAGCCGGGTTTTTGTCTGCTATTGGTTGGCTATGCAATGTTGAGCAAGTCTATTTCACTAGTCGCTTGGTAGTCTAGACTATGGTTTCATGGTCAGCTTAGGCCATGGAAGACATGCTACGACCATAAGGGACCGTTTCCCATTTCCTTGCCTTTGTACGCTGCCCTCTGCCTTCTGCAGGTCACAGCAGTCATGTGGCCAAAGGGTGAGTCAGGGAGCGACTGTAGATGCAACCGTAGCTGCTCCAAAAAGGGGCTGTTTTGCAGTGAGATAAGCAACTGCTGCAGCTCTCTGCATTGCCTGGCCGTGGCTGGGGCTGGGAGGATTGGGCAGGCTCTGGACTTGGAGCTGGCAGGAGTGGGAGGGCGAGAGAGGCAGTTTGGTCCCTTTGGAAGCAGTGGTACTGGTGGATGCACACCCACCAGGAAGCCACACGTTGCACTGCTGCTTCTGACTGGGCCCTGTCTTGCCAAATCTGAGGTCTCACAGAGGTTTTGTTCCGTGGAAGAGCTTCCTTAAATAGTCCCTGTGCCACCTTTTGCCTCTGCCTAGGCAATTTATTGCAACCCATGGGCATCCCCAGTAGCGCCAATGCATCTGTTTAGTCATGCAATGAACCAGACTGGCAAAGGGATCCAGGCTAACAGTGAAACCACCTTTTTCTCCACCTTCACCCATATCTGTTTTCTCACCTATTTCACCATGAAGCCTCAGAAACACTTGCACTGATACATCTAAAGCAGATGCATGGAACAAGCTGTGTGGGAAAGCTCCGAAAACCAGTTTTGGCGAAGCCAAAAAAGTCTGGTGGGAACACGGTCTGCGTTCTTCAGAGGAGGACCTATGGATTGCTATGTATTTTTGCAATTAGCAGTATGACTGGGTCTTGCTCTCAGCTGCGCCTTCTGGGGGCTGTCATAAAGAAACTAATTTATTCTGGTGCTGGCCGTCCTGGCTGAGAGGCCAATGTGTGGCTCACCTCCCCTCCACCAGAGATGGACCCTCTGTGAGTTCCATGGTGGGAAAGGACAGGGCAGAGTGGGGTGGGGGAGGAAATAGTCTGCCATTGCCTCTAATACAGATTTTTGTTCCACTGCTTCATATTCAGTCCAGTTTTATGACTGTTGCTCCACAAACTGCTGTACGTAGAACAGCGGTACTGGAGAGGTGGTGTCACAAAGTTTGTGACACCTGGGATAGTGATCAGGAAGAAGAAGCAAAGGTCAACACTATATCGTGTCACGGCTGGAGGGAGAATGCATATTTTCCTTCTTCATTTGGCACAAGAAAGGCCAAATAGATTATCACAGAGGAGAGTGTCCCATGGGGGAGTCTTTGCTTTTACCATGGGTGATCAGGACTGTGGGGAATCTGACAGAATGTTTTCTCAATCTTTGTTTCTTCAGCTGACTTCAGTGAGCCAAACATAACATCAAATGTCATTAATACTACTTGTGAATCAACGGAGATGGTGGTAACGTGTTCTTCTCATGGAGGTTTCCCCAAACCCAAAATCTCTGGACTCTTCAACAACGGGTCCCTGGTCTGGAATACCACCTGGGTGTCTGAGTCCAGCCTCAGCCCCTACAATGTCACCGGGAAACTGCATCTCAACGTGACCAAAGACATCAACCTCACTTGCTCCGTTGAATACAATGGCTTTGTCAAGTCCACCAGTTTGCTTCTAAGTAGGTTTCCATAATTGTATTACAAAAATGCTTTGCTGAACCTGCTGATTTGCCTCTTTGAGAAAGCAGTAGATGTTTGTATATCTGTTCATGCAAGGATGACCAATGGTCCCACCTGTGAGCTGCACACCAAAATATTTCGATGGCTCTAAGACAGCAGGGATGGGAGAGCAGTTATGGCTGTGGCTGGTGAGCATATGTGGCTCTGGCTTCCTGCTGCTCTGTTGTGGGCCACAGCTGGGGTGACAGGGCGGCCGGATCCCACAGCCTCAGTGGCTCCCACAGGTTGGGATCGACTCCATTCAGTGCCTGTCTGTACCAGCACAGCCTTGCTGCCAGCTGTGTGACACAGACCAGGTATCTGAATGGAAGGACTTGGGAAACGTGTGTGCCTCAAATGCCACAGGTTGTGCTTACAATTTCCTCATTTAACATGCGTGTTTGTTCTTGCTTTACTGACAGAAACCATCAGCTGTGGTCTAGACAAAATTCTGCTTTTGTACATATATTAAATATAGGGTGAAGTCCTACTGATAAAATTGCTTGTGCTTGGCTTAAAAATGATAAAATAATAGGTAAGTGTATGCCTTGAAAAACTTGAGGGACAAGTGGAAACAGCATGAGGCGAGGCAGCACTTTACAGTCCACACGTTTTTGCAGTAGAAAGAGGTGCGCAATAAAATTCTTCAAGCCAAAAGGATTGTTTTTTTATGTTGTTACCAGAAAAAGTATTTTAAAATATGTCTCTGGGTCTGATGGCTTCACTGTAGAGATACAGGCATCTTCAAGGGAAACTAGAGAAGTGCTGTTGTTTCTCCTAGGGAATTTTACCGTATTCATCAAGGTACCTTATTCATCAATCTTACTAAAATCAAAGGGGCTCGTGAGGAGAGGTACCATTCAGCTTCAGGATGAATGCCAGAAACTAGTGCTTTATGAATTTTGGTTATTACTGGATGTAGCACATAACCTCCCTAGAGATCATAATAGAAGGTTACCAATATCATACTGCATAGAAAAGGAGAGCAACAAAAAAAAGTAGTAATAACAATACACTGTTGTCACGTTCTCAGAAAAGGAAGCAATGAGAACAGCAAGCCACAAAAACTCTGCCTTTTGGCTTTTAAGAAGTGCAACCAGTCCCACTTTGGTACAATGCAAATGGTCTGCCAAACAAGTTTTCCATGAACACAGAGTTCTAGACAGAATAAATATAGCTTCTGGTAACTGCAGGAGGCAAAACCTACAGTGGAGGGCACGTGGGCCAGATTGTACAGTGCATCAGGCTAGGGTCTTAGGAGTTGAATGAAGCTTAATTGCACTAGAAGCAGAAGATGAAAATCTGAGGACCATGAACATGTACCTAGTGTGTCCCTTCCACTGAATTAGGGTTGTCCTGTATTCTACACGAATGGCCTGTTACCTACTCTCATTTCCAGGTAGCAAACAGTTATCTCCAGTGGTGAAAAGCAAAAAGATGCTGATCACTGAAACTCTGTCCCCAACCCCTTTTCCTTCCCTGATGGAACTGACACCTCCAGTCTATTAAATATGTCTTTATTTTCTATCACCTGTGAATTCAGAGGGGGAAAAATAGGCATAAATCAGGTGAAAGCAGTAAGAAAAACTGCAGTGTACCTCTGAGAACAGAAGCTTCCTGTGTATGGGCTCAACTTTTTCCACCAAGCCTAACCAGTTTCTTTAAAAGAAGCTTATGAGCCTGTCTCAGTCCTGCTCTGTGCAGATATCCAGCTTACTGGATGCTGTGGATGTGTTAAAATTTCAGCAAAAAGCAAATGTGGGGGAATGGGAGGGCCTCTACAGATTAGGTGCCAGCTTTGTCTGTTTATTGAATAGGTGCGTTGTCAGGCTGAATATCCCAGTTAGGACTTGGCCTGAGCCACCAAAATTCATATACCTGCTTTTACGTGAAAATAACAAAATGTTGTTGGGCCCTTTACTTATGTTTTGTTTCTTCTGTCTCAGCAAAAACAAATGACTGCGTTGCCCCTATCATGCCTCCATCCTATAATGTCGTTACTGCTACAAGTATCATCTTTATCATCTTTCTTTTGGCTATCACCCTAGCAGCAAGATACTTCCCAAGGCATGGTAAGTATAGCTCCTTTATCTAGAAACAGTCCCTTGCTGTTTGTGGAGTATCTATGTAAAATACACATTTATAGAAACTGTACTGACACACTAGGTATTTTTGTACCTACTTCTCATTTCCTTTTTCTTTTTTTTTTTAATGCACAATCTACTGTCACAAAACCTAAGTCCAGCTCAGGACTTTCCTACATTTTGTGTGCATGCAGCTCTAAGCGTTCTGGTTTGAGAGTCCAGGGGTGTTTGGGGTTTTGTCAGCAGATCGGAATATTTCCAAAGAACAGAGCTGGATTCACAAAGGTCCATTTTTATGTATTAAGATGCTTGAAGATGCCAAGGACCTTGGTCATCGCCATACATACAGCTAAGCACTATCAGTTTCAAAATGGAATCGATCTGTCCACATACCCTACTTGGACAATCCCTCAGAAAAGTCACAGGGCCAAAGTTACAGAAGTGTATAGTGCTAAGGCCACGAGGAGGACTTGAGTACAACTCACTTTTAGAAGACCCCCAATCAGGAGACATGGATTTGCACTCTTTGTTGGTCCAAAAAGGGCAGAGGTGAGGTGCCCGGTCCTGCACTATGAAGTTTGCAATAACTTGAGAGATGTCCATGACTTTTTTGATGGCAAAGGGGATCTCAGGCACGTCAGGGTTAGGTGGCAGCTGTGTAGATTGTTTGGTTTTGGCTCAAAAAACTGTTAGCTGTTGCTCCTAGTGTTGTCTAAGCTGGCCTAGCCAGAAAGCCCCTGAAGGCGTGGGTAGGCATCTGAAGGATTTACAAAGGCAAGCTGGCACCCAGCTGGTACTGAAACTCAACAACTGTACATGTCCTGTCAGTGCCCTGTTAGTAGCTTTGAAAAGCAGTCCTGGAGGAAGACAGAAGGCCGTGCAACGTGCTATAAATATCAACCAATCGAGCTCTGTCAGGTCTCTGGGGAAGTGGAGGCAGGAGATGAATCCCACACCGAGAGCTCTCAGCATTCAGCGTGCTTGAACCAAAAGCCACCAGTCTGAGCGTCACAGCTCATCACGGTCACAGCGGTATCCATCCCCCTGCTGGAAAGAGGTCATTTGTTAGGCAACAGGGACTTGGTTCACTCGGGAACACGTGAGTTTGTCATGTTCCTGTCTTCTGCTACCTCTGCTACAATTTCAAGCAAGGTCACTCACAAGTCAGGGCATGGAGGTGGTGGTGTTGCTATGCTCTTCCCCTCATCACCAACCACACCCTTTCAAAAACCAATGTGACCACTGTGTCAGGCTGGGATGATTATCTTTTGGCATTTTATCACCACGAAGGGAAGCATCTGGAAGGCAGGAACCTTCTCTTAGCCATACCTGTGAACCTCCCTGTTTCCCACTCACGTCCCTCTTGAACACAAGTAGCTCTTCCCTGGAGCTACGTCGATGGGTGAGCAGTAACCATGCTGAAAACATGAAAACCACGAACAAACACAGCCTGTGCTGTTAGCTGCGTGGACAATGAACTTCTAATTATGGAAAAAAATGAAGTGGAATTGAAAGATCTGTCTCTAAATAAGCACAGGATGGAAATTAAAAGCTTCCCTGCTATTAGCATTCTGAGGTAGCCTTTTATATAGAAACCAGATTGCTTTTAAGGTAGATGCAAGAAGCATACCAATGCGGTAGAATGAGATCACCTGCACTGTCAGGAGACTCAGCTGCGTAAACTCACATCTCCTTTTTAGTCCCATTTTCCTAACACACAGGGAGCAGATCTGCCGAGTCAGGTGGCACAGTCACTTTCCAGACCGTGTGTGAGATGTAAGAAACCAAAGCTAGCGTTTCAAACCAACTTCCCAGTTTGTACAGCTTGCTGCACTTCAGCGCTGCTGTGTGTTACCACCTGTCTGGGAAGGGAAATGACTGTCTTGAGAGTGCTTCCTGCTGGTGTTGCTGCACATCACCTTTCAAGAGACAATGTGGGAGCTCAGAATAGGTCTGGGAGTATCTCCGCTGCTCTGACATAGGGAAAGCTGGACCAGGAGCTGCCGTGGTGCTCGGAGTCGCTTCTGAGCTTGAAAAGCCATGCTTCAAGGAGCTGAAGTGTGGGAGGGAATAGAAAGAGAGAGCAAAACGGAAATAAGGGTTCTCAGATGTGTGATTGTGGTGGTGACCAAAACATGTAGGTGCTTTGTTGAGGTTCACACCCCCTAATCTGAGGAGTTTGGTAAGCTGCATTTAGTAACTTCTAGCATTATTTCCCCACTGACATTATCTTAGCTCATGGCGACCCGTCTTTGTATCAGGCTGAAGTTCTAGCTCTGTGCTAATGAAAACAGTTTTATCCACATGACACTATATAGATAACTTCTCTATATGATGGGTCCTTCTATCAGATCAGACGATGTCTGTGGGCTAACCATATTCAGATGTATTGCAGGGTCCTGTCAAGGAAAAACAGACACAACTAGGTCTAAAAAGATTTTTTTCTTTGCTTTACTTTCTTGAAGAAGACATTTGGGTCAAGCACTTTGATCACAGAATCACAGAATGGTTGTTGAGGTTTGGAAGGGACCTCCAGAGATCACCGGGTCTCAAGCAGGGCCACCTAGAGCATGTTACATAGGATGGCATCCAGGCAGGTTTTGGATATCTCCAAAGAAGGAGACTCCACTACCTCTGTGGGCAGCCTGTTCTAGTGCTCTGTCATCCTCACAGTAAAGAAGTTCTTCCTCATATGGCGATGAACTTCAAGTTCCAAGTGCTAATGAGGGATCTTCTCTTTCAGCCTGTTTTAATTGTTCTAAGAATGAAGATTCAATGGAAGAGGGTGAGAAGGAAAGTATGAAGCCACCCACGATCTCTAAAATGACATCTGAAACATCATCACTATGACCAGATCACATTTGCAGGTAATTTTGTTCACCACTCTTCTCTTGGCAAAACAGATTCTCATGCAATGTTAGCTCACAAAGCCATGCATGGTTTTGATATGAGTGTGCACCTTAGCATAAAAGTGGTAGGGCCCTACTGCCGGTTCAGACCCATGATATTTCCCAGCCATGGGATGAGGCACATGCTGCTTGTGGGGCATTGCCTTCTAGAAATTAATCTAGTGAAAAACGTTAGAGAATCTCATTTCCTGGTCTGCTAAGTCCCTTTATCTCTGTAATGGGCCCTGCATAGGTGTTACACAAGTTTTTGTGGCATTCATTTCTGTAATTAACATTTTTTTTTTAGGGACTAGAGGGAGTGAAGAGAGTTAGAGGAAAAGGAACATTTGACAGATTTGATTGTTAGTGTCTCCTCTGGAACTAAGGAAGCTGGCTAATATCTGAGAGGTGGGCCTGTAGAAAGATCATCTACTGGGATTTGCAGTGATCCCCTGCCACTGGGGGGATCCCCACATTTTAAGGGCCACTCAGCTAAGAACTGGGATCTTTTAGTTTCTGTCCTGTTGGCCTCATTTGTGAGTAGCTTATCACCTGCTGGTGCCCTCTAAGACTTGTTCAGAAACCACTAAAATTAAAACCCTAATATTAAACAGTAATATTAAAAGCAGTTACATTTGTTATGAGATATTGTAAAGGATGGTATAGGAATGGCTGGGGAGGGCTTATCGAGGGTTTATGACTACAAAGCACTGTATACGCTTTGGTTTGAAAACTCAGCTGTGTTCAGGGCTGTGTCCTTCAAAAACACATTTTCCAAATCAGAAGGCTTAGTGAAAGATTAACAGCTAACTGTTACTACTTGTCTCATTATCCAGGTGACTGTATTTCCTGCTCCCCCCCAGCATGCTGAATTGCCAGGGTGATGCCACAGAGTAACAGATGTAGAGTCCTAGAAGTCATGAATTTGTCATGCTGTGTTGCAGTAATCTAAAGGCTTAGAATTTTTGAGACGGAAAGAAGGGGAAACCATCGTTCAGGCCACTCTTGTCATTTCCAAACTTGACCACCCACTCATATTTTCCTCTGGGGAAGGCCCTATCTGGAACAGATACTAAAACCTTGGTTAGCATGAATCCTGGGGGGTTTTGTGAGCCCCGTTCATGGGTGGGAGTTCACCTACTGGATAAATCCATTCGGCCACATTCCTCTTTTGTTAAAAAAGTTTTCCACATTTTATTTTTTTTGGTAAGCTGCTGTTATTTCCCAGCTCCATTGACTGGAACAGCTGCTGTCTGTGGACAGGGATGGAAGCTATACATCAGGGCAATGTATTGCTTCCTCAGTGGCAGACTGTAATCTCGTAACTTTGTGATGCACCGAGCCATGTCCTATTGCTGCTCAAATAGGGCAGCACATTCATTAGTCACCCTCTCTTCGCTGAGGGATGGCACCTCTGTACGGTCCACAGGTTTTCACAGCAAGCAGGTGCCGAGCCAGTCTGTAGCTCACTGTAGGGCCCATCTTGAGCTGTCTAGTTCTGACCAGCTGATTTTACTGTAATAGGAGCCCTCTTGTGGACTATAGGAGGTGATCCCAGTTTTTCTTGTCTGCAACATTTTGACTTCTGAGTCAAATCAGTAAAGTGTTTTTTTTGTGTCCCTCAGGTTTCTTATCCAGTGTATTCTGCACTGCAGTACCCACCGTTCTCTACAGCAATGCTTATTGCGTTGACCCTTTGGCTCTCCGGAAGGGGATGACAGCAGTAGAAAAATTTGCTTAAGAAGACGGACAGCATGATCTTTTGTGACTGAAAACAAAAACCCACCTACGCCACAGAAGCTGTGGGGTGGTCCTGTTACAATGGGGTCGCTGAAATTCCAACTGGGAGGACCCTCCGTGTTCCTACAACAGGTAGAAGAACGTCGTCAGCATTGTGCTGCTCCAGCATGCCAGTTCAAGAGTTTGGGATACTCTGACGTTGCCTCTACAAAAATCAAGGGGCCTGCAGAGACCTAGAAGGTAGCCCCCATCCACCTGCCCCCTTAGTAATGCAGAGCTGGCCCCAGACCCCACCACACAATGTCAAGTCAGGCTGCACCTCTGCGGTGCAACTGGGAGCAGCTACAACTTTTTATATTCAGCCTCGCGCCGGTATTTGCCAGTACTGTTCTTTGTGCCGGACGAGTCTGGATTTAGACTTGGCCGTTACGGATATGTGATATGATATTCCTTCTTCCCCAAAGAGGCAATAATGCACACACTTTTCAGGAAAAAGCACCTCGAGGTGGAAATACACACCTCATGCTTATTTTCAGCGCTGTGAGACTGTAGGGAATGACAGATACTGACGGCACACCTAACAGCTAACTAATATTGCTTACCTACAGCAGTGGCACAAGTTCTCATAACCTTTCTCCCCTGAAAGGATGGCCCTGCCAACCCACATATGAAGACGCAGCTCTTCCATTAAATGACTTGGTTACAGGGACACATCTGACACAGTCCACCCCACTGGTGGTGGTGCATGTGAGCACACGCATGTGCACACGTATACAAGCTCTTCTATCCTTTTTTTATATGCTTCCTACCTGCACTTGTTGTAAAGCCCAAACTAAATGTCTGTAACACTCGGTGGTTAACTTACATGTACCTCCAGGAATGAAACTTAAGTCAGGGCCTTGCTCCATAAATACAGGTCCGCTTGTGTTTGTACATTTGCCTAGCAATAGTTGTTAGGGTAGGGTCTCCATTTTTTTGGGAGGGGGAGTCTCTCACAGTGACTAGGGACTTACTTTGCTTTGAATGCTGCTGCTTTCTGTCAGCATTCTCTCTGCTCAGCCAGGACTTGAAGGAAGTTCCCTGCAGGATGCTAACATGGGATAGGACTCATCTGATCTGGGTGATATTCTTGCCTACTGTGTAGGAAAAAGCAGTTTCTCATTTTGAGGGGAAAAGAGGAGAAAAACCCCAAGCCCCAGCAAGCTTCCCAAACAACTATGCATACTAACCTAACTCATACTCATACCTGAGTACAATGGGTTTGCTTTGTTTGTTTACATACAACTAGGCGTACTAACCTATCTCATACCCGAGTATGACAGTGTTGTTTTCTCCTTCTGTTCTGTCCTACTGCAAACTGTACCTGTTATCTTATTGCTTCATCCATGTACGTATTTTAGCAGGGTAGACCAAAGTCTGAAATGGCCACTCCATCATCTTTGTGGGATGTTTTGTTGCTCAAGCTGTTTATCTTGCTAGAACACAGCACAGAAATATTAATTTCACTTATTTCTAGCAGGTGAATACTGAGAGAAAAATTGCTGGAGGAAGCAAGAGCGCTAACAGCAGTTTATAGAGGATTGAGTTATGAGAGGCTAAGGGATCAGGGCAAGTCACTAGTGACAAATAAGACACTGCTCCGTTTCTACTCCTGCAGAGTCATGCTGCCCCATCAGCATTTTTCCATCTTCCCATTCTGTGAAGTGAAATGGGAACTTCAGAACATTTTTTCTGAGGGGTTTTTGACAGATAAAAGGTGATAAGCTTGCCACAGGGCCCTTAGTAGATGACAGGGAACCAATGTTCTTTGCACGTGTGCACTCTAGTTGCAGGCAGGACAAGGGTGGCACAGAAGGCAGCGCTACCAAAAAGGCAACCTGACCTTATCACAGGAAGGCTGCCAGGGAAATGCGGTCTTGTGCTTTTCATGTTTCCATTTCTTTCAGCCTGCATTTGTTATTTCCAGCACAAACGACCAGCTTCTAGCAGGCTAACATCCTCTTTCTAATTTCCATCACTTCCAACGTTTCCACCTTGCTGACCACACGGCAGCTCTGACAGCGGTACCTGCACAGCGTCTTCCCTCCGACCATCCCATGCTCTACTTCTGCTCCTGGCTGATAGCGCGGGCCTCTGCAGAAGGGTTTGTCTTTTGCACAGTGCCAAACCTTTCTACATCACACCAGATTCCAGTGACACTTTAAATAACTCCTTAAAAAGGAAACAAAAACCTTCACTGACAAATATGTCTAGCATCAGTTTGTTT
The DNA here is from genome assembly GCA_011076525.1 of Nettapus auritus. Lineage (NCBI taxonomy): Eukaryota > Metazoa > Chordata > Aves > Anseriformes > Anatidae > Nettapus > Nettapus auritus. The sequence continues at coordinate 96,098,868 of CM021765.1, forward strand.
TTATACTCTTGATGGGCAGGTTGTTTGGTTTATTTTTTTCCTTAAGCACTTACATTACGAAACATGTTTTCTATTGCTTTATGCTGTATTCAGTGAATTGCACACAAATGGTTTCCATGAGACCTTTTCAGCTTTATATCTGGGTCTTTGTACCAGGTGAGCTGCTCTGTTTATTGCAGGTATTTTGTATATAAAGTTTTTTTTCCAGGGTTTCTCCTTTAATTGTATTAAAAGTGAAATGTTGAACTTGTTGTCCATTCCTCAGTAATAAAAGATGTCTGTTCTACATCCTGGGAAGTGGTAGAGCCTTTCCATTATGCACACGAGCCCCGTCCACCGTGTCACAGCTACTAAAAGTGTGGGCTGTGTAGTACCAAGGTAGGCTGGCTGACAAAACTGTTACACTGGCTACAGCTGGCATTGGTGTGCTCAACAGCGATGACAAAAGAGCACTCAGGTACCCAGCTCCTAACTTCCACACACCTCATGTTTGTGGATCTGCCAGGGATTAACTGAGGAGCTTAGCTGTGCAGCAGGTCTTTCTTTTCTCCCCCCAAAAAGAGTTTCTCTGCAAAAGCAAAATCCAGTGTAAAATGTTCCTACTACATCCCTGCTACTTGTGTTACCTACCTGGCAAGTGGACGACTGATAACGTCTACATTGTGCTTTTCTGGAGGTGGGGGGTGAGGAAACCCTAATGTTTGTGTTTGATGAACACTCTGAACCAACTCTTCCCACCATCTGGACAGTGACTTTGAGTACAAGAAATGAGGAACTACCTTTAGCAGGAAACAGCAAAAAATGGCTGCCAATCTTGAGTTGAATGTAGATGAAAATTCTGTGCTTCCCCTTGCTGAAGGGCCACATAAGGACATCTAGCACTCGTTCCTTCTTTACTTGGAGAAAAAAAAAAAAACACATAGGACTGCTACATCTTGTCTCTGACTGCTCTCCCAAGGAGGAACGTCCCTCATCAATGGTCACAGACACAAGAAAATCAGTATTCCTTAGATATCACATCAGATAGCCACTGAAAGAGGCATAGAGAAACACTGAGCAATGACACAGCTAAATGTCATGAGAACTGCGGTACAGACAATAAAATGTGTGGGATACTGGGTGGGGATGTAAAAGAGAAAAAAAAAAAAAGAACAAAGACAAAACATTCCTGTTTAACTACAATGGCAAAATGTAACTCAGAAGGGCCTATTTTGTCTTTTGAGGGGGCAGAGGATAACCACACCAGTGCTACCAATGTACTTGGAGTTTAAAACCAGAAGAGGCAGAGACCTATCCATAGCTCGCTTCTTCAGATCCTTCACTTACACAGAAAAGGGAAATCAAAGCTGGGTGATGAAAACCCTGAAACATATGCACTTCTTCAATGAAAAAATGAACTACACTGTGTTTAAAAGAAATAAAATGATCATTTCAGAAGTTAGAAAGCACAACACCTTCTTGGAAGCAAGCAGTGCCAAAAATTTGTTTTGGGTGGGTGGAACACACTCTGTGGAATCAACTGTTCGCATTTCATTCAGCACTAATTAGCTGTAACAGAGGAAAGCATTCATGTGGAACAGAAGGTGGGAAGGAGACCTGAACACTCTGCCTGCGTGTAATTCTCTTTAATAGGAGAAAAACCCCAACAAAGAAAGGGATGAGGACTCTGACCTTCTTCTGCTTTGAGGGAAATGTTGGTAGGCCACCTGGCCCTTCTAGGTGTGGGCCATTGATCTTCAGCCCTACTCACAGGTGAACGACTTAACAGTTACTTCTGGTAGTAAATAATAAACAGAGCTGGCACTCTGCTGGTTCTTGTTACCGCCTGGGCAGAGGAAGTCTGACAGTGCCACCAGACTTACTTGCTTCCTGGTGGGATCTTAGAACTCTTCTTGTGGGACATGACTCCAGTTTCTCTAATGTAAACGCTGTACTAAGCATACAGAGAGTACGGACACAGTCACCACTGCCAGATGGCTTTATTGAATGTCACGAACCCCAAAGGTCAATTCCCCCAAAGGCAATCCCCTATTTTCCAACCTTAAAATGAAATTAGAGAACTTTTTATTGCTGTTAAATCTGTCCATGGTGCCAATTCTTCCACCATGACCACCAGAAATAAAAAAGGAGCCTTTCTGTGGCTCCTCTCAGCCACACTTTAACTGAGGAACCCAAACCGTGTCTTTTTCGGGGTATTTCCTTCCCTCTCCCAGCTCCTCCACCCTTCCTCAGCACTGATTGTGAAATACCCTCAGTAGTCAAGGAGACAAGCGCGTTTTTCTGTAAAAAAGCCTGAAGAAACCACCATGAGCAAAAGAGAATCGGTCCCTGCCAGGCAAAGTCCAGGTGTGGGAAGGTGACGGTGAGAGCAGGAGGAAGGCTCGCTCCGGTGCTGCTCGTGCTATGCCAACAGCAAGGTCCTCAGGCGCTGTCTGTAGCACAGCTCGCACCAGAACACCATCAGATTTTGGAACTGGGGTACCTTTAGTATCTGAACTATTAACAGGCTCCTTTACCTTCAGTATTTCTACATCGCCAACGGCTTGGACATTGTCAGCCATCAGAAGGAGGTTCTAGAAGAGGCCCTGGGGCTGCCCTCATCCCCAGCCAAACCTAGCTGGCACTTGCTAGTCTGGAGAGTCTACACGTCCACTTTCTGAAGAGGAAGAGGTTTGGCCTTTCCGAGCTCTTGTGCAGTGATACACGTCCATGAAAAATGTTTGGGGCAAACTGCTTTTTCAGAGGTGCAATGGATACACCTGCATTCACAGAAGACTTCCATGACCCCTTGATTGAAGACTTTTACAAGCAAAATCAAAATACTTTGTAGTTGCTTATCACAGAGACTTTGGGGGAGACTCAGCAGCTCCTAGATTCTTTTGCTATCTCCATCTGTGGTCCTCCCAGGGTGTTGCTTTCCATTTGGCCCAAGACTTCAGTCACACTAAGCCTGGCATGCCTAGAGAGGGTAAAGAGAAAGCAAGCACATTCCTGACAAAGGCATCACTGCAGAACCCCAACTCTTAAAGTTTCTTCTAGCACTGGCACTAATTTGTGAGTTTTACATGCAAACAGTGTCACAGCCCCTTCTCCCCACGCAGCTGTCCTTCTTTTTTCCTCTCTTTAATGGGGATGGAAATAAGGCAGCAATGAAGGAAAAGCGAGAGTTCTACCCTCTCTCAATTTTGGTAAAGAAACGCTAGTGTGCATTCAAACAGATCCACCTCTCCTGTTTGTCTCCTCAGCCATCTAAAAGCAAAAAACAGATGCAGTTACTGGGGTGGGGAGCATAAATTCTGAACAAAACTTACTACAAAGTAAACAGCAACATCTAACACTGGGAAGGTTAAATCAGCAGTTCACAGACTGACGTGAAACGGACCAAAAATCAAAGAGCAGAAATGAGGTTTACAAAACCTAGCAGTTCATGGTTTCTCTCAACGTTTGAGCCACACAGACCTAGACACACTTCTACCCCAAGGCTTAACAGGCAGCGCTGTCCCTTACCACTCTGCTAGCTTCTGCTCATACTGCTCCCTGCGCTCACGATTTCTCTTCTCCTGCAAGGTCTCACCAGCAAGGTTTTGGATGAACATCATGAGGCCCCCTGCAGGGATCCTGGAGAAAGAAGAAGTCAAAAGTCACCCAGGGGACACACATTAGTAATAACTTACCGGCAACAGTAAAAGGAGCATGCGGGGGCCAGCCACCAAATCGCTGGAGCGTTAACTTTCCCCAGTACTCAAATCACACCACAGACTAAGGTGCTCCTGTTCTAATGTCAGTCACCAAATGCAGCCTGTCCTCAGCTGTGACTCACTGTAGCCCCTTTGATAATATATTGGAATTTACTCACTAGCAGGCACGCATAAGGCAAGGGGGTGAAAGGTCTTAACATGCCCAAACAAAAGTTAAAGATAACCTAATCCATCATTTAGGCAGTCATACCCCTGCTTAACTTCTGTCCGGCTCTGGAGGTACTTGTGCTTTCACTGAGTGAAATGAGAATGAAAACCTGTGTTTCTCATGGTTACGCAGATTCCTAACCTACTGGCTGGCAGCTCCCAGGGTGCCCCGCTGTTCAGAAGCTGACATCAGGTCATCCAACGCCCCTCAGGTGTTCAGCTCTGCGTTCGGAGCTGCGAGAGGAGCAGTTGCTGATGATGCTGAGAAGGGAGCCCAGAAGCTGCGTCTCTTACCCTCCTGGCAACTCAGACAACTCAGATCCTTAAAAGAGATGTCAAACTGTTCTGCGCACAACTAATTGTCTCGTTATGGACCATGCCAAGGAAAGGACACAGAAGACACTTCCAAACCCATCCTCACAGTTTCCCATTTAACAGTAGTTAGTGCCTCCTCTAATGTGCAAGAGGCAGAAAGATGCATCAAGTTCTTATTACTGAGAAAAACAAAACATAAATCCAGAAAAGAAAAAGCAGTTAAACATCTGGAAGAAAAACTGTCATCTTGAGGTCCCCAAAAACACAGAAAACCCCTCAGGGCAAGAGAGGAAGGAAAGCTTCTGCAGACCCACCTATGATTCAAGGCTCGGTGTGGGAGGCCACCAGCTAACACCTACCATGCCAGTCACATACCGTGACTCAGCCCCTCGCCGGCAGTCACAGCTTACCCAAAGGCCGTTCCAAAGATGAAGCCACCGGCCAGTCCTTGCAGGCCCAAGTGCATTCTGAAGAGGGCTCCTGTGAAGGCTAAAAAACACAAAAGCACTGAAACCATAAACAGCCCCCTCACCAGCCAGGGCAGACCTGCTGAGGGAGATGCTCTGCCTCATTTCTGCTCTCCATCAGCTGACATCCACTTTTATCAGGGCAGATCCACCACACAATCACAGCAGCCTGAGAGGCAGGCACTTAACAGCCAGAGCTGAGCTGCTGTTGCAATACTTCCCCAGGTCTTTATGCTCTCTGCACTAAAACATTGCACGAAGCTCCTTCTTCTTCAGAAAGACTCCCCAAGAAATGCTCAAATGTAAAAGTTAACTGTGAGGTTAGACCTGACTTCTCTCCCAGCCGGAGCACGATCCCTCCACCTCTTTTTTCCCCTTTTATTGAGCAGCAGCTAATAATAGCAGCTGCCATGTAAGGCAAAAAACAGTAAAGCACGCACCCAAGTGTAAGGGCAATAAAGCCTCTAGAACTCAGCAAGCAGATTGCTTACCAGGAGCCCTGTAGCCAAAAGCAGACATGTAAAATTTGGCATGAAAATGGTAGTTTATAAACAGCGCACCGAACTGTTACGAAGAGAGGAAATAAGAAATGCTTTCCCTCCTCAAGAGGTGGTTGCGAGAGCAGGTTATTTACTACACGTTGCATTCAGGCCATGCAAGCATTTTTCACGCAGAAACTCCAACAAGTATTTAGGATGAATAACCACAAAACTCCCAAATGGTTTCAGAAATGCACTGACATCTCTCTGTTACAAAGGCAGACAGCAGCCGAGCAAAGTCACAAAGGCGCTCAGCAGAACAGGAAGCAAACCCCAGAAGCCAGAGACCTGCTGAAACCCAAGAGAGATGGATTCCTGCTTAGGATATTTTGTTTGTGACTTCTGCTCCAAAATGCACACAAGATGCACACAGAGATATAGCAGTCTCACCTCCTGCTGTAGCATAATTAACGACGGTGGTTTTATTGCGGTACGCAGACAGACTGGCACTCACAGAGCTGGAAGGATAAGAAGAAGTCAGCAGCTACACGTGAACAGGGCAGGTAGCAAACCACAGCTTGAAACAAAGCTGGATTTCATTAAGCCCACCCTCAGGATGCTTCTAACTGCCTTGCTCCCAATCTGTCCAGAGCGTGTGCACACCAACCACAAATGCCCTGACTTCTGTAACTTCACTGCATGCAGCTGTGCAGCCAGAGGCAGGGGAGTACCACCTCCAGACCTGGATTTTAGATATTCCTTTTTTCTTTTTGTAAATAAAATATATATATATTTAAATCCATCATATATTCAAGTCTATAAGGAACTGAGCAATGCAAAGGTCCTATCAGTCAGTCAGTCACAGCTACCACCAGAGCTAAATCACACTCCTGGCATCAGCAGGGTCACCCGCTCCTGAAGCATGACGTTTCCAGCCAGGACAGACACACCATCTTCTCCAAAAACATTAACTAAGCCCCAAACCACTCTCTGCTCCCAGTTCAGTAGTCGCATCCTTCCCAGCATATCGGCAAGCCTCTGCATGACATCAACAAGTCAAGAGCAATCTTCCTCTCTGTACCAGTGCTGTCATGGCAGCCTCGCCTTTGTACAAGTAAAGCTTACAACCTGTTTTTAAAACGGGTAACTTGAAATTCACACAACTGCAGGACAAAGTCTTCAACTTGGACTTTACAGAAACAACGCCGAGTGGCAAATATCTCCCCTCAAAGCTTTTTACAAGGGGGTAGTGAAAAAGGACGATGGATCTCATGTCAGGGGAGACATCTGGTGGACAACAGTGAGGTTGCACGTCTAGACCAGAAAAAATCTGAAGTAATCAAAAGTCCTGAGAGAAAGCAAACAATGCTAATGAAACCTAAGAAGAGATACCACAGCTAAAGGAGACAAAACACAAGAGAAACCAAGGAAGAAATTCAGAAAAGTACAAAACTAGGAAGAAAGACAGAAATATGAAATAAGTTTACTGGGAAATAATGCTAGTCAATATTGCTGGTATCTGAAAACCTAAAGGGGATCTTGAACACAACATATCTACAGTTAGTACACGTCTAGAACTACGTGAATATTTAACGTTTTCCAGGACAGAGAAGGAGAGATTGCTTTTTTTAAAGGGCTTTATTTGGAAGAGCATGCCTAGTTTGACACTTTATTGTCAGCAATACACTGACACGTCTTGGGGAGAAAAATCAGAGAAGTAGAACACTACCTGGGCATTATTTGTGTAGGAAAATTTGAAGGACTAAAGTGGTACATCCATATGGTATGTCTGATGATCAATGACTGCGTAATAACAAGACGATCATCTGCAAGTACTTGAGGACAAGCACAAAGAATTGTGAGTAATGCTACTGTATACAAACTAGGAGTAATCAGACATAACAAAAAGGAGAAAAATTAGCGTGGGACAGAAAGCTGTTCCGGAACAGCCAACACACTGTAATACTCTCCCAGAGAAAAATGCGAAAATACATCAAACTGAAGAGATAAAGCAAAAGCAGACATAAGACGGGAAGTACTGGGAATAGCACTGTTCAAGTCAATAATGGTATGGATTAGATATAACAAAGAGGGCTTTCCCCGTGTTTTGTGTTGGTTCATCAGAATGCTAGCATAATTAAAAAAAAAGGATAAATCCTCCTCATGCTTCCACCTTATCAATCAGACTCGCTGTTAACACTGTATTTTGAACCTCAAGATGTCACAAAGAGTCTCCGAACAAGCTGCACACATTGAAGGCTCCTTGCCGCTAATGTTCAAACAACAGCCATTTTTTCCTCCCACTCGTACTACTAAGGAAACACCTACTTGAATATTGCCACAAAAGCTGCTATTCTCCAGCTCCAGCGCCAGCCGTAGCGGATGAAACTCCTGAGACCCGCACGATGCGCCGATTGCTAGAGTGAGAGAGGAAAGGTTACTGGTCACAGACCTGCTCCTTTTCACCAGCACCACCCCACAGTGTTCCAGGGCACTAGCAATGAGTGAGACTGACATCACTCAAACCGCTGGGAACAGCACCCTGACCTGTACAATCGACCCTCTTCAGAGGAAAGGAGACTCATGTTCATCCCAGCCATCAACAGGAAAAACAGTAATTAATTCCAGTTTGTAATGTCAACTTGGTCTCACTAATCCTGGTGCTGCAACACGTCTGGAGGGGGACAGCAACAGCTTTCTGAGGATGATACGGGAGACTACCTCAGGTAACCAGCACCCAGCCTGTCCATGAAGGGCAGGCAGCGAGTGCCCTGCAAGCATCTGGATGCTGGAGATAGCTTTCCGTCTCTAAATGACTGTATTTCATGGCTGCTTCTGTGGGCCAGGCCTGTGAGAGGTGCGTCAAGCAGCCCAACACCGCCTGGCTTTGGCCAACACGCCCAACCTTTCCTTGAGGAAGCGGGACGCCATGGGCATGCTGCGAGGGCAGGGCAATGCCCAGAGCATGCCTTGGGACAAGCCATGCTGTTCCCCCGGTTAAATCTCCGGGGCCGGGGTCACGAGGTGCCGTACCACCGCATCGGCTTGGTTCTGGAAGAGCTCGCCCTGGCTGCGCTCGATGAAGGCCCTCCGTGCCTGGCGGAAGGCGGGCACCCCGCCGTACACCCAGCCCACCACGCCGCCGGTGAAGGCCGACTTGATGATGTTCACCGTCTCCTCCGGGTACTGCTGCTGGTCGCTGCGAGGACACGAACCACGGAGGCGTTACGGTTGGAAAAGACACCAAAGTCACCCGGCCCAACCGCCCCCTGCCACCAGTGTCACCCCCTCAGCCCCGTCCCCACGCACCACGTCCAACCCCTCCCTGAACCCCCCGGGGACGGTCACGCCACCACCCCCCGGCAGCCCGGCGCTCAGCGGCCGCCCCGGGCCCGCCCCGTCCCCCCGCCCGGTGCCTCACTCGCGCCTCCAGAGCTCGCGGAGCCGCTCCCAGCCCGTCTCCGGCGGCGGCACGGGCCGCCCGAACGCGTCCGCCATGGCCGCGGCGCTGCGCGGGGCGGCGGCAGCGCCCCCTGCCCGCCCGGCGGGGAACGGCTCCGTCCCCGGGGCCGCTGCTCCGTCCCCTGAGGCGGCGGGAGGGAGGCCGGGGAGGGCCCGAGACCTCTGCCCTTCACATCCCAACACATCCTTTACCGAAATCCTAGTCCTGGTGGAGGTGCCATCACCTCTAGAAGCGACCGGCCCTTGTCCTGTTTACCAAGACTGGTGGCAGCGGGATCAGTCAGTCACAGCTGTTCTAGTGAAGCGAAAAAGGAAGCAGGCTGAGAAGTGACCAGTCCGTGCAAGCTGTCCAGCAGAAAAAGTTTTCAATCAACATCACCCAAGATTTGCAGTGGTGACTTGGACAGGAGTACGATTCCACTGAGACACCCTAAATACTGCTGTCAAAGAGGAAAAAACAGAAGGACATGCTTCACCTTCTCTGGTGAAACAGCTGGGGGCTATCCAGACCTTTTCTTACAGCTCTGATTAAGAAATGATGCATCCAACAAGACTTCATTTTTGTTTATTTTAATCCAAAAGCACATCATTAAAAATGGTTTTTAAAAAGTATACATTGTTGTTTCAGTTTCTCAGGCTGCTGTCTCTCCATTGGCTAAGAATACAAAACCAGAAAACCCCTTCCACTTTTACACAACTCTTTTCCTCAGAAACCAAGCTATTTTAATACTCCAAATTATTTTCTTTGCCCGCTGGGAGAACCCAGCCAGTGGTCACATAAGCGGTGAGCTGCTCCAGCAGCTGGTGCTTGACTAATAGGTCTGGCAGTTATTTCCCTGTACCGGGGGTTGGCAGTGCTGCTGAGGCCTCCGAATGCATATGTTGTGTATGTACTCGGCATTATTGTTCTTGGTAGGGTGTTCTCTGATCCAATCTGGCTACAGACGAGTATGAGCTGTCACCATCCCTTCCATTACTGTGCCGTTTCCCAAGACATGAGTGGGGCCCCTTCATAAACAAGGGAGCTCACCTGGGACGCAGAGGCCACAGTGGGATCCCACGCTGCTGGCTCAGGCCAGAAGAAGCAGTTTGCTTCTCTGCACTCCAGCTTCTGAAGACTTGGGCACCCACATGCCAGGAACGCCAAGGACTGTGCTCAACTGACAGATGACCACTGACACACGAAGGATGTGTTTGGGACAGCGGCCGCTCTGACCCTGCTCATGCAGACACACTGCAGCACAGAAGGAACAGTGATCCCAAAGAGTAAGGGCAAGCAGCTCACAGTGGAAGGGACCAGACAGGCTAGGAAGCAGCACAGTCTAGCTATTTGCCACTAGAAAACTCGTTTTAATGCAAGGCTTTGACATTACTGAGCAAACAGTAAGTAGGAGAAACTAAGCCTGTCTGAATGCCAGAGAATGTGCTGCTTCCTACCAGGCCTCTCAGTTCAGGGACAACAGAGCATTTTAGAAACTGCACTCCTTATGAGCTGAGCAGCCTGTACTTGGCATAAATACAGTTAGCCTAAGAAACCTATGACTTGAAATTAAAATGAATAACAAAACGAGTAGCTGCCACTGTGTGACTGAAGACATTCCCTCGACCAGACTGAGGAAGATCAGAAAAGGAACATAACAGCTGGGTGAAAGAAAAGAGAATGATGAAGTGAACAGAGGTGTTACTCCCTTTAAATAAAAAACCCTAGTAAGATTGCAGAAGGGGATCAGAGCAGAGAACCTGTGAACATCTGGGATAAAACAAAAACAAGACAAACCTAAGAGCTGAATCTACCTCTGCGTATACTTTCTCTAGGTTCTTAAGGGTCCCAGGATGTCTGGCCAGTGGACCGGTGAGAGTTTGCACGGCCATGCATCCACCTCATTGCCCCCTCAACAGAGGACAAACACTGCTTTATGTCAGCTGCTTGGCTGTCTGCTACTCAGACTAAGTACTGTGGTAACATTATCATCACCAGACGTTCTCCTGTGAGGTAGGTAATTTATCTGTGCAAGGATAACTTGTCCTCTTAACAGCCCATCAAAGCCTTGCCATCAGCCTCTTTAAAAACCTGACATAAACATCATAAAAGTAAGCTCTAAGCTATCTGAAAAGGCTACCCCAAATCCCAGTACCTGCTTCTGTCAGAGAACTCCTAATATCCCAAGTGTCATCACACAGATGAGAAAACACTGATCACTGCCAAAAATGGATGTGCATCTCCCAGTTGAGCGTAGCTGACCCTACCTTGCGTGTGAGTACAGAGGACCTGGCAAAAGGTCCAGTAAATTTAACATAAAGGCTTCTCTTTGACTGAATGGGATTTAGGATCATTCTTAGATAGGTAGTAACAAAGTCCCAAATGCTAACTGTGCTCTTCCAGGCACGAGCGTAACAACCCCACTAAATAGCCATAATCCAACATTCTACTTAATGTTCTTACGGCGACAGTAGAACTGGGTCCCACTGCATGGCTGCATGGGAACAATTTTAAAGTTATCCTATTGCTGTTCTCTGTAGTTTTAGTACAAGGGATAATAAATCTGGGAACAAGAAAGAAGATACACCGATCTTCAGATTTCCAGAGAGATCAGTTTGAGCTGAAGAGAAAAACGGAGAAGTCTCTACAGTTCGGTTTTCGGCCATTCAGAAGTGATCTCACTATAGTTCTTCCTCCTTTTCACTTTGTAAGTCAAGGCTTGGGAATATTCTGACAACAGATGCTCCCAGTAGCAAGAGACATCCTCCATCTGCAAGTGTTCAGTGATGAATTGGCGTCCCCTAGAGACACACAAGGCACAGTCAGAACCAATTTCCAGCTCCTGCAGGAGTCTTTGGTTCTGTTTTATATGTATATCAACTTTCACTCCTCTGTTTTTTTCAAATGAGAAACAACACGCATTGCTCTGTACCGTCTATTTCAATTTCACAACTTTCATTCAGTCCCATAGCTCTGACACTTGCAGTGCTTTTGTTATCCTCAAGATGGTATTTGTTATCTGGGATAATAAATATCAGATTTCACGTATCAGATACGGCCTGAGCGACAGTGATGCACGCTGCTTCAGAAGCCAGTCCCTGCCAGCCTGGGTATATAATAGTTATAATGCAGGCACAGCTCCCAGGGGTCAACTCGCTTCACACCGAGACGAAAGCTCTGAACTTCTGATGGCTTTCAGTGGGGTTCCAGACATGGGTCACATATGAACCAAAGACCTAAACATACAATCTTGTTATCCAGTTCCCCCTGCTTAAGTTCTCCAACCCTCCTGCTGTTATCGCAGAAGAAAAATATACTTTACCCTGTTAATATTAGGCTGTCTTTGACAGGCAACCCCTTCAAAAGCTGCCTAAGAAAATGTTTTAGATAAGAGTGCTTGACAGACAGAAAGGACACACAACTTACCTCTCTGCAATTTCTTGTGCTATGTTATCATTTTCCTTTACAAACTGCAACAGTTCCCTAAAGTAACAACAAAAAAAAAAATGGCATGAAACAACTAGTTCAGTGGAGAACTGTTGCTAAACTTAGCTAAAATATTGTGGAGGATGAGATTAAAGATTTAGAGCAGAGCAAGGGATTGGTGCTCCTCATTTCAGTGCACAGAAGAAACTTGTCACTGCCAGTTGTTCCGTGTAAGTCCTGGACAGCGTGCTGGAATCCAGGAGCTGACACATTTTTAGCCCAGTAATATGGTCCTCTTCTCCTTATCGGTCTTGCAGTGGCCACTTGCAATGATATTTAAATGATATTTAAATGATATTTATGAGGCTGGGAGACCTACACACCCAATGAAACTGTATTGTGTAAGTAACACAAGCAAAAGATTCTCTGGGTGTGGTAATAAAGAGTGAAGAATGTGATCTCCAAGAGCCTTTGACTGATGCCTAGGAGTGGAGGCTCTCCCTAGTGTAATACAAACCAAACCAAATGCAGCAGTGTTTTCCCACGGCATGCAGTGCCCCGCTGAGCACTCTCAGGGTCTCACACCTGACATCAGAGAGGTCTGGTCTGACTGGGACGTAGTGGACCCAAGGCTTCAGCTGGGGGTAGAAGAACTCCAGCCACTCTTCTCCAACGTGAAAGACGAGCGAACCACACAAGAAGAGGTGTTTCAGCCGGAAACTGGCAGCCACTCCCCGGAAATTAAACAGATACCTGTAAAAGAAGAAAGGAGAGGAGCTGATTGCATCTGTCATTTTATGGAGAAAGGCAGTAAGAAACTGGGCTCTGAATAGTGAAGAACCTTCTCTCACAGGTAACGTGTGCAAGGGTAGGGGTCTCTCTCACACCGAGCTAAGCACTTCTCACTAAAGCAGAGGGAGGACGTTTATTTGAAGCTCCTCGTTGCACAGGAGAGCTGAAGTTATGGAGGTGCTAGGGGAGTTTCCAGTGCCTGTCACGACTTAGCAAGTGAAGCTTTACCTCCAGCAAAGACACCTGCTATGACAAACCAACGAAGGTTTGCCTCGCAGACCACTGCCAGAAAGGCACAGAAGGTCACAACTTGGATGCTGCTCCTGGGACTCTACGCTGCTTCAGAGACTCTGTTCCCATGAGGAGCTTTTTCCCAATTCTGTTGTCTTGCAATGAGCTTTTTCGTTCATTGTTCTGCTTTGAAATATCTATTCAGCTTTTTTTTTCTTTTTTTTTCCTCTGGGATCCTGCTTTAATCTAAATCTAATTGTTTCATATTAACTTGGGAATGTAACCCTAGGAGGTTAAACAGGCTAGCACAAAACAGATGGACTTCACAGATAACAAAGAATCAACAATTTTGTTTTCAGTATTTTCTGCCAAGTTAGTAAAATGGGCTTGACTGGGGGAGGGGGACAGATTTCTCTTAGCAAACTGTATCTCAGAGGCATGTTTGTTTGTTTGCTTTCTTGCTTTTTCAAACCCACGTTTCTCCAATTATATGGAAAGCTGTTTTTCCTGTGGGTAAAACCCCTCAGTACATGGAACTAATCTTTGAAGTCAAACATTTTGGGCTGGGGGAAGGGACTGCTCCCTTTAACGCAGCTATTTTGGGTGAGATGGGGACTATAGCTAAACTTGGTTCAGCAGTAAGTGAAAGGAAGTAAATCTGAAATTATTTTGCATTCCTTGTATTACACAGGAGCTCGAGGCAGGGATGAGGAGCACACTGTATTAGGAACTGAACAACAAGAACAGTGGAGTGGAAGCAAGAAAATGCCTCTGTCAACTTCAAGATGTGGCTCCCATCACCTGTGACCTCAGCCAAGTCACCAAGGACTGCTCTCAGACTTCCATATACACTTTACGTATAGCTCTGAAGGAAACAGTGAGAAATTCCTGTTGACCCTGCCAGACCCTGCCTCTCACAGCCTACGGACAGATGGAGGTGCAGCTTCTGGGTTAGGCAGTCTGATTACAGCCCCTCTTTTTGCACCTGTGTTTTCCCAATGACAGTCTGAAGTCAGTAATACACCACGGGACCACTGTGGGGGACAGCTGTCCATAACAGACTCCACAGAGTCCACGTGCCGCTGCTGACAACTATTGATGATTATTCCTAAATGGGGCTATGACAAAAGCATGAGAGAACGTCTTGGCCCACACTGTATGGAGGGGCTGAGGAGGCATCAGGAGTTTGGGGAAGTCTATGTGTAACAGAAGGGAGAAATCTGGGCAACAGTCTAGTGAAATATAAAATGAGACAAGTCAATCACATTTGCACAAAAACACAGCTTCAGCCAAGTGACTGAGCTCTTGTAACAGCAGGTTCTAGCTGGTGGAACTGTAACTAAATGCAAACTTTTAAAGCAAAAGAAAAATCAAAACATACAAGTACGTGGAAGCCAAGTCTGTAGTAATACAGAGAAAGCCACGAGAATATTACACCAACAAAGCCTCACAAAAGTAGTTAAGAAATAAAATCCTTTGTAAATCAAAACCACATTCTCCCAAGCAACATGTAAAGTACGAATCAGCACTAAATCTGCTCAATCATATTTCAGGTTTTCTCTTTTACTATATACATTCAACAGCAACCCTTGCACCAATATGCATATGAAGACATGATTGCTTCCTTCCTTATGTCCTCAAAGACAATACTGCTATCACTGTAGCACCAAAATGAAATGATTTTGAACTCACAGCTTGATATAGGAATATAAAGAAAAAAATTATAGAAAGTCATTCTGATCAAACAAATAAACGAACAAACATAAAAGTAAATGTATTTTCTATCTATATGTTAATTAGTGATCTAAGATTTTTACTCTCCCCAAAACATTTTATTTCTCCTGACCTGACAGGGGAAAGCTGACACTGACACAGGCCACAGTAAGCTCCCAAATTTTCAGCTGCTGTATGTCTGTTCACAAACCTCCCTGTCTGCATGGAGCTGGTTGCTGGAATTAGGTCTGAAAATAAAATGAGACGACACACCATGCAAGGAAAGAAATAACCCACAGCCCTTGAACAGCTTTATTTTTCAAAATTCTTACTTGTATTTGCAGTGATCAACCAGTGGAATTTCCTTTGCAGGAGGCTTCCCTAAGGTGTCCTTACAGTAAAGAGATTAAAAAAAAAAAAAATCAGTAAGTTTTATACGGTTATTTCAAACTCATTTTCCTTCTCAGTTACAAATAAAGCTGACGCCTCAAAACCCTCCATCTCACTTCTGAGAAAACCTTCCCTGGTGGGCTTTTAGAAGTATTAAGAAGAATTTGGAACCCTTCAAACAACAACAAAAAAAAGTTCAGTAAATTACACATTGCCTGTAAGCAAATGCCAGTGCAAACACATTAAATGATAATGTTTAGTTGGCAGCTACAGAGCTGAAAACAGCTTGGGACAATGGACTCTGTGAAGCCAAGTGTAACTGGATTAGCCAAGACTGTCTGGAGAGAGCTGGACTGTGCACTAATATGGAGCTAAAAAGTTACCAGCAACAATTATCAGAATGTTATCAGCAGCAAGACAAAGGGATGGAGATGACAGAAGAAGGTTTAGAAAGACTGACAGCAACATGCAAGCAGCTTGGGGCTAGAAGGGGAAGTTGGCTAATTTTTCAGTAATGGAAGGGGGGGGATTGGCACAGGTTCATTTTCTTATCTGTGCTGGCTTTCTTCAACAAAAAACATAGATGGGAAGAAAAAAAAAAAAAAAAGGTGGTCCTGGCAGGCTCTAGAGACTCCTTCCTTTCATCCAGCAGAGAGCCCTACTCTCAACAGAACTGCAAGCCTCCCCCACGCTACACCACTCACTGCTCTCCAACAAGATGCATCTCAATCATCAAAGCCATCTTGCAACGCTACCCTTTCTGGCCCTCATGCTCAGAAGACAGGCAACACCCACGCACCTTCTCAGATTTCCAAGCCTGATTTTTAGTGTACTCAGCGTCAACGAGTTCTGGGTCTTCTCGGGACAGCAGAATGAGGGGATCTCTCTCAGGGCTTGTTCTGCAAAAGAAATGACCTCAGTCATTGCCAAACCATCTCACCCAACGCAGCTACCCAACCACGGGACTCGAGACCCTGCCTCTTTATGGAACTGACCTCAGAGTGTCCCCAGAAAACATTATGGAGTGCATACCAGACAGTAGATATCTGTCCAAGGGTATATTAGCAGAAGAAAAATGATCTGAGGCCACCTTTCTTTGATTCACTTATGAAAAAACAGTAAACGTTTAACAGTATTATTTAAGCAATTCCCAGGACATATCAGCAGAGATGCTGTTTCCTTTAGGCCTTACACTGATGGGTGCCAAATACTTCAACTCCCTAACTCAGAGAGAGCTAAGAGATGGTAAGCATCTCCAGACCTGATCCCTCTGACCCCTCCTGATAAACAAGGTTATGACATCCCTCAGGCTCACTCCTGATCATCTCCTGAACCTACCTATTAATAGCAGGATGTCAAGTCCATCCCTGAAACTCAATGATGTTGGAGGAACAGAGAGGAGCAGGGGTTAATATGGTTCAAACTGTCACTGGGGAGAAAAATAATCTATCCTCTCAACCCCCATCACTCATGTAACTAACAGAAGAATACTTGTTGATTCGCTGATAAGCACTTGCGCAGGGAATAAAGTATTCACATTGGCAAGAGGCATGCCCATCAGTATCAAATCTTTAGATTTACATTACGCACCTGCAGTTCCTTTCACAGAACAAAAGAACTGGTTCTAAGAAACTTTGACTCATTAAGAAATAAAGCAGCAAATCCATCATAACCTCTGTTTCTAATATTAAGCTTACTATAATAAACTAGTTGCAAACTGTAGCTCTTATAGTGCTAAAATGTAACTGTACAAAATGTCTCACTTCCTTTACTTTTAAGGAAGATATTCTAGGTTACATTTGTTTAGGAAGACATGCTCACCTGGATCCCCGGAAATATCCTTTAGAGATTTTTTTCATCCATGGCCATTTTTCTGCAGATCTGAAATATTGTTTATACGTGGCAATCAATGATTTAATACAACCATGAAAGAGTAATCTCATCAGTTTTCACAGCATGATCTCATTTTATAATTCTTCGGTTTTGATGGAAATCATTTTCTTCACTACAGCAGAAAAAACTCTCTGCCAGGTCCAATGAAACATGTTTTCTTGTCAATACTGTGGTCAAGACCACATGATATAGGCTACTTTTTGGAACTCTTTTCAGTGAAAACAATAAACTACACACACACACACACACCTACCAAACCTTTGCCTTTAAGGGTATTAAAATTAACCTAAAATTTTAGTCCACTTTTTACATTGTTGCTTTGTTTTTCTCTACTTCACTGACTATGGATAGTGGAAAAGTACTAGAGAGTTTTTTGCTATTGTCATTTCCCACTTACAAATGAAAAAGCCCCATGTTTTCAAAACACAGGGGCTTGTCGTTTCCCCAGATAAATTTCATTTTGACTTTAAGTGAGCTCTTCAAAATAAGTGTTCACACGCTTTATTTTTGTCAAGGCAGTCGCCTGCCTCCCTCTAGGGAGCTGTTTGTTGCACGTTTCTGTTGCACCTGGCTTGACATGTACATCCTGATCTCCAACCTGATCCGTGCAGGTTAAGCTCTGCATCTGCTTGTAACCCAGTGACATAAGTGGGGCTCAGTGGTGAAGCAAGGATAAATACTTTGAACCTTCACTGTGTTATATTATAGTACATTTGGCTTAGGATTTTGAAGAAGGAAACACTCAACCTCACATGTTCATGCTAACTGTTTGACATCAAGGTGTTGTGTTTCTGTTTTCTTGTTATGTTTCTATGTCCATTCACTGTTACATACTTTGTCACTTTCCAGGGGAAACAGCCCCTTACTCTGCTAATAGTCAAAGATCTTGTGAAAAGAAAGATTCCCAATCAGAAACATATTCTGTCTGACTCTCAGCCCAGTAATCATTCTTGCTTTGTGGGAATGATTCCAGATTCCTCTGTTGTACAATACTCGAGTAAAAGCAGACCTAAAGCAGGCTTTCCTTTACCCTTTCAGCAGCTTACACAAACAGCCTGGATCATCTCTGCAGTAAAAAAAAAACAACACAGCTCCTGGAGAAGCAGGTGTAAACAAAGAAAAATATTTCTATGTGTCAGGGGAGATTTCTGCAGGCAAAAGATAACTCCTGCTTTATTGACAAACCCTGTTCCACTGAAAATGATAGTAATCTAGCCCTGACAGCATGTACAATGCGCATACTTTGTCCTCTGCATTCCTTACTAAAGTGTTGGAAACAGGGAAGCTAATTATAACTTTTAGTTACATCATCCAAGGTTTCCATGGAGAATTCTTACAGGCTGTATGTAGTTAATGAAGCAGCAGGACAGATGACAAGCCGACAGACCTATGGTCTTAAGACTTCAATGTTGCCCTAATCCTGCTCAGTGCTAGACAGCTTTCACTGTGATTTTTGTTTTCCATCCAGCCTCCCCCCAAAATATCCACTTCTAAAACATACCTTTTGAGATCCTCTCTCATGAGGTCCCAGCGCCCTAAACCTGTTGGGTAAATTGGCCAAACAGCCGGTCCTCCTTCCCAAAACGTCCAGGCAGGATACATGATGTCATTGTATTCCTGTGTCTTAAGAAAAAGGAGAATAATATAAGAGTAAGAGTAGCATTTACTTCAGTTTACTGAGCCCACCAGCAACAATGTCCTTTCAGTGCATTCTGCCTGGTTTGTCCCTCACTGCTCCCTCCGTAAGCTGCCGTGAGAGCTTTATGGTCACCATGGGGTTGCAAGGGGCCACATGAACACAACCCAGCTGAAGAAAGCCAGTGTATTTCAGCAGGCGGATCTGCTCTGAGTGGGGCACTGGACCCGCTGACTTCTGAAGATCCTTCCAACCAAAATGTTTCAATGATTTCAAAAAGACTGTGCCTTGGTACATGATAACATGGGACTTTCATGTTAGAAAGTAACAAAAAAGATCCATCCAGCTAAGTAGTAAATGCTGTAAAACCTGAGCTCCATACACCTTTCTAAAGTGTGTTCTACTGATTGTAATTTAAGAGGCCGTACTGTCTCCTCTGTGACAGAGGCACTTGTAGGCCCTTTGCCATTTAGGTTTCCAGCACTTCATATCATTCCAGCCTTCTCAGAAATCACTTGACAATTCACTGTAACAAACATCCCAGTCATGTAAGAATTTCAATTCCTCATTCCTATCTGGATGCTTTTATTCTGTTTTAATCAGGGGGAAAAACAGTACCGAAGAATAAATTCTTTCATAAAACCAGACTACAGGCCACTTCTCTGCGCTAGTAACAAACTTACTATCCAACTTAGCCATCTGTCTGTCACCTGGAAATACTGGAGAGCCAAGTCCACCAAAGTAGTTAGGAGGCTGGTGCACAAGACATATGAAAAGAAACTTGAGAACTGGGTTTGTTCACGCACAGGAAGGCTTGCAGGAATCTAAATGTTGTCTTCTGCAACCTAATGGAAGAATTTAGAGAAGACAGAGGCAGACTCTTTGCAGAAGTGCACTAACACAGAATGTGAGGCAATGGACTTTGATTACAAAAAAAAAAAAAAATCAAATTAAATACTGGGAAACCTGTTTTCATTCTGAGAAAAGTGAAACACTTGGGCATGTGCCCAGGGGAGCCATGGACACCCTGTTCTTGGAAATGCTCAGAACTGGGCAGGATGCAGCCCCTGGCACCCCGATCTAGTTGGTCTTGCTATGAGTGAGGTGCTGCACTGGACGACCTCCTGAGGTGCCTTCCAACTTAAATGAGTGTGTGCTTCTGCAATCTGCTCCTTCCCAACCTTGCAATAAGCAGGCACTGGTAACAAACCATGACAACTCCAGCCACCACCCTTCCAAGATGCAGAATAGGACAGACAATCCTGCAATCCTTATGCTTTCAGCATTAGAAAGCACCATGGACCAGCATCCTGGACCCTCCTCGTTCTGGCAGGGACTAACACGGTCTGTTCAAACACAGGCTGTGCCTGGGTCAGTGGGTTTCAGTTAAGGGTAGGGCTGAGAATACACTTCAGATACTGGACAGCAGTGACCGGAAATCTCAAGTTTCTTGCAAGGGATCCAGGGCCAGGATGATGAATATGACTGCAGAGATTAAACTCCTGCAACCTGGTGTGCATTCATTTGGGTTCTGCCGGCTAGAGTTAAAGATGGGCTATGGTTCAGGGGCAAGACAGCTACCTCTACTAATACATCTAGCAGTGAACAAAGTTCTTGAATGATAGCACTTGCAATGCTGTACTGGAATTCTAGAGGTAGTTTTAGGATGTGGAGGACTAGGCAATGGTGGATTACAGAGTTCAGACTGCATGAGCTGAAGGCCTGAGTTTAGGGTAAGATACTATATTTTAGCAGAATCAGAATACAGCCTGAGCTAGCAAGAGCAAATGATTTATTGCTTCTATTTGCATCCTACAGTCTGCTGGGCTTCAGCCAAGGACAGGGTCATGACCAGGGTTAGGTGGTAAAGCTGTAGAATATGGGCATGTTGAGCATACACTGAGGCACAGCAAGATCTACTGACGTTTGAGGTGTAAGGACATTTTATGGGAAATGGTGAGACATTGTCCTACAATCAGGTTTAACAATGGAAAGGCACGAAAAAATACAGGAGTTCTCTCCAGTATGGAAATAGAGAAGCAGAGAGCAAATGTCTGTGTGTGTGTCTGCCTCTGTGTGTATGAGCGTGTTTGGAGATGGAAAAAGAAATCCACAGGAAAGAGTTCACAGGAGACAGCACTATTACAGAAATGAAGATAAGAAGCACTTATCTGTGGTGCCAAAAAAGAAGGACTGAAATATTCATATAAACTGAGATCAGCTATGACAGCTGACTGATGATGAAAAATCCTTAACAATGCTGATAAGCTATGGCTACAATTTTAACAGAGGCATTGTAGCAAATCACAGTGATGCTGGCACATATCCCATCCAGCTGTGCATCATTCTGCTGTAGCAGAGGTACACTTTTTGACCTGGAAGAGGAGCTAATGAGGGGAAAAACTGTTCTATTAAATAAATCTGTAAGTCTGTCTGCCAGAAAACTGGAAGCAAAAAGCAGCATAACGAGTGAAAAAGAGCAAACAGTTTTGACACACGGGAAATCTGGGGGGAACCATCCTCAGAAATATATGTTACCAAGAAAAAGGAAGATATGCATATCTCAGAAATGCTCATTTTTAAAAAGCGTGCGTACCTTACTGAAGGAGAAGACCGGGATAATGGGTTTCATCCACTTGGGGACCTGGGGGTAGTCTCGCACATTGATCACCATTTCCATGTCAGGGAGGCGGCTGATGATCCCCCGAAGGAAGTGCTCGACTCCACTGCATCTGTGGAGAAATGACACATATGGCAAAGAACCATAAGGAGAAGCAGAATCCCAGAGCCTCTTGTGGGCCTCTCTCTGTGCAGCAGCAGAAGAGATGGTGAGCCTGAGACACGCCATGGTGCCGGCTGGGAATTGCCTACAGCAGCCTCTAAGCCACACTGCAGTAGAGACACCAGTGAAGCAACCCATCCTCTTAAACCTGACCTGGTCTGCAGCTTTTTCTGGGACCCATCATCAACTAGCTCTTTTTCTACACTGAAGTGCAACAATGACACTCGCTTCCTGCTTACATTTAAGGCTCATACATAATTTTCTAGGCTCCTGCCCTGATAAGGGATTGATAAGGAAATGAAACACCGTTGTGCCCCCGCTAGGGAGACGGGATCTTCTGCATGGCTCTTACCTTGCAGGGAACATGCAGTCGTGCTCACGGTACAGCTTGTTCTTAACGATTTGGTAGTGTGTCCCAAGCTTGCGGCTCACCACATCTGACATTATCTCCTTGGAAATGCCACCTCGAAAAGGAGCCAGGTCCTGCTTCCAGACACTGAAACAAAACAATCAGCCAGAATTAAGTGCAGCAGGGAGGATACTGCACATAAATTATTGCAACATACAGGACAGACTTCTAGCTCTAACAAGTTCCATGCAGCTTCCAGCTCTGCTACATGTGGCATATCAGAGGATTCAATTTCAGTCACTTGAAACAGCCGCTGCTCAGAGACTCAAAGGTCCAAGCTTTGCTCTTTGATGATCTGTGTGCTCTTTGCCTGAACAGAAAACCCAGCACAGGCTAAAACAACATAGTCAACAGTAGTCATTATCTCAGAAAACACCTTACACACCCTGGCAGGTTATAGATAAAGCCTTCTGTTCACTTAGCCGGAGTTCTGAAGCTTGAAGATTTCCAAGAATGATGGGCCAAACCAAGACCAAATTCCTCACAAAATGCTACTCGGACATAGAAAAGAAGAGTTTAGTTGTGAGGAGCATCATCACCCAGTAATGCTATATACAGTGTAAGATAGTTCAGGAGAACAAGCACATGCAACATTTGTTCTGTGACATCTGCACATCACCAGTGAGCTCCAGGAATGCAGTATGAAAATATAACCCTAACCTATACAAGAAAATACCGATGGAGGACACAGTTTATATTAATTCACTCTAATGGCCCCCTGATCTAACTGCTTGGAGCAGTTAATAAGTGCTGCTGGACTGTAAGAGCCATGAAGACCTCTCTGCTACTTTTTGGTAGATACTGCATCAATGCCTTAGTTTCATACAACGCTGCAAAGACAGAAGGGGTGAACCCACTACGAGCACAATCAAACCCTGGCACAGGTTGCCCAGAGAGGCTGTGGGCTTTCCATCTTTGGAGTTACTCACATTCTGGCTGGACATGTTCCTGGCAACTTGCTCTAGGTGGTCCTGCTTGAACAAGGAGGTTGGACTTGATGAACTCATGTTTCCTCTCCTACCTCAATGATTCTGTTATTCTGTATCAGATGCAAAATTGTAAACTACCTAAATTGTCCCAGTACAGGTGCACTGATCAGAGGATAAGCTGTGTGACAGGGATGCAAATCTAATGAGCTTGAGATCATGAAGAAAGTTGGAGAGCTTTACAGCATGTCATTCTAGCCTATACTGCTACCTTTCAGTAGTCACTGAAAGTTCTTTTCAGTTCTTGGCCACCAGAAAACCTGACACAAGCAGAATCTGTTATCTGGGAAAAAGTATTGGCTTTCAGTGTTCTGCTGCACATTTACATATCTCCAAATCAGCTACCAAAATGAAGAGTCTCTTAGTTGCACAGTGTATACATGCTGTATCATCTTTCCAGATTCTTTTGTAAAGCCTGTCACTACTGAATAAAACTGCTCTTTAAACAACCCTTAAATGAAATGCTTCTGTAATGAGAACTAGGTTTGGAGAATCACAGCAACTGTAGCTTTCTGTTACTATCAATTATCATGTTCTGAAGCAGGTGTGGAAGTTATACCCAGAGGCGGGTGGAGTGTATGTTTAAAGATTAGGAGATGTCTTTAGGCTGCATTTGAATTGTAACTGAGGAAAAAGACTCGAAGACTAAACTAGAAGAGACTTCTCATAAATATATAAAGAACAATGAAGATCAAAAACTCCAAACAGTATACAAACAGTTGGCCCAGTGTGATTCATCTGATATTAAAAGCCAGTCTGGTGCTCAGTCTCACCTCCAAAATGAATGAGCACGTCAATTTTTTAAACGGGAGTCTGAAAATGGGACATCTGCATTTCTGCATTTGGAAGCCTAATCCTAAAGACAGAGGAATACTTCCTGAATGAGCTCTTCTTGGATCATCTCAGATCATGCAAAAGTCAGGCAGTTAAATATCCACAGCTACTCCAGTTCTTACAAGCAATGAACTAAACTCCCTAGAAAGCGTGCTCTTACAGTTCTTCCGTCTTCCACTGGAAGCCCTGTCCAGGCATAGGCAGCACACAAAGTACAACACAGAATCATGCTAAATTAATCTGTGTTCTGTAATGATTCTTCTTAATCTACTTATTTTAAAATATTTTACATATACTTGATTTCTTCCACTTTTAAAAACCCACCAGAAAAACTTGTTAGCAGCATCCCACTGAGCGAGAGTAGGCAAAACTGGATTTTTAACACAGAAATATCACCAACTGTGTACGGGATTATTGCGTACTCATGTATGAGATACTGACATAGTTTATGTTGTTCAACTGCAGACAAGGACAGCAATCAACTTGCAGGTGGACACACCTTCTACTGGAACTATGGAGGCCTATTTCACACAACGCCGTTAACAATCTCCTTCTTGCACACACTGTGATCTATGATGGATGCAGATACGACACTTCAGAGCCCAAATATTCTATAGCTAACTCTCTTCCATCAGTGCTGCCAAAAGTATTCCTGATCATGGCCAGAGTCCTGTCCGGTAACAAGGAAGGCAGTGTCTCACCTTTGGTGGCAGCTGCAATTCTCCTTTACGCATGGCTTATAGACTTCCACAGCTTTGTTAATTTGGTCAGTTATTGTTTTCCACTTGGCATCTGAAACACACAGGAAGGAAAAGCCAAAGTTAATTCATTAAACCGCCAGAGCGACCAGCGGGGGCCGAGCAGGGCTTCTGGTCCAGCTGGCAATCGCTTCACCACACGACCCGACACACTTCGGTACCGCGGAACGGGAGCGGACCCAGCAGGCCTCCCGAAACGACGGGGAGCAGCAGCTGAGGACCACGCAGCCCCAGAGCGGTGGCCGTGGTCCTTCTGGCGGAGACCGGCTGACGGCAGCCAGCAAAACCAAACTCACGCCCGACAACCGCCGCTGTTAAACCGGGTTCGCCGCTTTCTGCTACGCGACTACGAGGAAGCGGCGGACTCCCCCCGACACCTCGTGTTTGATTTCCTTCCCAGAACCTGGGCACGCGGGCACGGAGAAGGGCCGACCGCCAGTCTCCTCAGCCACCACGGACCAGCATCACCCCAGGGCGGCCACCCGCCCCCGGAGCGGCGCTCACCTGCCGGGCCGCCCGCCGCCGGTGCCCGCAGCGCCCCGAGGGCCAGCAGCGCCCAGAGGGGCAGCGCCGCCCGCCCCATGCCGCCGCCGAGCCGCCGGGGGGCGGGGACGCCCCGGCTACAAATGGCGGCCGCCGCTGGCCCCCCCCTCAAAATGGCGGCGGGCGTTGGGCGCCACGGGAGCTGTAGTTTTTGCCGTGCCTCGGCCCGGCCGCGCTCCGTGGCGGCGCTGCTCCCCCGCCGCCGGCGCCGCCCCGAGCCCCCGAGGGCTGCGTGTGGCCGGCAGCCGGTGGGCACGGTCCTCCGTGCCTCCCCCTGCCGTGTTCTCCCAGGAACTGGTTGCCCCAAGGTGTGGGCCATGAGGTGGCCGCGTTGAGGTGGCCGGGCCCAGCCTGACCGCGCTGCCCCGGCACGGCCAGGCTCAGCGGGGAGCGGTGCGGTGGCCGCTGCCCCTGAAACTGGCGGTGGAGGTGCTGGTTGCCGCTGGATGCTGCCCTCCAGTGTATGCGACCCTCTGTGGGGCTCTCGTGGGTCACATCGTGGCGACTTTAACCTGCAGGGCACCGATGTGGCGGAGAGACCATTGTCAGGACCCTGGTTTCCCCAGTGTGAGACCTGCCTGTTGCACAGCAGCCATCCTGGTGTCTGCTTCTCCTCAAATGCAGGAACTCCGACTGTGTTACTTAGAGTAAAACAGGGCCATCTACTGAAAAAATAACCAATGCCTAGGGAAGAGCTGTGTGTGTTTATGATACTTCCTCCGAATCTCTTAGCTTTACTCATTTGCAGCTCAGGAGTCTCATGAGCGTTGCGCAGCTGTTGCGTATCTAGCAGACCTCAGTCAACCTGAGGAGTTTTTGGAACTTCCCTGGACACCTGAATTCATCAAACACTTCATCCAGACTGTAAGTAAGAGGCTCCTTCTCCTGTTACTACTTGAGGGGCAGACGGGGAGGGGGAAACAGTCTCAGATGCAGAGCATGGAGGTGGATTTTACCACAGTATATCTGGACACGGTGGCTTTATCAGCTGTCTTCACTAACGCTTATGGGTACCTCTAGGCATGTTCTGGCCAAAGAGCAACAGCTGCTGCCTTTGTGCATGGTAGAATGCCTATAGGAGCCAACAAGAACTGCTGGGAAGCACCCAAGAGGAAGAAAAAATAGAAGCCTATGCCGTTGCCACTGCCTTATTCAATTTGATTGTTTAGAATTAAGTCATGGTTGTTACTGTTTAGGAATAATAGTTGAGATAGGTTTGTGTAAACTTTCCTGCAGCTTCGGGAATGTGGGCTAAAAGAAAAGAGGGAAACAATAGGACTGAGTGCCATCAGTGCAACGTGTAGGACCTGATCTATTCAGAATGGTTTCTTAAAACACCGTCTTCAGAACCACCTCCCACTTAATGTTTCGGTCAGCTCAGTCATTTATCCAGTCTTCAGGAGACAGGCTCATTATTCCACTGCAAGATATAATAACCATGCTGATAAGCAGCCAAATTAATATAGGTTATAGCGCTTTGGGCTAAGCAGACGCTATCCTAACATGAATCCAGGCCATTTGATTCATGTTTCTTCCCAGGTTGAGTGTGGGAAGGCTCATCCCATCTTGTCTCTCTGTATCAAACTGTGAATGCTAAACCTTCATCTTTCCTGGTCTGGGTTTATTTTGGTGTTCTTTGATTCCAGGAGGAGGTGCTGTAGCCCCTCATTAATAGGGAGGAGATGCATTTACATTAAGCTGATATCTATAGCTTGAAGGCTGAGTGATTAGCCACACAAGCCACCAACTGGGCCTGAAGGCCTGTTTTGGGTGAGACTGAAATGGTTAAGTAGGTAACTGTAGGTTTGGGTGGAGAAGTAGTTACCAGAAAGCAGACCCAAGAGAAAAAGCATGTGCTGAGAAAGAATATTGAAGGTTCCCTGAGGATTAATGAATTCTGGAGACTAGTAATGCTTCTGAATCTGCAAGAGCTGATAAAACTTGGGCACCAAGCATTGGCTAAATCTGTGCAAGGCCAGTAGATGCTATTATCAACAAGCATGACTAGGGAGCAGGGGTTCCTATTTGCAGGCGAAGACTAGTGGTTTGTGTGTGCATCCATTGAAATAAATGACTTTGATGGACTTCCTGTACTGCTGCTCAGATACCTGTAGTAATAGCTTCCTAAAGTGAAAAACTTGAGTACTTCTGGCTGTCTCATCCCAAACTTGTGTTGCATAGCCGAAGAGTTTTTGAGTGAATGAGGAAATTAATCCTGTCTTTCAGTTTTCTGCTAGGCTCCCTCTGTTTTCCTTTCTGCATAGGATCTACTTTTTTCCCCCACTGGCCCTTCTACAGCTGCAGTAGTCGTAGATCCCAAACTGGAGGCTAGTCTTAGGACTTGGCCAAAAGTATGAACCTTAAGTAAGTAGCACAAAGCAAAAATTGCTGAAATACGTATATTTATTTGCCTCCGATGGTCTCACTCAGTTTTAGCCATTTCTACAAAAACTAATCCAGCCATAACTTCTAGCATCGTTTTCTGTCTCCCTCAAGTTCCAGACCAGATTTTCCTGCTTCTTCCCCGGCTCACTGATAGAGACATCAGCGTGCTGTTCCAACCCTCTTTCTGGTTGTTTCTCACAGCTCCCCGCTAGTCTGTTACACAGCCGGTAGGACTGTTGTAGTTTGCTCTGTAGCAAAGGTTATTTCGGGTGCTTTCTCTGAGGCAAAGAGTAGGAGTGGTAGTCAGCATAAATGTTTAATAGGCCCTGAGAGCTAAGACTTTAAGATGAAGCTCCTTTTGAAGCTGCATTTACAGTCTCTGCTCTCCCAGGCTTTGTATAATGAAAGCACCCCAGGCTACTGTGGTGTGGTTTTGGCATGTGCTGCAGTTTCCCCCAAGCGCGCTGGATGGTTGTAGGCTTCAGAACCCCTTGACTCCCACTTCAAACACACCTTTTTGCCTCACCTTCTCTACCTTCTTAATTTCCTGCAAATCCAGAGCTCGGTGAGGGAGCATCTGGCTCTGATCTTTGATACCTTCCCTCAATCACAGTCCCTCCCTCATTTTTTTCCCTGCCAAATCAAGCACAAACACCCACAAATTTACTTTCATCGTGTTCCATGTGCCTGGAGTGGAAAATCACTTGGCTGTAAGTCTGGTGTCCTTGCTTTACATATTCCACATAGGTTAGAAGAAGGGTGCTTGGGAAAGAGTTTGGTTCTCTAAGCTGGCTTGAAGACTGAGCTGAAGTAACGCTCTCTCCATCTAGAGTTTCTCTCAAAGCTATAGCCTGGCTTTCCTACTTGCTCCTTTGTGTGTGTGCAGGGATGTTGGTGGAGGATTTTCTCTCTTAGTTCATCCCTTTGTGCTAAATGGAAGCCCTAGGTTTTCTAAACTCCTTGAAGAATAGCGAGGTGTTTTTTTATCAGTCCTATTCTAGTTGCTGTCAAAGTGCTTTTGAGGTGGCAGAGCGTTACCAGCTTCCAAAGCTCATTAGTTGAGACAAATTCCATCACTACCACCTCTTATGACTCAGACTGTGAGCTTTTTAATCTACCTTCCCCCCTCCTCCTGTGTTGTCAAGATGGTGTGCTCTAAGAGGATCTCTGAGCCTCAGCGTCTGGGCCAGGTACCTTTACAAGATTCTTTCTGTAGCTGACTGGAAGTGGCTGTGCTATGCACTGGTTTATGCTGTGCCACAAAAACAACTTCGCTGAGCAAAGTTTTGTTTAGTGCAAGGGCTCAGAAGACCGGGACAATACTGTGAGTGAAGGTGGCCGTCCTACCTGCACTGAAGTTCTCCAAAAATATGGAGAACTAAAGGAGGTTTACGTGCAGATAGCAACGGCGGTGCTAGTTAAAGGGAAATGTCCAGGTGTTATACATGACACTTCCAGTAGGTGTGAAGTAGCTAATCTCTGGTTCTTCCTATAGCTTTTCTCCATGATCATCAGTGGGGCTAGTCAGGCACAAGTGTTACGTGGGCTCAGTGGCGGGGGAAGGCTGCTGATGTTCAGAATTTGAGGCTGGCATTAGTGGGGCTGAGCTCAGCCGTTCCCATAAGAAGCCACCTGGCTTCTAGAGAGTGAAGACTTCTTCCTGTTGGGGAGCTGCTCATGAGGCTTATTTTCCCTCTGGCTGAGCTGTGTCCTGTAACACTCCACCCTGTGGCTGGTAGGGTGCAGGAAATCTGGTCACGTCTGCAGTACCTGGCTTGGGGATGTTTGCTACTGAATATTCAATTATTTTAAGCAAAGGAGGCTAATTATGAAAGAGTTCGAGCAAATGGAGCATACTGCATGAGAAATGTAGTACCGGAGTGAGTCCCGGTGAAAGTTGGGCTCTTAAACTAGGATTCAGAGGTTCTGCAGGGGCTGTGGAGCTACTGAGCTGGATTGGGCAAAACAAGTGCAGGAGAACCCAGAGTTCAGTCTTGGCGAAACCCTGTCTGAATCTGCCAGCAAGGGGAGTCATTAACTCAGCCCTCAGCTAGCCCAAGGGGCTGTGAAGAGAGGCCAGGCTTTAGGAATGGAAATGATGGAGGATCCAAGAAAAAGCGAGGCATCTGCAGCTCAAGCCTGGGGTCAATCTAAGGGCTTGTGCATGCACTGGGAACAATAAACCAACTACATCTCTTGCTTGAGAGAAGATGCAAGAGCTGCAGTGGTTTCACCCCTTGAATTTGTATGTGCCAGGAGGTGCCTGTGCGTGTGACAGTGATGACAGTATTATAAAGAATATTTCACAGTGGCAACAGATCACAGCAGCCCCCAAAAGGAAGGGAGACACCTGGTTAGTGTGGACTGTATGTGTAAGTGCACACATAAATGTGGGGTCAGGCGTGTATTTGCACCTTTTTATTTGTACCCCTAAAAACGTAACAGGGAAATCCGCGTTGCTTTGAGTTGAGAGAATTTAGGACTTCATTATTATTTATTTATTTTGCACAAGGGATGGAGGAGGGATTAAATCATTCCTGAACGAACGACAAACAGGGAAAGGTATAGATTTGTAATGGTGGGGCTTGGGGGGAGGTGAGGAGGATGCATAAGCTATTGGGTCCTTCCCCTCATCAAAAGGATGCATTCAATGTTGAACCCATTTGCCTTTGCAGTTGCATCGCGTGGCACCAACACAAACTAAAATCGACTATATTCCTATCGAAAAGGCCTTGGCGTTAGGCCATGGCTGTAAAGACTTTTTAAGATCTGTTTGAGAGGCCCTGTTAACTAAAGCTGATCATAAATCACTTTTTGCCATTGCCAGTGGGGATCTGGCAAACACCTTCCTGCAAACAGAACGTCTCTTTCTTTAGCTAGAGTTGTATAACTTGCAAATTGAATGCGAACCTGAGAAAGATTTAGTAGTTGCAGGCGTACTCTCTAGTGCCTTTGACAAAAATGCTGTGGAACAAAGTCCCAGGCTAGATTATGTATATGTCAATTGGGGAAAACAAAACAAAAAAACCCAGCCCTGTCGGTTCTCAAATGAAATGCAGACTTTTATTGCTAGTGGTTTGCTGAGGACGAGACGCTGCAGGATGTAATTAAGGTTCTACTAGAAAATGATTTGCACAGCTTATTCTGTCCCTGTTTCAGTTTAAAACGATTTAGATACCACTTCTTTGAGGCATGAAGAAAGCTGATCCCGCTGCAGGAAAATAGTTTAAAGGCACAGAAAGCCATTTAGAGCCCGAAGGCAATGCGAGCCTTCTCTGCCTCCCTCCGTGGTCAGAAATACAGGTGAGGGGAGATGGAGGAGCGTATGCTGGTGGGAAGCTCTCATCCTCCAGAAGGGAGAGAGAACTTCAGCTTGTGTCAGCTTGATGTGAGAGTCCTCTGCAGCCGTTTTCATATTGCTGGGAAGTCTTTGTTGGAAGGCATTATAAGGGAGCAGGACTATATATCTGCTAGTAATGGATTTTATACACATGTGGGTGTGCAAATAAATATGTATATATATCAGTGGGCCACAGTTTAGTACAAGCTGATGTTTATGGCAGCTGGTCCCGGTGGCTTTATCTACCATGCTGGTGGAAAGCCGTGTCAAAATACCACCAGAAAGGGGGCAGTGTCCATCCATCTGTTGCACTTTCATCACTACTCAGTTGCAGTGGCTTGTCACACCTGTGTTAGCAGAAACTGATTTCATCTGTGTGGGTTTGTTGAGATAAGCAAACAAAGTTGAGCAGAAAACTTCGTGGGGTTTTGTAGCTTGGGACTGCCGCTGTTTCACAAATGGTTTGTGACAGCAGTTACAGACAAGGCGTGCTCTGTGGAGGCCTCATGCTTGTGTGAGGTGGTTGTTGCAGACACCCTGTGCTGTGGAGAAATAGATTCACATTTCCCAAATTCCAGAGGGCAGTGGGAGGGTGTAAGTTGCTGCCTTTCGTGGTGGTGGTCTTGGGTGATAGATGCGTCAGGTTAGGGTGGCTGTAGTCCAGAAAGGCAAACAACTAGAAATAGTGAGCCTTCTGCTAACTGACCATGCTGTGGGTTTTCCAGAGGACACAGGAGGCAGCACTGGACATCTGAGAACTGTTTGTGAGGGAGCAGACAGCTTGTATGTGCTTGGCATTGCCTGTCAGGTGAGTGCAGCTGAACGTGAGTTCAAGCCCGGGGAGCTGTAATACTCAGAAGCTCTCCCAGGAGGTGCCGTTGTGCAGACCAGCACCGAGAGCTCGAGATCAGACAGTGATTAATGCGAAGCTCTTCAGGGTTCTGGCTCGGAGTAAATCCTTAACAGCCCGGACTGTGGGACCTCTTGCCTGCTGGCTCACCGACAGCAAACGGTGTGTTCAGAGGGCTCCCCTTCCTCCTGAGGTCCCAGCACTCGTCGCTCCCACTGCCATCGCTTCTTCCACTCCTTTCCTTCCTGAAAACCATTGTCGCTGGAGGAGTCCTAGATGTTTGTGACTCCGTAGATGTTAATTCATTCAAGTTGTTAAATCATTGAAGCATTGAACTGTAATTGAGTAGCTTTGTTTCAACCACTTTTTTTGCAGCTCTGCGAAAAATAGTGCATTTCTCTATCTTAACATTGCTTGGATGTAATAGAATTTCCTTCTGCTAATAAAATGAGGCATTAAGTTTCTAATTTAGGGATGGGATAAAATGAGTTGTGCTGTGATTTCTAATCATGGGAGAACTCTTCTAATGTGCATGCATTCGGTGTTTGTCTTATAAAAACGGTTCCTTAACAATGCCCATTGCAGCTAATTTGTAGCTACATAGTGTAAACATTGATTTCTGAAGTTTTTTTAATAGATCCCCGTGCTACTTAATTATCACTAACTGACCCTTGTTTTCTAATGGCGATTAGTTTAGTTTCCTCAAACTTTGTAAGAGATGAGTCTCAAATGGCAGTAAGATGGACAACTTATTTTATATCTAACAGGATAGGAAGGCCTCTGAGGCGTTACTGTGTCTTCCCAGGGGTAGGATCTCCTGTTCACAGCGATATCCCTTATAGTTGCACACCTAGAATGTTCTTCCAGGTTCATACAAAGCTGGATTAAAGTCAGGAAGAAGCAGATTGAAGTCAGAATTTCTTTTTGGTTTAAAAAAGTCTGTCATCTCACGAAGTCCCTTGCTTGTGGTAGGTTTCTTTTGGGTCTGGCACACCTTTTTGTCCATGAACCAGCTGGATTCTTCAGTACCTGTGTCTACATGTGTAGAGGGAAAAGCAACCTGCTTTCTGAGAACAACTTGCCGTGAGAAAACTCTAGGCTCATTTAATCCCTGTTGCAGTTCCATTGCATTAAACAGTTATCAGAGGAATTTCTCTTTTAGAGATCAAGTCTTCCACGGCAGCTTTGTGTCCTGGTTGTAAAATCAGAGCATCACGTCTTACTCTGATGTTCTCATAGAGCAGATGGTTAGAGAGCAGTTCAGGGACTTGACCACCTCGGATGAGCTGTCCCCAACAGGAAGGGGGATGGTTGTAGAAAAAGTTGGTCAGGCTCCATCTGCATGTGGAAAAATAAAAGGTGAGACGTGGAGGGGAGATTGGGAAAGGATACAAATGTTTAGAAGGTCGTCAGACACCAGAGATTCCAGAAGCTGTTGCAGACCACAAGCTATGCTTGTTATTGTTTTTGTTCTGCTGTAGATTAATCACCAATTTGTAGTGAGCAATGTTATAACTCGAACGCATGTCATCAGAGTACCCCTACTCTGCCTCTGCTACAAAAACAATAGCTGTGCTTCACCTGTCAGGAAAACCCTACAGTTTATAAAGGGTAAAAAATTACCAGCTATTGAAATTCTGAGGAGCAAGAGAGATATGCATCCAGAAGAGATGTGAAGCATTTGGCACAGAGTTCTCCAGATGGCTTGTGCTCCTCTGGAGAAGCTGGGATGACATCTTGTAACAGGACAGGTGGAATCTCCTTGGGCTGGGAATCCAGGCCCTTGGACGATGTGCTGTGAGCAGCTGTGTTGTGCAGAGTAGCCACAAGACTACAAAAGCACTTGTCTCGTTCAGTCCCCCCGCAAGATGAATCCTGAGCCTGATAGCATTGCTGCTTGCTGAAATATTTTCAGACTGGGGAAGTTGGAAGTGTGAGGGAAAAGTGCTAATTAAAGTAAAAGGCATAAAACAGGAAAGTTAAAAACTGATCTTGAGTATATTTAGGTGGAACATTTGAGAGAGGCTTTTAGTGATTAGAGATTTTTGAAGAGACTTCCAAAAGCAATAGTTCTTGGTTATCTTCTTACTTCCTATCATCACAGGGCTAGAAGGGATGTGGAGACAGTCTGTCAGTGATGGTAGGACATGATTTGGATGCCCACCAGTCTAAAACAAGCAGTGAAACTTTTCTTCTTGTCAAATACAGCATCACTGAATGAAAGCTCAGAAAACAGGGCTGTAGGATCCATCGGGATGCTTTCTTGTCCATCCCCCTATCCAATAGCATGGTTAGCTGTATTTGTCATTCCTGACCAATGTTTGCCCTGTTCTTAAAGACATGCAGTGACAGTAGAGGCTGTTTAGCTAGTAGAAGTCTGCCTTATTTTGGGTTGCTTCCATGGTAAGCACAAATCCTTTATTCCAGTGCTAGCACTGTAGCTCCTGTGTAGCTACTCCTACCCCAACTACATTTGAATAGCTGATATTTCCTAAGCAACTGCAGAATTTTGCTTGTCTTTTTTTGAATAACATCTTTTTCCCCCCCAGACTTTCTCAGATAACCAAAGCTGTTTTGAATACTAATTCTGTTTTCCAGAGTATTTGCAGCCCCTCCCAGCAAGGTGCTATCTAAAAGTTTAATAAGCTCAGTCTCTGTTCCTTCATTCTTGTCATTAATGAAAATATTCAATAATGTAAGTTCTGGGAGAGCGCTCTACAAAAATCTAGCTCGATGCACCTCTCCAGCCTGATGGAGAACTAGCAGTAGCTACTGATTGGGTATGAAATTTTCCCCTTCCCCAACTAACTTGATCAAGAACAATTTGCTTTCACAGGTTGAAATGTTCCAAGTTTGAAGTCTGTTATCAAGAAAAGTATCCAAAGACTGGGGGAAGCGTAGAATACTCCTAATAGCAAAATGTACTCCTAGATTGTAGAAGATCAGTGTTCTAGCTGTAAAATCCATAACCATTTAGAGGAAGATGACTTGCTCAAGAAAATTCTTTGTCACCCTGCCGGAAAGCTACCAGGCAAAGACACCTGGCCTCGAAGCTGGAGTTTTATAAAAATAATCTTGGTAGGTTGTTGGAAAAACCCTGTCAATTCCTGCCTTTTGGAACTCTGTAGAAAGCTTGGCAAATCTGTAAATTTTGCTTCAAAAAAAATAAAAAATAAAAGACCCCAAAACTCTCATGATTATTCCTTTTTGCTCTGGAGTCATACAGTGGTCTCATACTGATGGTATGTTGATCTTCATGTAGCTAAGCGCTTCTTAGACATACTTCTAAAGCTGCTTAGACCTTCAAAGGACCAAGAGGAGTACTTGAAGTTTTCAAGGTAATGATGCCTTGTACCTTCATGATTTAAGCCAACCTCTGATTTTTTGGTATCAGGAAGAGCTGTCTGCGGAAGGCAGATTATTTCAAATAGTTGTGCTGCTGTTCAGAGGGACTGTAGCAGGCTGGAGAAATGGACCAACTGGAGTGAAGTTCAACCAAGCTTGAAACGCCAAGCTCTGTCCCTGGACAGGGATAACCGCAAGCCACTAGTATGGGTAGGGAGCCAAGAGGTTGGAAAGCAGCTTTGCAGAGAAGGTTCTGAAAGTCTCTGTGGACACCACGTTAAACGTGAGCCAGCTATCACACAGCCACAGCATGGTTTGGGTTGGAAGGGACCTTAAAGATCACCTAGTGTCCTATTTTTCTGGCAGCAAAGAAGGCCAACAGCCTGGGCCATGTTAGGAAGAGCATCAGCAGCAGGTCAAGGAGGTGATCCTTCCTATCTAGTCAGTGCTGGTGAGACATCTGGAGTGGTGTGGCTAGCTCTGGGCTCTCCAGCAGAAGACAGACAGGTGTGCTGGAAAGAGTCCACCAAAGGGCCACAAAGCTGGTTAAGAAGTTGAAGTGCTTATATGAGGAAAGGCCGAGAGAGCGGGGACTGTGTGGCCTGGAGAAGAGGAGGCTCGGGGATCTCGTGAATGTGTGTAAATACCTGGTGAAGGGAGTAGAAGACAGGTAGACACTTGTATGTGGCATGCAGTGAAAGGGTGAAAGGCAACAGCTTTTTATACTGTGTATGTTGAACACTGGAACAGGGATGGAGTTTTCATCCACAAAGATTCAAAATCTGGCTGGGTACAGCCCTGTGAGACCTGCTCTAGTTGACCAATCTTTGGGCAGGGTTGGACTGCACAGTTTTGAGAGGTCACTTCCCGCCTCAATGATTGTGTGATTCTTGGAGAAATTCTTACACGTTCTTCTGAAGCATCCAGGCGTGGCACTATTAGAAGCAGGGCACTGCCTTGATTCCCAATTTATACGAGGTACAGAGGAAGAATTTGTTTTGATGTAAGTGAATGAGAGGAAGGTGTCTGTTCCCCGTGTCCCTGTCACTTAGCAGAGGCACCTCTGCATGTGCCAACTGACAACAAATTAGCATTTTATGCACAACTGACTCTGGAAAGCCAAAGGCAAGTGGTAAAGAAGGCCCCGTGTGCTGTAAGTGTAGACCTATGTGTACAGGTCTAGATACATTATTAAGAATGCTCTCACTCAGATATGGACTTTATGCTGTCTATGCTATTATTGTTAATGTTTTCCTATTATCATCATTATCTCTTTTTAATTACAGGCATAGATGGAAATGTAAATCATCTCTGCTCTGACCTAATGAAGGAGCAATTGCATTTTCTTTCCTGTACTGGGAGAGGATACAGATGAAGCAGACGCCCCAAGCTGCAGGCCTGAGCATAAGGTAAGCCATTTGTTTCAAATGACCTGTTTGAAAAGCAGTGGACAGGGAGCTGGTGAGCTGCGGCCAGCAAGGGTGGTGGGAAAAGGCTGGGAGCATGGCACTGGGAGAGAAAAGAGGGCTTGCTCAAAGGCAGACTCAAATGTCTGTACTGGGAAACTGCCTGTCTGCGTGTGTTTCCAGTGTGTAGTGAAACAGGACTTAAAGACTGTGTCAAGAAACACTTTGCTGATTCTGATTTCTTCTCCACGTAGAAATAAGCCAGCAGAATCTCAATAGCTAGACAATGAGCAGACAGCATATTGGATTTTTCTGTATAGTTATATTAACAGCATGTGTTTTTCTCAGCTTCTCAGGTAGACCTTTTCCTATTTTATTTCAACATCCTTTTTTCTAAGTTGTAGATAGAATCTTTGTATGTACTGCAGAGATGTTTGTGAATATAGCATGTCCTGTAGGCCATTTTTACATAGTTAAATGCTGCTTTCCAAAGGCATCTATAGGATCCTGAGGAAAAAAATAATTCTGTAGCATATGAGTAGGTCAGAGAACATTACCTATTGCTCAAGCATAGGATTTCTCTTCCAGTGCATGATCTGGGGCTCTGCTTCTGCTCAGACTTCAGATTGTTTTGTGACAGAGCTGCTTGGGTTATGATATAACAAATTTCATGTAGAAGGCAAGCAAAGGTAAGGCAAACAATGTGATACTTTATTTTGTGTACATGAAGTGTAATCAGCATTTCTGTAACACTTCTCTATATCCTGAAGCAGTGGTGGTCCAGTCTTTCTATACCAATGGCCAATAATTTTTGGACTAAATTTGAGGGCTGGCCAATTATTTGGATGTAACGGATGCTGTGTGAGGGAGAGAGGCAGAAGATGGCACTATGTTACTGTATCTGGGTCCGCGACCTGTGGTCAGCAGCTGGCATGTGCAACCAGGAGGTTTGAACTGGAATTGCAAAGTTCTGTCATGGTGCTGGTACCAGCAGGTTGTAACTGGGGTGGTGTCAATCTCAAGTGCCACTGGTTGTGGAAATTAACTGGTTGGTCATGAAGGCTTTTTCAACAGAATCGGAGATGCTGTGACAGGTTTTCTGGCACCATGGCACCCGGGCAATGTGGCATACTCTCTGGTGGAGTTAGCTCCTGAGCTCTCTGCAGCCCGGCTCTGCCATCCTCGTGGGACCTCCGTGGTAAAAAAAAATGGCCTGCAGGTCTGGGGTGAGGCTTCTGGAGCTGCTTCTGTTATCCCAGGTCTGAGACTCCAGGAAGAAGGAAGAAATTCTCCGGAGAATAGTGTTTCTCATTAGCACTAGTTTCAGGCAAACAGTTTTCAGATGAGCTGGTGTCCTTCAGCAAGGCGCTATCGTAAATGTGCTCCTTCGGGGACCGTGGGCCTCGTACCTTAGTCCCTCCTGCCTTGACAGGCGAGGCGTGTATATTTACAGGTTTAGCTAGACAGTGGTATCGTATTCATATGGAGTAGCATACACTGAAACTTTAAAATGTGCCAGACTCCCTGCCTTTTTTCTTCAAGCCTTAGGGTGTTTCTGATTTGCTCTTCACTGCACCCTCCTTGAATGAAGGAGTATTGTGTTGCTTAAGAGGCAGCCTTGGGCGAGATGTGGTATATGATTTCTCACCAGCTCTGGGGTTAAGTGCCAGCATCAGGGTACTTTGCCTTCCTCTCCTCTCCCGTCTCGCTTTTCCTCTTCAGAAGCAGGAAGAAAACGCTGCCCCTGTTGTTAACCCACATCCATTCAGGACAGCTGGGGCTTTTGCCTCTGTCTCCAGGAGAAGTGGAAGCAATCCCTGCTGCTGGAGTGTCTTCATCGGCAGCCCTGCTGAGGTGCCCCTCCTGCTGCTGAAGTGTAAATCCCCAGTAGCTCTTTTAACCACCCTTCTCGTACTACTTGAAAAATAACTTTCTGTTGTCATTAACGCTGATCTATAGCCGCATTAATGTGTGAAATCACTGGGTGTGAAAATAGTGTACTAACCGCTACTTAATGTAATATTACCACAGTAATGTCTCTAAAAATATCTTGTCCACTTGATTGCTTTCATTGTGAACTAGAGATAATGTACCACTTACAGCTGATGATTAAAATTCATAAAGCTTTGGTTCTTAATTACAGCAACTTGCAATCAAAGTGAAATGTCAGATCCTGAATGTTGTTTATCTGTATACAAATTCACAAAAACAAGAAAATATAGGGGCCGTCTACACAACAAAGCCGAGCTGCTTTGGTTTAAGGTTAAGTAAAATAAATACTCATGCGGGTATTTATTGAGACAGGTTGGTGAGCGTGAGATCTCTGACATGGCAGAGCTCATCTCTTGTGAAGCGTACGTCTTTGGAATATTCAAATGTTGAAGTAAGGGAAGAAATTTGGAAAGCGTTGATAAAGATGGAAATGTAGACTCGATAGAAAACTGTTGTGGATGGATGGAAGTAACTAATTTATGTGCTAAGAATGGAAATTTTGCAATTCAGGCTCAAGGTTAAACTGAAGAGGCATCCAAAGATGGAGGTATCTGAAATTGCAGAGGTAGATTCCCACTGCCTCGGGGAATTACCATGGTCACTGGCAGGAGAGGGTAGAATCCTTGCCTTAAATGTTAACTGTAATCACGTGCTTGGTCACGAGCTACACGGTAGAACAAAATTACATTCTTCTAGGTGCCCTTAGCTGTACATTTCCAGAGCTGTTGTATTTCAGATTTTTTTTTCAACTTAATGCTAAGCTCTGAGGGTTTGCAGTGCTCTGGGATGTGTCTTACCCTAGATTTACTAACACACTCTCAGCCCTAACTCCTTGTTAACACAGCTTTCTCCCCCCCCCCTTTCCTTTTTTTTGTTCTGGTATGTAAGAATGTAAGATACATGCATAACTAAGTGTGGAAACTACAGTTCTATTCCATTTATAGTCCTACTGGCTTGCTTTATTTGTCATATCTACCCTGTGCCAGTCTTTAAAAATCCAAACCCGAGGGAGCCAATTTCTCATAACATCAGTGAAACAAAATAACATCAGAACAATAGGATCCCTTCCTTACTAAATCCGAGTAGTTCCATTTATTTCTTCTGATTAAATGTCACTTTGAACGAGATCTGGCCCATAGTTTGGAAACTTCTTTGGAAAAGCGTTTTGTTTTTTTTCCCACAGGGTGTTCCCAGTGTCTGCAAACTGATTATTTTTTCTTGTCCTTTTTGCCAGTAGATTAAAAAAATGATCATTGCATAGATAGGAATTCAAACCTTGAGAATGGTGTTCGCTTTCCTAGGCTTTTCATGCCACCTGTTCTTCCGTGTTACTCTTCTTGGTGTTTTCCTCATCAGTGTCACTGCAAAGATGACCGAAGGTGCTCAATTTTAGAACTGATCCAGTACACCAAGTGTTATTCCCTTGGCAGTTTGTCTCGTAGACGTTTGCTATTTGTCTACCTCTGTTCCATCTGCACTGGTGAACTTTTTCGAAACAGGAAAACCATTTCCTCCGCTGGATGCATCATGCAGCTCTGTGTCACCGAGTTATCCTAGCATGGAGTCTGTCCTGCTGGCTGTCAAGGCTGATGCTGATTTTGTAGCTCTCTGCTGGTGTTTACATTACTTATGCATCACAAACAACAGGACAGCTAGTTTGCAGTGGAAACGATTTCTATGGTGTTTGGTGTGGTGAATTCCTTGGTACGTGTTCTCCTCGCGTGAGCCTTAGCCATCAGCAATTTCAAACAGCTCAGCACTTCTGGGATGTCCCACAGCTACTGCAGTGTTCCCGCTTGGATCGCTGCTGCAGTCCAGAAGCTGCTCTTCATGTGGAGCGTGCTTGGATTGGGCTGAGCCTGTTCCTTATGGGCTTCTCTACCTGCTTGATGGGTGAGATTCAGAAGATATGCTCCGCCACAAGTAGAAGAGAAACCTGAGCAATGCATCAGCAAACTGATTCACCTTCCCTCCTTGCTTCTGCCCCTTTGTGACTTTTGGTCAAGCCCTTGCCTGAGGCATGGTGTGAGCTTGCTGAGGTGTTAGCTTTGTAGCAGCTTGTCCTCAAAGGTCCCTCATGGAGGTGTGCTCCGACCTTACCTATGCGTAGTACCTGATCCCTGTTTCAGCATATAGCGTTTATGTGGCACAGTCCAGGCTGTAGAGGAAGATTCTCGCACTAAAAAATCCCACCATATTCTTCCCCCTGACATCCCAACCAGAAAGCTAGTAGGAAATTTGTTGTGGAGGTCCCATTCGTCTTTGTCTTGCAGGTAAGTTGGCCCCTGATAGCTTGAGCAATGTTTCTGCAATATATTGCTTCCTGCGAGATCTGTAAGACCCATTATTTTCAGTGTCAAATTAATCAAGTTTTATGTGATGTAGCTTGCAGTTGTCTTGCTGCGTTTGTGTGTGCCTCCTCGCCTGCTTCCAGAACATGAACATCTTCATTGGCAGGGAACTCCGGTATCCATTCCCTCCACACAGTGCTCGCTGTGGACATACCCCTCTGCTTACTTCCCAGTCCCTCTCTAGGGGCTGTTTGCAGTCTTTGAGAGGTTTACGTGTTTCTCTTGGGAGTGTGTGGCTGCGGTGAGGGTGTGAAGAGATGCATTTAGCTAAGCTGTGTCTACATTGAGCGCGGAGGTACAGACAAATGCCCTGTTTTCACGGTGCAGTTGCAGCAGGCAGCATCTGGCACCGTGGTGCAGAGAGAAGCAACCGGGAGCTGCCTGGGCTGGGAGAGACATCCAGGATTTTCTGAGCAGCGTGAGCCCACTGAGGAACGTGTCCTCAGAGGCAACGTCTGACAGCTATCCCACTCGCACGAGGCGCCACATGTCGAGGAATTCAATGTGAGTACAGTGGGCCAGGTTTGCGTGTCGCCTGTTGCCTCTTCACACTTCCAGAATGCTGCAAAAAGGCCCAAGTGTAAAAGGGAAGGCAGCCCCTTGCAGTCGTGCGCTGTGCCACTGGAGATCCTGCAGGCTCTTGCTGCCATATGCTGCAGGTTGTTTGGGGAGGGAAGGCGCTCTCGTGCCTCTCCTGTTAGCCTTTTATTCTGCGTAACGGGTTCGGGGCTGGTGATGACAGCTCTGCACCTAGGGGTAAGATGGTTCGTTCAGATTGGGCACCTGTTGTTCCCTCGTCCTCCCTGGCTGAGGATACGGCTCCTTTGAATGCTGTATTTATT
This sequence comes from Nettapus auritus, assembly GCA_011076525.1. Lineage (NCBI taxonomy): Eukaryota > Metazoa > Chordata > Aves > Anseriformes > Anatidae > Nettapus > Nettapus auritus. Next base: position 96,140,380 of record CM021765.1, read on the forward strand.
ACCTACTCCCTGAGCAAGAAATCAGACTGCAAAGGAGGCGAGGAGGTACAACATGTAAAAAACATGTCCTCCCACTCTCCCTCTTCTGCAGGATAGGCTATGTTTGACTTCACACTTGAGGAAGCAGCTGAGAAATTCTTCAGATGTTTAAACATTTCAAACAGTTTGGATGTGTAAATGTCCTAGATTTTTAAAAAATTTCTGCAGAAGTGCTTGAGTTACCAAGTGGACCACAAAATGTTTGTGGAAACGTTCCTACCCTTCTGTTACCCTGTTATTCATTCTGATGTCACCGAGGGAGGCGGGGTGGCAATTTTAGGGCAACGGAGGGAGATGGGTGTTTCAAAACGAGTTTCTCATCCTTAGAAAGGATGTAGCACACTTGCTGTTTTCGGTTTCCCTTGTTTCAGAGGGAATGCTTCATTTCTGTGAAAATTTGCCATCTCTGTTTAATCGCATTTATGTTTCAAGTGATGCTTTCTGTCTGAGGGCTGCGTTTCTGGTGACCCTGCGCCGAGGCTTGGGCTAATCAAAGGTCACTGGCAAATCCAAAAGGGAGAGTTCCCAACGCTGGTAAATCATGATTTAGTAATCCAGAATGCATAATGCTGCTTCTCAGTGATTCTCAGCTTCAGTTTCACATTCAGCAGCGCGGATGCGAGTGATTTTTCCTTCGCTGCGTAGTAAATATGGTGTTTGTGAGAGCTCCTGGTCTGACAGCCCTGGAAAATGAGCCCTGTGTAAGCCCTCGGCGGAGAGGCGAAAGATGCAAGCTACAGGCTGTTCTTCTCATCCGGTTTCAATGATGGAAGAGGAAGTAGAGTTTATACAAAACCTAGCCCAACCCCCAGAAACATCTTGCTTTGTTTATGTTCCGAGCTGTTTGGAAGAGCTATTCAGGCATTTCTCCATCTGACTGACTTTACATCTATTCCTTGATCTCATCGAGAAATCTGGCTTTTAGCTCCTGCTCGCAACGCTCCGATTTTCTCTCTCTCTCTCTGCTCTCCTGTGTTTGAGAGATCCATGTATAACATGATTATGCAACCATGCAAATGGACACAGCTCTTTCCATTTACTGCGAAACGCCCTTCAGGTCTCCCTTTATGAAAATAAAATCGTCAGTGAGAGATGCCGTGGAGTGCAGCAGGAAGGGAGTTTTGTGTGGCTGGGCTCGAGCGTCTGAAGGCGACATTAGGGATGGGAGCAGACGATTTGCAGTAAACCAGCACGCCGCTATCTATCCACAGGAACCAGCATCAGTTAATAGGCTCAGACAGTTCAACTCTGAATCCTTTCCCCCTAGGAAATGGCAGATACTCGCCTTCCTGGCTGCTTCCCCAGCTGGAGGTCTTTCCCCCACCCCAGAGCCGTGGGGAATCAGCGGAGCAGCTCTCCCAGAAGGGTAACTCGCGGCCTCCCGCCGTGAACACACCGGCCTTCCTCCGCACTGCACCCAGGCGGGAAGGCCCTGGGATGCAGTTAGCTTCTGTGTTTGGCAGGGCGCTCCCAGCAACAGGCTCAGGGAGATTTTTTGCCCTGTGGGCATGGACCTGCCTCTCAAATGGCTCATGTTGCCTGGAGGAGGATTGGGGAAGTCTCTTATGGACAGGAGATCGTTTGGGGGCTGGCTTTGCCCAAATGAATCTTCCCGTGCTTTATCATGGGGGTAATATGCGTTATGGTAACATACTACAAAACCCCTAAGTTGTGGGGTGATGGTGCAGTATAGCTGTTAGCCATGCTTTCGCTTCTCTTCTGTTCCATCCGGTTTCCCCTACCTTCAGGTTTCAAAAAACTTGGCCTAAAGCTCCCGCTGCGTGGCTGATGGTTTGGGACGCCGTGGCCACCTCTCGTTGTCCCTGCTTGTCTCCGTTGTCGGCAGGGACGTGGCCCCCCTCCTCCTCCAGCAGAGCTCCTTGCCCGTGTCCCGGCCTCCGGGGCTCCCCGGGGCAGGGGGCCGGCAGGGGGCAGGCTCGGCTCGGCCCGGCTCTCGGCGTTGCATCCCCTCCTTCCTCCGCGGGTGCCCCCGAGGCTGGCGTTCGGCCCTGGCCCCCTGCTCGCCGCCCTCCCCGTTTCCTGGCGTGTTTCTCTGCGTCTCCCTCCGTGCAGCTCTCCCCACGAAGCGGAGCTGAACGATTGCACCGCAGAAGCTTTTTCTGTCGGTGCCATATGTCCGTGCGCCGAGACACCATTTCTCTCGCCGTGTTTTGAAGGCGTTCGTGCTGGAAACGCTAGGACGGTAACAAATCTGGGAATTTCTGCCTCTGCCTTTTTGGATTGTGATGAGGTTTGAAGGCGAATGCGAATGAGACTTGACGGATGGTTGTACTGATGTTTTGAGCTGATTGAATTCAGAGTTATCTCAGGTGCCCGGCCCTGCTACTGACGGGAGGACCTCTCAGGAGGAAAGGAGAGCACCCCCCGAATGTTACCCATCATCTGAGCACCAAGGCGACATACCGAGTCACCGGAGTGGTATCATCCTTCTTTCCCCCTGCCCCCTCACCCCCCTTTCCTTTTCTTTTGAAAATATAGGGTTCTCCAATCAAAGCACCTCTAATAATGCCCAGTTCCTCAAACATGAGAAGTTGCTGCCTGCCAGGGCAGCTGAGACGACCATGGCTGTGATCAGTGTAAGCTGTCCTGTTCATCTAAATATGGTGATACTCTGGCACAGGACTCCGCTGTGCGCCCTGAAATCCCTGCTGGAGTGCCCGGTAGGTCCGTCCCCCCTCACGCAGGGGGGATGCACAGCCCCGCGTCCTCCTCATAAAAAGCAGCTTTGAGGCTGGGAGCTGTGCTGCCCTGTAATTAACGTGCGCTTAGCCTCAAATACTCAGTGACAACAACTTAAATGTCAACATTCCTAGTTAATCCCTCGCTAACAAAATATGCCTGGAAAGAGAAGGCTCTGCATAATCTCCAGTGAACAAGATCTTATTTTAGCAGTGCTGGTACTTGGGAGATTTCCCCTGCCTGACCAATGAAACCGAAAGATTGGCTTTGTTCATCAGGGCTGTAAATGATGCGTTTGATCCCCTTAGCGAAGAAACCCGCTGCATGTGGCGGAGCATGCAAACTCTCCTCTCCGTCCAAGCCCTCCTCCGGAGCAGCAGTAGGCTGGTCTTCCTGGGTGTTGGCTGCGTGACAAGGGAAGTGATTTCTGTCCTCTGATGTTTTGCTGCTCTCCTCTCTGTTCAGCAAGATGTCCACAGATTCTTCCCAAGTTATGCTTTCCAGCCAAAACAGCTAGCAGCATTAAAAGGAAAATGGTGCGGGGAAATTGTTTTCAGCGTCTTCTCAGGCGTACAGGGGCAGGCACCTCGGATGTGTTTGGATTTCTCTCTTTATCTGGCTGGGCCAGCCTCGTGTTTATCCTGAGGACTCCAGGCAGCCCCTGGGTGGTATTTGTGTCGTCTCCCTGCAGCTGTTTCGAGCACGCAGGTGAAAGGCCGAGCAGCTGAGGTGAGGAGATGAAGGTCCTCACTGTCCAAAGCAGCCCAACGTTTTCAGTGCCCTGGCTCTTTGCTGGCAGGACACCTGCGTGTCCAAGGCCCAGGGTCCACAAGCACGGGGCAGCAGCATCCCCCAGCAGGTGCAGACACAGGACTTCTTGCCCAGGGTGGATGGGTGCGATCCCCACGTCCCCTGGTTACTTGTGTCTGTAATGCACAAGGGTGTGTTAGGGAATTTCTCCCTTCTGCCTGCCTTTTGCTGTCACTGTGTTGCTGCATGTCAATGTCACCTTGTACTTGATGGTAAAACTGTATCCACTTCTTTCCCTTGCAATCTGTGTTTTGTTGTTTTTTTCTGCTCATCGCCTCCTTTCCAAAAGGTATGTGGTGGGCATTCTCCTCCCCAGTATTTTAGTCTTTCATATCAGTCTGGTTTCCATTCACCTTCTTTCCCATTCCAGGAAGCGACAAGGGCCTTCTTCAGCTCAAGTAACACGGGAAGACGTGACTTCTGGGGTAAGACGGGCTCCTAATTATTGGCGAATGACTCTAAGATGCTTGAATCCAAATAACTGCTAGAGCTGTCTTTGTGTAGCCCTGAGCCACCCTCTTATCATACTGCTGTGCCAAAACAAGTGCAGTATATGCAGGCTCTGGAGATAATTAGGCATTTCTTAAACATCCATTCTTTTGCAGAGCCATCTTTCCCTGCCCTTGCTCGATTCCTGACTCTCTTCCCATTTACTGCGACTGTTTTCTATTTTTGCTCTCGACAAAGGGCTGTGGGCTTAGAGGCTGCTCTTGTAGCTGTGGATGTAAAATGCCTGCTGCGTGGTGCTTGTAATGGAAGAACCGTTCCTGGAAATTAACTAATTCTCAGACCTAACTAATTAACTTTGCAGCCGCACAGAGCGGTGGAGGAGTGCCGGGCTGGTTTTATTGCTGAGGGCACTGGCAGAGGGAGAGAGGGAGAAGGGAGGTGGGCAGACCTGCTGGCATCCCAGCTCTTCCTCTGGCCCCTGTGACCGTAGGCAAGTCACATCCCTGCTCCTCTTCCCCACGTCCTCACTCTTTTCTTTAGTCGGGTTGCTCAGGGCAGGAACTGCTTCTCATTATGCCTATTTAGTGTCTTGTACAGGGAAGCCCTGACCTTGGTGGGGGCACTGATTGTTGCTGTTACACAAACAGATAGTAGACAAAACTATGGAGCCAGGTAGCTACAGATGTTAGTTTGTTCCCTTCTGGATTTTTTTTTTCCTTTATCTCTGCCTTCAGAAGAATGGATTTGTTGCAGGAAAGTTGATTCTTCTGTAGCAGCACCACATCTTTGCTTTTCTCCTCATCCCAGTCCTTTCTGAATCCAGTGAAAAGATTCCTATGAAATACCCTGGAAATGGACCGGGCTCTTCCAAGGCAAGAAGCACAGTGTTGACATCACGACTGTTGGTGTTTACAGTACAGTGAGAGCCAGGCAAGGTCGCCCACGCTATTTCAAGGCTAGATGTTTGATAGGAAAGGTTTCCTGCGGCGCGTGTTCCCGTGGAGGCCTGGTATGTCCACGCTGACCACTCTGTTTTGTGCAGGCTTGTTTTTCTCTCCCACGCTTGCAGCTGGGGCTCCCCAGGGAGCTCTGCTGGGCACCTGTGCCACGGCTGCTGGCAGCGTGGAAGGGTTGAGCCCGTTCCCCAGAGGCCTGCGGGGAGGCTGCCAGGAGCTCCCCCGGCCCTCAGGAGGGTGGCTGCTTCCTTGCTGCTGCCGAGCAGTGCCTGCAGCTGGTCCTCGCTGGGATGCCAATTAGCACTGGGGCTTGCTGAGCAAACATGACCCGGATGGCTTTCCGAGTCTCAGGGCTGGCTGGAAGCACTCCAGTGGGGAAGGGGCAGCCAGAATACGCGCACCAGAAAAACTCGGTTTTGCTGTGTCCCAGTGGATCGAGGTGGTGACAGCTGGTGCTGTTCGGGATCAGGGATCATGCCGGGTGTCACGGCTGACACGCGGAGCTGAGCGTTGCTGGGACCATATCCAGTGTGTGCAGGGGCAGTCAGGCTGGAGACCTAGAAGGAGAAGAGGAAGCAGAATAATTGCTGGGTGAGGAGGAAATATATTCAGCTCCTTTATTGAGGCTTGCCTTCCTGCAGCACTGCTGGGCTGTGATCGCTGAATGCGACTTCTGGCCACCAGGGACAACAGCGTGGGAGCTTTTCTGACAGTTGATGGAAACTCAAGGAGAAGGCTCAGTCAGTCAGCGTTCACGGAAGGGATACAGCACGATGACTGCCAGGCTGGGAGCGTGTCAGTGTGTGTGTGCTGAGGCATGGCCTGCTCTGGGACAGGTGACAAAGCATACCTGAGACCATCCCAGGGTGAGCCCTCTGGATTCCCCCATCAGAAACAAAACTCCTGATGGCACTCATTCCTCCTCCTGCTCCCTCTGCGTGTTGGAGGCATCCTGATGCCGTGACACAAAGGGTGGATGGACGTGCCAGTGAAGACCCAAGCTGCTTTCCCCAGCACCACCATGAAGTCCTGAGGACCCCCTAGCTCAGGTCTTGATTCCACAGGAGTCATACTTTTTGAAGCTGTGCACAAAGTAGTGAGGATAAGGCACGCTGCTTAACTGAGGAAGCAGGAGTAGTACCAGACCCAAGACGAATCACGTCCCCCCAGCCCTGCTATGCCTGTGTGCTGTGGTACAGAGGTAGCGGCAGCAGAGCTAACTGCCACATAGGTGTCACTGGGGTAGCAAACCCTGCAGGACCCTGCAGACAGGCCCCTCAGGGCACCATCTGACATGCAGTTTTGATAAGGACTGTCTTAGTTTGTGAACCCTGCCTTGCTTCCTGAGGATCACTCCAGTATTGCTGTGGTTGGAGAGCGAGGGGAGCCTGTGGAGAACCTGAAGACAAGTGGAGGTAACTGGAGTGCTGGAAGTCCTGTCTTCGTAGCTTCATCATGCAGGACAGAGCAGAGCAAGTGGTCAGAGGTCAACTGTGAGGGCAGAGCCAAAGCAGAAGCAATTAGCCTGGCAAACCACTGTTTGTGGTTCAAGACCAAGGAGCTGCCCTCATACCTTCAAGTTCTGCCAGGCTGCCAAGGCTGGGGGTGATGGCAGCCTCATCTACACGGCCTGTACAGCACCAGCTCAGGCTGAATTTGGAGCAGGTAGCTCAGGAGAACTACAGCAGAGAGCCATTGCTGTGGCACAGCTTTTTCCACCACAAAAGTAATGTTGTTGTTGTTAATTTGCCTGATAATAGCAACAGATATTTGAGCAGGAAAAAAAAAAAAAAAGGTGAGGCCCTGGCACAGGCTGCCCATAGAAGCTGTGGGTGCCCCATCCCTGGGGGTGCTCAAGGCCAGGCTGGATGGGGCTTTGGGCAGCCTGGTGTGGTGGGAGGTGTCCCTGCCCATGGCAGGGGGGTGGAACTGGATGGTCCTTAAGGTCCCTTCCAACCCAAACCCTTCTGTGGTTCTGTGATTACTGGAGCTGCTATTGCAAGGAGTGCTGTGGGCAGCGGTGCTGGTGCTGCTGACCCGCTGCGAGTGCTGGTCGCTCCCCACGGAAGGCGGCTGCTGTCCTGGCCGAGGACCACCAGCTCCAGTCCTGCCCCCAGGGAGCTGTGTGTGCAGCTGCAGCTCGGGCAGGGGATGTTAATAGGAAACAGAAACAGTTCAAGCCCAGAGTGGTGGGGGAAACGCTAACAATGTTACGAGCTGGGAGCTTGTAACAGTCTTGCTAGTGAAATAACTGCTAGTGAAATCACTTTGAGGTTTTTTTTCTCTTTTGGGTTTGGACACAGAAGTTCTCCAGCTTGTTCTGCTGGGGCCAACAATATTCTTCAGCGTCAACAGGCTCTGGGGCGAGCCAACATTTTTTCTGCTAAGCACTACCAGGGAAAGGGAAGCAGCGGCACATTGCATCCCCTTCCCACGCGGCACGGCAGCAGTGGCAGTCACCAGGAGCAGCTCCTGATGGGCTCCCTGGTCGGGGGGTAGGCAGAGGGCACATGGGTGTCCCAGGCAGGGCAGCAGTGGCACTCGGGGGTGTGCCGTCCCACTTTCCCAGCAGAAGTCTGTAGCACGAGCGCGCTGTTCAATGGCACCGTTTGGGGGGAGAGGCAGGGAGGGCTGCAACAAGTCTCTTTTCCCCTGGGAGGTGGCAGAGCACGTTCTGGATAATTATTTCACGCTGCTTGGGAGCTGTGTGTAGTTTGGTTTCTCTTTGGTAGCCTTAATTGTGTCTTAAGGTGCCTAGAGCCTTATATTGGCGTCTTTATTTATTTAAATACAAATGAAGGCATTAAATCAATTGTTCCCTTTTCTTTGCTCTCTATCGCTGTTTCTGTCAAGTGCTCTTAACTGTACCAGGCTTCTGCTTTTTCAGCTGGATCAGGTACACCAAGCAAGAGTCCCGCGCCGAATTTCCTGCAGACTAAGGAAGGCTGCACCGAGGGAGCACACCTAGAAAGCCTTGCTGTTCTTCTTCTGTTGCGATTTCACTTGTATTTTGGGGCATTTCCTAACCTTTGCTGAGCGAGGCTTCCTTCTGTGACCCCCTGCACACCTAACCCTCCTTCAGAGCAAAAATAAAGGAAAAAGCTGTGCTGTATCACACTAGTTGAGATCAGGATAGGCAGCGTACGTAGCTGAAGGGATAAGAAAACTTTGGTCTGGGTGTGCCAAATCTGTGACTTGGTTGGCCCCTCTATTTTAAGCTCTAGGTCCTAAAGTTAAAAGTGGAGCCTGGGCTCCCTGCGCTTTATCATTTTCCTGTAGCAGATACTTTGCCGTTTGGTTACAAACTATGAGTCGAGGCCCTCTCTCCTCGCCAAGCTCCATAAAAGATAATTACTCCTGGAGTTCAAGTGGTGGCATGTTTTGCAAGAGATCTGGAAGCCTAGTATGCAGCCTTTCAGATAGACGCTGTAATTGTGCCTGTGATTACCCTCCTCCTTTTTTGTTCCCAGCAATTTAAGACGTTCGCGCATTGAAAACTTGCTGGAATAATAAAATCTCTTTCAAAAATCTGCGTGTTGTTGTGTGCCAGAGCCCACACTACCTGCGTTCTGAGTTTGGGTCATTGGTTAAGCGTGTGGACTTGATGAAATCACTGGCCTGTGGTCGTGAACGCTGAGAAGTCTGCTTACATCATGATGGTAGCTCGATGGAGGCAAACGTGCTGGTTTGCAGAGGTGTGGCTGTGTGTCTGCACCACACAGAGGTCGGAACCAGGGACACTTGCTGTTATGGATTGGTTTTCCCCTGTTTAGAGCCCGTACATTTTCTTTTAAATGCTGCTTCTTCTTTGTCTCTGGTGGTATCTACTGCAGATGGATGCTGGCCTCTGTGCTTGGCCTAAATTCTATTGTACTTACCTCATTACTCCCCTAATGATGAGCTGACAAATGCTCTTGCTTGATTTACTGGCGATGTTACAGGTGTTTGGAACACTTGTCAGAGCTGTGCTACTACATGCCTAATTTTTCAAACGGCGAGGTGTGCTGGCTTCCTTTGCAGAGCGTCCACATGCATTTAGCTGCTGTAGGCTTTATCACGTGCTCGCACCCCAAAATTCCAGAGCTCTGCCCTAGCATCCCCCCTCCAAAAAAGAAATCATGCCGTATGTGCAGGTGTTGATGTAACTCGCCTTTGGAGAAGCGGGGAGAGAAATGACTTGGTGGAGCAGCCCTCCAACTGCTCGTAGACCAAGGCTGGCCCAGCACCACCCCGCTGCAGACAGCAGAGCAGCGGGCGGCCCTAATCCTGCTATCCCTTGTCTCGAGTTCCTGGCTGCTACAGCCCCGTGGCACGGGTTTGCCCTCTGCCTTCCACCTCTCATATAGTTGTCTTTTCAAAGCTGACAGGGATGTTGGCTAATCAACCCCCCGAAAACAGCTTTTGCCAAAGCCTGTGTAAGCACGTGGCTGAGATCAAACAGCTTTCTGACAGGGCGAGGGGGGCAGGCGAGGTCTCCAGGCACCTCACAGCAAGGGAAGGGGAACTGCTCGGAAGGGGAGGACTATCAACATTTCGTGCACATTTCTTCACCAGTTGGGCAGAGCTCTTCTCTCCTGGTTGTGTTGCTAGGAGAGGAGTGCTCTGCCCTCCTTATGGCTATGAATAGCTCGCTCTTGTTTATTCAGCTCAGCTCCGCCTGCTGGTTACAACCACAACCGGCACCATCTCATTGCATGACACCAGCGTAAAACAATGCAACTGCAACAGGAACAATCCCCCCTCCGGCTGTGACGACTTCAGGATACCTTTATAATGCACGGCTTCGGAGCTCTCCTCCTCCTCTCACCGCACGCCAGGGCGCAGCCCCTCTGCTTCCAGCCGAGGGTCTCTAAATCCAGCTGAACAGAGCGCTGTCACCCCCGGAGCGAAAAGGCGAGAGGCAGGACCTGCAAATCGAGGCATTATCTCAGAAATCTGGCTGGAAAATAAGTGCGCGATCACTTTGGAGTCCTCCTCTGGTATTCCAGTGTTGGAGTCTTTCAGGAACAAGAAAAGTTACTTTTCCTTTTTTAGTGAAAGCTGAGATTCTTGCATAAGCCCATGAATCCAACATCAGGGACTTTAAGAACAGGAACAGATGGCTTGAAAATTGGCAATAATGGGATTTCTGAGATTTTCTTAAGAATAGTTTATCTGAGGTCTGACCGGGAACCAAGCAGCTATGGCAATGCAATTAAGTTGCACTGACAGTGGGTAAAGCTATCGGGGCTCAGCAAAAAAAGACCCAAAGTGGTGCAGAATGGGATGGGGCACAGCATTTCAAAACATCCACCGTGAGGGACAGAGGGACGGACAGTGATCACAGCCAGCGTTATGAGGGGGGATGTGTATGTACGGGCAGACAGCCATGCCAGTTCGGAGGAGCGTATTTTACTCAAACCTCCCAGCTTTCTGGACTGAGAAGAACAGCATGAAGCAAGGCAAAGCAGCATAGATCGGAAGAGACATGAACAGTTGCTGCACAGGAATCACCCAGTGTGAGCTTCCATGTGTGCCTATTCCCCTGGACATCTCTTATTTGTCCACGTGGGAGTTTTCTGGGGATGAAATCTGACCACGACATGCGTTTATCCCGAGTTCCCACATGCCCACCAGGCATTTCAGATAGCCGGGCTGCTCAACATCCGGAAATTCAGGATAGGTTGACTGCACGCTGGGGAGGTGAACTGAATAGCATGCATGCGCTCTATCTAATGAGCCCAAAAATTGTCAGACCTGCTGTGCAGATGATCTGCCTATGTACAGTGTGCCCGGCGCGTTTTAGAGGTGTCTGGTCTGCCTGGCGTGCACAGGTCTGAACGCTGCAGGTTGTGTATTCCTGACTGGAAACGGGACAAGGACAGGGTTGTGGGTTTTTCCACATTCTTGTATAGGAGGTGACAGCTGAATGCTTCAGTGGGCAAAAACTGAGGTGTATTCATACGTACGGAAGCGAGCCTATCCTGCTGCACACTACTTGTTTCACAGGAGCCACCTGATCGCTCGAACTGGAGCTGGGGTCCTGTCACAAAGGACGGTGTACAGGCACATGGCGAAAAGCTGTGATTTCCCCCTGCCTCCTCCCAAATCCCAAATATCACAATCTGAATTAATAGGAGTGCAGGAAAGGAGCAATTCCTACCTGACAGACAGGGAAATGAGTCCCAGCGATGAGTCAAATAAAGCTTTTAGTCTCCTAGAGCAGGGCTCTGGACACCTGAGGGCAAACTGTGACCCTGCGAGTCCTTGCTCAGCTGATGCCTAGTCCTGGGGACGCCCATCAGAGTTGACAGCGAGGCCCCTGGCTTCAGCAGCTCTCTGCACCTGCCTGGGAAAGCCTCCTGCTTGACAGGGCTCAGCACGACAGCAGCAGCAGGAGGATCCCGAAACGCTGCTTTGCCTGCAGGAGCGTGCCTGCAGGATGGGCGCCGTGCGGAACCCCAGGGAGGCTGAGGCTTCCTTTTAAGCTGCAGCGTCCAGAGGGGTGAAAGCAGTTGTGGAGGATACAGAAGACTCAGCCTGTGCTGCCTCCTCTGCCCCAGGGACTTCCTGTCTGCATCTCCCATGGAAGCGCTCCAGCTCCCGAGCTGCGGCTGTTTCGGGAGAGAGGGCATGCTCACCTCTCCTGCCAGGGGCGTTATGCTTTTCGTAAAAGAGCCGTGGCTTCCCTGGGCACACACACGCACCGGAGAGGAAGCATCTGCGGGAATCAGCAGCCTGGCTGTTCCGGATTTCACCCGAGGAGAGGGGAAGCCCATGTTGCAGTCCACTCCCAAGTGACCACTTCTGAGTTTCACCTGATGTCTCTTTAATGTAAAAGTCAGAGAGAGGCGCTGGGCAGAGGGACCCGTGTTTTCCTTCGTACATGGAGTGCCATGAGATCAATGAGATTAAACATGTGCTTACATGCTGTCCTGAATTGGGGCCATGAGGAGAGCAATGGGAAAGTAAACAGAAGAGAAACGTTATGGAAATGAAGGAAGAGGGAAAATCCGCCGTGCCGAGTGCAGCAGCTCTCATCAGTTGGAAGAAGACATGGCCTCAGCCAGAGCTGGTTAGGCACTAGGAAGTCCAGGGACACGGAGGGGAGACTGTCATCTTCATCCAGGTACAAAGACAACCTGAAAAGCTGAGACTGGGAGCAGTGGAGAGACGCTGTTTGTTGGGTGCAGCCCTTCCCAGGCAAGGTAAGTTTAGCCGTGGGTTGTTTTTCACCTTTAGCAGAATGTGGATACTGGAAACGATCAGGCTTCAACCTGTGTCAGCCTGGGGAGGTTTTGTTCTTCCTTGAAAGACTATCAAAAGTCTCAGAAATCCTGAGCTTTTCAGGGGGAGCTTGGACTGATCCCGGCCTTTATGGCACCCTGACAAGTGCCAAAATGAGCTTAGCCAGGTCTCTTCTTAAGAGACAAACTCTCAGCTTCGGCTTCTGTCGGACATAAATCCAGGACTCCAGAGCGACTTTGGTGAACAGAGGCACGGTGCCCTCGTGCACACCAGTAGGCACGTCTGCTGCTGCGCATCCCCTTGCAGAGGCTGCAGGAGGTGGTGTTAGGTGTGATGACCGCTCTGCATGTAACCTGGCTTTGCTTTCGACAGGGTAAGTGGGGTGCTCATCCTCTTCTGGACCTGCAGCGCCGTGCTCCCAGCGTTTGCCAGCGCTGAGGAGAGCACTTGGGCAGCGGGCACCTCTGGGCCTGTCCTTGCTGCTTCCCACAGCCACTCAGAGGGTCTGACCCGTGTCTGTGCCCGAGGCTGTGGCAAAACCATGCTCCACCACCTCCCAGACTACCAACAGTGTGATTTTGTTTTCTGGCCATTCAAATTGTAGGCAGTATGTTCTTCCACCTTTTTGTGTTTTCCATGTTGCCTCAAGTCCTTTCTCCTAGATTCCTTGGCACTGCCCTGCTCTTCCAGCTGGGAAGTTTACAAGATTGGCTCGGATTTTCCATCCTGGTTGTGCTTCCCCCCAGCCCATCTCTCCTTCTGTGTCTCCAGTTGTTCTTGGTTGGTCCTTTCTCCCTGCCTGACCGCTATTTCTCTTTCCTAGGGAGCACCTCATTTGCATCTGTCACAGTATCCAAGTGGCAAATTAGACCTGCTTAAAATTCCTCACAGTGAAACACGGGCTTGTATGAACTTTTTGAGTTTTGGGGGACTGTAGGAGCTCTATTTTTGGGAGGTGGCTTCTCATTCGAGCCCTTGGGTTCAGAAATCTGCGTTCTCCCTTCTGCTGCAGATTCGGAAGATGACCTATGACCTTGGGTAGGTCACTTCATCTGCCTCAGTCTGTTTTACTGCTCGTTAAATTTAGATAAAAACACTTCCCCAGGTTAGCGGAACGTCTTTGAGATCGTTGGACAAAACCGCTCTCCAAGTGGCAATTATTATAATTATTTTTACGAAATGGAACCAGCTGATGATGCTTGTGCAACGCCCTTCAGGGCTCCGCGGCCCTTTTCCACGGGGACTCGCAGAAAACCCTTTTGTGGTCCCTGGGCAGGGGTGTGCGTCTCTGGAGATGGGGTTTAGTGGCTTCCTTAGGAAACGCGTGAGGCCGGGCGAGGGAACTCTCATGAACCCTTGTGCGAGGCGGCCGCGCTCCAGCCACGTGTTGGCTTTGGGGCCGAAGCCACGGGGAGCGCGAGGGCGCGAGGCGCCAGGGGCCATTTTGTGCCCGCGGGGCGGCCGCGGCTTCCAACGCCGGGCTCCACGCGCCCTTCCCCGGCGCCGCCGAGCCCGTGCGGAGCCCCCCGGGGCTCGCGTCCGGGGGCTCCGGGGCCGGGGCGCCGCCTCCCCGTGCGCACGGCGGGGCCGAGGCGG
>CM021765.1:96154557-96218897 GCA_011076525.1 Nettapus auritus
GCGGGGCCGAGGCGGGGCCGGGGCGGGGCGGGGGGGCCGGGGGGCCGGGCGCCTTGCGGCTCGCCAGCAGTGGCGGGAGGCGAGGCGCCGTGCGCCACAGCCGCTTGGCATGAATGCCTGGGCCGTACCAAGCGGCGCGGCGCCCGCGGGGGGAGGCCGCCCCGCCGCCCCGCCGCCCCGCGCAGACAATAGGCCCCGCCGGCCGGCCCCGTGAGTCGCCTCCGTGCCGACACAGCGCCCGGGGACCGCGCAGGCCGGGCCGCCTCCCGCCGCCACCCGCCATGCCGCGCCGAGCGCCCGCCGCCTGAGGCAGGTAAGCAACGGCCGCAACGGCCGCTCGGCTCCCCTCGGCTCGGTCCTCCGCGGCGCGGCGGGGGGCGAAAGTTTCTGGGCGGGCGCCCTGCCTCGGTTTCCCCCGGTCACACCTGTTGGCCGCCCTCCCGCCGCCGCTCGGGGGTCGGCGGCGCCCCCGGGGCTGCTCGCCGGGAGGGGGTCGCGCTTGGCTGTGGTATTTTTTTTGTATATATTTATTTTTATCTGTGGTTTTTAACGCTCCGGGGTTCGGGGAGGCGGAGGCTGTTCGGTGTTGGCGTTTGTCAGCCGGTAAATACCTGGCTCGGCGGGAGAGTAACAATGTGAAGCCTCGCTGCGCCGGCTCGCCGGAGGTCTTGTGGCTGAGGCGGCGGTGTGAGGGAGCTCAGAACATAAAGGCGGGGGGAAAAGCAGAGAAACCCCGTCCTCGTGCCCAGCCCCATCACAGCATCGGGTTTTGTTAAACATTTGCAGGGTGGTATATGTATTATTTTTTCCCTGGAAAGCCTTCCAGTACGTTAGCCGCGTCCTCGTGAGGTCTTTTAAGTTCGTCATCCGCCGCCGCTCGGGTTTCATTGATTCGAGTTGTTTTGCTAAAAAAATAGCCTACGAGCATCCGAGCCGCACCAGCGTTCATCATCCGAGCGTCCTGACACAGCCCGAGCGAGGCAGGAGCGGGAGGGGGGGGCAGAGCGGGGATTTGTGCTTTCCCAGGCAGGGCTGGGAGGAGAGCATCGTGTGCTGAGGAACATGAGCAGGAACGGGAGATGGGGGAGGGAGTCGAAATTGTCCTGAGACCCTATTCAATCCGGCAAGGAAGATGGAGGATCTTGCTGCTGCAAAAAAAAATGTACACGGCAGAAATCTCAGCCGGCTTCTCCCTGACTTGTTACCTCCCTCCCCAAAATAAATAAATAAGCAGCAGAAGAATCAAAGCAGCAAACCATTACTGGGTGGAACGTTTTCCGTAATACCTTCATCCCGCGCGCTTTGCAGTCGGAGAGTCCAGTGATGGAGGCATGCGAGAAGCAGGGAGAAAGACTCGGAGGTTTTCAGTCACAGGAGGGGGAGAAGTCTCAGCTCGTGTTTGTAACGAGACTTGTCAGGCACTGAGGTGGGGATAAAAAATGCCTGTGCCAGGCAGCCGGACCTGTGGAGGAGGCAGCTCCGGCTCCTACAGTTTCGACGCCGGGTGGAAAGCCAGCGGAGAGAGGACGTAGGCAGGTGGGGGAGCAGGGAGGAAGGAGGTCCGGAGAAGATCTTGGACAGGCTCCTCAGCGGGTTCTGAAAAGGGGGGGAATTTTGAACTCAGGACACGAGCAAAAATCGAGTGTAGATGAGCTCGATGTGGTGTAGCAGGGCTTTGGGCATGGAAGAAAGCAGAGGTTGGGTGTCCTGACTGTGGAGTTTGGGGCAGGCAGCAGGGGAAAGGAGGGATGTGTGTAGCCAGTGTGAGGGCTGATAGCACGTAGGGCCAGGATCGCAGCCAAGGGGATGGGAGAGAGCATGTGGCTTGCCTTTTCCCTAGGTGGTTTTACTGGTGGGGCATCTTCTGTTGAAATGACTTTGTGAATTCCTGTTAATTTTGTTGGAATTGGGCAACAGCAAGGACAAAATAGCTGACTTCTCCCCAGCCTTTGTGAATGTGGGTGTAGGCGTGAAATCAAGCCTCTTGATGACTGCTGCCATGCACCCTGCCCCTCTGTGTGCGTGGAAGCAGCAGATTTGTGCAAACACACCTGTGCGTGTGGCACGTTCTTCCTCCCGAGGGGCAAGGTGCACATGTTGTAAGCATGGTTCCTGCGTGGACGCAGCCCAGTTCTCTTGTTTTCCTCAGTTTACGTAATAGCTTGTTCCGTTAGCATGGCACCGGTAGGATTTTGCAGCCAACTTTGCATGAATTGTGATGCGAGGTGCAGGGCAGCCAAGACTTGAAACCAATACGTGCAGCGCTTTAGCCTTTCTGTTCACGACGGCGTTCCTGTGACGGAGCGGAAGACATCACGCACACAAACAACGCCATAAAAATTTGATGCACATTTGCATGCAGAGAGCTGATCTCGGGTCAAACGTACTCCAAGTTGCTCTTTCTGAAGAAGAGAGAAGAAAGGCAGTGCCTCCGCGTTGCAGACGGGGATGGATCGCACGCGTGCACGCTCGACCTTCCCTCGCCAGGATCACCTGCCTGAAGTCCAGCCGGGCCGGCGGCATGGGGAAGTTTTGCCCCCCGGAGGGCGATTTGATGCCCTTTCTGCTCCCGCTTTGTGCTGGACGGGCTGGAGCCACAAAAGCTTAACAAGGGAAACCGCTAATGAGCCCCTGCTTGGCATGCTGAGAGGAGAGGCCGAGGGCTGAGCAGGCATGGAAACAGCGGTGAGGAGCCCCCGGGCAGAGGCTGAGCCTCAGCAGGGATGCCGGAGCGGGAGCAGAGCCCCTGGAGCCAGCAGCAAGCAGCGGCACTGCAGCGAAGACGCGCAAGGAGACCATGTTGGGGGGAGGAGAGCAGGCTGCTGTTTCCACATCATCTGAAAACTCAACCTGCTGTCAGGACAGAAGGAAGGCTTGTGCATATTTTATGTCACTTTTCTCCTTCTAGGACAAGCTGCTGATCTGATCAGCGATGCACTTTAAAATCCTAGATGCGCCGAGCAGCGAGGATGACTGGAGGCCAGTAACGAGCCTTGGCCTCCTGCCTCGGCTCCTTTGTGGACAGTCAGCTCCATCCCATGCTGCTCTTCCCCGGAGAGCGCCCACACAATTAAACCGCGCACGCCGCTCCTCAACTGCAGCATGGGATGTGCCTGGCTGCGTGGCGACGGGGACAGAAAATGGCAACGTGTCAGGGCCGGGGGGCGGGGAGGAGATCTGGCCGTTTCTTGTGCTGCCTGCTGATGGCTAAAAGGAGGCTAAAGGGGTAAATTAGTTTTCTACGAACTGGTCGCGCGTTGCTCCAGTCAGCTGCTCTCGCCTCTGAGATCTTCAGCAGTAGCTCAGGAGTCGGTGGGGATGGCAGTAAACAAAACATATTTCAGTCCTTCAGCCTGGGTTTTGCGCTCTTTGGGGCTGTAAGGCGTGAGGGTTTTTCCTCATCGGTTCTTCAGAGCCGCTTGAGTCTTGGATTCTGCTCCTACCCACTGGAGGTGTGAGCATCACAAACGCTCCCTGCCCGGCACCTAAGGGTGCAGGCATCTCAGGCATGGTATTTTTGGTGACAGCCTTGCACACATAACCACACGCGTTATTTCCGTGTCCTGGAAGCAAACCCATTGCCCTAAACGCCATTTGGGGACCCTTGGGAGAATGAATGCTTTTGGTCTGTGGTGTGGGCTCATGTATCGGAGTCACCGTCGTCCCTGCTTTATCCTTCGCTTGTCCTGTTGGAGAAGGAACGGCCTCAAATGTAGAGGTCTCGCAGGACTTGGAGTCTTGACGTTGGGCAGCCTTCGGCACATTGCTCAGAACCTCGGATGGATGCTCTGGGGTCGGGGCTGCAGGCCATGAAGTGGGAGCAGCCCTCACCTGCCTCCCGAGGTGCGGTGTGCCCGGTTGCTGGCCTTCGCCGGTGCGGGGCCGTGCGCTTGTTTGCGGACAGCGTGGCAGGATCGCAGAGCATCGCACGAACAAAGCACGCATTTTTGCACCGAGCGTGACTCACACTGCGATAAATTGTGCTCGAGCTCTGCCTAGGCTCGTGGCTCTGTTGGACAATGAATTCCGTTCTGTCCTTCCAGCACAAAACAGCACAACTTGCCAGTGACACGGACTGTACATGTACTCCCATAACAACAATATTATAAACATATGGGGAACCTGGTGGAACAACTGCTGTCCGTGTCTCCGCACAAAACAAGGAGCCGATTAACAAAAACTTGAGTGTCTGAGGCTATATCTCCCCAGACTGTGATCTCATCAGATTTCCCAAGCTAACCACAACCTGGTCACTGCTTGGATTGCAAACTTGGGGGCGGGGCAGAGAGCGGTTTGCAGGAATTGCTGTTTGTGATTCAGCCCGCTTCCCTCTGACTCAGTCCTGAACCATTCCTCGGTAGGGTATTTGGGGATAGTATGCTTAGGACATTGCGCATCAGTTTAGTTCTTGGAACAAATTCTGCAGTGCCCGGGCTCGCTTACAACTGAGTTTGCCCCAGCATCTTTCAGGCGAAACGTAAAAAGCAAATCTCCAAAAACTGCTTCTGACTGCCGAGGGCCGCATGGTAATTTTTGCAAACGAAGGGGGTGGGGGTGGTCGTAGCCCTGGGCGCTCTGCCAGGTTCGAGCTCAGGAAATTGCAGTCTATCTAGGTAAAACTTCCCCTATAGCTTCAATGAAAAAAAGTATTCTTCTCTTAGTGTCTTAGACTGTGAGCGCTGTGTTTCTCCAGAGCCTGAAACAGATAGTACATTCGAACCAGAGAGCTGGTTACAGTTGCTTGCCGGGAGAATAATTTTTTTATGCAAAACCTGGGGCTTTTTTGCATTTTTGGGACGCTTCTCGTTGCAAAATGCTGGATACGTTTGAGGTTATTAGAAGGCTTGACTGGCAATGCGGATCAACGTGCAAGCGCAAGGAAACACAGCGGTGTGCTGCTTGCACAAGGGCGGGCAGTTAGCAAAGGCACGGCTTTTCCTACGGCAGAAAAATAAGGACCAGTTTTTTAGCCTGCATCTGCGAGCTTGATTTTGTATGTTTAGCAGCAATTGCTTTGGTAAGCTGCTGCTAAGGCACATAACTGGCCGTGTGCAATTGCTGTAATGGAATGTGAAAATGCAACTACACACAGACCTGTAATCTTGCATGCAAAATACGGCTGGTCTAGTTCTCCAGGTACAAAAAGCGGCCCAAGATTGTGCTCGCCTTTCTGTTGAGCTGTGTTCACCTGCATTTTTTAGGCGGCAGCTGCGTGTACGGGGTGTTGGATGATTATCCCTGCTATTTTCGCTCCAAGAAGGAGGTGGAAATTAAATCATTACTAGTGGTCTGGGTAGTACGCCTGTCATGGTAAGGAGAGGGCAAAGCTCTGGGGGTGACAATGACAGTTTCCTAACTCTGAAATCCTGAGGAAACGCTTGGAAGAGGGCAAAGAAGAAGAGCCAAGCGGTGACCTCCCCTTCCCGCTGCAGCCTCGGTGTATTTAACCACCCAGTTGGTTAATGATGCCAGGAGCTGGCCTCGCCTTCTGCCAAACCCAGAGCTCTCAGGGCTGCCCAAAATGACGTGTGCTCCAGCACAGCTGGGTGTGGGGCCCAATACTGACAGCGGAAGGGTGCCTCCGGCCTGGGGCAGCGACGACATGCTGGTGGCCGCTGGGGATGGGTGGCAGTAGCTCACCTGCTCTGCCGCTTGGCTCTGGGGCTTCTCTGGTGACACCGCTAACAAAGGGCTGCTTGGCAGAGGTGATACGGATGCCTGGCAGCCGAATGGAGCCCGCTAAACCCAAGTCACTCACACTTCTTGCCAGCCCTGGAGCTTGGGTGTCACTGTGCATGCACTGGCTGGCATGGCTTTGGACAGTCACCCTCCAAACCAGGAGGCTGCACCTTTTCCACGGGGCTGGGAAGCAGGGATCCTTCCTGCCGAAAAACGTGCTTATATTTCGGGGTTATGTCTTGCCATCCTGGGTCCTCGACTGCAGTCATTTCCATTGTGCACGATGCTCGTTGTAATTGAATCTATCGATGTATATTTAATACAGTTGGCACCGCAGCCCGTATCTAGGCGCTGCTTCCCAGCCTTCTGTCACTTGTTTTCACCATTACGGTCTCGAAGTTGCAGTGGGTGCCCGCTGCCGCACGGCTCTTTGTCCCACGGCCGCGCCGTCTCGCAGGACCCGCGCAGCCCCGGTCCCCGGGGCTGGACGTCAGCCAGGTGCTTGGGGCTCGGGCCAGAGGAGCGACGCCTGCCGGGTTTTATTCTTCCTCTCTGCCACGGATTTGCTATGTGTGATCACGGGCGAGTCCTTTAACCTCGGCTGGCCTCGGCTGACTTATCTACTCCAGAAAGGTGTTGTAAGGCTTAATTATTGCCAGCTCTTCAGAGACCCTGGGGGGAAAAAAGTGCGTTTTATTCAGAAATCTCTCTGACCTCGCTGGCCTCTCTAAGCCGGCTCGGTGGTGCCGGGAGATATTCTCTGTGCTCCCTTAATAATGTTTCTTCAATTTTTCATCTGTACGTTCACCCACTCTCTCAGCTGCATGTAAAATGCCAAGCTGTCTGAAGTCATGGAAATATTTTTCTACTCTTGACAGCCACGACAAACATTCCTCCTCGGCAATAAACAAACAAGGTACACAGCCTGCCATTAACATCAGTTTATAGCTGAGAGACCTTCGTCACTCATCGAGGAGGGAATCCAGACAGCTCCCGAGCTCTCAAGCCAGGCAGGAGCGCGGCTGAGGTTAGGAGAGTACCGGATCCTGCGGGCTCGTGTGTGTGTGCAGCCAGTGATGGGGAAGCTCTGTTTGCCCGTGTGCGTACGGGAGTGCAAACAGGCACCAGGTATCTGGTTTATTCAGGGTTCTTGCAAACTATATTTGGCTCAGGCGTACGTGGCTGTAGGGGTTTGATGTTTGTTTGCGTGCACAAAAAGCCTGTTTTCTGCAGCGGCAGCTGAAACATAAAGGCAGTGCAAATTAAGCTGGATAAATATTAGACATCTAAAAAAAAAAAAAGGCTCTGCAAATGGAAGGTGTTAGCGCTGCAGGAGCAGAGCCCCTGTCGCACACCGCTCCTCTCAGTTTCCCTCGGGGCAGCAGGCTGTAAGCCGCTGGGGTAGGCAAGTACGTGAACCCGTACCACGGCGTCTTCTCCCCGCAGGTGATTCTCCATGTAAGCAGTCAGCTGTCGCTTGTTTGCTGCATCCTAGGTTAATTCGCTCTGAATGCCTCCAAATCGGGGTCTCCAGAGGTGGGGTGTTGGTGAAAGGGAGCAGCAGGTGCGAGTCTTGTAGCTACGTTCCTTTGGTTTCTCTCTTGTTCATCTCGCAGGTCCTCTTCCTGCTGTCTTTGGGCAGCGCTCTCTGGTGTGCTCAGGGGGAGAAGTCAAGACTGTTCTTCACCCGTGTATTTGACGGGAGGCTTTAAGTAGGGAGCTAAGCTCTTTTCTGCCATCTCATTCATTCACTGCAGCCCTCAGTATCCGTACCTTAGTTCCTCCATTGTTAAAATGAGGGTGGCGAGTCTTCGCTCTTTCACAAGACCTTTGAGAGCTAGGGAGAAAAAAGTGCAGGGCTTTCTCCTTGCTTCTCAGGGAGACCATAAATCTTCCTCTTCCCCTTCGTGTCCCTCTTCTCTCTCTCCCGTTTTCCTCTCATTTTAAGAGTTCTTATTATATTCCGTCCCTTTAGGTCTCCTCTACTTCCACCGCTCTGGCAATCTGTTTCTCTCTGCTGTTTCCACATCCCCTTCTATTTGCAGCTCCCTTCCTTCTGTTCATGTCATTTTCTTCTCTCACCCTGTATCTCCTTACCCTCCCCCATTATTCATGTGCCGCACACTCTTCATCTCTCCTCTCCCTGGTTTATTCCCCCAGATCCCTCCCTCGCATCTCTCTCCACCTCGGACCCCTTTTTGTCTTCCTCTGGGGAGAGAGCCGCTCGTTGGGTGTCCCTTCCCAGGGTCCTTTTTCCCTCCCTGGGACATCTCTCCTCCCACAGCGGGGACGCGCAGCCTCACGGAGCTCTTTCCCAGGGCAGGCTGAGGTGGTGCAGGTGGCCGGTGGGAGCGCTGGCCAGATGTGGGCTCGTTGGGCGCTCCTGACAGCGAAGCACAAAGAGGTCACGCAGATGGCCACATGTTCAAGTCCAGCCCGCGTCCTGCAGGACAGGGCACGGTGACTTTCTGTCCTCCCGTGGAGTTCAGCTCCGTATCTGGGTAACGCCACATTTGCCCCTGCCAGGCATGACTCAGTCCTAAGCTCGTAAAAGTCACGAGCTTGAGCTCTGCTAGCCAAACAGTTCCTGATTCCCCCCTTCTGTCTCTCCATCAAACTGACCTTGTATCCCTCACGCTCCGTGCAAGGTGCCGTACGCCTTTTTCCGTTTTTCCCACAGCTGTTTCTCCCATTCTCTGTACCTGCTTCACCAGTTTTACCTGCTCCTTCCCTCCTGCTCTGGCGCTGGGCTGGGTCTCTTCCCAGACTCGCCATCGTGTTCCTCTGCCTCGTTTGTCTTCCCGTCTGGCTTCCTTGTCTCCCTGGTCGTGCCACAAAGCGGAGCAGGGGGAGAAGTGGCGCTGACACAGCGGGGCTGGAAGGCAGTGTTACAGGTGAGGGTCCGTCGCTTGCTGGTGGCTTCGGCCTCTCCCTCATACGTGCCGTTAGCAACACGGCAGAAGTCCCCTTCCCCCAGAACCGTGATTTTTCCCCATTGCTTCCACCTCACTATTGGCAAGCTTCTGAAAGGTTAATGAAGTCATTCGCTGCAAAGAGAAAAAGCGTGTCTTCCCATGTTTTGCATAAATTCATCCTGGCAGTGACGGAGCAGCCCCTGTACAGGGCAGGGAACGTGCAGCCGTGTCCCTGAGTCTTGTCACCCCAAATGCAGCCCTGGGAGTACCACGTAGGTGACCTGCCCACCCCAGTCCTTGCCATCAGCTTTGGTAAAAAGCTGTGGCCTCCCCACCCGTCCCTGTGCCTGTTCCCTTGCGGCCTGCAGGACTGGGGAGGAGAACCCAGGAACACCCCCAGGCCTCCGCTTGTCCCATTGCGGTGGATCCTCGCTGCCCGCAGCTCCTCGTTAGAAAATGCCCCGTATCAGGTTTCATTCCCGCTGGAATTTCTGTCTGAGAAATGGGAAAAAAAATCATTTGATTGGTTTTGAATCACAAGAGTGGGAGAGGGAACCAACCCCAGAAGATAAGCGTTCTGACCTTTACGGCACTCAGATAACTGAAAATAATAACAAACAAATGTGTCTTGTTTTGAAACCTCGGGCTCGGGGATGTGTTCCTGCCCGATGCTGCAAGAGCCTGAGCCAGGCTCCTGCGAGGGCTGAGGACGCAAAGCCAGCAACTGCCTGGTTTGGAAAGCAGCAGCCCCTCTGCCTTCCTTTTGGAAACGCTGCCGGTACCAACCAGATATTTGGGTTGGCAGGGGACAGGCCAGTGTCCCGCCTCTCCTGCCATCCTGCTGCTGGACCCAGCACACTTTCCACTCTGGAAAACAAGGGTTTACTACTTCTGACCTGCCTCTGTGCACTCTGTCGTCCATGCACTGGAAGGAAATAGAGCATTCTTGGTGCCTTCTGTAGTGGTTGGGACTTGATGTTCCTCCATGGGGTGTTCCTTCCCTCCCTTCCTCTGTTACCTGGGGAGCTTGTGTGCTTGGTTTCTGCCATCCAAGCCACCAGTCGCCGAGAAGAGTCCTGTTTGTGGAGTTTGAGGGTGTTAGGAGGTTTCTTGCACTCTGTCAGTGAAAAGCATCGTATTTATTCAGGTCTCGTGCCTGGTTGGGATGCACTTCGGATCTCAAGCTCCTGAGTTCCTCGCCTTAATGCCAAAGATGTTGTTCAGAGAGGTCCCCCAGGCCCAACTTGTGCTTCTGCTGAGCACTGCCTTGCTCAGACTTTGGGGTCAGTGCCTGTGCTTCCACTAGAAGGTCTCCAACCCTCCCCTTGCTGCAAGGGTTCCAGCAGACACCCAAACAAGTGTGGGTCATCAGGCCACGGGCTGCTGCTGTGTTGCTGCGTGTGGAAGCCCTCGCCGCGTGCAATCCGATATGCTTATGGATGCTTGCGGTGTGTCTGCTGGCCTATTTGGGCCTGAGGGGGGAGCAGCGAGGGCCTGGGCAGCTGGGATGTAAGGAATGATAGGCTTGTCAGGCGAGGGAGGAGAGAGTTTGGAAGCCGACATGGGGATTGGGTAACAACTGGAGGGGGAGATCAGATTTAGGAGTCACGCTGCTCGCTAAGGAAAATGGCAGAAGTAGCAGTGCGTTGTCGACTGGGGGTTGTGTTAGTCCCGTGTGTTACTTATTAATCTGCTAATGGTGCCGCACAAAGAAGTGGCACTGCTGCAGAAACGCCTGGGACAGCTGGAGGATCAGCTCCAGGAGGTGCTGTCACCAGGTGGGGCTGGGGTAAGGAATCCTGCTGGGCTCCCTTCTGAGACTTTGGAAAAGAGAAGATCGCTCAGGAGGCCTTTGGAGGGGAAGGAGGGGGAGTCTGTGACTCACCGGGGAACAATGAGCACCGCGAGGACAAAGGGGCAGGCTGGAAGAAGACCTGACAACAATGGTGCATTCCTGGTTCCAGCCAGAAGCAGAAGAAAGCCTGAAAGGACAAAGTGTTTAGGAGGAGGCTGTAGGAGTTATAAAGGGAGCTGGTAAGGGAAAGCCAAAAGTAAAGGGAAAGCAGGTTTTATTGCACGCAGAGTTGTTCTGTGCCTTGCATTGCTTCAAGAGGTGGGACTGGCGTTTTGGTAGGTGGTGTTTCGGTAAGTGCTATTCGTCTTTCAGTCGGTCTAGTAGTGAAATCAGCAAATATGTAGGAGAAAATCAAGCTGCTGGTGCAAACCACCTTTTGGGTGAGAAGCAACAGTTGAAGTCCCAGCCAACTTAGAGTCCCCCAAGCTACCCAGACAAAAATCTGGTACTCAAAGGTTTTGTTTTAAGCTTTGTTTTACCCACAACCTTGTCAGCACTAGGCAGGGAACACCCCGCTGCCTGCCTGCTGCTGTTTCCAAAGGCAGGTTCTAAGTGCCAGTTCGATAGCATCTGCTTTGACTTGGTGTCTCCTCTACCTGTGAGTCTCAGTGCTGAGACGGTGCAGAAATTTGGAGGCACAGGGAGAGGAGGAGAAGCTGCAACATAAACACAGCCTCGTGGGCTGTCCTTTATTTTCCTGACTGCAGTGGAGAGCCAGCTCTGTTGAATGCCGGCAGGCTGCAAGCACGGTGAGTCCGGGAGCACCAGCGCTGCGAGGAGCTCAGCCAGAGCCGGCCTCCGCCCTCAGCTGTGCTGTGTGGTGCAGCTGAGCCGCCGTTACTGAATTGCTGTTGGGCTGTCATTTCTAACTGTACACAGCACTCATGCAAATCATGCTGCAGTTCATATAGAGCGTGTTTAAGAGGTGTTTTTGTTATGTCTTGTTTAGTTACTCTAAGTCTTAGTGCTGCAGCGGGCCCCGCAGCAAACCTCCTTACCCTATCCTGTGCAGTGGAGGTGTGCTGAGAAGGCAGCCAGGAGCCAGGGAGAGCAGTCTGTAGGTTTTGAACGAACTGGACCACGATGGCACAAAGAACTGCTCATGCTCAGTGTCTGTTAGAGCAGAGAACAACTCGGGCCTGCCAACTGAAACACCTTCAGAGAGCGTTTCTCCACCTTGGGAAGGGTCCGAGGTCACCGGCGGTCTGGGACACGGGGAGGGACAGTCCATCCCAAAAGCAAGGTGTTGGTGAGTCCAGGAATGACAAAATCACCCTTGGATTTTGTGTGTGTGTGAACTCCTCGAAGTCATCTATGTTGGTATAAATGAGATCATTTGGCCTAATTAGTTCCAAGCTTAATTAGCAGTAATTATCCCAACATGGGAGTAATACCCGAGTAGGAAATACTGAGTCCTCGATTAGATAGATCTCTAATTGGTGTTACAATATTGTAATTAAAGCATGCTCATACGCCTCTGCCTCTACAAGTGATTTGTTTTATGTCTGATTAAACAGGGAGTCCAGCAGCCTCAAGGAGGCCAGGACATCGCCGCTGATTGAAGCAGCGTATTATTCTTTGTTATAGGAAAGAAATGATGAATCACATATACTAGAAAACACTGTGGGCCAAATTAATCCTTTGAGTAATTGCTGCCGGAGTTGGGGAAATTACAACAGGGGTGAATTTGGCCTCCAGTGCATACGCTCTATCTGTATATCACACAGTAAAACAAATACTCATTTGAATGTGCAGCCTGGCAATTACACAATCAGACAAATGCAAGGAACTTAATCTGCAGTTGTGATCGCTGGCTCGCGCGGGTGAGTTTATTCGGCTGCCGCGCGGTGCCGACGAGGCCGCGCGCTCTGCTCGGGTGCTCGGCCCAGAGCAGAAAGGCACAAGGAGGGAGCACCTTGCTGGGGAGGGGCTGGGAGACGAGGCGCCCCCTTTTCTCTAGCAGGAGTGCTGTTATCCAGCCAGCCTGGCCCTCCCTCACGGGAAGCGCTTCAGAGGAGCAGATCCGTGCACTTCTTGCAGAAGTTGAAGAAAAAGAGAGCGAAACGGGAACTTTCTGAAATTAGTCAGCTTCGAAGCATGAAAGCTTCCCGTGTCTTTTTAAGAAACCACCTCCTTAGAACTTGGCAAGTGCTCCGCTTTATTACTTATCTCCTCGCTGCCTGAGTGGGCGACTGTACTTCCTGAGTCGGTTCTTCACTACCGAGAGATCAGCGGCACAGGTCTGCAGAGGACAGTGGCTCCTCGCCTACGGAAAGTAACAGGCAAGAATCGCGATGCGTGCATCTCCTGGCTGTCACAAAGGAGCTCGAAGCATATTGGAGTCGTAGCCAAAAGCAGACCTGCGAGCAGCTCTTGGCCAGTGACTTCCATCTCCCAGCTGCAGAAACTGAGGGACAAATCGGTTCCTTGGCTGGCTGGAGCTCGCCGAGCTGGTGCATGGGGTAGAGCCGGGAGCGCGGTGCGGGCATCATCCCTTCTGCTTCAGCTGGAGACGTCGCCCTTCCCAAAGGGGAGAGGTGACTTGGGCGAGGAAATCGAACACACCAAACTCCATTAAGGCGATATTAGGGATACGACCCGAGACACCCCATATACGGGAATTCAAGAGGCAGGGTTTCCATAGCAGCGTTGCTTGGCCACGTTGTATATGTGCTGTTTTGCATTGCTCTCATGATGTCAAAGGCATAGCCTAATATCTGCGTGTGCAATATGTCTGAATCAGAGTTGCTATGAAACTTCAGGCTGAATTACACCGTGGAGGCATATTCTTGCGCAGTGCTGGGAGGAAATAACAGGACTAGGTTTTGTTAAGATTTTTCTCTAGTGATGCATTTTTTTTCTTAGAAAATTGCTGATTTGCCAAAACTGTTGCTATTTTTGGGAGAAGTTGATTCCAGACTTGTGTCCCATCTTGGGGGAGGGGGGAAAGGTTGTGAAATGGTCAAAACGCCCTGATGTTTGAAGGGTCAAAATACCATCCTTCTGTCCTTCCCAGTGATCATTTGCTTGTACATAAGTAAATTACTACAAAAAGTGTCAAAATTTGAAGTACAGTGTTTCAAGATGATGAAGTAAAATCTTGCCTTGATTCAGTTGATCACAATTTCTGGGTATAGGCTGGGAAACCATTTTTCCCCTCCATGATTAGGTATGGAACAATGGTTTGAAGTTTCCTCGCTGCCAGCTATGCCAAATGTTGGTGTAGCCTGCATGCCAGTGTCTCCTCTCTCCCCTTTCCCTGGTGTTGGAATTGGTGAGCTTTGCACTGGTGCCTGAAGAGCCAAAGGTTTAGACTTGCTTTGCCGTGCGTCAAAGCCATTCTTGTTTCGGAAGGAGACTGCAGAAGGGGTGTGGGACAGAGGAAAAAAGAGGAGAGCTTCTTTTTCCTATGTGGCAGCGACAGATGCTGGATATTAGGCAGAGGCAAGCTGACAAACATCTGAATGAGTGGAGGAGACTCCTAACCCAAAGGGAGGAGTTGTGGTTTAGGTTAAAGCCACAAAGGAAGTGAAGGAGGTTACCACTTTCCTGTCTGTGGGCAGGAGGTTCTCCTTGTGCTCATTTGAAGGCTTCGCTCTAGCTCGTCCTTCCCTAGGAACACGCGCGTCTGTGTACTTCTTGAAAAGCATTCGATCCGGCCTCTGATCTCGGCAGTGCCAAACATCTCCTTCATCCACAGAAATCAGCGGGAGCCGAGGGTTAAAGAGCTGGGAATCGCAGGCTAATTTATGGAGCCAGATATTTTCAAGCGCATTGTAATGCCACATGTTTTGCTCGGCACTGGAGCGTTCGGTGTGTTTCTCCTTGCCTCTTCCCCTGGCTGATTCCACTAGGGTTTTGTTGTTGCACGTATCGCTACCTCTGCGGCTTCAGCTCTCTCTCGTCCCCAAGTGACTGGCGAATTGTGCAGCACGGATCTAGCAGTCCCACGCTGGTGCAGGGCAGGCTCTGAACGCCATCGGGTACCTACCGTCGTGGCCTGTGATCAGTGTTTTCCTTGATTTTCACGGCATGCTCTTCTTTTCATGGCTCGGAGGCTCTGGCTGTACGTGGCTGAGAAGTTTGTTGTCTCAGTTCAATGGCTTCGCTCCTCGCCTGTGAGGCGAGAGCGGCTGGTTAACCCTGGCGTGCTGCAGGAGGCATGCCAGGAGGGAGATGAAAGAATTACGGGACTGCTCTTACAAGAGAGCAGACTTACCCCGAGCCCGAGCGCTGGCGTGTAAGCCAGCTGTCTTAACCTGAGCTATCAGCTGGCTACTGCACAGCGAGAACCACTGTCAGTGACAATGACTTCAGTGTGTGCCGCCAGTGCCTTCTGATCGCTGTGCGCTGCCATACATGAAAAGAGCATCTGAAAGGTGCTCCCTGAAGAGCCATTATGTGTTATGTGGGCTCTAACCTTCCATTAACAGCTCACCTTAGCCCCTAACCCTGGCCTTGGGACGCAGCCGAGTCATTTCATTTACCAGGTGTGAAAATCATATTTTGCCATGTGAGGATGATTGCTCTATCAGGTGCATTACAGTCCCTGGTTTTTATTTGCCTTTTTTTTAAAGGCTTTGTTAGAACTACAAGACAGCATTAAAGATTTATATGTGGCAAATGCGTCCTTTTTTTTTTTTTCTCCAGTGTTTCCTTTTAGAGACCTTCGCTGTATTGATTTCAAGTAGATGTTCCTCCTCTGTTTTAAAACATTTCCTTTGCCGATGGGTTTTCAACATTACCCACTGGATCTGTGTGCAGTGCTTTCCCCAGACTATACTATTGAGCCGAGGCTCCTTGCTGCCGGCCTCGAGGGACCACTTCTGAAGCTGAAGGACCATTTGCTGCTCTCCTCTCCTCAGTCCCGAGCTACCAACCAGCACTGCATCCTTCTCAGTCCTGAAGGTACCCCAAGCTGTGGGGCTGCTTTCGGGGTATGGCGATGGATCCCCAAACGGGTCCGGCGATCGCCTCGAGCTCGGAGTGAGAGGCGCTTGTCGGGGCGTTTCAGATAAACAGGGAAAACAAGCCATGTGCCGGGATAGCGAAGAAACCGGAGCGGCAAGCAGCTGGAGCTGTAAGGTCATTAGGTTCTGGTACCGGCGTTTTATTGCTACAGCTCGTCCTTACGGCCCTGAGAGCGGGGCACGGGCCTGGAGAGGGCAGGGGGCTCTGTGGGAAGGAGATCTGTTGTATGCAGCCTGCGATGGGTTCAGCCATCTTGTGCTGGTTCGGCTGTCTTATCACAACGGTATTTGGCTTTGTTACTCTGGTGCGAGAGCCTTAGGGCCCCAGAAGGGGCAGCTTTATTGCAGTCATTGGAGTTACGCTTGCTTATGGCAGTAGGAAACTGGGGACGTGGTTTTTTTTGGACGTGTTGCCACAAACGTAAACGCTTTTCTTTGGGAGATGCTTTGCAAGGGTGGCTCAGGCGAGTGGCTGGGAATCATTGTCCTAACGGAAACAAGATGTAGAAATGAACGGGTCTCAGAACAGCTCTTATTTCTTCCCACATACGTGATTTGCAGAGCCCCACCTTCCAAAGGCTCTGTCCTTTTCTCCTTCCTCATCACCATCAGTTCTTAGTTTTGAGCTTTGAACACATCACTGAGAGCTCAGATGCCATGGGGCACTGCGGCCTCTGCACGAGGGGGAGATGGTGACCTGCGCAAGGAAGCCCGGTGACTTGCATGGGACCTGGGCAGGCTGTGTTTGAGACAAAGCGGCAGCAGTCTTTGTTGTCTCTTAAGCTGAAGGTACCTGTGCTTCAGCATTTAAATGTTCATGAGAGATTCATGCTGGATACTCAAGAACAGCACTTGCCAGAAATGCAAGTGGTTCTTTGTGACAACATAGCCAGCGTATCACGATACCGCATTCATTGCCTGTTGCTGGCTGGACTTCTGGCGTTCATTTTGCTGTTGCCTGAGAGGAAGGACAGGCAGGAGCTACGGGCTGTGTGTAGGTACAGCCCTTGCTGCAAGCACGCTGAGGCACTGCGGGTCCCAAAAGAGCTGCGTTACCTAGGCAGGTCCCCCGTGCAGCACCAGCTCACATGCTAAATGGACGCTCAGAGACGTCAGGATGTGGATGGAAAAGAAACACGCTGTGCTAGGTGTCTCTCAGGATCTGCAAGGCAGGTATTGTAAGCAGATGTATTCTTACCAGCGAATAAACAGATAAAACTTAAAACAAGCTGGCAGATTTTGTGCTCAGATGGACTAGGAACATTCACACAGTCTGTTCTTGCAGTTCAGCTGTGAGCGGCCAACACCTTCCGCAGAGAGGGCCTAGCAAAATGTGTGGACAGAAGTATGTCCAGCCATGACATCTGCTGCTAAAGTAGCCCGGAGGTTGCACCGTAAAAGTGCTCAAGTAAAAATGCAGAGCAAGAATGAGGCATAGACGTAGCTGAGCCCAAACTCGCAAGTGCCCTGGCATGAAGAAGGTACCTGTTTGTGCCGGTGTAGTCCTCTGTCGTCTAGGTCTGAAAAGCCTCCGATTGCTGAAAGGAAAGCCAGCACCACGCTCTGATAATAAACCAATGTCTAAAGAGCAAGGGGGAAATCTGATTGTTTTCTTTGGAGGGATCTCACTGTTTTATGTAATCTTTGTACAGCACCTGTAAATCAGTGACTAGCGCTTTTGAAATGTATTTCCTTCATCACCAGCTATTTGAAACAACAGGTAGCACCTATCCATTCAGTCGTAGCTCCCTTGACATTTTTAAATGACAGATAATGAAAACTGTCTTCATTACAACTCGAGCTATTTCATCAGACTGTCACCAGCAAACAATGGCAAATTAGAGACTGAACAACCCTCGACTCCGCTCTCCTAGGCACCTCTGCAAATTTACGTGTCTCCGGGGTGCTAGGACGGGATGCAAAACGGTGGAAAAATGCTCGGGGAGGTGATTCCTGAAACTCAAGGCAGAATAGCCGGTGCTTTTCCTGCTGCTTCTGAGAAATGTGAGAGGTGATTTCTCAGGTGGGAAGGCTCCTGGTATGCAAGGCACTGGAGGTCGTCAGGAACATGTTAAAATCTCTCTGGAAAGCAATGGTCAGCTGGCGTAAAAATGGAGCACAAACGTGAGAAGGACCGTGGGTGAGAGACACGGCTTATCTCGCAGCGCTGAGTTCTGCACTGCCTTCAGTTTATGAATGGTTTGAAGCATGGTGCCAAGTAGAGCATATTGCAGTTGTCTAATCCTTAGGTGACAGAGGCAGGCATGATAGTAGACAGAGCTGCATCCAAGAGGACTCGTCGGAACAGCCCAGGCAGCCTGGCAGTAGCGCTACCTGGTCTGCGGCAACCAGTCCCGGCCCCAGAATCTGAAGTGCCGAAGGGAAACCTGCTCGAGGAGCAGCTGCTCCTGCGCAGCGCCGCTTATCTCACCCGGGGGTCTCTCCCCAGCCAGCGTTGCTTCGGGCGTGCTTGGGCTGAACCTGGCTCGCTCAGGTCCTTCTCACCTCGCAGGCTTCACCAGGCTGCCCCACGGTTAGCCTGGAGGGGGGCAGGGAGCAGAAGGAGCGTTTCACAATAAAACAAGGTTTGTGTGAGAGGCCCGAGGCTAGCGCCGGGGGGTGAATTACAGGGGCCCGGGGAGGAAAGAGGCTGCAGCAGAGAGGGTTGTTATTGGAGCATGCAGGGAGCAAAATAAGTGAGATAGAGGGTGTAGATAAACAGAAATAGCCGCGACTGTGTGATTTGGAGGGAAAATCAGTCGCTACTTCAGGCCGCGGTGGCGTTCGGTTTAGGGAGTTGAGTGGTAAATTACAGGTAGGTTAGGAATCCAACAGCATCGGTGACCCCGTGAAGTGCTGGGGAGAGAAAAGTTGCAGTGACGGGGAATAAGATTCAGATCTCATCTACCCGACTGTGAGTATCTCAAGGTGAAATAACAGAAGGAGAGGAGGCGGGAATATTGATTTCTGCCTCACCAAACAGACAACAACGCCTACTTTTTCAGAGCAAGAATTTACCATTCGCTCCAATGGGCCAGTCTGCAGTACAGTGGGGGCTTGGTTTCTTCATGTGCAATCTAGAGGGGAAATCATGCTGAAGTTATTTTTATCTTCGTGTAGCCTTGCAGGAGAGTCGTGAGCCGAATGTTACCCCCAAACATCTGTGCGCTGCCGCCCTGTGGTACAGCAGGCAGGCACCCTGAGCAGCCCCAGAGCCAAAAGGCTGGTGTGGTGCTTGCTGGTCACCAGTGACTTCTGTCTGCCTGAGCGCCCAGCCTTCCTCCATTCCTCCCGTGAGAAGGATGCTTCTGAGAGGTGCTTTCTTCAGCTGCTCGTGGCTTTCTCAGAAATACTCCTCTGGGGATAACGATTTGTTTGGTGGGCTTTACACCATGGAAGTGCAGCGTGTGTCCGCGTGCAGCAGAGCTGTGGCTGTGCAAGGGTGTGCTCTCTTGGACTAGGCTCTCCAGGTGGCTGAGTGGAAGCAGGAGGTGAGCTTGGCAATTTCCTGGGCTGCTGCCCTGCCTTTTCTCACTGCAGTCAAAGACAGTTGTACACATACAAAGGAAGTGTAAAGTTTCTGCTGAGAGTCTTGAAATGCTCAAGGGTCAGGCAGTTCCACAGCCAAATTCTCCTGGCTGGGCCACAACAACTCGGTGTGTGTTAGCAGCTCCCTGTAAGACGGGAACAGTGTAATAGGACCGGTGTTCCTGGGCAAACACTGGTTTTGGGATCTCCTGTATGCCAAAATTTGCCACCTCTGTTTTGTATGAATTCGTATTTTTCATGTGTTGCATGAGCATATGTTTCCCCAGATTCTGTTTACCTGATTCCCCTTCTGATTCAATCTCCTCTCTCCTTTTATTTATTTATTTATTTATTTTTTATCAGAGGAGATAAAACTGAGCATTTATCCGTATTGCTGCCTAGCATTTGCCTCACACCTGCCTATTGAGTTTGGAGATGACCCCAAACAGGGCGAGAGCTCCCTGCAATTGGACTGTTATAACGAGTGGGATTTGTTCATCGCATTACGGTTCTGTTGTGGGATAATGTGTCAGAGGGGGGCAGATCCTCTAGAAGTCTGTCTGGAGATCCCGAGGTTCTTCTGGCACGTATTTTAACCACAGGCCCGGTTCCACGCTCCAGCCCAAACCTGATTGAGGCTCATGTTGTTCGGAGATTGAGTGAATAGGAAAACCTGGGATGAAATGTTTCTCTCTCTGCAGCGTAGCTAGGAGAAGCGAGAGAAAGGCCCTGATTGCCACTCTGCGTTTGCCTGTTGCTCTAGGGTGGTGCTGTGCAGCCAGCCTCCCTCCTAGCAGCACTCTGTGCCCTCTGTGGCCGTCGAGGCCGTGGTGATGTGCCACAGGGAGCTACGGGTGGCCTTATGCCGGCACTGGTGTGTGCGTGTGTACACATATATATGGAGATCATTACAGGTACGTACACCTTTCCCTTCTCTGTGAGCTTGTGCAGTCCCACGCAAGTCCGGGAGCAGAGGGACTGCTCACCCCAACTCAGCGAAGCTTCTTTGGTGTTCAACAGAGCTGAGATTCAACAAGACTGGCTAGGCTCGGGGCTAGCCAGGCTAGGCTCTAGTGTGATGCCAAAAGAAAGGAACTAGAAACAAAGCCGCAACAGTCTCTCCCCCTCCTCCCAATCCCGATTTCCTCATCTTTTAGGAATGATTTATAATAGATAAATGCTTTCAGAAAGCGTTTTCCAAGTTAGCAGACTATAAGCTGCCCTTCCCTGTGGTCCATTGCCATCTCTTTCATGCCGTGCAGCGTCAGGCTTTGTCCTGCAGCAGGGTTCATGAAGGCAGCTCCCCTCAACCCATGCAGAGAGATCGTGGCAGTAGGAGAACCGCCGTCACCTGGGCTCCTTGCAGAGTGGGTTGTTTCCTTTCGAGAAGGCTCATTAGAGCACGCAGCCATGTAAAACTCAAAGCTCGTAAGAAAAAGATTTCACAGAGCCTGATCTTTCTGTGGTCCTGCAGCTCCTCTGATCATTTGCACCAGAGCAAAAGGAGGGGAAAAAACCCACAAACCTAAAGCAAACAAACAAAGCGAAACATCCTCCTAATGATGTGTGTTCTTCACTTCCAGCAGTGTGAGCATTTTTACACCCGCTTTGCACAGGTGTACGGGAACGCAGAAGTCGAGGGCAGAATAGAGAGCAAAGCTCTGAAGGAATTGGTGGAGCTTCCCTGCTGGAAGGTTATGATCAAGCTGGAAGAGGGAAATCTTGCCTCAGCAGACAGGAAATATGTGATGCAATTTCAGCCCGGAGTTGCTGGAGATAAAATAGCCCATAAACCGAAAAAAATGTAGGGAATACTTTTGCTTGGCCCAAATGTGCCGTGTCAAAGCTAATAGCGAGGGATCCTTTGACTGCAGAAGCAGTGGCGTGCTGGCTACAGATGCACATGGAAACCACAGCCCTGGTTTGCAAGGAGTGTGCGTTCCCCATCCTGGGAGAAGTAACTGTCAGCAGATCCTTGCAGTGGTGGCAGACTTTCTTGAAGGAAGGTTTTTAAGCACCAGTGACTGAAAAGGTGCGATCTGCTGTTTCACTAGAGGTGAAACTTCTTTCACGTGGAACAACTGTGCGGTTAGAGAACAGGCTGGGCTGCAGAGCGCGGGTGGTCAGGGGCAGGGTCTAACTTCAGAAGAGTCATGCCTGCAGCCTTCGCACGCTAAGGCTCCGTGTCGCCATTTCGCCTGCCTTCAGTCCCGTCTTCAAAAGTTCCTCTTCCTCAGATGTTTCCACCTCCTCCAGTTGTGCCTGTTCAGCCACTTGGGGGGATGAGATCTGCATCAGAGCTGGTCTGTTGCTCAGGGGTTGTTCTCGTTAGTATGCATGGCTTTTCAAGGAAAGTTGAGTCGTTTAAACTGCTCACCTGTGGCTGTGGCTCCATAAATAGTTGAACCGGCACAAGCGAGTGTCAGCAACTGTGAGAGAGCAGCAGGATCCTCCAAGTCTGCTGCAGACGGAGCGGTGAAATGGAGCCACAGCCCTACACTCGTAATGTTATTTGCATGAGCAGCTCCATTGTGTTTCAGTGGGACTCTACTTACACATGTAAAAATCGGTGTTTGCAGGGCCGGGCCCTTGCAGAGCATAAAAGCAGCGACTGGGGTGTGCCATGCTCTGAACCATCTACAGCAAGTGTAATGCAAATGCGTTTTGCTGGCTGGCCTATCTCGTCTGATCGGTTCTGCACAAGCGGAGCTCCCGGAGCCGCTTTCCTTAGTCTCGCTTCGCCCTGTTGGAAGAGGACCCCGCTTCGGAGTCAAAAGGCTGCTCTGCTGCCCCTGCTGCTGCCAGGGAGCTGCGAGGAGCGCGCACGCAGCGCGGTGAGCGCCGTAATGTTTCCAAGGTGTTCTTGGAGCGCAGGGAGAGCCGGGCCTGCTGCCTTAACGGGGCTGCCCTTACAAGTGTGGCCAAGGGAGGGCAAGGCCCCGTGGCGGGGGGATGCTCTCCCAGTAGGCCGGGGCAGTCCCGGGCTCCACGAACCTGCCTTACAGCCCGCTACCGCAGCTCGGGTCACTGGGGAGCCTCTTGTTGTCAGTTCCCATGGCAAAGCCCTCGGAGGACGGCGCCGGGGACTTCTGGGCTGAGAACCCCCGCCTGGGGAATGGGCTGCTCGCGGCAGTTTGCTGTGGCAAATCCCAGAGGCGGCGTGCGAAGCGGCAGCTCCGCTCCTGCGAGAGCAGCACGGCACCTCGCCGCCCCGAAGAGAGGAAGGAAGAGACACGAAGCCGTTGGAGGGGAGAGGCTCGGCGTGGTTATTTGAGACCGCTGCCTGCCGAGTTGCACAGTCATTTATAACTGCTGGGAGCGCAGGGGGATGGGGCGGGGGGAGGGGAGGGGAGCCGGAGCAACCAGGCATGTGTGAGCTGAGCCGGGGGCCGCTCGGGCTGCCTTGGCGAGGAGGCGAAGCGCGGGGCTGGAGGAGGGGGGCAAGGGCGGCGGGCGCCGGCACCTCCCGGCGAACACCGCTGTGCGTGCGCTCCCGGCTTCCCCGGGCTGCGGCGGTGCCTTCGGGAGAGGGGAGGGGGGTGCCCGGCTTCCCGGGGCTCCTCGGAGCCATCCCGGCCTCAGCCGGGGAGACATCGCCCGGCAGCAGGGGGCCGCGAGGGCCGGGCCGGGCGGGCGAGGGCAGCCCCGGGGAGCAGCGCCCTGCCAGGGGGCTCGCGCCTGGCCGTTGGGGCCGTTACGGGGCGGGCCCCGCGCGCCGCCTCGGGGGAGCGCGAGGTGCGGGGGCGTGGCCTCACGGAGAGGGGCGTGACCTACCCCGAGGGGGCGTGGCTTGCCGAGCGCCTCCCCTGCGGCTGCGGGGGGCGCCGGCGGAGGCGGGTCTGTCTCTTTAAGAGCCCGGCCGCTACCACCGCGTAGGCGGCGTGGGGGGAGTTAAAGAGGGGGGTACGGCAGCGCCCGCCCCCTGTGTGAGGAGGGGCGGGGCGCGGGGCCGGGCGAGCCCACTGCCCGGCGCGGGGAGCGAGAGGCGGTCCCGCCGGCGGAGCGAGCCGGGGCCGGTACCACTGCCGGGGCGGGGCGCGGCGGGAGCGGGCCGGGAGCCGGGGGGGGGGGGGGGGGGGAGGGGGGGGGGGCTGCGGTGGGCGGTACCACGCGCGCGGCGGGCGGGGGGGGAGGCGCCGGCGGACAATGGAGCCTGTGTGCGTCTGCGGGCGGGGGAAGGAGCCGGCGGCGGCGGGGGGACTCGGCGCGCCGCCCCCGCCCGCCCGCCGCTGAGCCCGCCCGCGGCCCCCGGTGAGTGAGGGGAGGCGGCGCGCGGCAGCACCCCCACCCCCCCCAACCGCCCCCCCCACGGGCCCCCCCCCCCCCCCCCCCAACCGCCCCCCCCCCAACCGCCGCCCGCCCAAAGTTTGAGCCGGGGCTCGGGGGGCTGAGGGGGCTTTGTTGCGGCCGGGGGGGCACCGGGAGCCCCTGTCCTCGGCTGCCCCTCGGGGTGTGCCTGGACAGGTGGGCGCGGGGACAGCCCCGCTTCGAGCCTCCCGTCCCCGCAGCCGTCGTGTTGGAGGGGACGGGGCGGCGAGGCCTCCGGTGACCGGCGTTTGGGGGACGGGGTCCCCCGGGAGGGCGGACAAAGCCCGGCGCGGGGCACGGTTGGTGTCTGGGCGTAAGGCGCTGAGGTGGGCTGGTCGCACCGGTAGTGGCTTAATAGTAAACAGGAGGAGGCATCGGTCAGGAAGCTGGCACGCAGCGAGGTGGCAGAGTATGAAATAATAACCAGCACTGGGGAGCTGGTCGTGGAGCGTCCCGGCGCCCACCGTTGTGAGGGGGAAGGCGCTTTTCTTCTCCGTACTTGGGGTCCGAAACTGGTCTAAGAGTAACCGAGACCCTTGTCCTCCAGAGGAGCAGCAGCACTTGCCACAGAAAGCGGCATCTTCCCTTGGCGGGGGCAGTTCTCACCTCACTGGGGGCAGAGAACAGCAGGCAGTGCCGAGCCAGGCTTGCCTTGCTGCGGGTGACTGTCACCCTCCTGTCAAAACAGAGTTGGAGGAAGCGGGGGAGACAGCTCTTCCAGTTTTGAGGGGTTCCGGTGGCGTTTCTGTTTTCCCCGTAAGTATTTCGTCTTGGATTTCTCCATGAAAAACCCACACAGGCATCATAGGAGCCTTGAAGCATCCTTAAACGTGTTGAGCTTTAAAAAGGGGGGAAAAAAAAAAAAAGAAGCATATTTTTTTTTCCTGTTTTGTTGGAGGTTAATATTCAGTCAGCGATTGCTCAACGTATTACAAAAACAAGCGCTGGGAAGCTAGGCAATGCGCTACACGAAATCAAATAAAAAAATCCCAGGTAGCGGGAGCGAGAGAATTAACAGACCTGAAGAGCTGTAGTCCTGTCTTTCTGCTTCCCACTAGGGCCGTAACACCCGGTTGCTGCCCGTGGGGCTGTCCCGGCGTGGGACTGGTGGAGCTGAGCAGGGGCTGAGGGGCTGGCAGCAGGTTGTGCCTTCGCCCTGCGTGTGCCCGTATCCTGCTGCAGACCCATCGACCAGCTGCTGGAAAGCACAGGGCTAGCTTTGGTGAGGTACTGTAGCCATTTCGGACCAGTTGGGTGCTGGCTCTGGGCTTGGGTTGGGTTTGGTTTTTAACAGCAGTCTCCAAACAGATTATTTTCAATGAATGTAGCCTTTTTCTCTTACTCGGAACGTAAAAATGGCTCAGGGGCTCGTATTCTTTCCTTGTCTCCCTTGCTGGCTCCTCCTCAAACAACAAAAGAAAGGCAGCTTTCTTTTTTAAGTTGGAGTTAGCAGCGATGACAGTTTTGGGATTTGGGAATTTTCCCAGTAAGGTGGGGTTTGGGGTGTGGTTTTTTTATGGGGGGGGGATTTTGTGGAGAAGGGGGTCTCGGGGTCTTGGGTCTCACTGCACTGTTGTGAACTCTTAACACCTTAATTGAAGGGGTGGAGATGCTGAAGCACTAACAAAGACCTCCTTTATCCAAAATGTTAATCAATCATTGACGTTAAATAAGTGTGAACAAAACCAACTAAAAAAAAGAA
The DNA here is from genome assembly GCA_011076525.1 of Nettapus auritus. Lineage (NCBI taxonomy): Eukaryota > Metazoa > Chordata > Aves > Anseriformes > Anatidae > Nettapus > Nettapus auritus. Next base: position 96,179,515 of record CM021765.1, read on the forward strand.
AAACGAAACAAGTTTTTGTCGAAGTCCCCCTCCCATTCAGTTGCTCGTCTTTGGTCAGGTTAGCGTTGGGAATTCCTCTGGGGACACATTTTGTGTGTACGTAGACGTGCTTGGTTTTGGCAGCGTTTGGTAGAAGTTCTGTCGCTGGCTTCCCAGGATACGTGTTTTTTTCCCAAGGCAGATCGTTCAGTTCATGGATGCAATAAAGATGTTTTGAGAGAAACTGCGATCCGCTGCGGAGCGAGGGAAGTGGGGAGAATACGACAACACTTTGCAACCATCTTCTTGTGGGGCAGGGGTGTGCGTAAAGGGGCTTTGTGCCTTTGTTTTTTGGTTTTTAGGTTTTTGTGTTTTGGGGGAGGCATGTTGCTTTCGGCTCTTGTGATCAGTTAATTTGTTTATTGGTCAACACAGTCTTCTAAGCTAGGCAAGACCTGAATTTCAATGTGAAAGAAAATAAATAGGTGTCTGTTCTACAACCAGAAACTTTGTAGATGTCTCCTGTATATTGTGGATACAAAGAGGCGGACTCTTTCTTCCCCCTGCTTCCCTCCCTCTCCCTCCCTCCCCATCTTGCGTTTTCATCTTCGCAGTTCGTGCCCTGGGATTGTTTTCAGTTAGGGTTAGCCCCCAGCCAGAGAAGCTACATTTGTCACCGAATACCCAAATATAGAAACTAAGGCAAATATAAGCCACGCGGCTACAATATTCATCTGCGGCGGCTTTTGTGAGCAGTTTGTGTGTTCGAGGGGGATAAGAACGGACTAACCTTTGATCCACGTTTCCTGGCGATTCAAAGACTCGCTGCTCTGTAATATGTTGAATTTCCATACCTATTTCTATAGGATTTCTTCTAGAGGGTTTTTTTCCCCTCTCGAGTTCCTGACACGCCGTGTTGCCTTGCTAACTGTGCGTGTGTCTTGGGAGTTTTGTTGGTCTTTAAAAATTCAGTGGAAGAAAAGAAAAACAAAACCTGACCCCCTTATCTCTAGCCCGGGGAGCAATTGACACTCAAGTGAGTACTGAAACTAATTCACATCCTAAATGTCAGCCGTGTTACCTAGCAGGGTCTGGTCTCTCCCGCTTTCTAGAAGTTTACCAGCGTTTCTTCAGAGCAAGGCAGGCAGCCTTCATAAAATCCTCCTATCTGGTTGGCGTGGCCTTGGACTTCACAGAAATCTCCGTGCCTCAGTGAGGTCTGTGGTCTGTTTACACGGATATCAAGTCCTTTAACCCAGCAAGATTTGCTGTGGGCTAGGATTTCCTGCTTACAAGCTCTGCTGGAGTCCCTCTGGTCTTCCTGCTGGCACAACGAAGGTGTTAACTCGGGTTTTGAGAGCGTTTTGTGAATGGAAGGAGATCTCTCTGCTGATTAGTTGTCTGAGCACCGCTGTGCCTACCCTTCGTGAAGTGGCTTTCCCCATGCCTTTACTCCTCTGTCAGGTTTTTATGTCCCCGCTTTAATTCTCTGGGGGCTGGATCTCCGCTGGGGTAGGGACGGTGCCCGTGATGAGGGCTTGCAGGTGGTCTTGACAAACTTGGGCAAAAAAGCCCGTATGGGGGAGATTTTGGAAGGGTTGCCTCTCCAACCACGCCGTCTTACCAGTTAGCTCTAACAACAGCAAAACAGGAGGTGATGTTTTACTGCCTGCTCACTCCCAACCTACTGCTCCGATGTTGACTTTGAAATGAGTGTTGCTGGTGTTTTTGAAGAAGCGGGGTCACATCTTGTGGCTGTATCCTTAGCTGTAGGAGCTGCGATGCCTGCGAGCGTGCCTTTCTCCGGTGGAGCTGGCTTTCGGGCAGTCCTCAGCTCGTCGTCCCCTTCTGGGCTCTGCACCAGCCCTCCTTTGTGCTGGTGCTGCTGCTGGAGCAGCTGTGTGCTGCAGTGGATCAAGGGGCTGAGCTGGGTTATAAGTAGCCTGGCAAAAGAAAAGGTTATATTTAGCCTGGATGGGTTTGCCAAACTCGTTCGCTGTTTGGCCACGCACGCGGTTGTACCGGCACATCAGACAGCGTGGTGCAGGGGTGGAAGTAAATATTGGTAGCAGCAGTCTTTTCAGCTGGCGTTGCTGCCAAAGGGAGTGCTCATCGAGCTGTACCTCTAAGAGTCTGCTAAACTTGCTAAATGTTTTTTACACCTATTTGTTACAGCTTCCCTTGCCTAAGAACAGCTCTTTCGGTTTACATTCTCCTTTTTGCCAGCAGCGTTTCTCATCCCCGAACGCGTGTGCGGTGCACAAAAAGAGGAGCCCTCTTTAGGCAGCTCTAGCGGCGGCCAAAAGAGGAGCGTGCTTGTTGAGCTGTGGAGAAGTTTCTGCTTCTTCAGGACTGTCTGGTGACACAGAACACGCAGCGTAAACGGATGGTAGGATATGTAGCATGGTTGCAATTAAGCAGTGAAACTCACACTGTGAGACTCATCAGGAGCAAGGATTCAGCAAGAGTTAAAAAGGATCAGATGTCTGCAGGAATATGAAGAATATCCAATTATCGTAATCAGCGATAGTAGAAGTTTTGGAAGGAGCATTAAGCCCAAGGTCTAAACCTTGATTTTATTGTGCTCTAACAGATGTGCTTCTGTGTTGGGGAAAGAGAGGGAGGGCGTAGCTTGTGCCCGCATCTTCTGCAAGGGTCTCACATGAACGTGACTGGGGCTGGAGCTGGGATGTGCCATTAAACTGCCTGGGCTTCTGCCTCCATCCTGATGACCCGTCCTGAAATCCGGTGTGAGATACTGAACCACGGCTCTGGTGCGAATCGGGCTGCTGCTGCCCGAGTCCGTTGGTGGGTTTTACTCCTGCTTCTGTGCGTTGTTACCTGCACCTTGGTGGCTGGATCTCAGCAATCTGGTTTAGATGTGCTCTGACAACGCTCGCTGAAGTTATTTTAAAGGCTGTTAGGAAATGGCAGTTTATCTGAAGAATGAGCGTTATCTCTTTGGGGTAGCTGAACGTGCTCCAAGATCCCTTTTTTTCAGGGAGACTTAAAAGCAGAGGTGAGCTTTTCCTTGTTTGCCCTCCGAGAAGGAGCTGGTGGAATGGGGAAGGGAGATGAAAAGTGGCACTGTACGGTGGGCTGTTTGTTTGTTTGCTTGTTTCCAAAGGCTTGGCAGAATCAATGAAATGCTTTTGAAGGAAGAGAATGGCAAGTATGCTTTACACGTGACGTAATTTCTTTCAACAAAGCAGGGCTGAGAGGCGCCGGAGCGATGTCCTCTGAGAGTTCACTGAAATTGGGTGCTGTAGCCTTGAAAGCAGTGCTGATTTTAAGTGCTCCTTAGTGGTACAACCTGTGGCAAAAAGAGCGCGTGACGTATGCAGTGGTTTAACCGCATCCAGCACGGGGGAGAGCTCGCCTCTCTCAGTATTCAGGTCAGTGTGCTTGTGATTTGGGCAGGCACCGAGAGCACTTGAGCAGTTCCTCGGGGCTGGGCACCTTCGTGTGCACCTTCTGAACGGAGGGAGAGTGTGGGAACCTGCTCAGCCCGGGCAGCTGGGGCCCACGGGCTCTTCTCCAGCCAGGTTAGGTTGGATCTGGCAGCGAATTTGGGAAGAGAACCTGGCTCTTGATGTGCCTGGGATCTATTGATCAGGTTGTGTTACTCGTGCTCTACAGATCGCTTTGAATCTGCATGTCTGCTTGCGTATGGTGCGTGAGGCAGTTTTTGCCACCTTTGTGGTGTGTTTGGAGTTGAGCAAGACCCGAAGGACAGTTCTGTCCCAGCGGCTCGCTGCTATAGCAGCGGTCTGCGAGCAGCAGGCCCTTTTCCAGCTCGCTCAACTGCGCTCTGCGTTGTGCTAACCCGCCTTCCTCAGGTGCGCCGCGATAGTGCTGCTCCTACGCCTATGAAATGGCAGTGGTTTGTCTCCGTGCCGATCTGGTGCAGTTTGAGGACTGATTAGAAGCCTATGTGCGGTGTAATATAAGCCGTAGCTGTCAAAGTGGAGCGGGCACAGCTCCTGCAGCTGGAGCTGTTGCAGTGGGGAGTCGAGGCCATCGGAGGTGCATGCAGAGGAGCTCTTCTCCCCACTCACGCCGGTGGGATTGAATTTTGCTGCAGCGTTTTATATGTAAGGATGGGAAGGGAGTAAAGAACTCCAGGCCGAAACAGGCTTGACAGCTTGTTAGTGAGAAAACACTCGCTCCTGTCTTGGAAAAAACACCCTTAACCTTCCTGTAGTCAGGGATGGAAAGTTGAAACTGTCAGGCAAATAGCCACCATCCAGAAGAAACGCTTCTGAACGTTCCCGCGAAAGGTAGCTTTGATTTGACAGTTATGAGGCTTTGAAAACAGCGCTCTGTTTATACAGCACGGTAAATAATGTGAAGTACTTTAGGCTTTGCTGTACATGCCTGGCTAACGAGAGAAATATTAAACATGTACGTCTTGTGTTGAACGAGGGAGGATCCTGCAGCGGGTGGGATTGCAGGCGCTCAGTGCTTTTATGAGATCACGTCAAAGCGGTAGGGGAGATAATAGGCCTGATTATGGAATCGCTTAATTTCTTGTCAAAATAAGAATTTTCCATGCAACGTGTTGAGATCTTTTAGGTGACCTCGTGTTATTTATCAAATGTCAGTTTTTCATCCCAGCGGCTTTGATACGACCATGTAGCATCCTGGAGCGCTGTGTACGCGCAGTCTTTGCTTGCTAGAGGCCTTTGAAGTGATTTCCTCCTCAGAAGAGTCATTGCTCTGCCGACCATCCGACGTTTAGCAGCTAGGAAGCCAGCTCGCAGACGCACAGCGCCAGGTCACCAAAGGCTGTGCTACCTGTAACGCGCCTAACGTGGGCCCAGCAGCACGGAAACGAGAGGCTGAGCGCAGCCAGCAGTAAGCAGCACGCCAGGGCTGTAGCGTTTCTTCACTCTGCTGCCACGGGGACTCTTGCTGACCTCCCAGGGTGGAGGGCCTGGCGTCAGAGGGCTGTGGGAGGGAGCAGGGCAGGGGGCGGCTGGCAGTGACGATGCTGGTGAGAAGTGGCGCTGGCAGGCAGTGCCACGGGGTGCTGACGCTTAGGGGAGCCGCGACAAGCTGCTCATTTGGGCGAGAGAGAGGCAGGGAGCCTACTTGGTGGGGGCTACGCTGAGGAGGGTGTGGGGCTGCCTGCAGCAGTTCTGATGGGCCCATCATGTGGCGCCCCTCGCAGCACGCTGCGGGGTTAGGGCTCGCCGTAGCACCGGGCTTTCCGTGGAGGAGGTCTGTCCTGTGCTGACCCGTCCTGGCCCTGTGGAGCTTATGAAAACTGACAGGACTGCAGCCCGGGGCATTTTGCCTGAGGACTGTTTGGTATCTTTCATTCTGGACGCCGTGAGGGGATGCCGAAATGAGGAGAAAGTGCCGCCTCCTTTTTCCTTAGTTTTCCTCATGCCGAACTGATGGGAACCTTACTCCTCCCAAGCCTTCTACTTCAACAACGTGGCGTTACTGTATATTGAAGAACAAACTGGTGTCTCTTCAGCCCGGTCTTCCTGTCCATTGCATCCTGTTCGTTCCCCCCCCGCCTCCGCAGGTTAGTTTGTGAAGAATGAGCTACTGACAAGCTTTATACAGGCTTCTTTTGCTATGGTGGTTGTTTGTGCTGATGTCACTATTGAAATTTTCGAAAAAGTAAACCCAGAGGAGTAAAAGAAAGGAGATTGCCTCTGGCCCTGAACATGCTACCTGCTTCCCTGAAAACAGATGAAATTTTGACAGGAGGCAAAGCTATGAAGGCAGCCTGTCGGAAGCTCTAGCGTTCTCCGCTGGACTCCTGCACATGATGTTGACTGATGCTAGGTCTGTTAACCGCTAACACGATGTAGAGAGCCGCAGAAGCCTGTCATATATTAGGGAAATAATGTTAAAACATTTCTTGAGAAATCCCTGATTGCTAAAAGCTTTTGATCTTTGCCGGCGCTCACGATAGCGGGAACTCTAGACCAGACAGGCTGCTGCTAAGGTAAGTGACGCTCCGCATAAAGTGCAAAAAACTCCGGCCGTGAAGTACACCGGCTGCTCCCGGTGTCCCTGACGTAGGGGGAGCAGAGCTGGTTCGGGGAGCTGTGCTGGGGGATGCTGAGGCCAAGCTGATGCTGGCGGGACGTCGCCACACAACACGGTGTTGTGACAGCAGCCTGGCCGACCTGCAGCTGCAAACGCCCCTCGTGTTGGCGAGGCTGAATCGGTGTTAGCAACAGCAGGAACCGGCCAGCCTGTACAGAAGCAGGTAGCTGCAGCTTAGACTTGGGTGTGTGGTTTCTTGGTTTTTGTTTCCCCAAAAACTGATTTCGGGAGCTGTGTCAGAATATGCCAAGTGACTGTTCTAGTCCCAGGTGTATCAAGTAGTTCAGTTTTACACATAGTAGACGAGAAGTCGAAAGGGTCTCCAGGTGTCTGTGGACAGCTTGAATCTGCTCACCAGTGTCCACAAGTGTCTCCTCCACTAATTTGCGTGAGGAGTTATGGAAAGAGTTGTATGAAGTCAGTAACTGTCTAGGAAAGGCGATCATCCTCTTTGTGTTAATGATGCACTGAAGTATTGTTAGGGCACCAAAAATGAAGCTTAGTGGGCTCACAGCAGTCTTCCTGACACAAAGTGTTTGCAGTGTTACTAACAACTTTTAGAGCTGTGGTTACGAGTATAGTGGGCGAGGTGTCTGTTGCAACAGATTATTTGAGAATGATATTGTAATACCCCAGATGAGTAACTGCTTAAACAGTCTTTACCTGGCGGCTGCTGTTGGTTATCCTTGTGCTTGTCAGGAGGAGGAGGGAAGAGAACGGTTAGTAGAGATCACGCTGTGTGAGGGCAGGGGGCGGTTGTGTTGGGAATGTCATAAAACACTTAATTCTCTGAGCCCTTGGGTCTGCATCGTCCTTTATCAGGGATTGTCTTTTTTTTTTTTTTTTTTTTTTTTTTTAAGAACGGAGAAGGAAAGGTAGGGCTTGCCCAGCGAAGCTGTGGATGCCCCGTCCCTGGAGGAGCTCAAGGCCAGGCTGGATGGGGCTTTGGGCAGCCTGGTGTGGTGGGAGGTGTCCCTGCCCATGGCAGGGGGTTGGAGCTGGATGGTCCTTAAGGTCCCTTCCAACCCAAACCCCTCTGTGGTTCTGTGACTTTTTGTGGCTGACCCTGTTTTGAGTGGAACCGAGGAGAAACTGGCTCTTTGGAAAATGCCCATGTGTGCTCTGGTTGGAGTTGGGGGGGGGGGAGTGTGGGCGGAAGAGTATCGGTGCCGTCTTACCAGGGGTACGTGGACACAGACACAGCCAGGCCCCGTGGAGGTGGGTTTGTGTGACCACTGACGCCACGTTCGCGTGGAGGTGGTTAGGTGTGTTGTTGTAATGTCAAGGTTGTTCAACCCACGGTCCTAAATTCTTACATTAATCTGAGCTACTCAAAGGAACCTCTTCCTCCTAATGGCATAGTCTCGTGCCTGCATTTTCCATGTCAATGCTATAAATTTTCCATGTACGTTAAGCGTGCTTATCTTTGCTCAGCCCCTTTCTCCGTGCATGGAGTTAGTTCTGGGCTATCACCTGCCCGTGTTTTAGAGGTTAGTGGAGTGGAGGATGCACACCATGTGTACAAGGGAAGTTGTTTCATCAGCCTCTTAGGGAAGCTGCAGTGAGCCTGGTGAAGAATGTGCGGGTCCTACGTTCCTGTAGTGAAATGAATTTAGGTGGCAAGTTTGGGGTTCTTTTGATTGAGAGTTGCTTCCAGCACAAGGCTATCAGCAAAGAGGTGATGCTGTGGAGACTTCTCTGGCTTGTGCATTACGAGTTTCTTAAGGCTTTGGGAAGGTCTGAGAACCTTGTTTATGCCATATTTTTTGTTGCCAAGACACGAACATGGCAAAGTCCGTGCCGTTTCAGGGTAGGTACGGGTCATCTAGAAATTGGTAACTGGCTGTGAGTTGCTATCCGCTCAGCTTAGTGATATCAAGGGGGCTCTCGATGTTCGTAGAATCACTGAACATCCTGAGCTGGAAGGGAGCCAGAAGGATCACTGAGTTCCACTCCTGGCTCCACACAGGACCACCCAGAAGTCAAACCCTGTGTCTGAGAGCATTGTCCAAATGCTTCTTGAACTCTGGCAGGCTCAGTGCCCTGACCACTGCCCTGAGGAGCCTCTCCCAGTGCCCGACCACCCTCTGGGTGCAGAACCTTTCCCTAACCCCCAGCCTGACCCTCCCCTGTCCCAGCTCCATGCCGTGCCATCCTGAGAAATTGCCTTGGGAGTCAGTGGGATTTGCAGCCTACCAGGGAATGACAGATGTTGCAAGTTTCCCCAGGTCAGCAGCTGCTTTGGGGCAGAGTACAGTCCACGTGCGGTGCCCAGGAACAAGTAACCACCGCCTTTCTGGCAGAAGGCAGCTGGAAGACTACGGAGCGGCGATGGTGTAGTTTGATTAGAGGAAGAGGTTTGCAAATGCTGCTGTGGAAAGAGCCAGGGCAGTAAGAGCCAGGCTACCCCCTGATGACTTGCTTGGACAGGCGGCATTGTGCTGGGTCCGCGTAATGTGTATGGCTACTGTGTCTTCGGCCCTGGTGGTTCTTCACGTACCCAGTGTGTTTTCGGCCCCTGTTTAAGAACAAGCACGGGGGCAGGCAGGGGAACAACAGAAGCGTATTTGAACAACCAGCTTAAGCCTACCCATGCCTGTACCATCAGTCACTGCTGCCTCCTTTGTGGCGGCACCAGTGGGCATGTGGCCACCTGGCTGGCTGAAAATAATCCTGTCTTCTCCAGAATTAGTTTTCAGCCCGGTCACAAGCGTTAGTGCTGGCTGGAAGGGAAAGGCTTGCATGGCCTTAGCTTGATGGCAGTTGCTTTCCTGGGTCCAGCCCGTGCTTGGCCTGCAGAAGGTGAGGAGCATTTTGACAAACCCCTCTGCATGCCGGTGGGTTCACCACCAGTGGTTACAGGCACGTGCTTTATGCTTCCCTGGGAGGGGATGAGAACAGCCTTCGCTGGGAGGTAGGGGCAGCTGTAAGGGTGTAGTTACAAGCCCCGAGTGGGGGCCGTAGCTGGAAACTGGGACTGCTTCAAGGGAATGAAGGTTGCCCCCTGTCCCCATCTCCTCCCGTGTCACTGGAGGTGTGCGTGGTGTTGGAATACTCACGTCAACGTACACAGTCGCTTACACACAATCTTAAAGGCCTCTGACTGCTCAATAAAAGCGTTGAATAACACTTCCCGCGTCCTCCTTGCTTCCTGGTTGCGCTCTTATCGATGAGGTGTGTGATGAAGCACCTTGTTAAGCAGCCGCTTATTAAAAAGTAACGCGTGCTGCTCAGCTGCAGGTGTGCAGCAAGGCAAAACCGGTCAGTTCTGCACGGGGCGAGCACCCGCGGTAGCTCTGCGGGTGTCACGGGTGCAGCAGGGTCACCCCCTGCCACTGCAGCCATTCGCCCCTGTCAGCAGTCGAAGGAGGGTCGGGGAGCTGGGATGAGTTGTGCTGCGGGAGCGCGTTGCTTGATTCACCACTTTCCCCACCTCCCAGCTCGCGCGGGGAACCCACTGTGCCCATTTGCTTCCTTCCTGCTGCCGGCACCAGCGCTCTCAGTCCCTCCTGCAGCCGCTCCTCGGGGTCTTAACCTGCTCCCTCCTCGCCTTCCCTCCCCGCTGCTGCAGCGCCCATTCGGGGTGCTGGCTCAGCTCACCTTCAGAGTCACCGCGTGGTGTCTGTAGCAGCACTCCCTAGCCTTTTTTCTTTTTCCGTGCTGATGTTGGGCTCTCGCCGCCCTCGGTCCGGCACAGACCGACGGCGTCAGAAAGGCCATGGGGAAAAAAAAAGAAGCATGCTCTTTCTTGTACCGAGAAAGAGGTTTCTTGCCTTTAATGCTTCGTGTCACAGTAAGGCCGTAAGTTGGATACTTTCATCTACTTGGTATGCCTTCATTTCATCTCTCCACATTCTCCTCCTCAAAGAGGGAGAAAAGACTGAAGCGAGTCAGTGCTAACTCCGGCTGCTCCTCCTGAAGCAGCCCCAACGCTGTGCGCCTCCAAGTACCTGGCCGCTTGTCACCGCCAAGCAGTGCGAGCACTACTGTAGTCCAAGGGCACGAAGAGGGAATAAGCTAGTTTGGGTGGGCATTTTAAATTTTTTTTTGACTTGTTCGCATCACAGTAGTAGGGCAGCTAATTCACAGAAGATGGCTCATGGGCAAGTTGCCACCAGGTCAGCTCGGCTGAGCGTGTGTTGTTAGTTGCCCTGGGGTAGCTGCTTGTTTGCGCTTCAGGCTGCGGGGAGCAGCAAAGATGGAAAAGCAACGTGATGACTGCGTCTGGGCCACCGCAACGGCGCCTTGTGCCTGGTTGTGCCCCTCTCGTGGTCCTGGCGTGCTTTTTTTTTTTCTCGGTGGGTGGGGTGGGGGAAAGGGGAGAGGAGCTTCGGCTGGGTGATGGGCTGGCGGTGCCACTGCCGGAGGTGGTGCCGGCTGAAGCAGCTTGCGATGGGTGTTTGTTCCAGCTCCTGTCTGCAGGTGTGACCTGGCTAGATAAGGACGGTCTATCACGGTGATGATTTCATTGTTTGATTTGGCTGGACCGGGTGGAGAACGTAGCTCCATTGTTTGGGCCTGGCTTTGTAGTTGGGTTTTGTTGGGGTGGATTACACGCGAGGTATTGCCCCACTGTTGAGGTGAAGCTGCAGGAGATAACAGTTGGAGGGAAGAGAATACGCAGAGGGTTTCACAACATGTAACTAATTGAGCCTCGCAGCAGCTCCTGCCTCCCTGCTGGAGGGATCTGGTCAGCAGCAGGCACGGAGGCTGCACGGAAAGCCCCTGGCAGCGCTTTGGGAGCGCGCTCACTTGAACCACGGGACTGTCCTCGCAGTGTAAACAGCTGAGCGCTCAGGGACCGCGCCGGCCCCAACAGCCCGAGTGCTGTGTGGGCTCTTGCTACTCTTGCAGCCTTGCCAGTTTTCAGAGTGGGTGAGGTAGAAGAAGATGGCAGGTATCTGCTCTTTCTTTCTCTCCTGACCTCAGATTTACCACTGAGCTGTGCCTCAGTCTGTGTTTCCTGCTATTGCTAAGTTTTCAGGTGCTTGTGTCTTTCCTTAAGATGTGACTGAACATTATTGATGCAGGTTGTCTCCGTTACCCAAAGTGGAGCTGATCCACTCACAGGCTACAAACTATTTTGGCCTTACAGGGAACAACCATAGGGCAAGGAGTCCTGGTCACATCTGCAGCTCTCTGGTGAGCAAGTTTGCAGCCCGTCTCTCACAGCAAGGTTTGCAGTTGGAGTCCTTTTTCCCCGTAGCGTAGCACGGTGACGTGCAGTAGGGGCGGACAGAACAGCAAGGAGCGCGTCTTCCTTCCAAAACCTGCCTGGTTTTCCCCTAGATGCGACTGAGCAATTGCCTGGCTTTACCTGACGCTTGATGTTTTTATTTATAGCTTGTCTAGCTGTGGAGGAGGTTGCGTGTGTGGAGCACAGGGGTTTGGCAGATGTTGCTGGGCTCACGGCGAGGGGAAGGCGAGCCTTTGAAGAGGCATGGGCGCAGGGAAGGGGAGGTTGCTCGGGTGAGCTTCGTGCCAGCTTCTCGGAGCACAGATGAGCTCATGGGAATCCAGCAAGCTCAAATGTGGGAGTGCTAAAGCAGGTCTGAGCTACTTCCCCTCTGCACCTCCTCGCACTGCCGACATCTTCAGACTGTTTGGGCCTGATGCTGGCATTTCGCTGCTGGTGAGCCTGGCCAGCCTAGGCAGAGGCTCCCTCCTGCCAGTGCTGCAGAGCGAATTTTGACTCCTCTGCTCGCTCCTGGGGCTAGGAAGGAGGGGCGGCAGCTGGCTGGGCTGCGTGTTCCTGCTGCTGAAGCTCTGCTTCTCTCCTTTTTTTCAGGTGATCACCGCTTGTGAGAGGAGTGGTTCGCACCTCATGGCCTCCACAATGAGTACTGCCGTGTCGTGACGCCAGGGGTCTCGGTAAGCTACTTGACGGAAAAGGGAGGGCCTGAGATGTGGGTCCGTCTCTCCTGTCTCTGAAACTGATGTTTAAAGCCATTCTGTTCCACCAAGTTGGGTGAGGCTACTTTTCACCTGTTCTCACCTCCTCCTTTGAGCTTGCAGTGGCACTGATGTGGTTGCATCATCAACCAGATCAAGGGGACTGATCCCGCTGAACAGAGATTTCTCCTGTTTTCCTTGGGTTGGTTCCCGCTTGCATCTTCCCCTGATCCGGTCAGGAGAGGGGTGGCGAGAATGAGGAGATTGTTGAACCACCCCTCTTCCTTGCAGCCTGGGCCGGGCATACCTTAAAGCAACCCTGCAAACACAGCTCCAGAGTCAGCTTGCCAAAATGCTTTGGAAAATGGCTTGACCATTCACTGTCAATGAAAATTCCTCTAATTTTAAGGCGATGATAAGGGCCTTGCTATGGCAGGCAGGCTCCAGCTGCAAGAATTCTCTGGAGATTTTCCATTATTGAACCCTAGATTTCCAGACAGACGTATGTTAGAAGTGCATTTAGAAAAATCACGAGGCATTCCATTTCACATTATAAAAGGTGGTATGTTCCCAGCGTGCAGAAATGAGAAGCAGAGGAAGGTGAGTTGCCGTTCTTCCGATATATCCAACGAATATATTGATGTATCCTTTATAGCTCTCTCTGTTGAGAAGAAATTTAAACTGAGATTGCAAAACACAGTTCCCTTGCAGAACATATCAATCCCGGTAGCTGGAAGATACGTATACGTAGCATAAAATGCATAGTTAAAAAATGGGAGGTTTTTTAATTCGCCCTGTGAAGTACTTGAAAGTCTGGTGCTGTCGGAAGTCCCGTGCAGAGGGTGTGATCCTGATTCTGTTGTTCGTGTTTTCCCATGGCACTGTGCAGGACTGGGTGTCTGAGAAAATGCTCCTCTTGTAATTGATGATAGCATCATCAAGCATAAATGGCAAAACTGGAAAAGCAGAGGAAGAAACAACTAGAATACTGAAGTCCGTCACACAGGCGCCCATGCAGTGCTTTTAGCATTGAGCTCCACTCTTTTTAATGCTATTGTTCCTGTTCTCTGTTACCTGAGAGATTCACTCTGTTTTCAGTCACGCCTTCACCTTAAGTGAGGATTCTCTGGTCTCACCGAGTTACACTGACTTTTATTGATGCATGAATCTATTTTGAAAAGCGTTATTATTCACTGCAGTCGATAATGTTCCAGTTTTGTTTTCGAACAGACACGGGAGCTGAATTTGCATGAGTTGTTGGTACAATTTAGATGTTTAGGAAAATGTTCTTTTTTGTCCTCAATGTGTCTGTGCAGCACCAGCTCCAATTACAGCCTGACAGAGGTAACAACAGTAACCCAACATAGTTCTCCGAATCAGTGGGATAACCAGCTTACAGCTCCCGAGAGACGTAGGGATCCTGTGGAGCGTGTGGCTGGGACTGGGGTTCACCTGATTGTGCCAAGTAAGAGGCAGGACAAATGAGGCTGTTACTGCAGAAACGTTCCCCACGTTGGTGGGGTTGTGCAGCGCAGTGGAGGCGAGAGTATGGAGCAGGATATTGCTCTGGCTTGTCGAGGAGGTGCCTGCTAGAGAGGAGTGATGTTTTGGAGGCGATATACTTCATAAAGGACTACGGAGGAAGGACTGCGGGGTGCTAGACTGTTAAAGTGCAGCGCTGCAAAGTCACTAAACTGTGTAATGGCACCACAGCCTCGCAATGAGATCGTTTTGGGGAACCAGAGAACCAGCTGCTCGATAACGCAGGTTACCGATAACTCTCCTTGGCCAGAGGCGGTCGGAACATACACGAGTTTCTTAGTCCTCTGGTGTCAGCGTGTAAGCAAACCAGTTTGTCCATTTTAAGTACAATTCAACCAGTAGTCTAGCCGTAATATTCAAGGCGCTCCCAGTCTGATGAGATTTATTTTGTTTCGTTTGATACCCACAGGAAGAAACTGCTTCTTCGGTGCTGAGAAGGAATACCAGGAATATTTACATTTGAATAATATTTAACCAGCATTGCTTAATACATTAACAATAAATCTTGGTTAGATTCTAAATTAAGTGGATTTGCATCTGAGGAGATGAGATGAGCAGAAGAGATTCTGTCGAAACATAAACAAGACAGAAATTTGTTCCAAAATAGTTTAGCCCAAAGGACATAAACAGTAATGTTCAATAGTTTCTTCCTCCAGAAACAGTTTTAAGTGTCGTGTTGCCTGCATCACGCATATTTGTTTATTAGCAAGAAGCTGAAAAAAATGCTTATTTTTTGTGCGTGTTTTTTAATTATTCTTATTTTTTTTAAGGTCTTGACAGTTTGTACAGTGTTGCTGAGCAAATGTAGAGGGGCAGCTCTCTAGCGATCTCTTGGCCTTTCTAATAGAAATAATGACTGACTAACCTCTCTGGTATTTACAGAGTAATCACAGCATAGCTGGTTGCTTACAGGTGGTCAGGAAGGCATTTTATTTTATTTTCCTCCCTCTGTGCAACTCTTAGCACACATCAATGAACTTACGTCTGGTTATATTGGACCAAGGAGACAGAAAAGATTTGAGCAGAGTTTATGTTCTTAAGCAATATCAGATTATGGCCGTTCATGGGGGAATTCTGGATAGCTAAGTCATGTTGGGGATTTGTCATTTCGGCTTCCTGCTGACTTGCTGTGCGGTGTCTTCAGGCTGAGCACAGACACGGAATCAAAGCGTCCAGGTATGAGAAGCTTCCCCGCTTTGTTGGCTCAGCCCGATTTGCTGTGGCTGAAGGGAAGCTCGGCCTCGCCGCCTGTAAAGCGAGCGGCCAGCCGGGGCTGCCTCCGCTTTGAAATACACAGCTGTGCTGAGCCATCTGAGAGCTCCTGCGTCTTCGCGGTGACGGGGAAGGACTGCCATGTGCCGCTTCGCAGACGCGTCTGCTCGGAGAGTTCCTCACCAGATTTCTCTTCTCTTCTTGTGGGCTGGTTTTAACAGTGTGCCCTGGAGATGCGAGACTTCCCCTGGGCAGCAGGAGGCACGCGTCTAGAGAATGCTGGAGCTGCAGGAGGGAAGCGCCCCGTGCAAAACCAGAGAGGAGCAAAGAGAAAAAAGGCAAGCAGACAGACAGCGCTGAGAGAAGCGGGTGGCAGAAAGTGCTTCAGAGCTGCCTCTGGTGGCACAGTCCCCAGAGGAACTTGACGAGAGCCCATCTGCCTGCGTGTGAGACTGTGAGCTCAGGATTTCTGTCAATGCATTCCAGTAACCCCAAAGTGAGGAACTCCCCGTCAGGCAACACACAGAGGTAAGGAAAAGAGCCAGCAGCGCGTGATGCTGTCCCCGCTCTGCTGCGGTGTGAGCCCAGGACTGGTGCGTGCCACTTAGCGGGCTTCCTCTGCGCTCCTGGCGGGTGTGCCAGGTACCGGGGTGCTGGCTGCGTGGTGTGGATGAGCCCCCCCTTTCGTTAGGGTGAGCTGAAAGAGCTCTTAACCTCTGGGGTTTGGCCTCTCCATTCCTCCCGCACTCCTCCCTTCCACCAGGTGTCTAAATAGGTTGGAGGAGAGCGAACGTGCTGTTCCTATCCGTGTGCTCTTCCCCCCACCCCCCTTCTAATTATCTGGTTCCCCGAGGGGCAGTTGGGCAGCAGAAGGTCTCTGTCTGTACTTCCACACAAAATGCTTCCTTCTCGCCGTGTGCCTAAACAGCCTGGAGGACTGATCAGCCGTGCCCTGAGATCCTCCGGATCGTTCCCCTGCCAGAGCAGCGGGTCAGCGTCTCTCCTCCGCTAATTTGGAAGGGGAAAAATCTGGAAGTGAAAAGCGTCCGGAGACTCTCAGTGGTCTGACTGACAGCATTCTCCGGTTTGATTATTTACTCCTGGAGGTCACCGGGAGCTGGGAGTGACTCGGAGGGAATGCCTCTGAGTCAGATGCCTGTCCAAAGGAGGAGCTGGCACGCGCCAGTCCCACGGCGAGGATGCTAGCGAGCACTGCCTGCTGGAAGCGGCCGTGGTGATGGGAAAACAAAATGCAGGGAGCCGGTAGCGATGGAGTAACTGGATGCCAAGGAGGAAGGGATGGCTGATGTGCGTGTAAAACCCAGGGGAGCACAATATTTTTAGGATGCAATCGGCTGAATGGAGGAGGGGAGGAGAGGATTTTGCATTTCCTTTGGCAAACGAAAGAAGCTTCGTCTGCCCCATTTTGCAGGAGCGTGCAGGGAGATGCTATCCTTCCCCTTCCTTCTTCAGAGGCAGGTTGTAGCTGGTTTAATTGTTTTCACGGTCAGAGGTTTGTGTTTTCCTGGCAGCTCGCCCCAACGTATGATGAATGCTGCAGTAATGCTGGGTTTTCCTTGTGCTCCCTGTAGAACTGGATAGGGAGGAGCGGGGGGGTCTGCTCAGATGGGAGCTGCGCCGTATAATTTGGGTCCGGGAGAGTGGTGAGGTGAACTTTATTGTGCCGTGTCTGTTTACTCTGAGCTGCTCTTGGTGTGAGGCGCTTCTCTGTGCACATAGAAACCGTTGTCTTTATTGACAGAAGCCCCAGAGGTAGGTCCTCATGTGACAGCAGTTCCTGGGATCCGGCAGGTCCGCAGCCTGCCCCAGTGCCTTCTTGAGCAATGAGATCCCATCTCGGATAATAACCCTTTCAGGGCACGTTCAGAAAAGCACCTGGATGACTCTAAGCTTGCAGGCATTTCTTATTTGTCAGCAATTGTCTTAGCTTGCAGAGGTGGCACTGGTTGTTTCTGCTTTCTCTTCCCACAGGGTTGAATGAATCCGTGGAGTGATTTGTCACTTTCTTTTCTTTCCTTTTCTTTCTCCCTCTGTCCCCAGTAGCCCCAAATCAAAGCAGGAGGTGATGGTCCGTCCCCCTACAGTGATGTCCCCGTCTGGCAACCCCCAGCTGGATTCCAAATTCTCCAACCAGGGCAAACAAGGGGGCTCCACCAGCCAATCCCAGCCCTCTCCCTGTGACCCCAAAAGTGGAGGTCACCCCCCAAAAGTGCTCCCCGGCCCAGGTGGGAGCATGGGGCTAAAGAATGGGGCCGGAAATGGTGCCAAGGGGAAGGGGAAGAGAGAGAGAAGCATTTCGGCAGACTCCTTTGAACAGAGGGAAGCCGGGACTCCTAATGACGACCCTGAAATCAAAGGTACGTTTGCTAGGGTACGTGCACAAGTGCAGGCGATTAGTAAGCATCCTCTGAGGGACGGAGAAGTGCTAGGCAAGCGTTAGCGAAACATTTCTTTGCTTGTGGTTCTCGTAAGTTCCAGCCAGCGGTGTCTAAGGGTCTTGAGAGCAAGCAAAGAGGGGAGGCTGTCATAGCTGGCATCGGTAAACGTGTCTCTTCTCAGCATGTTAAGTTGAAGTGCAGGCCTGACTCTGGTGGGAAAGTTCTTTGTAACTCTGACCCCCCCCGGAGGATTTGAAAGTACAAATGCAACCTGTTGGTTTCCTTCTGGCCTTTGGCCTTTCAGGAACTGCGCTGTTGTAGCTGGGGTTTTGAACAATACGCAAGCCTGTTTTGTCAACACAGATACATAACCCGGAGCGCCCTGGCTGGTAACACGAGGCAGAGAGGTGGGATTTCTGGGTTCTGCTCCTGGCTCCAATGTTGCCCTTGTGTGTGGTGCAAAAGCAGATGAGGTGGGCAGTCGTCCATCTTTCCAGTATTGCCCGTTTGCTAGGTCTCCTGGCTAAGGTGGCTGAAGAGAGTGGGAAAAAGTTGGGTTCGGCACAGTGTGTTCTCCTTAGATGCAGGCACTTGTATATTTGGACATTGCCATGTAGTTTTCCTGCTGTTCGATGTGACCGTTAGAGAATGCAACGGGATCGGCTCTGGGAGCTGCCCCTCGTCTCAAAATGGGACAAGCTGAGCTTTCTCCCAGCAGGGCCTGCAGGCAGCATGGCGCCAGAGGGAAGGTGTGTGGTCTAACAGAAGAATCGCCTCTAGTAGCGCATGAGGGAGAAGCGGGAAATGTCAGAGGATGAAAATCTCTGTTTCCCAATACAAACCAGGAATGGTTTCCAAAGAGCTCCCAAGATAGTGATTCCACTCTTTTTCGCCCTTCCAGACTGCAATTCTGCCGATCATGTGAAGTCCCAGGATTCTCAGCACACACCACACTCCATGACTCCTTCAAATGCTTCAGCCCCAAGGTCTTCCACACCTTCCCATGGCCTGACTGCTACTTTGGAGCCAGCAAGTGGGCAGAAGACTCCATCCAAAGTGGTTTACGTCTTTTCTACTGAGATGGCCAACAAGTAGGTAGATGCTTGAATGCCTTCAGGAAGCGAGGCTTAGATTTGTGCTCCCTTCTTATGAAACTCTCGTGTGCCCTTTCTCCATCCACTGTGTTTTTTGTAGCAAAAAGGCATTGTTAAGTGTTTTGGAGATGCTGCAAGGGCTGGAGTGGGGAATATCACTGCCTGTTGCCATCTGCAAAGGGATTATTTAGTCCTCTGAGGTGCGTTTTTTGGCAAAAGCTGTTAAGATACTGGTTTGCAATCCAGGCAGTGAGTACAGCTGGGGTCATATGTATCGAGACATGACCCCTAAATGCCGGTGAGTTCGTAGATGTGAGCATTTTTCTCTTGCCGCTCATCTGGAGTCAAATGCGTGCGGTTGAGTCTTTCTCCCTTCTGCCAGCTGAAGGATAGAAGGGAGGATGGTTAGGAAAATCTGGTTCTTAGCTTCAACTGGATATGTGCGTCTGTCTGTCTGTCTTTGCAGGGCTGCAGAAGCTGTGCTGAAGGGACAGGTGGAAACCATCGTGTCCTTTCATATCCAGAACATCTCAAACAGCAAGGCGGAACGAAACACTGTACCCTTGGTAGGGAGTTACCTGCATGTGGGTGGGAAGGGAAATGGTAAATGTGCTAGTGCATGTGTGATTCAGAGAGAGGGGTGGTTGCTTATGCTCTGGAATAAATTGTAGGATGGAAAAGAGAGGGACAGCTCTTGTCCTAGCCTTCCACAAATAAATGTCTTGGATTATCCAAAGGATTGAGTCTCGCAGTATTTGGGTGGTGTATTTCCAACCCATTGCTCATGCAGAGCTAGCACAGAAGCAGGGGGTACCTGCTGTAATGCTTGAGCAAAATCTCTCCCTTACGGCCAAGAAGCCGCTCCGTAAAGACTGCATGGAAGCTACCCTTCCTTGCGGGGCATGGGCTGGTGGGGTTGAGACAGGACCTTTCATTGGCACCTCTGCTTGTGTGGCACAGCTGTAAGAAGAGGATGTGGCTTTCTCTTTCAGAACCCCCAGATCACTGCACTTCGGACTGAACCCAAGCCCCTGCCGCAGCCGCAGCCCCCTGCCGCCCAGGACCAGAACCCTCCCCAGAACGCCAAAATGCAGCCGACTCCACCCGTGTCAGCACCGGTGTCCAAACCCACTGGTCCCCCGTGTCCCATAGATCAGGACAGCCCCAGCGTGGAAAGCAAAGTGATGTCGGTGGGCAGCCCTGCCAACTCCACCCCGTTGCAGACGGAAGGGTTTGGGCAGAGTTCCACCCCCAACAATCGAGCAGTGAGCCCGGTTTCCCAAGGTAGCAATAGCTCCGCTGCAGACCCCAAAGGTCCTCCCCAGCCGGTGTCTGGCGGGGACCCATCCAGTCTGGGCGAGAACCCGGACGGGCTGTCGCAGGAGCAGCTGGAGCACCGGGAGCGCTCGTTGCAGACCCTGCGAGACATTCAGCGCATGCTCTTCCCTGACGAGAAGGAGTTTGCGGGAGGGCAGAGCGGGGGGCCGCCCCCGAACTCTGGGGTGCTGGACGGTCCCCAAAAGAAACCCGAAGGGCCGATACAGGCCATGATGGCTCAATCCCAAAGTTTAGGCAAAGGGTCAGGGTCTCGGACAGACGGAGGGGCTCCGTTTGGCCCTCAAGGACACAGGGACATGCCCTTTTCCCCAGATGAAATGGGGCCACCACCAATGAACTCCCAGGCGGGACCCATCGGCCCCGACCACCTGGACCACATGACTCCCGAGCAGGTGGCCTGGCTCAAGCTGCAGCAGGAGTTTTACGAGGAGAAGAGAAGGAAGCAAGAGCAGGTGGTGGTGCAGCAGTGTTCCCTGCAGGACATGATGGTCCATCAGCACGGGCCTCGCGGCGTCGTGCGAGGCCCTCCCCCCCCCTACCAGATGACCCCAGGGGAAGGCTGGGGACCTGGGGGTCCCGAGCCCTTCCCCGAGGGCATGAACATGTCCCACTCTCTGCCCCCCAGGGGCATGGCCCCTCATCCCAACATGCCCGGGAGCCAGATGCGCCTGCCTGGTTTCGCAGGAATGATGAACCCTGACATGGAGGGCCCCAACGTCCCCAATCCCGCCTCTCGGCCAGGGCTTTCGGGGGTCAGTTGGCCAGATGACGTGCCAAAAATCCCGGACGGCCGCAACTTCCCTCCCGGCCAGGGCGTCTTCAGCGGCCCCGGCCGAGGGGAGCGGTTCCCCAACCCGCAGGGCTTGCCCGAAGAGATCTATCAGCAGCAGCTGGCCGAGAAGCAGATGGGCCTGCCCCCTGGCCTCAACATGGAGGGCATCAGGCCCGGCATGGAGATCAACAGAATGATTCCCTCCCAGAGACACATGGAGCCTGGGAATAACCCCATCTTCCCGCGCATGCCGGTGGAAGGGCCGATGAGCCCCTCCCGGGGGGACTTCCCCAAAGGAAT
Source organism: Nettapus auritus (assembly GCA_011076525.1). NCBI lineage: Eukaryota > Metazoa > Chordata > Aves > Anseriformes > Anatidae > Nettapus > Nettapus auritus. The sequence goes on from CM021765.1 coordinate 96,200,112, forward strand.
GCCCCCCCAGATAGGCTCCAGCAGGGAGCTGGAGTTCGGGATGGGCCCTGGCAGCATGAAGGGGGACATGGGCATGAATGTCAGCATGGGCTCCAACCCACCCCTGGTACCTCAGAAGCTGAGGGAGGCGGGAGTCGGGCCGGAAGAGATGATGAAGCTGCGGCCCGGCGTCTCGGAGATGCTCTCCTCCCAGCAGAAGATGGTGCCGCTGCCGTTCGGGGAGCACCCGCAGCAGGAGTATGGCATGGGTCCCAGGCCTTTCCTTCCCATGTCTCAGGGCCCAGGAGTTGGCCTCCGAAATCTCAGAGAACAGATGGGGCCTGACCAAAGGACTAACAACCGGCTCAGCCACATGCCGCCACTACCTCTCAACCCCACCAGTAACCCTAATAGCCTCAACACTGCTCCCCCCGCACAGCGCAGCCTGGGCCGCAAGCCCCTGGATATCTCCGCAGCCGGTCAGGTGCATTCTCCAGGGATCAACCCCCTGAAGTCTCCCACCATGCGCCAGGTCCAGTCTCCCATGATGGGGTCTCCCTCGGGGAACCTCAAGTCCCCCCAGACGCCCTCCCAGCTGGCAGGGATGCTCGCGGGCCCCACTGCCGCAGCTGCCGCTGCCTCCATTAAGTCCCCCCCGGTCTTGGGGTCTGCTGCTGCTTCTCCTGTCCACCTCAAGTCTCCGTCTCTCCCCGCACCTTCTCCGGGATGGACTTCGTCTCCAAAGCCTCCTTTGCAGAGCCCCGGCATTCCCCCGAACCACAAGACGTCTCTCACCATGTCATCTCCGGCCATGCTGGGGAACGTGGAGTCGGGTGAGTGCCCCCTCCTCGTCCCAACTCCATCTTGTGCTGTAGCTCCTGGGGGTGAGGGCTGCTGGGAGGAGAGCAAAGTGATGGGGTGGGGTCTGGAGGTGCGAAAGGATGTTGGGTGTTGAGGGGAGAAGACTGTCTTCCAAATGTTTTTTGGCTGTTGTGTCCCTTCCTCCTGATGGCTGTGGCTTTGCGGAGAAATTTCTGCTTGTGGTATGAAAATGCTTCAGAATAAGAAGTTCCTACAAAGGCATGCTGAGCGTAGGGGCCAGTCGCGTGTCCAGGTGTGGTTAGAGCTTTCCAGGTGTCCCAGCCCAGACGAGATGTGCTAACGTTTGTTTGGACTTTGATTGCTTCGGAGAGAGCTGAGCAGCCAGCGGGTGCTGTATGATCCCCGTTGGGTAGCAAACCAGGGAGATTCGCGCTGTGGCCTGGGGCTGAATGGCTTGGGGCTGATCACAGCGTGCTTCTCCCCTCTTTTTCCTTTCTCTGCAGCCAGGCTCCGAGTGGGAGAGCTTTCCGGCCTGGGGAAACCTCTGAGCTGGGAGAGGTTTGCCCACGTTGCCCTCTAGTGCTGCTGCGGGTGACAGGCAGCGCTGCGGGGACGGGCCGGCCTGCTGAGAGCAGGGGAGTCCCAGCAGTGGTGCCGCAGGGAGGCTGACCCCGTGCAGCACTGAGCAGGGTTACCGGCCGGGCTCTGCCAGCAGCTCAGTATTTTTTCTTCAAATGCGGCATGGAGATCGTTGCTGAAGGAGAAAGGAGGCTGGAGGTGCAGTTATTTTGGGGAGAGCGAAGGATTATGGGAAGCTAGTAGGTGCAGAGAAATCTTCTTGAACTGGATCGAGCAGTAAATGTGTCTATGTAAAAGCAGAAATGAAATTAAACAAGGAGTTTTGCTTGTAGCTGGTGATGCAGCTTGTCAGAAATCTGCCCACATTGTCTCAGCATAGTATCTGCTCCAGCTTTTCACCGCACCGCACACGTCTTTTGTGTTCGCTTGGTGCTGCTTAAAGAAAAAGGGAAAGGAGTTGCGGTTGACATCTGGTGGGCAAAGGATCAATTAACTGACTGTGTATTTATTTGGATTTTTATGGCTAGACATGGCACGTATGTGAGTCTTCAGAGCATGGAAGGTGAACTGTAGGATTTTCAGACATACCTGGTGGTGTTTTTGTAGATTTGTACAGGCTCCTGAGAGTTGCAGGGGAAGTGCAGAATCCAGGATAACAAATGTTAACCGTCTTGACTGATAGGCTTATTTTTCTAGTTACTTTTCACAGGCATTGACTGTATTAGTCAGATGGTCCCATGTAATAAAAGGGCTTTTAAGTTTTTGAAATCCCCTAGGAGAGGAGGGTGTGAATTAAGGAAAAAAACAAACAAACAAACAAACAAAAAAAAACAGTGAAAAAAATAAATTCTCTTTCTTTTTCCCCCTCTAAGGTGGCCCACCTCCTTCCACAGTCAGCCAGTCTGCTCCTGTGACTCTCCCTGGAAATCTCCCCTCTAGCAGTCCTTACACAATGCCTCCGGAGCCGACCCTCTCCCAGAACCCTCTCTCCATCATGATGTCCAGGATGTCCAAATTTGCCATGCCCAGCTCAACACCGCTCTATCATGATGCCATCAAAACTGTGGCCAGCTCAGATGATGACTCCCCTCCGGCACGCTCCCCGAATTTGCCACCTATGAACAGTGTACCAGGTAAGAAACTCAAGGAAACGTAAGCCCAAGCTTTCGGGCAGTACAGTGAGTGATTTGTATGGAAGCTTCATCAGATCAAGGTGATGAGAGTGGAACCCTTGAAGGATATGTAGTCATGGGCTGTTTTATGTATGTGGGAGATTCCCACTCTTATTCCACAAGTGGAATAACTTGTGTGTGTGAAGGCTGTTCATGGGGATAATTGACAGACCTACAATGTGTTACCCAGAAGAAACCATTCTTCCCCTGTTTTCAGATAGTGTCAAAGAAGCATCACAAGGTTTCTTTTTTTTTGTTGACACTGAATCGTCTGGTCTTTTCTCCTCCACTGTTTTTGTATATTGCCTTTGTTACAGAAGAATGTTAGCGCACTTTCTCTAAATGTACTTCTGGTAAAGGGAGTTTGTAAAGGCAGGTGACCTCAACCAGGACTGAGGCAAACTGTCCCGGTCCCTACCTCAGAAAGTGGGAGGAAAGGCAAAATAAAATGCTGTTCTTTGGGGCTCTCTCACAGAAGAGCATGCTCATATGATAAATTCAATTTCTGCTGACAGTTTAAGGTTGATGTGTACACGCGTGTTTAATAAAGAAGTAGGCTGTAGGCCCTCCACCCGGTTGAATTAATAGTCGCAAGAGGAGATGACTGGGTGTTTGAGGAGAGCAGCAACTGGTAATGAATTCTTGATGAGTTTACCTGTAGCTTCGCTATCTGTTTCACACACTAATGATAAGAGTTGCTGAATATACCTGGGAAAGCTGACTAATTGAGTAAGTTTGATGATAGCTCGTTAACCTCGCCAGTTGCCACCGCCTAGGCTTATCAGCGTTACCTGATTCATCGCTTCTTAGGTTTTGAAAGGAGATTCAGTCACCTCCCGGTGGACAAGTGTCCATGTGCTGATAATCTGCCACAGACATGTTTGTCAGTGACTGCCACGTCTAGACTGCCAGGAAAGTAGTAAAGGTATGAGCTGGGCTGAGATCCTACTTACAGAGCAGGCTTTAGTCCCGTTTTGCTAGAGCAGTGACGAGCTTAGGGAGGCTGCTGTGCAGGTGGCATCAATTTTCTGGTTAAAATGGCACTCTCCAGAGCCACTACTGTTGCTTTCTTCACTAGCAGTAATTTAATTCATTTTTTTTTTTGTGGATGTGGTAACCTTGCAGAAAGCTCTCTGATATTTTCGTTGTTCGCTTACGCTTGGCTGTTAGCTAAATCCGATTCCTTATCTCTTCCCTAGGAATGGGCATTAATTCTCAGAATCCTCGAATTTCAGGTCCAAACCCAGTGGGTCCAATGCCAACCCTTAGCCCAATGGGAATGACCCAGCCTCTTTCCCACAACAACCAGATGCCCTCTCCAAATGCTATGGGACCCAATATACCTCCTCACGGGGTTCCCGTCGGACCCGGCCTGATGTCACACAACCCGATGATGGGGCACGGTTCCCAAGAGTCTCCAATGGTACCTCAAGGACGCCTGGGCTTCCCGCAGGGGTTCCCTCCCGTACAGTCCCCTCCGCAGCAGGTGCCATTTCCCCACAACGGGCCGAGCGGCGGGCAAGGCAACTTCCCGGCGGGAATGGGCTTCCATGGAGAGGGACCTCTGGGGCGTCCTGCCAACCTGCCCCAAAGCTCGACAGATCCAGCACTTTGCAAGACTGGAGGCCCTGGCGGACCAGACTCCTTCACTGTTCTTGGAAACAACATGCCTTCGGTTTTCACCGATCCGGAGCTGCAGGAGGTGATCCGTCCCGGAGCCACGGGAATACCCGAGTTCGACCTCTCCCGGATTATCCCGTCGGAGAAGCCGAGCCAGACACTACAGTATTTCCCTCGTGGGGAGGTGCCGGGCCGCAAGCAACCGCAGGGGCCCGGGCCCGGCTTCTCCCACATGCAGGGGATGATAGGAGAGCAGGCCCCGCGGATGGGACTAACGTTGCCTGGCATGGGGGGCCCCGGGCCGGTGGGGACTCCGGATATCCCTCTCGGGACGGCTCCGTCCATGCCGGGCCACAACCCGATGAGACCGCCGGCCTTCCTGCAGCAGGGCATGATGGGGCCGCACCATCGCATGATGGCACCAGCACAGACGGCGATGCCCGGGCAGCCCGCGCTCATGAGCAACCCCGTGGCCGCCGTGGGCATGATCCCAGGCAAGGACCGAGCCCCCGCGGGGCTGTACAGCCACCCGGGCCCCGTCGGGTCACCCGGCATGATGATGTCAATGCAGGGCATGATGGGACCCCAACAGAACATCATGATTCCCCCCCAGATGAGGCCCCGGGGCATGGCTGCTGACGTGGGCATGGGAGGATTTAGCCAAGGCCCTGGAAACCCAGGGAACATGATGTTTTAAGCTGCTACCGTAAGACTGGATGTTGTGATCCTTGTGAAGATGAGATTCCGAGTCCTGAGGGCTTTTTTGGGAGCTTCAGGAGTACAGTTTGGCCATGCAATAGGTGAAAAGAGACCAGAGGACGCTTTGGGAAATCTCGAATGTATGGAATTACCTGAAAAAAAAATTATTCATTTTAACAGGTTGTTTTTTTTTAAGATTTATTTTTTAAAAATTATTTTTGTGGACTTGGGTATCCCGTGATGGCACCTGCTTTGAGAATCTGTAGCTGTATTTTGAGAATTGCCATTTGTCACAAGTTGCACCATTCTCTGTATGTTTACGTCCTTCGGACTGGCTTCTCCCAGGACTCTCGGTTATTTTTGGGGTTTTTTGTGTACTGTACTATATTGTAAAAGGGATTTTAGCAGAGACTTTAGTCTTTGGGGTGAGAGGAGAATGGGATTCTAGGCTGTTTACTTTAGGTGGAGAATCCATCTTCAGAACTTCGGACTATTTTCCTTCAACTCCAATGTATAGAAAAACCAAACTACGACCTCAGAGCAGAGTATTAATGAAAAGCACAAAAAGGAACTTAAGTTCAGTGAGGGGAATCTTTTAAAAGAAATAAATAATAAGTTAAGGACATATTTTTCAAATTATGGCGTGCTGTCCAGCACCTTCTGTCTCTCCCTCCCACTCTTTATTAAATAGGCTTCTCTCTCTCTCCGTCCCCCTTCTGTCTCCTCCTATGGCAGCTGCAATACATTGTGTTATTTTGGGGGGTAAACCTAGGAGCGCCTCTCCTCCTGTGGGGACTCTTCCCACTTTTAGGAAGGGGCTGGACTTGGACACTGTTACATTCTACAGTAGTCTCTCTCACTGTTTCCTATTCTCCTTTTCTTAGAAACCCCAAGTGATTTTATTAATGTGGGAGTGGAACAGACACTAAAAGTTATCCAGGATTTTTTTTTGTGGTTATTTTTTTTCCTCCCCAGCGTAAAACGTTCTGTGTAACCTCCATTAAATTTGGTACAAAACCACTCGCCAGGGCTGTGGTGTCAGAAAAATAAAATATATTGTTTCTTACAAAGATGAACTGTCTTCTTTATGCAATGCAGCTGTTTCCTAAGTGCATCGGATGGCTGGCCAGATGACTCTTTGCTCCCCGAGACAATCACAGGCAGTCTAGAGGCTAGGTGGGGCAAGATCCAGCAGCTCATAAAGATTGGCTCTGGAGGCGACCGTGTGCTCCTCGCAAGGCGCTTCTCTTTGCTTACTGCTGGAAGGAGCTTGGCGTTCCTCGGAGTGAGTTCTTGCTTCTGAACACCCCAGGGACGATGGTTACAATCTTTCTTCCTCAGTTTCTCAAGGGTCAAGGAATAGCCAAAACCCGTCGTCTCTGCCGCTTCCTCTTGGCGAGCGTTCGCAGCACTACAGGTACGTGGTTTGGAGCTTCCCCGAAGCAGTGACGTCTGCCTGCCGAGCGCTGGAGTCTAACACTGCGAGCTGCTTGGGTTGTGTCCCCCGGGGCTGCGGGCTGGGCAGGGTGTCTGACTTCTGCCGCTCGGAGGCTGAGGCAGTGGGGAGCGGATGAACTTAAATAACAAAGGTGAGGGAGAAGTCGTCGGTGAGCAGATTTTTATCAAGACAGCCCTGCTGAGTAAATTGTTGCTTTGCTGCAGTTCTCATCGATTGCTTTCTAATCCCCTGTCTCTTCAAACTTGCCTTTTGAGAGAATTTCAGCAAGCAGGTTTTATGGTTTTGTCTGCGAGGAGTGAAAGACTGGATGCTAGAACATCGATCGTGAGTTGAGCCCCGCTCCTGGAGAAGACCAGGAGGTGTCAGATCTGCAGGGAAGGGAGATGCTTGTGCATGAGAGTGTTTGCGAGTTAACTGGTGTTTAACAGGTGGAAAAAGAATTGCTGTCCATGGCCAGCTTACTGAAGTTTTGTTGCTAGTGTTACAAAATGAGTGAAGCCGTTCCCCTTTGGAGGCACGCAATCCTCAAAGCATTCCCTTGGCTGCTTCCGAATTCACCTTTGTGCTGTCATGCAAATTTAAAATGATTTTGGGTGAGAATTACTCTTTTGACAAAGTGTAGGATGTGTGTTGTGGTGCTTCCCTCTAATAAGACAAGTAGCGTGCCTGAAGCACGGGCTTGTCAAGATATCAGAAAGAGCTGACAATGACACAGTAAGTGTTATTTCTGTACAGAGGAGTTACCTTTTCTTTAAATGGTTGCACAGCTCCCTTTTTAGCACCTTGCACAGGAACTGTCACAGTGCAACCTTTTTAAACGTTGCCACTTCTGCCGCGACGTCTGACTATTTTTACCATGCTGAACAAAGCAAACTTGATTGACGTAGTAATAAGCTGGAGTTTTTAAATAATCTTCCTGGCTGCTTCCTGCGCATGTTGAGGTGTTCTGAATAGCAAAGGATTTGAGGTGCCTGCAGCTTAGTGGAGAAGAATTAGCATATGAGGGTCACTGTCTCAAAGCCAGTTGATAGCAAAAGGATGCATTTTTCAAGATGCTGGTTAATTAAGGTTCCTTTTCTGCCCATCTAACTTAAAATGTTGGCATTTCGTATCTTAGCTTTTTCATGCAGAAAATGCAGAAGACTTGGGTTCTCCTGAGTCTGTGTGGGTGCCCTTAACCTCGGTGGTGTTACCCAATTCACACCAGGCAATTGACAAGAGATTCAGACTTTTGCTGGATTCAGTCGGTAAAACAGTTCAGTAGACGGAGGCTGAGCTTCTTTGCCTTGCTCAGATCCCGCTTTTCCCCTTTTTGCTTCACAAATGCAAAAGCTTTCTAGCTGCCCGCCTTGCAAATTCACCTCGGGATCTGTAAGGCTCTGTGCTCTCCTGCTCATTTATCTCCCATAGTAGCTGTGACTCAGCTCTGGTAGCCATGGTGCACTTGAGGATGGAAAGTGGGGTTGCCATTTTTAGTCTTCTTCCTTTCCCCCTCCTCTCTCTCTCTTCTTTTTTTTTTTTTTTTTTTTTTAACTTTCAAATCCTCCTCCTCCACCTTTGTTTGAAAGAATGAAATAGACTTTATTCATACATGCTTGGCTGCTCTTCCTCTCTAGTAGCATGGGAGGAAACAGTCTGCTGTTCAAATTATCTCATCCCAGATGGCTGCGCAGCCGGAGCGCGGAGAGACTTAAAAGGTAAAGCCAGCAGATGGTGAACTTCTGAAACACAAAGTAATGTGCCTGCTAAATCAAAAGTTTAAAATATTTGAAATCTGCTTGTTTTAGAGTAGTAGACTGTTGCGAAGCGGTCATCTGTGAAGTATGCTGGCAGTCTTAAGCACTGTCCAAATGAATTTGAGCTTTGTACCTGTGTTAGCTGGCTAGCTAATCTACCAAAGAATGTTACAAGCAAGTCGCTGGAATTACCAGTTAGTGCTGACCTCGTGGCGGTACCTAACGGGTAACGTTTCAGGAAACAGACCGATGTGTGGAGATCCGATCTGCATCAGTCTTGACTGGGATTTGAATGCTGGTGGTGCTTCTGGTACAACCTACACATCCTGACTTGGAGTAGATGTGAGTAACGGGCTCCTCCCGAGGAGGATAAATGTGTACCTGGATCACTCCTCAGGCTATCGGATCTTAGTGTTTGTTGTGCCAAAGTGTTTGGGCTCTTACAAATACGGCGTAGACACAACTTAATTTTGTAGTGGGTGCTATGTTGACTGTCTACTACGCTGGTTTTACTCTGATGGCAGAAAAGGCTACACTTGGTGGTTTTCTTCTGCGCTCATGGTGGTGAGTACTTTCCTTACACAGCCTTGTCAGGGCATTGGCTGAAACATGTTTCATATTTTGATATTTTTTTGAGGAGAAATCAGCAATATTTGATGTAGGGTGGTGTTTAGTAGAGTGTGCTTCACTGTATTGATTGTGTAGTAATCCTTAAGCTAAAGTCTTGCTTATGTGGGCTGGGTCATCTTCATGGTGGGGTGGCCTCTCGGTGAAAGATTTTTCAGTTCTTGGGCAGTCCGTGTAGCTTCTGTTAATGCTGTTTGTTGTGATAGATGTGTAACGCCTAGCTTTGTTGTGCTGTTTCTGTTTAAGATTAAAGCACGTTATCTGGAGTGGTTTTTCAGGCCTTCAACTCCAAACCCAAACCGCTAGCTTTGCTATTTGGCCTTATTGACAAATGTACTGAGCTCGATAGCCCCTTGATCTCGACTTTGAAGCAGCAAACCTTCAGTGCTCATGGTCCTTCACTGAGAGAAGTTAGGTCCTCACGACTTGTTATACACTCAGGCTTTAACCTCACAGTTGGTTTCGTTCAAGTCAGAGCACGAGGCAGGAAAGAAAAGCAGCGCTGTTTTGTCAGGAATACTAGAAACCGTAAGAGAGGCTCTTCTACATGAAGTGAAAAGAAAACCCTACCTTTAAGTTGCGAGCTTTGCTGCCAGTTCCCACTACACTGACCTGGCCTGCAGTGTAGCATAGTATGTGAGGGTAGGTTTGCAGTGCAAAATGAAGAAAGGCCTTAGGTTTGAGTTGACTGACCTGAGGTTACTGCATTGGATTAAAGTAGCCAGGGAGGCCAACTAGCTCGGGTTACTTCAAGTTTATAAGGGAACCCGAGGCTGAACTTGTTAGCTCACTTCAGCAGTACTCAGATTAACAGCCCTAGGGTAAGAAAGTTTGGATAGCTTTGTGTCCCATTACCTTGGATTTGTCTCGCTCCTGCTTATCGGGGGAAGTAGGCCTGTTCCATAGAGATGCATTGGTTCCTTAGGAAACTATGGATTTCTTGATGATAATATGTATATTATCATCATAATTATTGATAATTATATATATATAATTCCATGTTTTCAGAAATGCCTCAGCTCTTCTGTACTTGCAGTTTGGCACTTGACACTTAACTGTGTCCTGTGGTCTTTGAACTCTTCCACTGTCCCACCAATCCCACTTCCAAAACCATTACTTGGACCTGCTCGGTCAGAAACACGGCTCCTTCATACTGGGGGCCATGGCTACTTCAGAGCTGCTCGGTGGGCTTAGAGCAGCGCGTGGTCCGAGCAATTTCATACCAAGGCCGAGCTGGGTGCAGAAGCAGCTATGAGACAGCTGTGAAGGAGCCCTTTCACAGAGGCTTCTTCCTAGCCACTGCCAAGAAGCTGGCCTGTTTTTCTGAGGTCTTCTGTTGGTATCAAAATGTACGTTATTCTGCCCAGAGTGATTAGATTATTTTAATGGGGTGAATGCAGTGCCCTCCAATAATCCTGGCTGCGCTAGAACAGCTTGTGCTGCTCAGTTCTGTAGATCCCGAGTTCCTAGCCTGGTTGCTGCTCGGTGTTGCTGGGGTTGGCTCGTGGCTCTCGTTTCAGAAGGTATGTGAATTCCTGCTTCCTACTGATAGACACCTGAAGCCTCTGGTGATGTTCCCCCATATCCCTGTTCCCAAGCTGTCCACACCTTGCAAATAACTTCCAATTGTATTCCTAATGTCTGCATCACGGCTCTCCAAATGCTTTATACCTTGCAAGAGTGCTTGACGAGAGCAGAACACGCTGTTCTTAAGCAAGGCCATTGATTTTTCTATAATGGCATTATGTTTTTAGGCTGCATAAAGAACTTGGTGGAAAATAACAATGTTTTGTTTGCTTTTTTGACAGTTTCTAATAGCAGTTCAGTGAGACCTCCAGCGATGTATTTAGTATTCAAATTATTCTGTTCATTGTGCGCGGTGTCAACATGTAATTGTGGTGGGGGCAGTCTAATGAAAGAGTAGAGGTAAATCCAGCCCACGCTTCTCAGGGAGAAGGTAGTCTAGTGCCTGCAGTCACATATCCGTCAATGACTTAGGCTTAACATCACTGCGGTCTGTTTTCTCTAAGCAAGAAGGGGTAGTGCAGAACAAAAACCGCAGCACCGTTTTAATAAGTGTTCCCCCCCATATTTTAGCCTTTACAAATCCCAAAAGTAGGATCCAAGTTTTATTTACTGCGAGGGTTTTGGCAGCATACTGGTCCTTAGCATTGTCTTATAGGAAAAAGTGTTGGCATCTCAGCTAGAAGTACTTCTCTTGGTTCTGCTGCTAACAATCCTGTTTCACCAAGCACAAAACAGACACAGCGCTGCCCAGAGCTGCAGACAGTAGCAGCTCCCTGGATTTTCTCTTTTAAAGCACTTTAAGCAGAGTTCACCACAAGTGCATGTTCCTGCACTGGGCCCACTGTGGTTGTTTTGCATGTTCTCAGCAGAATTTCCATAATTACAGGAGTGCAGGGAAGAGCTTTGGAGGCTTCCTGTCCCTTTGGAGAGGTTTATTGTGCACAAAAATGCCTTTGAGAAGATGGGGTGGCTAAACGCTATGCAATTTGGGAGGTTCATCTGTTTGTGGAGTAAATCTACGATGTCACAAAGGAAAGGGAAAGGCAGAGCAGCTTCTGCGAACTGCAGAACCTTCTGTGAACTGTCACGTCAAAGCTCTTAAGTCTGGTAGCACAGAGTGAGCTGGGCTTCATCCCACAGTCCCAGAGTATGAGGAGCAGTCGTTTTCTGGTACTCCTGAAGCAGCGGGGCAGTTTAAACAGGGCTGTTTTCAGGCTCTCTGTGCCTTTGTATGGCTATGTCAGAAGTGAACTGGAGCCATTCTGTTAGGCAGCTTCCTTCCTCTAGCTGCTAACGGTGAAAAGTGACACTGTGCCACCCTGTGTCTGGTCAGAAAAAGTTCCCTCATCTGAAACAGCTTTAGAATAGAGAAGGCTAGCAAGAATATAAGGAAAAATAGTCAGAGTGTGACAATAAACCGTTTAATTTAAGAACTATTTACGAGTCACTTTGCTGATTCTCCTCCATCTGAGAGCACAGGTTATTGTATTCCTCTGGACTGACTGAATACTGTGAAAGTACTTCTAGAAATTCTTCCAGTGGGCAGAGACCTGCTCTACATCCTTTCACCACTTGCTCCTGCAAAGGCAAAAAGACAAAATCACAGATCTTTTTTGTTGATCCTGACGCATTCTTCAGCAGGGAAATAAGCTAGCCAAGGCACGTCCATGCATAAATTCATACTGGATCAAGAGCCAGCTCACCAGAAGAGATACCCTGGCTACCGTGGATGAGCTCTCGGTGTCTTACTTTATCTGGCTCGACAGCATGCTCGTTTTACAGCTTTACACAGATGTGTGTGAAAACAAAAGCTCAGGACGTGTACAATGGGCTTCCTGTGGGATCTTACCTCCCCGTGGTAAGACACGCGAACAAACCACTCTTTGGACTGCCGGTGCTGATACAGTTCCAGGGTCACATCCGCAGCGTAAGGGGGCCACTTGTGATCAAAGGTGCCCAGGGCCACCAGGAGAGGAATAAGGGTAACGTCATGAGAAGCATAGAGAATAAGCTTTCTGATTAAAAAAAAAGAAAAGGAGAAAAAGAAAAAATAAATCCTAAAAGGTTAGCTGTGTTTCTCTGGATGGCCAGCATTGCTCATGCTTTCCCTAGTCGATGAACACTCATTCTCTTTACTCACGCACTCAGTATCTTTCTGAACCAGCTTTTCACACTGGCAGCAAGTTGGAATTTACAACGATTAGAGGGAGAGATCTGCCCTGTACCTGGCCTTTGCAGCTGGAGATGAGGAATCTGCTGCTTCTGTAATGTTCTTCTGTAAGGTATAGAAAAGGACACCAACACACATCTGAAGAACTTCTCTATAAAAGAAGCAGAAATAAATCTACTAGTTTTTTAACCTTTGAATTACTTATTTTCAAATGAACGCCTGGAAACCTGCTTTTTCCTCACAAATTGTTAATGTGTATTGAATGTGGCTAAGAACTATTAAATGTGATTCCTACGGTTACTTTTTATTTCAGCAGTTGCTTAGTCACCACTGAGATTCCAGCCCGATTGCAGATTGGGAGGGGAGAAGTGCTAACAAGCCAGTCTCACAAGATGTGGTCCACATAAAGGAAAGCCCAGAAACTCCTTGATGTTCTCTATCCTATTTTGTTTCACCTCGTTGTGATTCTGGAATCGTGGATTTCAGCCAGGGAAGATGACTGTAGCTGACTGTGAGCGACCAGCTGAAGTGCTTGGGGTCTTTGGGGGTGGGACTAAGGAGAAGAAAGCACCTCTATTTACAAAACAGGTATTTTTATCTCTGTATCAAACAAAGAGGAGATCTTTCAACAGCTTCTGGTGTGAAGAAACTCTTAGTAATGAATACCTCAGTGCAAGTGGAGTATGGTTGTGACTGTGGCTCTCTGGGCTATTGTGGGACCAGGGGAAGATCAGTCATTCAGTACCTGAGGTCTCTAATGCAAGTTAAAAGGCTAAGGCCAAGTGTCCTAACAGAAAGGGCAGTCCTGTGCCACCATCCGAGAAACACGGGTGACTGTGGCAGGTGCAAATAAATCTGGAAAGCAAGCTGCTGCTGGGTTAGCAACTCAGCCACCTTTACAAATCACTGTGAAGTGAGTAATTAACTGCATGTAGCAGCAGATTCTTCTGCAAGTCGTTACACGTGTGCGGGGCCTGGCATCACCTTTTCCACTAGCATCAACACTTCTCAGCCCAGCTGTGCAGATGCCAACGCTGGGATAAACGTACCTGGGTGGGATTCAGATTGCAGGTGTGTGTCTGCAAGGACAGCCCTGCTTGTGCAGCCTCAGCACTCAGGCTTGAAGCATCTCCCATGCTCTCCTGCTTTTGCCTGTGACACAGGTTCATTTGAACAGCTTTGGCAACTGAGGCATTCACTGCTTACCAGTGACTTCGTACTGTTCCTCGGGCATTACTCCCTCCACAGCTACCAGCAAAACAGGACCTGAGCCCACATCTTGGCCTCCTCTGTGTGGACTCCCTGACTCAAGGCACTGGATTTTGCACTGAGATGGCTGAGGCACAAACCTCACGAGGGGGCAATAACCTCTGGTGGGGAAGTGGGCAGACTGGAAAGGACTTCTGAGCTCTGCCACGGTAAGCTAGTGTAGCTCATCCACCCTGAGTACGCTAGGACAACCCCCAGGCTGGAGGCAGGGGTACAGGCAGTCACCTTGAACCGTCTTCCAGAAAGAAAAGCAGCGAGTCAACGGATCGGCGCTCAACTGTCTGCTGAAAGCTCTTCAGCACAGGGCAGCTCGGCAAACCATGCACCTGCAAGGAGAGGAGGTAACGTAACAACGGGCTTGCCCCTTTCTGAGCCAAGCCTGAAGCCACGCAATGACAGCCCCCAGACAATGGCTGTTCACGTGACAGCATTTGCACCACTGCATGCACTGCAGTATTCGTATGAGTTCTTTTATGGTTTTTAAGCACACAGACTCGCTCCATGTACCAAAAGAACAGACATCTTTTCTTGAGGCTGTGTGAAGAGCATAACAGACCTTGAACTATTCAGCTGACAGCTACACCAGCAAACCCAATTACACTTTTTTTCTGGAGCTAATGGTGTTAAGGGGAGGTACGAATACGACCAGCTCCCTTCCAGTAGCAGAGGCAATCTGGCTCAGGGCCGGCATGCTGGAACCAGGATTAAGATGATCCTGTTAGGTGCTGACTGCCAAAAAAAGGGAAAGCACTCTGCCATTACAAGTGCTTTAATGGCGGTAAACAAGGCCCAGCCACCCTCTCAGCTCTACTGCATTAACCTGAAAGAGATACTGGATTTCAAGGAAAGAACATAAACACAGGAGGTAAGTCTTCAGCCACCCTAGAGGAAGGCTGACTCTATATCTTGCTTTTTAAAAAAGGCCGTGCCATTTCTATAAACTTTCTGAATTAAATAGAAAGATGCCAGGATACCAGTCGGCATTGACACCTCCATTGTTTTCTCCATACGCATGGGGACAGGGCAAAAATGGGTCTTTCTGTAACAGCGTGACAACGCACCTCGGCTCACCTGCTCAGCATAAAGGTTATCAAGGAGAAGAAAAAAGTCCACAGACTTATCGCCATCAATACCCATCTTCTCCTTAATTGTTTTCAAGTCATCAGAGATACCCGGCTGTAGCAGAGCATTCTTCAGCTTCTGCCTGTCAGGGGATCAGGAAAAAAAACAGAAACAAAACAAAAACTTTTCACACATCAGGATACCCTCATTGTTTTATAACCCCCAGGCCAGTGGAGATGTGTCACATCAGGGAGGAGTAGGAGCACCGCTGGATACTGAAGGATTCCTGATGCTGGGAGTCTCCCTGGCAGAGAGGACAAACACTCTGTCTGGGTGTCAGCATCTGCTCTCAGAGGTAGGGGAAGAAAAATTGAGATAGTAACATCTCCGAAGAGGAGGTTCTTGTAAGCAAAGGCTCTGTTTTGGTTAACAGAGCCAGTCACACTGGAACACTGCAAGCCTGTCTCCAAGGTGCAGCCTTTAACTGCCTCATGGAAGACAAGAGCTGAGAAGCTTTCTGTATGAGATGATTTCTGTATGGTGTGGGAAAAGAGAAACACCTAGGTACTCACTTGTAGCTTAAATTCATCTCTGACTTTGTTAGAAGCCACCTGCCCCCCTACATTGTTTTGAATCTGATTTTTAAAAGTTTGGCTGAGATTACCAATGCTAGCCAGATACTTCGAGTTAAGCATTTTGCATGTTTGTTTGTTTTTTTTCTGACTCTGGTCTGTTGGGGAAGAGGTGAGAAAAGGCGTTTTTTTAGGAACAGCTGTGGTTTCTGGTTTGAAATCAAATTCAAAAAGATTCTGGAGTAGGCAGACCTCTAGGTTGGGTCAGTGCTTCTTAATGCAGCTCAAGAAATCCACCTCAACATGGCTGCAAAATGCACAGTTGGTGGGATGGAGGGAGGGAGCAGAAGAGCTTGGAGTTCACTCTCCTTTTGCACGAGTTTGAATATCCTTTGGCTCTCCTAAGCTGCTTCTGTGGGCCATCACCTCACCGCTGTCAAGAACAGCCTGTTGCCTGCAGTGTCAAGCATTATATAATGGGCTTTTACAAAGGCATTCCAATAACCTTAAATAACTTGGGACAAAAAGACGCTCATGTATAATCCAACCAAGCTGCAACACATTTGCCTTGTCTGCTTTCCACCTCATGCCCAGCCTGGCATAAGCATTTATGGAGTGCTTGATTCTGCAAACACGAGCGTTCTTTTTGTGTAGGATGTTTTTTATTTTATTTCAATAGTCTTTGTTAAAGGTGTCAAGGCTAAGTATATTTCTGTTTCTCAAAGGTACAAGCGTGGCAGGAATGTTGTAATAACCCCCAAACGAGAAGATGAATTTAAAAAGGAGGCCCAGTGTGTTCACACATGAAAGGCATGGTAAAGGATGCAGATGACATTAACGCTGGCCTGCAGCAATGCCACAGCATAGCTGTACATTAGCTAGTAATGAGTGTTTGCTAGTCATACGCTAAATTAAATTACTCTTTCTAGAAAAAAAATATCTTTCTGGTACTACTGCTTGGTATATGACTCTGCTCACCTAGTGTTTTATACAACTAGCTAACCATTCCCAACAAACAGTAAGTGGCAGGGGAAGAAATTGAGAAATGAAAAGAAAATGTGCTGTTTTAAATTACCACTGCTAAAATGAAACAGTGGTGAAATCATACGGGGAGGCACGGCTGGCAATTACCTGCTCAAGCATTTCAGGCGCTGGCAGTTGTGGTAATTGGGGTAGAGGATTTCTGAGCTTGCTTCATCAGTGACAATGACAACAGATCCTGTGGAACGAGAAGGAAGCTTCTGTGATCACCAGTGCATCTGCATGTCTTTGGACCGCTTTAATCACTCCCCCAGTCTTTCTGCTCAAGCCTACTGTTGTCATCTAGCAATTCCCACTGAGCTATCACCTGCAGCACAATCCGCTGTGCTGTTTCTGTTCACTTGGCATTTATTTCCATAGGGCTGTCTGCTGTGTACCTTGTAACGCTTCCTAGCTGTGCGTTCATTTTTTTTCTAGTGTTTGCATGTGCCAAAGATCAGTTTCTGTGTCAAGAGGGGTAAGATCTCTGGCAAAGTCACTTTTGGTATTTGTTCCTGAGGGAGCAGAGGTGAGTTCTTCAAAACCCAGAGCGTATTTCTGGGACATACAGGTAGTTGTCAGCTGTCACATACAGCTGAAAGTTACTCCAGACACTGAAGTTGTGAGGGATCTTGGTACTCCTATCGCCGAGATACTCTGATTTCTCTAAGAAACTTTCCTCAGATGTGACAGTGCATCTTGTGAACACTGGGCCTGGAACTCTTTGCCCTCTTGATTCTGAAGTGCGGTTAACGCAAACCTCCTCAGCAGGTCTGAAATTGCAGCACTGATGGCAACAGATCCAAGCTGAGCACCGGCAGTAAGCTACACTAAGAGACGGAGCAAGTGACAAGTTGATAAAGAACACGCAGGACAGCACGGGGAAGAGGGACCAAAGATGAAGAAGCAACAACCAGGAGCCAGAGAGAGTTGGGATGTCAAAGGGAAGACTGATTAAGGAAAGGTACTGCTCAGAAGTCTCCCCAACCTTCTTTCTGCTGTTGGTACAGCCCAGCCAGCAGGCACCGTGTGGACTCCAGGTTCCGGAAAATATTAGTGGAACGGACGCTGAAAGAGAGAAAGCAGCCTGTGAGGTAGCACCTTCTCCTTCGTGTGGATGGGGCTGCAGCTGGGGAGGACTCGCTGGAACCGAGGGTTCAGATTTCACTGTGGCTTTGGAAACCTGCGGTGGGATTCATCTCGCCCTGCTACGGATACCTTAAAACACGGACACCTATCTCTGAACTACTATTTAACTTCCCTTCAAAGACAGTGACAATGACACGTGGGCACTTATCTGTGATTTTATCTCATCCTCATGCAGACACTCCCAGCATTACTGATGTGAGCAGCGGGGGTGCACTTGATCTCACTGAACTTTAGTTATTTCATCTACAGTGAGTTCAGCTGTGCTCCAGAGATGACTGTTTCTCTCCATTCACCACAAAAGCGCATTATGTCAGCGGCTAAACCATGGAGCAACAAATCTGTCCCTGGCGTCCCTCTCAGGACTACCGGGAAATCAGATGCTTCGTGTTGTGAGGCAGATCTCACGCTGGGCTCTGCAGACTGACCAGAGATGAAGGCCCAGTCTGCCATGTGAGGGAGAGATGTATGCGGAACGTTTCCCTAGGTAGGGCTACTTGCTAGGAGGCAAGGCAGGTCCAGAAAGGCACGGAGAGACTCACAAGACTTCAGCGGGCTTAAAGGTCGGCGAGAGAAAGTTGGCTTCTTCCACATAGCTCCTCCTCAGCCTCTCCCCCAGGGCAAACATCTGCTGCATCCCCACCGTCGTCAGCTGCCCCGCGATCGCACCGCCCTGAGTGCAAAACAAGGGAAGGGGCCGCGTGGGAACAGGGCAGCAAACCAGCCCGGCGGGGAACACGCGGCGGGAACGCGAAGGAGCCGTCCCTGGGCGCCTCACCTCGAACGTCGTCTTCTTGTAGTTCTCCTCGTAGGGCGACGGAGGCCGCGGGCCCCCGCTGAGGTCCGTCACCGTGTAGTCCAGCCGGGTCCGGGCGGGCACCTCCAGCAGCCGGGGGTGCCACTCCACCTGTGCCGACACCGCTTCAGCGGGGACCCCCGGGGCCGCCGCAGCCCTCCGGGGCCGCCCCCAGCCCCCCGCCCGCCCCCCGCCTCCTCACCGGCGCCGCCCCCGGGAGGGGCCGCAGCGGGGTGCGGGCGCCGTGCCGGAACACCACCTGCACCAGCCTCAGCTCCAGCTCCCCGCTCTCGGCTCCTCGCCCCGCGGGTCCCCCCCCCGGCCGCCGCCGCCCCCCGGCGGTGCAGCGCCCACAGGGCCAGCGCCCCGAGCGCCCCCAGCCCCCGGCACCAGCCCATGGCGCCGCTCCCCGCCGCGGGGCCTCACGGGAAGCCGAGTGCCCCGCCCGAGGCGGCGGGCGGCGGGGGGGCGGCGCGGGACTACAGCTCCCAGCGGGCACCGCGCCGCTCAGCGAGCGCCTGAAGGGAGCCC
>CM021765.1:96218997-96431271 GCA_011076525.1 Nettapus auritus
CCCCTCAGCTCCAGCACTGGCCGCCCCCTCACAGCACTGAGGGGAAGGGGGTTTGGGGGAGGCTGCTGCCTTTGGCTCAAACCTCTGGTGGGAACACTGGGGTGTTTCAGTCAGCTCATAGCGTGAATATAAGGCGAAAAACCCCTCTGGTAGCTTCCCCCACATGGTGGCACCTCACTGACAGAAGGGCTCTGCTCGGTACCCACACCCCCTTGACCCCGCAGCCTCACCAGCTAAGATCAGTGGACAGTGCTAAAGATGATGCTCCCAATTTGTTGGTGGTGCTGCTTAAAGAAGGGCTTTTTCCACAGTGAGGGTGCTAAACAAGATCTCTTTAAGCAAAGGTGCCCAGCTGGCACCAATCGAGGTACTCCTGGAAGAGAGCAGGGGCTGCTGAGGCAATCAGCTGTGCTACTTAGCATCTTTGTAGCATAGTAGCTAATAACTTTGGTAGATATGGGAGCTAGACAGCTGAGTATCGACAAAGCCTTTCTTGAGCTTTATAAAGCAGCAATCTAACAGGTTTCTGTCCCCTCTATTCCTATGGACCTTACATTCCAAGACTTTGTGGTAACGTCACTCTGACATAAATAATATTTCTACTAATATTACTAAAGGAATAAGCTGTTCACCTGTTCCTTAGACCAAATCTACTTGACTTTGATTTATTCAGGTTTACTGTGTTCCTCCTCATCTGCCCATCCTGCCTCTATAGGTATGTTATGGGCCTTAGTATTCCTTTCCCCCACGCTTAGATCTCTAGATCTCTACTTCTCTTAGATCTCTACCTCACCCAGCTCCTCTTTTTTCTCTCTTCCTTCATGCCCTCCATTTCCTGGTTCTCGATGCCTTCCTTTTCCTGGTTGCCTTTCTCCTTCTGTCTTCCCTCCCTGTTTCTCTTTCCTCTTTCAGGGTGCCAACACTTTAAAAAGCATTAGATTTTTAAACTTCTTTTAGACTCTAAGGGGTTTTAAAATCAGGGATATTTAGGGCCAGGGAAAGTTTTAGAGAAATTTGGGATGTTCGTGAAAGCTATGAATCAGTTATTTTATTGCCTGTAAAGACCAGTTCTTTAACTTGTCCATAGGGAATTGCAGCCCTGATTACACTGCGTTCACTATCTCTTTCTTTCAGATTTTCCCATTTGGAAATGGGCTTTGTCTGTGGGAATTGGTGGAGTGTGGTCTTTGGAAGATCGCACATGAGAAAAATGCTGCGGAGACTGGGCCAAAAAAGGTGTTTTCAGTAAACAAGGTCCTAGGAAAAGTTCCTGACTTTTCACTTAACATCAGGGCCGTCATCGTGGCTGCTGACCGGGTCCATCTGACCAGGTTTGCTTGGCCACATTGAGTTCAGAAGCTCAGCAGCTAGCGCAGGTAATGCTTGTGTCATCTGGGCCAGCTAGGGCTGTGAGGATGAGCGGACACACTGTCCCCATCCCCAGCGGCCCTTCCTGCCCCAGCTACCTCTCCCTGGCTCCCAGCTGTCCCACTCTCCATTTTTCCCACTGAATACAATTAAAGAAATCCTGGAAAGAGGCACAAGATTGTTTCCCTTGGGGCTGACCCTGAAAGAAAGAGGATCTGTGTGTGGATACACGTGGTACAGGCGCCAGGCTGGGAAAGAAGCTCGTTGTGGGCTGAAGGAGGGTGTCGGTAAATGTCTGTTTGGCAGGCCCGGCATTTCCTGCTCCCAGGGGGACCTGCTGGGAAATCACATGTGGCCCCTGTCACCGCAGCAGCTCAGCGATTGCCAGATTTTAAAGGCAAGTATCCTCAAGCCAAACGGCATGATTCAGATGGAAACCGAAGGCAAAGGTGAATAATTTGGAGAAGCTGGGCATAGGAAATCCCCCGGGCATGAATTCTGAGGATGCCTTTATCAGAGTCTGGTAGGAACAGTACCCGGGGTGATCCAGGCAGAGCTCGCTGGGAAAGGCAGGGGCAGGAGACTGGGAGCAGGGCGAGGGCGAAGGAGCAGCAGGAGCGAGCGTGGACACCTGCACAAAGGGCAGAGGGACGAGGCGCTGCCGGCGGCGAGAGCGGCACAGCCACCAGCTCTGCCGTCCCTCTGCGGGTGCAGGAATTGGGCGATCTCAAAGCAGGGCTGTTCCTAAAGGGTTACCGGAGTTTCCAGCGTATGCAGCTTGCAAAGCAGAGGAGCATGGCCACAGCAGAGATGAAAAGATTACTGCAGAAGCCAATGAAATAGCAAGTGGAGAAATCAAGCCTGAGTCTCGTGTTTTGGGGGCGAGGGAGGAAAAGATGCTGTGTGGAGAGGGAATAGAAGAGGTTGTTAAGAGGGGGGAAAGAGAAGGGAGAGAGAGAGATGATGTGATGTAAATGAGCAGAGGTGGAACAAGGGAAGAGGCCGGCAGTGCCTTTATTTGCATTCCCGTTCTAACGTCACGCTGGAAGAAAACCCCAGTTCCTGTGAAGTTGAGAAGACTGGGACTGCAGTGTCCCTCCTGGGGGGATTTGGCTGCTGCCAAGCAGCATTTCTGCGGAGAGGTATTTTAGAATACACCATGCCACAGCAGGCATGTGCAATTAGAGGAGAGCTCTCCAAAATAGCAGGCGGCTGTCGATTTTTTAGCAAATGGCGTTGCCCCCCCCCTTTTTTTTTTCTTCGTCCAACTGTGTAGAAATTTATTCTAAGATGCATCGTCTTTACAGAAATATTTTCAAAGGACCTGTTATTTTTACCCTTCTGTTGCTTTTTGTGACCAGATGAGGAGCAGAAGGCTATTCCAATGGGCACTGTGGGTGAGCTTCGTTTCACTGGGGGAAGTTAATGAACTCTAACAAATAAGCAAGTTTCAGGAACTCCTGGTCTCTGAAAGCAGAGCGCAAATTTCCTCCTGGCTGGGATTTAACCAAATTACCATGATTGCTACCTTTGCAAAGTATTACTGTTCCTTTCATTTCCCTTTTTACAGTGCTCCACAAACGTATCACATCTCAGAACGCTCCTGTGTGGTAAAACCTGCATTTACATCTCCATTGTCTTGAAAATAAAAGTGATTTGTAGTGAGTTTCAGTTTGACCAAACCACACAGTCATTATGTGGCTGCTACATTGATAAGTTATTTATTCCGTTGTTTGCTTAAAGTTTAAGACCAAATATCATGATTAGATATTTTTTTTTTCCACATCATGCATTGAATTAAGAAGTGTTTAAAAGATACCCACCACAGAAAGAATTTAGCCTGACGGGTTCCGGTGTTTCATCGTTTCTTGGTTTAGGTGAAAACCTGAACAAATGGCTAGAGCTGTTTGTGGCGTAAATCAGAGATGCCACCAAAAATCCTCATGGTAGAAACACAAGGAGAATTTGGACCCCCCTCGGGTAGATGTTATTTTTTCTTTTATTTTCTGAATGGTAGGGAAATAGACTTGTGTTGCCTCTGGCTTCTCTGCTTCCTTCCCAAGTGCTTTTTTCTCAGCAAGGGGAGCGAGCTGGAAAGCTTCCCCAGCAGCTGTGGGCAACCACGAGCCACAGCTGCACTGGGAGCATGGCAGTGAAGCTGGCTGCCACAGGAGCGTGATGTACCCAGGCTCGTGTGAGTGTCCAAAGCCAACCACGAGCAGCTCATGCCAAGTGTGGTGTCCCCTGCCCCAGTTCTGTGGGGCACCAGGAGGGTCTGTGTGCAGCAGAAGGGGTCAGATCTTACTGTGGTTGTTTTACTGTCCTGCCCAATATGCCTTTCCAGCAAATGTTTGCACGTCTGACTCTCCGAGTGGGTACAAAAGTGCTACTTTTCACTCTGGTGTCTTGAAGTAACAGCAGCTACTCAAATCTCAGGTGCTGCGACCATCAGGTCTCCACCCTTGCAATGCAGACAAGGATATATGCAGTATTCACCTTCAAAATCACAAACCTTTTTACACTGTGGCCACTGAGCCTTCACCATTCACAACGGCAGTGCTAATGGTGATATCTCCATCCTGCAAGGATTGATGACCACGGCATCTATAATAAGCTAGTCAGTCTGGGCATGTAAGTCTGTGTTGCATTCAAAAAGAGTGGAAAATTATCTATAAATTGTTTGGGTATGCTATACTGCTTCCCGCAGAGCTATATCACTCTTGTCTCTGCTCCAGTCTGTCTGTTGTTGTAAACCTTGCAGCCAGCTGCTTGGTGAGCCAGGCAGCTCGGGAAATGGAAAGAATGCCTCCACTCCTCACTTCCGTGATCCTTTGGGGTGGAATTGGCAAAAATAAACTCCTAGATGCCGCCACAGACCAAGCCCTCCCCGCAAGGCATGGTTCATAGTATAGCGTCTGGATCTATGCGTCTCCTCACTTTTCCTGCATGCTCTCACGTCACCGATTTACCTTCCTTGTTTGGGTCAGCAGTGAAATGGTGTGCGTGGTGCTTGTGGTCGTAGCTTTAGTTCTGAATTTGGGTAGGTTGTCTGAGACAGTCCTGAAAGCTGGAGTCACAGCACTTAGAGTCAGCATCATAAGAACATTTTCAGAGTCTTTTTCTCTCTGGATTTGAGAAACAGCGTGCCACACGGTCAGTTTTTTTCCACGTGCTTTTTGCATGGGACCATGTGATTTTCCCTCTCTTTTCCTTGTAAGTTGCAGGCTCAGGCATTTGGTCACTGCGAGCAGCAGAAGCAGACTGTGCTGGTTGTGGAGGGGTTCATCCCTGGTTTCTGCAACCTAGTGCAAAAGATGCACTCCCTGCCTTCTGTTTTTCTTTTGTTCAGACTTTGTCATCCTAAACTGGATGGCCTACAGCCATCTGCTGCATTTGGTAGTCTGCGGGATCACGCAGACTCAATTACGCGCCTCTCTGGCATAACAGCAGGACAGTTTTCTCGTCAGCTTTAAAAGGGTGATTTCTCCATGGAAAATGAAGGCTTAGATAAGGAGAAACCTCCAGAAGCAGGCTCAATAAACTGTTCCCAGCTGCACCAGATGAAATCTCAGTGTTTGCATGGCAGAGCTGTCCTGGGCGTGGTGGGAGAGCTGCCAGGCGCTCGCTGCTGCTGAGCTGCTGCATCCCGAGGCTCGGTGCTCTGATGCCGCAGCAGATGTGCTCTCCTGAGGCAGCACTGAACTGTTCGGCAGTTTTAATCTTTGCCAGCTCCTTTGCTTTTTGTGAGTGTATATTACATCAAAAGGTTGGGGATGATATGAAGTTGAAGGAGATGGTGCAAGTGTAAATGGTTCCAGTTACTCTTTTGTAAGCAACCAGAGGAGAGGGGCTACAAAGAGAACATTTTGAACCTTACTGTGGGTTCCTAGTAATTTATGCTGTTTCGTTACACTTACGTTATACAGAAGTGACCAAACTGTAGGCTTTGTGTGTGTGATACAAGCTGTGGTATGTCTTCATCCTGTTGCAGGGTGGGGAGACGTAACTGGAGCTGGCGTGAGATGTTATCCATTTGTATTGCTGCAAGACTAAGTGAAAGTTTGAGACTCAAGGGCGGCTTCCTGTTTTCTTCTTTACCTTCACTGCAGGTGGCGGACCTGCTGAGTTTCAACGTGTGGTCATCCAGACTGGATGTCTGAATCCTTTTAGGTTGCCCACAGTACTCCAGTCTCTTTTCTCTTTTAGGAAACGCTCCTCTTTGTTATCTGAGGATGGGGACCAGCTCAAGTGGCGGGTTTGTCTGCTACAAGAGGGGAAAAACCTCGTCTCAGGGACCCATGCTATTTACATTCAAGACATTTCTGGTCCCACCAGCTGTTCCATGTGTGTTATTTTCAGAAGGGCAACAATCTGCGGGAGGTCAGGAGGGTGGAATTGTGTGAATTCAGCGGGTGAAAGAGATCAAAACGCTTGGAAGTCCTCAGGCCTCATCGTGACACAGAGTCGGGATCCCAGATGATTATGGCTTACAGACTGGGGAATTCAAGGAGAGCTCTGAATGTGCTGCTTGTGTCGCTAGGAAGGGCTGCCTAGCTGGGTGTTTTTTAGCTGTTTTCAAGAGTCATCTGTGTTTACACTGCTGGCTGGGCCACCTGTTATTTATTGAACAATAATATATATGTGTGTGTGTATAAATTGCTGCATTTCTTCATTTATTTTTAGCTCTTTTTAAAAAGCCCAACAGGTTTCAAAGATGCTGTGGACTGTAAGTGGTGCCTGACGGCATTGCTCACATTGATGGTTGTCAGAATTTTCCATGATAAATCTCTGCTTTGAAAGGCTTATAACTCATCCTTCTATTCTTGGTCCTGCAGCTCTCATATCCTGGGAAAACAAACCTTTTTTTAAACTGTGTTTTTCCCCACAGGTTTGTGAAAATCTTTTTTTTTTTTTTTTTTTTATTTTTCCTAATTGGCCTAAATAAGACCTTTTCCAAAGCAGATACCGTGTCTTGTCACTTTATTTCTCAGTGCCTAATTGCAACTGTGTGGCGGGTCTCTTTATTATGTTTCATATGGTCAAATGGAAAACTATTTTGCTTATCAGGCTGACATAAACACTTGATAGTGCATATCAGTAAAGAGGCAGCGGCAGTAGGCTCCCCACGCCAGCCCTAATCAAGCACAAAATCAGGAGAATTATGGCAGGGGCTGGGCAGAACCACCTCTGGATCTGGTGTTGCAGAACGGTAGGGTGAATGCTCCTGGTATCGAGAACTAGCAGAGGGATGAGATGTACCGTGTTTTTTATATCCATTAACAAAGGAGGTGCATACTGCTTATTAGTGGAAGAGAAATCCAGTAGGAATCAGCAGACGATGACTTTAATGAAGAAATGCAGTTATTCCTTATTAACTTTATGGTTCATATGTTCGTAGTGTCTTCTTCCCATGCAATGCAAAGCAGTTTTCAATTGTAAATCTGTACCATTCCCCAGTGAAGTCCTGTGATTATGAAGTGAGGTCCTATAATATGAAATCATTATGATTTCTAGTGCACACATAGGAAAGACAGTGTTGTGAGGATATCTATTGATTTGTCCTGGTGATGCAGCAAATCCATGGCAGACAGAGAATAGCATGCAGGAACCTGAGTCTTGCCACAGTGCTGGAAAGATTGAATTGTATCTCTTGTGACGGTTTTCACAGTTTTTTGAAAGCTGTTGAAATGTTAACTGCAAGTAATATATTTGCTTGCAGATGGGAGGTGATAATTCAAACTATGAAGGTAATGAACTTGAAACTGGGTCCTGACACATTAGGAGAACTGTGGAGGGAGCACTGGGAGCTCAAGCTGAATTGAAGTTGATATAATTTCACATGGAGTGTTCAGTAGGCCATTCAAACAGATTATTTTTTCGGCACACAGCAAGGAAGGCTGTGAGGTAGCAAAGTACATGCAGAAGGGCTTGTATATGCAAAGTCTCTGCTGTTTTTCCAACTACATTAGTAGCTATTTGAATGAGGGATATGATCTTTCTTCAGGTCCTGCCTTACATCCATGGCCCATCATGGTTGCAAAAATGATTACAAAATGGAAATAGTCCTGCACTGCTTTTGTGCAAGGTGCACAGGTACATGCACGGTGCTATGTCTGTGTTTTATTGCAGCTCCAGACATGGAGTTTAACCTTTGGACACAGTCCTGTTTGTCCTGCTTCCCATGTCCATCTTTTGCCTATCTCAGGTCATTGCATTTCATTAGGATCTCAGCACCTGCTTAGGGGTAGGTGAGGGCTGCTGTATTCATTTTTCAGATGGATTTTAGGCAAAGAAAGTTTCATTGTCTTGCCAGTTGTCACACACACAACTTGCTGAAGTAGGGACCAGAGAGTGCTCTCCAAAGTTTTAGTTAGATGTCCGAGCCTCTTGTTTGGGCTCTGTGTTATCTCTTGTTGCCATTCTGATCCCATGTGGCTGTCAGCTGTACCAGTCACTGCTTCATGGGTATTTGTGCTGCTACCAGTTCTCATGTCTCAATTGGGAGTCATTTGATGCGAGTGACTGAGATTCCTTGAAAGAAAGAATTTGAAGTATCCCAGACAATGGTATGGCTAACAGCAGTTTTGTCTTAAGACTGTTTTTTAGTACTTATTTTAAGGATTGTTGACATATATGACTTTTTCTAGGGCTTTGGTATCTGTGGTTTCAGTCATTAAAGGGTCAGAAGCAAAGCAGTTTTTGCGCTGGAGTTTAATATCCTCCTCTTGTAAGACAGTAGGGTAAATGTGAAGAGAAGCTTTTGATTTAATAACTTCAGTGACAGCGAGATCATAAGGAAGGGCCAGCGGAACATTTTTCAAGAATCGTTCAGTGTTTCTGAAGAAAGATTCCTGGTAAAACACGACTGCAACTTGTCAGAGTCAACAAATGAGTCAGTGAGGGGAATGTGACAGGTCTCCCTTACTAAAAGACTTTATTACGCGATCTCTTACTCTCAATTACCCTAATTTGAAGTGGGGAGCTAATGAATATTGCTAAATGGATTGAAACAAACAGCAGCGCTGTGGACAGAAAATAATCATTATGAACTGCAGCACATTGACGGCAGTGAATTTGTCACAGATGTGTGGGTTGTGAGGCTGGTGTGACTACCCCGGCTCTCTGACTAGCGCGGGGAGCAGACCAGGCCCAGTGGGGTTGGAGCCTCCAGGCCTGAGGGGCCGCGAGCGCATGGCGCCATGAGGCGGCGTCGGCCTGCGCGCCGACGCCTACACGCATGGGGTGGTGGCAGCCCCCGTCCCACTGTGGGGAGGGTGCTCGGGGATGCAGTGGGGTGTCTGTGCTGTAGGAATTGTGCTGGTCGCCCCACAGTGTGTGCATGGGGAGAAGAAAAGGGTTGAGGTGTTGCTGTGTGAGCTTTAGAGGACCTTATCGGTCCGTCGGGTAGCTCCCTGTGTGGGGAGCCTGTGGTGTGGTTGCTCAGACAGAGATGTCCGACAGGAATCAGTGAGGGTTATTCTGAGTCCTGTTTAACATAAAGAACCTCTTTATTGAGGACTTTGAAGTGGGTACTTCAATGAGCTTTTCAGAAAGTCCTCAAATTTGACACATCGGAAATGCCAGAGACGAAAGGAAACAGAGAGAAACTAGAAATGTGGAAAGAAACACATAGCTGTATCCTAAGAAAAGACAAGACATCAGAGTGGGAAAAATAATCCCAAGTCTCATTTCAGAGGGGAAGAAAAGCTGAGAAAAGAGCTATAGTGATCTGTGAGGGGAAAGCGGATTGGAAAAATAGTCCAGTTTCAGTGGAGTATCAGTTACAAACCACATGTGCCCTTGGGTTGTTAGTTCATGTTATGCAGTGAAGGTGACGGTAATTTCTGCTGTACCTAAGGCTTTCTTGAATGTGGGATGAATTAGAAGAAAAGCCAGGTGGAAACCGAGCATTATTTAGCAATGGCTAAGTTGAGAATTTTGTTTCTGAGACTTGTTGCCCGTAGCCTGGCACCCATCAAACCGGTTCTGTTAAGAGCACTTTTCAACCTCAAACTCTGTTCCCAGGCTGAACAGCTGGCATGGCATTTACTTAAAAAACAAACCCAAACAAATAGCAGCAAGTTTCTGACCTCAAGCTTGCCTCTCCCTGCTAATCTGATTCCTTTTAAGGGTAGGAGCTGGTGGGTAATGTAATTTTTAGTGAAAGCCTGTGTGTAGCTGAGTATGAGAGTGTCAGGTTTTACTGGGGGGGCTGTTAAAAATGGCATGTCCTAGTAGCACGTATCCAGTTTCTGGAAAAATCGCTAGATGTGACTTTTGCTCTCTTTATATTGTCATATAGCTGACCACCACGGACATGCCTTTTTAAGGTTAGGTTCATGTCCAACGTGAACAAGAAAATTTAACTCTCTCATGGGTCCCTAGCCGTACATACTGATGTCTGGCTTGGCTGCATCTGCCCTTGCTGCCTAAATTAACCTTATGGTGAAGAGGAGCTACTGCGTGTGAATAGTGAGTCACAAAACCCCACTCGGAGTAATCCCTGAGTGCTTTCCCACTTTGGTCCAGCCCTGTCAGATGGAGATGTCCTCGTGAAAAATAACAGCGGTCCATGGAGAGCTCTTCTTGCCTTAGGATGCATCAGAAGAGCAGGACAGCAGAGTATGTGGCCTGAGAGAGTGGGAAGAGGCAGGGTGTCTGCCAGATTCCCTGCCACCCACTGCCCTGCTCCTGCAGACGCAGCCTCAGGGGAGCTCATCACATGCCGACCGAGCAGGGGTTGAGGCCAGAGTAATACGGAAATGAAAAAAGAAAAGGATTGCCTAATCCACTAGTAAGATACAGCCACTTTGAGGGAGGAACACAGCTTAATGTAGCAGTCCTACAGGCCTCAGTCCAGAAATAAGTTTAAAGGAGAAAGTAAATATATTGCAGCTTCTCAGAGTTTTGCATCCCAGCTTGCTCAGGGGGAATACTTGATGCCAGCAAACACAGCGTGATTACTTTTATTCATCCAGAGACCACTGCCTTTATGTGAATAGGTAGGCTATGAAGCCCTGCGTTAGCTTGGCAAATTGTGTTAGAGGCTGGGGAGTGTTTTTACGCCTGAGTGGCAGTGCTTTCGCAATGCTTCTGCTACATTCTGCACTTGCCAAGTGTACAGGCTTGCAAGGATGCTGTGAAGCCCTCTGTGCAGGAGCACGAAATGGAGAGAGTTGCTTGAGCCCTCTGTGCAGGAGCACGAAATGGAGAGAGTTGCTTGCATTAAGAGGCTGATGGAAAATTCAAACCTTCTGGGGGGGATGTTATGAGCAGACAAGAAAGTGGGGTCTTCTGCACCCCTTGTGCACACACCTCCTTTTGCGGGACACATGTGGGTCCCACGCAGCTCCCAGCCATGCCTTGGGCTGTGCCTAGGGCCCAGAGAAAGGCAGCCAAATGTGCTCTTGAGGTAACTACTACTTCCACCAACAGAGTATTAGCAGATTACAGGTGTCTCAGATGTTTGCTCTGACTGGTATAACCCACAACTGTCCTTAAAACGTGTTCCGGTGTGAATATATGGCATGTACTGTACCGTGGAGGTGTGTTTGGTTTGTGACTGGCAGGGTTGGTTATGCAATATTGTTTGTGCTTCCCGGTGGCTCGAGGAACACGCAGCTGCCTCTGGGGTGAATATTTGCACATATGAATTTAAAACTTAGTTTCCATGGCTGACATGCACTTTCTGAGAGCTCTATTGCCCGTCAAACTCAATCACTCAAATATCTGTGGGAAAACAGTGGTGGTATGTGAATGTGGCCTCAACAAATCCATTTAAAAATGTAAAACAATGTTCACTGCAGGAAAAATGAAGAATTTCTGCATTATTTGGCTAAAGTGGGTATTATAAGCTCATTTGATTCTCTTTCTTTTTTCTGTCATCACATTTTCTTGCTGATGTTGTATCTATCTATATGCGTGCATGTGTGCTGTTACCATTCCTGTGGTCCACAGAAAGATCTTTATTCATCTAGACCATACAAGCAACAAACACTGAGGGCAAAAGCAAAGCTATTAATTTTACACTTTGAAGTCACAGTTTTTCCCCCTAAAACATGTATCTTAAGAAGCTGCCTCCTTCCATCCTCATTCTCAGTCCATCTGCACATCTGCTGTGGCTGGCAAACTGATCAGCAAAACGTTGTGTTTTATTCACACGTGTGTATGTGTGTGCAAAAACTGGCGTAAGCCGTGGATACCCCCCTGTAGTCCCTACTGGGCGGAGGTTCCAGAAGTGCTTGGGGCAGTTAGTGGTCTTACTGGGAAAAGAGGAGGGAGGCTTTTCTTCCTGCAGCACAGCCTTCATCACAGCTGGAGGCTCCTCATAGTGCTGCCAGCTCTTTCAGCGCTGAGAGCTGGATACGACACGAACTCGGTGCAGAGCTACACACCCCATGCTGCCCGTGTATTGTGTGTGGTTTTTTGTTTGTTTGTTTGTTTGTTTTAAACATCTTGCAGGTTAGTAGTGTAGCCTTGGATAGGGCTGCCTGCTTTTTTGTTTGGTGTATTTGTTTATTTATTTTAAATGCCACTTGTAAAGACAGTGTTGCCCTTTGCTATCATTGTTTTTGCCACTGGGAAATTTCTGATTTTTGTGCACATGATGGTAGTTCAACAGGTCAGAAGAACAGCACCAGATTTGCCTGTTAACTTTAGTGAGCAGAGGAAAACAGGAGTGGGATATAACTGAAACAGTGGCATTACGTCCCTTCAGCTGCCTCTGAGCTTCATGCTGGTTTCTGCAGTCATTCTTCCTTGCTTGGATAAGTAGAAAACTGGGTGCCAGCTGCTCTTGGAGCCCAGAATGAGGAGACCACGAGCTGTCCATACCTTCATTCTGCTGAGCCCATGCTTACAAAGATTCTGGGCACCCTTTTGGCAAGACTGCGTTATTGTGGAGAGCCTCGGAAGGGAGCAGTGGCAGTGGGGGTTCAGTGGTTCCCTCTGGGGACAGCAGTTGCTTCCGTAGGCCCAGGACGATGGCTGGGCAGCCTCTGCCACTCCTGGGACTCTACGCTGACTTCTGGAATGGTGCATTCCTACAGTCTGTGTGCTTGAGACATCTGTGGTCCAGTCAAACATGTTCTCATTCCTATGAGCATGCAGTGTGTTTACTTATTTATTTGTTGATCTTCCTAATTCCTTGGCCTCTACTATTTGGTGGAAAACTGTTTGAAGGAGGATAGCGTAGTCTGGCATCTTTTCACCTGTTCTTTTTTAACATCAGTTCTTAAGCATCAGCTTTGAGTTTGTGCAATTCTTGCCTTGCTCACATATTCTGAAGGAAGAAACAACTTGCTCAAACTGCATGCTGGGCATCTGAGGTATCTCCCTCATTTGTCTCTTACCCAACTCAACTGTCTTGCTGTGCTTTTTGTAGAAACGAGAGGGGCTACAGTAGTGACCTTGTCTTGATTCATTGCTTTGTTAGTTTTGGCATTCTATATATTTTTAAATATAGTTTTTCCATTAATAGGTTTAAGTCTTTCTGTTTTAAGAGCTTGGTGAAACACACATTTTGTGTTTTCACATCTTAGGCTTGACAACTGATTAGCAAGCAGCTGTAGGACAGAATTGGCATCTGGCTCTGAAATACACCAGTCAGAGAAGGCAATGCTGGAATGATTTGAGGTGTGCTCATGGAGGAGAAGACGGGGGACAGGATTTCTGTTAAATTGCAATTCTAGTGCTCACTGGAAAAAATCACCGTTTTCAGAGACTGAGCTAGCCCCAGCAGGTAAGGCTTTTGAGAAAAGAGGGACAAATGCAGAATAAAAAGTTCTCAGGTGTTTCCCTTCTTTCTCCCCAGAGCACTGACTTTGTAATGATGTCATTTAAAGACTGACTGCCTATCCCAGGGCTGAATTTAGTACATGATGTTGATTTAGGTCACAGCTAAAAGATTGTCCATCCATCCATCCACTGGGGACAAAGCAATAACCACAATCTCTGTCTGAAATGACAGGCCAGCCTCTCTGCTTACTGACTGAAGTAAATAAGCTCCTACTGCGGTGTGACAGCCTGGCTGGCCTTGGCAATGGATTCCACCAGTCATAAGTTAATGGTCTGTCAGCCAGTGCAAACATCCATCCATCAACTGTTGGCCACTTGTTATACCTAGAAGACAGGTCCGGGGAGGCACTAAGGAATGAGTGACGGAGGGAGATTACCTGCTTTGATGTGTGTGTAGGGCTGGGCTGGTGTGGTTGTCCTCCTGTGGTCTCAAGGACCACCAAAATCTACTCTGTGAACGTCTGGATTATGGAGGGCTGAAACGGTATAGACTTTTTTGACCATACCTTGCTCTCCAGCAAGGAGTCGCTACCCCTCTGAGTGCTTGTAGTGCAGAGTTTTTAAAGTTTGCGGCAGCGCTTGTCATAAACTGAGAGTAATTTATTCAGCAAGGCCTGTGTTAGTGCCTAAATGGCCCCATGAAGCAGCAATATCACTTAATAACTAGGTTTCCCAAAGGGAAATCCATGAACATGCTTTAATAAGCTCCTGGCTTATTAAATACATCTCTCCCAACAAGGTGGCACCTTAAGGGACAGGCACACGTGCCAGTTAAAAGCTCCCAGGCCTGCTAGGACTGAGGACTAATCCTGCCTCCTTGCTGCATTGTGTGGCAGTGGGGGCCTACGTGGCACCCTCCTTTCTGGGCTAAACAACCCCTGCCGCCCCCAAACAAGGTTCCTCTGATCCTGAAGGGTCCCTGCCGTTTCCACCAGCTAAAGGTCTTTGTGCTGGTGTCCTCATGAAATTTCGGTTTGGTTCTTTATGCCCTTGCTGGGGCGCAGTACATTACTGGTCTCCAGCTTCCCAGTGTGTGGAGTCCCACGGGATGGGAGATTGTGTGGAGAGAGGAAGGAAGGGCACTTCCTCCGGTGGACAGAGGGACCCGAGGTCAGGAGAAGGGAGCCTGTGAAAGCCAGAAAGTGGGAGCGAGGGATGCAGTTCAGACTGGGTATGGGAAGGAGAGGCCTAGGCTCTGGGTGTAAAGGTGTGCCAGGGGATGGAAGCAGGGAGTGCTTCTGTCACAACAAGGCCGGGTTGCTGCTCCCTGGCCAGCTCTTTCTGTTCTTCCTTGGTAGTGCAGAGGGAGCTGGAGGGGCTTTCTGCTAGCCAGTCAATCAATCATTTCCCAGTGTTTATTATTTATGCCCCTGGCTGAGCTCTCCCCTCATCCCTGCCACTCTGGGCGGTGGGAATTTTTGTGATCTCTGAGCAGCAGAGGCTGGCGGGCAGCCGGGTCAATGCTAGCGGCTCTTTCTCAGCCATACGGGAGGCAAAACACCAACAAGAAGAGATGGAGTTAGAACTTTATTAGGAGAAACCTAGGCACAACGGACTAAAATCTCATGTTAAGGAGAGCGAGCACACGGGTCTTTTCAGGACTATAAAATACATGTTTATAAAACACCTTACAAACAAACAAAAGATTTTCCCCCCTCTGTGTGTGGTTGTGTTTGTATATGTACAGAGAACTGTACCAAAGCTAACCATGTAACAGGAGCAAGGATTCACAAACCTTTTCAGCAGCTGCTAAGAGAGGGAATGGCTCCGTCCCCTCACAGGCTGGTCCCAGGCCATTCGCTCACACAGTCCAACAGCAGGGTAAACAGCAAGGAGCAGTTTAGCTCTGTTTGACATCCCTCTTTAAAAGAGGAAGGTCGGCTCTGCAGCGAGAAAATGTATCCAGGGTGGGAGCTGCCTGCAGACCTCACCCACCAGGCTCGCTGTGCAGCGCTGGGCTCCAGAGGCTGCTCTGGGAGGCTGAGGTGGTGGAAAGAGGTGGTCCAGCGGTGGTTTCTTATACCACGTGCACCAGAAGTGAAGAAGATGACCTGATGGCAGAACAGAGATTTTATGTGAGGACTAATATCATTGCTGGCAGGTTTGAGAGAGCAGCCATGAGCTCTCACTGATGTGCAGGACCTGGAGGGGCCTCTTGCTCCTTGCAAAAGATGCTGAAGTGTTTTGTTTGTTTTTTTTTGTTTGTTTTGGTTTTTTTTTTGGTAGGGTAGTAGGGAGAAGACACAGGCCGTACCTCTTCTGCGGGTAAACAGAGGATGTTTTTCTCCCGAGTTGGCAGCTGTCAGTACCCTTTCAGTAGCATTCAGGTTGCTTGAAAGATGAGCATAAGAAAGGGAAAAATCACCTTGTTTCCACATCATGATTCGTCCTTTTTAACTAGGTGGATGTCTGTTCTCAGAGGAAAATCTCTATTTCTGTTAGTGGATGCCTTGCTTAAAATTGCTGACATGAGTATGTTGGAAAAATTCCCTCGTCGTCGTCAACCGATCATCTGAGCGACATCCCAGGGGCCAGCCTGCTGTGCTGCTGTAGGAGTGAGGAAGGGAATCCAAAGTTAGACACGAAGCAGCTGTGTGTGGGGGACCGTGGCTGTCCTTGTCTATCTATGGGAACAGTTCTATGCACAGTGTCAAAAAATTCAAGTAGAGTTTATCGTATAGGTAAACTGGTATAAAATATCCGGGCTCAGGTAGAGAAAGGGAAGGTTAAAGAGAGAACAAAGAAGAGAGAGTCTTTCTTTCAGAAAGCCTGCCAGTGTGTTTCTGCTCCCTGCAGGTGAGAGAAGCTTCAGCTCGGTATAATTGCCCAGTGCTGCAGTGAGCGTTGGACAGACATCAAAGGAGATGCGAGGGGGCTGAGGGGATCGAGGTCCAGTCAGCCTGCTGGATGCAGCGTCGCAGCGGATGGCTGGCCTCGTGTTTGAGGCAGCCAGGCAGCCTGAGGAGCGTGCTAGCCTGTGCTCTACCAGTCTGTGGCTAGGGATGGCAAGTCCCCAGTCCCTGCGGGTCCCATGGTGAGAACATGGCCGAGAGCTTCACATTTCGAGACAGGTGCTTCTTCTCAGCCTCCAGGTGTGCGTCGTCCAGTGGCTGCCCCTGCCGTAAGCTGTGAGAAGTGTCTGCAATGTGACGATGACGTTCACCGAGAAGGAGCAAGAGGGCATTAAAAGAGAGAGAGGTTAGTGGCAAGAGTCTGCGGCCCACTTTGCAGAAGTTTTACAAAGTGTGGAGACCACTCCTTCTCCTCATGCCTCCCGGCAACGGGTCACACAGACAAATCATCCGACCTCGCCTTGCTGCTGGCACGGCTGGTCTTGCTGAAGCGGCGTTTCTCATTGAAGTAAGTCTCAGGAAAGGCAGGTGCCGCGCACTCGTTGGCCACCTCTGGGCTCTCTGCATAGCTGGACTTCACAAAGGGCCCTTCACCGGCAGCATCCTCCTGGCCGTGGACCCTCTCAGTGGCGAAGTTGGCGGTGTTCTGCTGGGAGGCCATCTTGTTGCTGAAGGGGCTGATGAACTTCCCGTTGGGACTCGCCAAGCACTGATTAAAATCTGGTGGGGGAGTGTACATCTGGGCCCTTTCCACTTGCGGGGCGGACTCCAGTCTGCCAGGAGCTGTGCTGGGGCTGGGTTTGTAAGCCCGGGAGCACCTCTCTTTGGCTTTCTTCCAGCCCAAGTGGTACAGCTCGGCCAGGCTGAGGAACAGGGACAGCACGGCCACAGCCAGCATGAAGACGATGAAGACGTTCTTCTCTGTGGGACGGGAAACGTAGCAGTTGACAGGGTGGGGGCAAGGTGCCCGCTGGCAGATGTACAGGGTCTCCAGGAAGATCCCGTACAAGACGTACTGTCCCACAATGAAGGCCACTTCCATGGCAGTGCGAATCAAAATGCTGTAGACGTAGGTGTTCAGCAGACTGCCCCTGAGGATAATTTTGCCTCCCGATTCATCCCAGCAAGACAGCTCGGCCTTCTCTGCCACAGGGCACTTCTGCTGGTAGTAATTGTCACCGCTGTTCTTCATCTCCTGGGCCTCTCTTTCTGCCTCCTTCATCTTCCTCTTCTCCTCCATGCGCACTGTGTGCATCGCGTGGCCCATGTACACCAGGGACGGGGTGGAGACAAAGATGATCTGGAGGACCCAAAACCGGACGTGGGAGATGGGGAAGGCCTTGTCGTAGCAGACGTTCTCGCAGCCGGGCTGCTGGGTGTCGCACATGAAGTCGGACTGCTCATCCCCCCAGGAGGACTCGGCTGCGGTACCGAGCACCAGCATCCGGAAGATGAAGAGCACGGTCAGCCAGACTTTCCCCACCACTGTGGAGTGCTTGTGGACCTCCTCGAGGAACTCGCCCAAGAAACTCCAGTCCCCCATTTCTGATCACCGGGAGGGGGGAGAAGGCTGGAAGGCAGAACTGGAGACAGCCCTGTGGGTGAAAGCAGACAGAAGAGAGGGGTTCTGAGGAAGGTCGGGAAATGCCCAGCTGGGGATGCATGGAGTGGAATGACTTGTCTTGTCTCAAAGGAAACATTTTTATTTGACCTGAAATGAATGAGTTCTGGTTTGATGAAAACTATGCTTCACGTTCACAAAACCCATTTTATTATTATTTTTATCATAAACTAAAACCTGTTTAATGGGATACTGCAATTTTGAAGGTGAACCATATTTTTCCATGGTTCAGAAAGTCCTTGCACTCTGGTCTGCGTACTGCATCCTCTGTGGACCGTGTAGTTAAAGCAGTAGTTATCCATTTGCAAACTGCCCTCTGGAGAATCCTTAAATCGATCGATCCTCTGGGATCTGGGGTGTACTCCTTGGTCTGGGCAGTGCCTTGCCACATTCATGTGCTGCCTTTCCATAACATCTGCACTGACATTTGGCAGGTGAAGTGCTTGCAGCTCTGAGCTTTGTGCCTGAGCTCGGTGTCACCATGGAAAGAAAGGCATAGAAAGCCTTCCTTTTTGCCCACCTGCACCTTGCCTGTAGGTTTTGCTTTGGTTTCGCAGTATCACCAGTTGCAAGCATTTTATTTACAAGTTTGAAATATTTCAGGTATGTAAAGACTTTGGTGAGCTGTGCCAGTCCTGTAAACCTAATCTGCTGCCGCTCTGCCATACCTCTTAAAATGGGAACTGCTGCAAAACCTGTGTGGTGGATCTTGCCCCCTCCTTTCTTAAGCCCTAAGACAATATTCACTGCTCAAATGGCATGGGCAAAGGAAACAAGCCTCCCTTGAAATACCTCCCAAGGACCAGCAGCTCCTGGTAGGTGGTCTGCTGAGAGGAAAGGTTAGGTGGGCTGGTAGTAAGGCTGCAAGCTCAGGATGTAGGAGAACCTGCTTCAGTTTTGTTTCTGACTCTGGCAGACTGTTTCTGGCCAAGTAACTTAACCCACTGGATAAAAGGAGAATGATGGGCTTAATCCATCTTTAGTGGGGCTTTGTGGGAGTACTTGGGTGATCATTTGATGCAGTTATACTCACCATACTGACCTTCCCAGGGCACTATTTTGTATGTGGGTTAAGGGCTAGGCACTAAAAGTATGCATTATTACCTTGGAGATAATGTTCTCCCACAGTCACTCCTTTTGAAAATGTGTTTTCAATAAACGTATGCAAAACTTAATAATCATCATAATGAAAATACTAAAAGCACTAGACAAGGTAAATCCCAAAGCTGCAGGCACCAAAAGTGATAACTCTCCTCCCTTGTTTTCCCTCGTCTCCTCTTTAAAAGCCAATTGTTTTTACTGTGCAAAAATGCCTGTGGAGAGTAGACGCTGTTAAATGCTGAAAATTTACTGCAGCGACGTTGTGTACATTTCCTGTGAGCAAAGGCTGGAGACCATACGATTGTTGAGGGAACAATACTCCCTCCTCTGGTTATGTAACTGATATAATTTATTGTAGCAATGCACATGATGATTTTTTTTTACCATTACTTGTCTGTGCATGGCATCAATCTGCGTGGCTGAATGGGACAAAGAATGAAAGTGGAATTCATTCTTAAACTCCTGGTGCTGCTGAGGGCTGCCTCGAGGACAGGCGAGGATTTCCCAGGTGAGGAGATGGGGAGGTGATCACTTGCTGCCTCACTGCCTCTTGGAAGCTGCGTGAGGAGGGAGAAGGGGCACACCAGCAAGCCGAGGAAGGGCTTAGGCTCTTTCCTGGCAGGCATGCTGCAGTCATGCTGATGTAGATCCTGGTGGCTGCTGGAGTATGCAGAAGCAGTTTCATATGCTGCCAGCCGAGAAGCAGAGGAACAGTAACACACAGAATTGTCTTTCTGATTCTCTCCTTCCTTACACTGGCAAAACTGAAAAATCTGAGGGTTTGTCTGATGAAATGGCTTTGGTGCAGTTACTGCATTTGGGAGGAATTAACATATGGCTTTGTTTTGCGAGCACCAAGGAATTAAATACAGGCAGTTAAATCAGTGATGGGTTTACAGTAAGCTGCACTGAAACCTTTTTTTTTTTTTTTTTTCCAGAGTGGTGACAAGGCAGACACCAGCCTACAGTTCAGCATACAGGTGTGTCCAAGGTTGCTAGGGCGTAGCACAACTGTACCACGTGGAATATCCCTTCCCTGACAGCATGAACGACTGTGGGTGTCCTCGTTTTCCAGGTGAGTGTGTGTTGTTTGCAGGTGCCCCTATGGCTATGCAACTGCCGTTGCTAGTTGACAGCTGCCTTTTCTTAATTCACCTGTGTGTTAGAGTAAAAATTAAAGCAGTTCTCCCTGGCTGTGCCAAGGCTGAGTTTTCCTTCCTGCCATGTGTATGTGCACTCACAAACTGAGCAGTTCTTTGCATCAGTTCTACCATGTGCAGGTAGATTGAGGTTTCATTATGGTCTGCTTTCCCCTACTGAAGGCTGCTACACCTAGATATTTGCAAACTTAAGATCAGTGTGCACAGAACATGCCGTAGGCAAGCGTAAGTGCAAGAGGAGTCCAGAAATTAAAAAAATAACACTGGATGTGAGAGTAACAGTCCCACAGTATTTTCCCAAAGGAGGTAAATCTGAATGATACAAGGCTGGCAGCCGTGAGGCTTGGACTAGACAGTAGGGCCATTCCTTCTGTCCCTCCCTGCTGGCTGCTCCCCGTGCAGGCTGTCTGATGGAAGGGCTGCCCAAGGAGCCGAACGCCTCCTGCTGTGCCTGCTGCAGCCCCAGAGAGCCCATGGCTGCTGCGAGGGGGCAGGAGGACATGGGAGAAAGGGTGCTGGGTACCAAGAGAACAGGAGACCTTCCTAGTGCAGTGTTTTTGGCTTAGCTGGTTTTAGTTATTAGAGAGCTATTCTTGCCATGCCAGCCCAAGGACCTCTGAGAACAACAGAAGAAAGCATCTGGTTCTGTGCTGCCAGTGAGCAAAGAAGAATTTTTTCACCTCCTGACAGCTTTTGCTGGCTATGCAGGACTGTCTCCGACACAGCCTTCTCCCCAGAGCTTTACTATTCTTGGGAATTTTCCATATAGTTCCCCTTCCTCATTCCCAGACTGTTATCCCCACACACTTTGGCCTCTCAGCATGTGAGCATCTGTGGCCTTTTATATTCCTACTTTGGACTTAATTGGACAGAACTCATCTCTCTCCAGCGTGACTCAGCGAAAAACACCTCCGGGTATCTTCCCGAGGTCTCGGCACCTGATAGCAGGCTGTCTTGACAGCCCTCGTGCATATTCATGCGGAGTCTCGGGCTGTGCCACCGCGCTGCCGTGCTCTTGGCTGGCAGCTTTCTGCTGGAGCAGCAGAGGGGCTGTGCGCAGTCATGAGGCCCTGGCAAGGGGAAACGTGTATGTGACAAAGCCCAGCGCAGCCCGGCACCAACCCAGCGACGTGGCTGCCCCGGCTTCATCGTCACCTGGAATGCAGTTAAAGCTGGGAAAAACCAAGTAGCAAAACCGCAGCCCAAGCATGGCTCCCACCCAGCTCGGGGCTTTGTGACTGCCAAATGCTGAGATAAAAATACCCCGGCAGGGATGGCACCTGCTAGTGCACCAGGCTGCCTTGCCAACCGAGTGCTGCTCTCCTCCATCCTCTTCTTGCGCTACCTTTTTCTGTGGGAGGGGACGTGTTCGTAGCTCTAGGAGCAGCTTTGCCCTTCCTGTTTATGATGCCACGTGCTCTGAATGACGGGCAGGCACGCTGCATTTCTTTTTCTCGCTCTGGCAGGTGGGCCAGGCTGGGCAGACTCGCTACAGCTGCGGGGAACTGCTAAGAAACTCTCACCAAAGAGGCAGGAAGGTTGTTCTGCAGGGTTTTCTTCTCGATGTGAGTCTGTTTCCCCAGGAGCTGCTAGGAATTCACTGGTTTTCCCCTCTTTAGCAGACAGGCGAGACTATCAGCAGTGATATAAATAGCCGAGCTCCACACTTCACACTAACTTTTCCCACAAGGAAGGTGACAGGAGGTCGACATCTCTGCAGGATGTTTCTAAAATAAAGTGGAGAGCCTGATTATAATACCGTTTCTGCTCTCCCTCTCTCAGCTCACCTCTTCCCCTTGGCAGGTCCCAGGCAGGCTCAGAGAGGCTCTCTCAGCAGGGTGCGTTTGTTCAAGGGAAGTGAGGTTCCCAGAGAAGGGAGAGAGTAATGAACGCAGAGTCACTCTACTTTTGCCCAAGGCCGTGCAGCAAGTCCCCATTCTGAGCTCCTGAATAAGGCAGCGGCCATCTCCTCTAAGCACTGGGAAGTGTCAGCCCTGTTCAGCGGAGCATCCAGGTCAGCTGTGGCAAGGTCAGTGCCTAGGAGTTGCTTGTGGCCTGCCCTCCTCCAGCTGTGTCACCTCCTACCAGGCCCAGGCAAGTGCGTGGCACAACAGGTGGTTACTGCTGAGGCATGCAAGCGAAGATCTTTTCCCCTGCAGTAACAACTGGCAGGCTGCAGCCTGAGCTGAGTGGTCCCAGCCTTGCAAAACTGGCTGTTCACACCTGCAGACACATCCAGCCCTGGAACGGAGGGGAGGTAACGCTGTCGCTTAGGGGTCTCCAGCCCCCTGGTAGCAGTAATCCACTCTCTCAGCATCCCGCACAAAACAGCTGCTGTCATTTTTCAGGCTGGCTTTTCAGAGCTTTGGGGCATAAATCAATGCTAAAGCCCACCTCAGCATGTATCTGTTTTGTTCACCTGGCATTGGCTCTTTCATATTTATGTACAATGGATGAGCAGAGGCATGTCAGGCATTGCCATCCAAACACCACCCCTCTGGCTTCATATGCACACACAATCTTACGGTAAGTTTCAGCCTGAAATAGGCCAGTTCTTTAGCCAAACACGTAACTCTGATCTGTGCATGGATCTGCACTAAATAGCTTCATATTCCTTTCTGCTAGTTCCTTGAGTTCAAAGTCCTGCAAGCTGCAAGGAGAGTGACTTTGACTCCTGTGCTCAAATCTCATGGCAGAGCTCTGTGTTAACAGCTCCTGTCCTAGAAGACAGCCTTGAAATGTTTCTCATCTCCCTGCTCCTCCCGAGTTCACTGCAATTTCTGGAAGGGTCATGCTGGTATCCAGACCACTGGCCCTGCCTGTAGTTGCAGACAGCTTGTTATTCCTTGATGAGGTGTGCTTTCCCCCTCTCCAACTGTGGAAAATCTCAGAGTTCACAAAAAACGAGAGTGGGTGAGAAGATAAAGGAGCTGAATGACCTGTCACCTCCTGAACACACACACACCCTGACGCACACAGAGAGACAGACAGAGGGAGCTCACTCAACACCTCCAAGTGTGTACATCAGGGATGTGTTACACACACAGATGACAGTATTATGTAGAATATTTTCATCTGAAGTGGTGCTGGAAGCTGCAGACTTCCATTGTGCTGAATTGTTATTGCTTGTCTATACAGGATATCTAATTTTTATTATTATTATTATTTATTTTTTCCCTTGGCTAGGGTCAAATTGTGCTCTTATGTTCTTATATGTCCAGACATTAGGGCCAAGCCCTGCCTGATGTGGATATAGGAGACCTAGAACAGAAAAGACCTCGAACACATCTGAATCAAGCTGAGGAATGAATTTGTCCCTCTGTGTTTGAAAAGCCTGCTTCAAATAGTTACATGGTAGTGGTATCCAGGCTTATACTTAGCATGCAGGGAGCACCCTCTAATTCTCTCGGGATTCTCTCTGTGCATTGCAAACATCAGCCCTTAGTCAAACAACTGCAATAAATCTAGACTTGGGATAAGCTAAACAAAGGCTCACATATGCTTTTTGCTAGCAAAATAAATCAATTCTCTCTCTGATGTAAAGGCTGCAAACAGGCTAATGTATATTATCCAGCCTATTCCTCAACTTACAAGTTGAAGAACATCCAGTTCAGGATGACTGAGCTTGGTACTCCTGACAGGATATTTATCTCTGCAGGGAGAAGCTAACCTAGTTGCATCTGCAGCCGGTACTAAACTGGGCAGTGCTGTATACAGGAGAGGACAGCCAAGCAGGGCAGAGGGAGCTCCGGAAGACAGGAACACGTTGAGAAATTTAGGGACTGCCATAGTGAAGCAGTTCCTGAACTCTGCTGACAGAAATTGTTTTTAAGCACTGCGTAGACAGTGGGGGAGGCTGGTGTAAGGAGACATGGAGGTGATGGTAGGCGTCACATTGGGCCTGATACAGCGGTAAAATACCTGTTCTTGTGATTTTAGGCTGATTCACAGACTGCGTGAGATGCAACTCAGAACAGCGTCAGGATAAAAGAGACTGGAGAGATAATAGGAGAAGGAAAGGGCTCAAATTCAGACTTACCCTATCTTTTATTCCCCTTTCTCCCTCAATGTCTCCATGCCTATTCCTTCTCTGTTGCTCTCTCACAGTCAAGTTCCCCACGGACCCTTCTCTGGAGGGTCAGCTTTTGGGCTGTTTTGACCACTTAACTCACTACAGCACCCAGGTTGCTAACACTTCCAGCTTTAGAAAGGGTAAATTTTCAGCACCTATCTACTTAGCTATACCTTGTCAAATCATGTTTCTTCTTTCTGTCCGAAGATCCTTAGGATTCTCCTCACACCCCAGCCTCAGTGCTGTAGCCTTGCTTCCAAGCATTTCATTTCTCATCCAGGGCAAAGTTTGGCTATAGCTTGTGAGTGGATGATTTTTTATACTCAGCACAAATACGTACATATACATATATATGCCCTCCTCCCCTTTAAAAGCAACTAATTTTAAATTTTCAAAACCAAGCAGTAGGGAGTTAGCCAATGCTAGAGCTACTTTCCTAAGTAATCTTAATTCAATCTCTTTGTGCCTGTGCCTCCTAGCTATGAGTCTTTAACCACATCCTCACATTGTCACCTCATTCTTTGCACAGGATGCCTGCCTTATTCCGTGCCAGCCTGGCTGGGGCTTTCTTGAACAGCAGCTATTCAACGTTTTGTTTTCTTATTGTTCAGTGGGTGGCCTGTGCCTCATTTACTGTACATTATTCAAGTCCTGTTCTAAAGACAGAATTATTAGTTTCCTCATGGGTTTTCCTATGGCTTTCATCACAACGGTATCTGACCGCTTCACAATTATTAATTTACTTATTTTCATTACCACTCGGAGGTGAGGAGACGGTATTACATGAATTTTGCAGCTGGGGAACTAAGGCAGAGAGAGATTAAGATTAAAAATGCTCATTACTTTTGGAAGCTGCGTGGAGATGTTGCTAATCTGTTTTCTTCGGTGTACTTAGCACTATGTAACATATGTTCAAAGCAGAGCTCTCCTTGGTTAACGCTGGAGCAGGAGCATTTATCACTTCCACCAGTTAGCCCACATCTAAGAGGCAGGCATCCAGAAGACAAGAGGCACCACTGAGGGGCCATTTGTGAACAAACATGGTTTAAGTGATTTGCCCCATCTCTGCATAGGAAACTGGAGTAAGCAGCAAGAACAAAAACCTGTCCTCTTGGACAGCTTTGTGTGATTTTAAATTGGACACAGCTTTTCTCCCATGCCGCTATTCTCTCCCTTTCCCAGCAGGCATCCAAATGCAGCGTAAGACCCTGGAGCTCTGGAACAGTTACCCTGGCTGGACTGCCTGCTCAGCTTCCCAAGTCACCGTGCCCTTACAAAGGCATCTGCCAGCTTTTCCACATCTAAGGGAGAAGAGCTTCATATGGAAATTCTGAGCCATTCTCAAGGCATGTCCATTATGACAAAGATAATGAAGAAAGACCGAAATGTAAGTGTAAAACCCTTAGTTCTTACATTAAAAACCACTGACCCCTCTTTAATGATACACCAGAGAGACTTAGAGGCATGCATCTCGGCTCATTACTGACTGTATGACATGAATATTTCTTTATTTCAAGAAAGAGCTGGCATATTAGAGTATCGCTTATAGAAATCTATGCGTTGTTTATCAATAGGCATAAAATTGATTTCTTTTCCTCTTCATGAATTCTTAGCCCAAAGATTGAAGTTTCTCTTGTGCCTCCTGGGAACTATTTCTAATTTTAAGCCTCTGTTCACGTGCTTCATACAACAGCACCCGAGGTGTGGAGCAGTCTCTGAAATATGCTCCCTAATGACATGGTATAGTGCTGAGTTACTCATTCCTTCTCGTCTATTTTCAATGCTTTGAGATAAGTCAGAAAACAAGGACAAACGTGCAGAATGTGTGAAATCTCTCTGAAGGTCAAAAAGAGAAGAGAGGCTAGGGTAGGAAGATCTATATTTCCTGACAAGGTTTAAATTTTTCATGTGAAAGTCCAAAATACTGAAATGGTGTGATAATATATAGTATTGAGTGGAAAAAAAAAAAAAAAAAGGCAAAACAAAAGCCAAATACTTATAGTAGCAGGAATACTTAACATAGTTCCCAAGCAACCAGAGTCTGATGAGTATTTTAAATCCCAGGCCCTCAGGAATTCTCCCCAAACTAGTCTCTGCTCACAAAGAAAGCGGGAAGAAAGTCAGAAACATTCTCATTTCTTCACAGAGTACATTTTGAAAA
Source organism: Nettapus auritus (assembly GCA_011076525.1). Lineage (NCBI taxonomy): Eukaryota > Metazoa > Chordata > Aves > Anseriformes > Anatidae > Nettapus > Nettapus auritus. Next base: position 96,245,129 of record CM021765.1, read on the forward strand.
AGACCAACAGATGCAGAGTTGTTTGGCGTCTGGTACAAACACAGCACCTATGTGAGAATTCTGAGTAACAGTTTAACCCACTCCTATCTGCACACACACATGCAAACATATATCACATGCATTTCGTTTTTTAGCCCTAAGGAGAGGTTCACATAGACAGCAGTAGGGAAAACCTTTCACATGTGCCTCCTCATCAAGGTTTTTAGCATGAAGGAAGACTTCAGCAATTAAGGCTCATTTAGCCTGCCACTTTTTGTGCCTGAGGTTTATCCAGAAATGCTACTTACATAATCCTCTGGTGGTTTTTACAGTACTCCAAGGACAGAGGTACTGCCTCAGTTTACCTGAGCTGTTAAAATCAGAATGTCACAAAGCTCATTAGACACTACAGATGACCAGTAAAATGACCCTTTGGGAAATCAAAAAAACTATGCTGGATCAGAGGTAGCAATTACCAGACAACTGGACACTGTATTTTCAAACCAGACTACTCTTTAAAACGTGTTTGCAATGCTAGAGATATTAAATTATGGAAATGTAATTGAGTAATTATGCCAAATGCAAATAGGGGAAAAAATTAGGAAGGCAAACAAAAAGAAGAAGAAGCTGCGAGTGGGAGCGGGTTTTTGTCCCTCTAGATCTGTGTGCCTCTTTGCTGAGGCTGCTCTGAGCCGTGCCGGGATGGAGAAGAAAGGCATTCCACCCGCGGTGCGTGCTGCACGTATGATTGGGGGACACGAGCAAGGCACTTCGCTACATTTGAGTTACGTTCCCAGGGTCCACATCACAAACTGGCCAGGATACAATACTCCCAAGGAAAAGAAACGGAGGTATTTTGAAACTATCCTGCGTGCTTTTGGAATATAGGCGGTTTACACAGACGCTTGACAAAGCGCTTATACCCTGGCAGCTTCTCACAGGTAAGAGTTCCCTTCGCCACCCTCACTAGAGCATGCTGAAATGGGATCTAGCAGAAACTACAATTTGCACGTTATAATGTCTGAGGATATATGCGGCTTTTATTCTGCCACCCAGTACATTGCAATCTATTGGTATCCATGTTTATTGCAGGGAGGCTCCCCTGTCAGTTCTGTGAAGCCGCCTGTGGTGAAAATGGTGTAATTTTTAAAATGCCCCAAACCCACCTTGTTACTGGTGGGAATGCTTTGGATAGAAATGGAAAGAAAAAGTAGAATTCTTAAGTTGTTTTTGGCTGTCCTTCTTTTCCTGCCTCACCAAGTCCATCTCTCCCCTCGTGCTGTTTTACCCTTGAGTCTAACAGCTTGATCTCCCTGTTGATGCTCCTGCAGTTCTGTTATTTCCCTCTCATGGTTACTTACCTGATTTCCAGAGTCTTTTCTTCTGTCTCCTTTCCTTGCCTTAGCACTTTTCCTTTCTGTAATTGAGTTGAACTCTTCGTTCTTCTCAGTTGCTTGGTTTTATTCCTTTAGTATGGTTCTCTCTCTCTCTTCCCCTCTTTTTTCTCCACCCCCTTTCTGTGTCACTTTCTGTCTTCCCCACTGCCTCTCTGCCTTTCCCCCTCTTCTTTCTTCACCTACTTTTCTTGTCTCTCCCACCCCCTCCAGCTTAATCTTTCTATTTTCAAACCTAGTTTCCTGTTGTTTTTCCTTTAAGGATCACGGGTCTTATTCCTCCCTCTCCATGCTCAGTCTCTCTCTGTGCCACCCTCCCCATACTGACAGGATGCACTCACTGCTGGCTTCTCCCTGTCCCTTCCAGTTGCTGCTGCCGCTGCTGCTGTTCCTTGTACCTCCTCCCCCAGATAACACGCCATGGTATAAGTAAGTCTTCCTTAACTGTAAAGAGACAGGGTTGCACCACAGCTACCCCAGCCAGACTCTGGGAAGGTTCTCCCACACAGGACATCGATGAAGGTTATTTTTCTGACTCATTCAGGCTTAGGCAAAGCAGAATCCATGTGGAGCAGGGTCCTGCAGCTCTCCAAGTAAGGCAGGACTTGTTCTGCTGGCCTCGGACCAGGGCCCCAGCATAGCTGTAGCCTTGTCCCAAGGGGCACTTGATACTTCCCAGGAAGGTGTCCCAGGCCCCCTTACAGATAGAGAATAACCTGACTGCCAGGCAAGGTGGTTTATGACAACCTGCTCCCTTCCCATGTACACAAACACTCACACAGAGTCCGATGCATGAACTTTTGTGCCTCTCTTAAAAATGTTGTGTGAAGGTCTTATGTTTTATGTATGTGTCAAATTGAGACTCTCATTCTTGCACATTGGGCTGAGAGATGAGGGTGAATCAGAGAGGCCTTCTGGCTTTGATAAAGGCTGATCTGAAAGAACCAGCATCAGGAGAGTGAGATTTGCTTAGAAAACTGTGGTTCCCTGAGAACTGTCTTGCTGCACACAAGCTTTGGCTGGTGTCCCTCCAGCAATCCTTCCTGGGCTAGTTATCTCTCATCCAGAACATAACTGCACAGTCTCGGTGCAGCAGCTAGTGTAGATCATGAAGCAAAAGTAGTCCAGAGACTAAAACACAGGGCTGGCAACTCTTCTAATCTAATCATTGTTCTCCTACTAATTTAGTATCCCCTTTATTTAGAAGATAGACAGTGCTGTGCAGAGGCTGCTCTGGAGTCATGTCCCATGTGGACACACTCACTCTGAAGTTAAGCGTGCAACTCCTTTTCAGGAGGGCTAATCTCCCGCTCGCTGAATCCTCACTGATGATTAGCACAGGACATGCAGTACATTCCCGTAGCAGCTCAGAAGACTCCTAAGATGGGGAAACCCATGATGACTTGCCACTTCATTTCTAACTTTATTGGAAGGCTTCCTGTGTTTTCAAAGAAAATGGGAATGTTTCTGGAGTTGTTTTTCTCTCTCCTGCCTTGCAGTTTTATGCCTGTGATGAAATTCAACAGGAAGGAGAATATCAATGTTTTCATTAGTCTTCCTGAAGAAATTTACTCTAAGCATTATTATTTAAAGTTCTGTTGATTTTATGCCAGTGAAATTGTCAAGAACTTCATCATAGAAGTGTCCAAGAAAAGGTGTTAGTAATACAGATCTAACTCACAGATGGCTTTGGGATAGGCTAGCTAAGGCTTGTCAAGTGTTTTTCATGTGCCACAGAGAAGCAATTCCTGCAAGTAAGCTGTCTGAAATGTAATATCCCCGCCCTGCCTTACTGAAACTTTGCCGTACACTCACAATGATCAGATCTGATTTTCCATGATCAGATCTGATTTTCCATGATCAGTCCTTTGTGTTTCCTTCCCCAGGACTACAGAGTTTTTCTCTGAATCCTGCAAATATGCTGGAGTTCTATTGAATGAATACAGGGAGAAGCTTTTGGCATCATGTACATAAGGCAACTGTTCTGAGTTTATTTTTTATTTTTTGGTGTTGAGGGAACTGCTTGAATTTTGATGCACAGAAGGGAAATGGGTGAAGGCAGACTGGGAGGCAAAAGACAGGTGAATAGAGATGCTGTATGGATGCCTCAGCCATCCACTCAGCCTGTCCTTCCTCCTCCTCTCTATGGTACTGCAGCCTCTTCTAGGGAAAACAAAGATGTCTTGGCAGCCTCTCCAGCTCCACAGCTAGAGAAATAGCTCTTTTGCCCACTGGTAAGCTGGGAAGAAGGATTTTTCCTCCCCTCCCCAAGAGTCTGCTATGCAAAACTTTTATGACTTGAGTGAGGAGAGCAAGTGGAAGAGAATGCTCCCCCAGACAGTGGGAATGAGGAGAACAGCTGACAGCTTGCCATGTGCAGCTTGCAGATCTCAGCAGTTTGTGGTGCTGTAGAACAGATTTTGAAGGAAAGGAGAAATATAGGAGGTAAGGGGGAAATAGGACAACATCCATCATCTTTTGATGAAAGTTAAAATTCCAGACCTTCTAGTTGAAAGAAACATAGCAGACCATATCCACCTAGACTTCAGTGAGGCATAAGATCCCAGAAGAAGCAAATTATTTTAAAAGACTCAGCTGAATAAGATAGGGAGTATTAGAAAAATCCTCAAGTGGGTAAGAGACTGCTGGAATTGAGACACAAGTTCCCTAATAGGTTGAAAGAAAATTATCTGTGAGGCTGCTCAAAGATTGCACTTAGGACTGATCTTTCTTAATATTTGCATTAATTACCTCGACACTGAAAGTAGAAATGCTAATGAAATCTGCTGATGGAACAGAGCCTATCATCAGGGCAGAGGTGATTCCAGCACCAGGAGAACTGAAGGCTCTCCACAACTGGAGTGATCCACGTGAGGTTAAATGGGAAGGTGCGAAGTCAGATACTAGGAATCTCTCCAAGCACTTGGAAGTTCCTAGCTGGCATGACAGAGAAGGGGAAAGTCCTGCATGAAGGCTTCCAATGATGTGATGGGGGTGAAAATGGCAGGTGAGCTTCCAGGCCAGAGCAGTATTTCCAGCTGTAGCAAGTAAGATTAATGTCATCCAAGAGGATGCGAGCCCCCCCCAGGAATACTGTGTGCAGTGCTGCTCACCCATGTTCAAGACCTTCAGCCTGGAACAGGTGCAAAGAAAGTCAACAGGGTGATTAGAGGAATGGAAAGTGTCTCTCGGCCAAGAGTATGTTTACTTATCAGTCACAGAAGCGACTGCAAACAGATATCTGAACTGATTTGAAAATAGATGAGGTACCAGTACAACCTTTTCTGCATTAATTATTTCGCACTGAACTTCGTGCTACTGCAGCTACTCGGAGTAATTAAAACATCGTGTGATGTGCCCGCAGGGTGAATACTATAAGGGAGCTTAGTTACTTAGTCTGGCAGAGCAAAGGTTAAGAGAGGAGAGATTTGCTGCCTATAAATACTTTTTGGAATTGGGGGTTGGGCAAGTAAGTGCTCGGGAGAGAGAAGAGCTACATAAGCTAAAGGACAAGGTGGCATAAGAATAAATAGATATAAATTGGCCATGAATGAATTTAGGTTGGAAACCAGAAGGTTTCTAAGCAACAGAGCAGGGAAGGAGGTGCTGGAACAGCATTCTAGTAACAGAAGTGAGGGTGGAAACCTAATGAGATTGAGGGTAGAGCTTAGTAAGTTTAGAAAAGGCCATTTGTTTTGTATTTGCCTGTTATTCAAAAGGATTGAACCTGATAAGCCAAGAGGTCCCTTTTTCATTCTATTTCCTGTACTTCCCTTATTGCCTTATCGGCACTGCTCCCTTTCACGCAGAAGCCAGGTAAATCCTGAAGAGAGTTTCAGTGTGATGAGTTTTTCAGCACTGATCCCGTGGTTATTTAATGGAGTATTCCTACTGTGTCAGGGATTTAAACAAATAAGAAGGGCAAGCCAACACAATGCATGGAGAAGGTCTGCAAACATGCAGTAGTATAGATGAGAGCTCACGTATGAATGAGTTTCTTCACATAAAGCAGATGTTCTTGCAGCATCTGGCTTTGCTGTAAGGGTGTTTCAAATGCTGGTAAATGTTCTCCTGAGATTGAGAACTTCAAGAGATTGTCTGAAGGGTAAATAACTTGTGCTTTCCTGCTGATACAGCGGACTTTTCTCATGAAATGTTTTATCCAAAATCCCCTGGCATGGATATGATTGAAAGAGAAGGAGGGAGACAGAGGTTCTCTGCTACAGCTTAAACCTCTGGAGACAGCTTGAAGGCATCCTACAGCAGGAAGCAAATTCCCAAGGACAGACTGGGCCCAAGGGAACAGGAGTAGCACGTGATGATAGGTCCCTGAATGAGGGGCAATAGTTTTATAGTCACAATTCCTTCTTTAGTAGAAAAATAAAAAATAAAAAAATCCCCAATTGATTCCATTATTTATGCACATTTTTGCCTCAGTTTCTTTCCAGCCTGTATTTGGGTTATATGGCAAGGTTTTAGTAGTGGGGGGCTGCAGGGGTGGCCTCAGTGAGCAAATTCCAGCAGCTGTCCCATGTCAGATCAGCCAGCCTAGTCAAAGGGACCCACTGCTGGCCATGGCTTAGCCAGTGAGCGATGCTGGTTGGGCCACTGGGAGAGTGGATTTAAGGAAGGGAAACACTGCTGAGACACAGCAACTGGGAGAGAGGAGTGAGAAAATGAGAGAAGCAGCTCCGCAGCCCCCAAGGTGAGTGCAGCAGGAGGGCAGGAGGAGCTCCGGGCAGGGAGCAGCAGTTCCCCTGCGGCCTGTGGAGAGGCCCCTGGTGGAGCAGGCTGTCCCCCTGCAGCCCATGGGTCCCACATGGCGCAGATCTCCACGCTGCAGCCCATGGAGGAGCCCCCGGTGGAGCAGGTGGATGTGGCCTGGAGGAGGCTGCGGCCCATGGAGAGCCCCCGCAGGAGCAGGCCCCGGGCCGGAGCTGCAGCCCGTGGAGAGGAGCCCACACAGGAGCAGGGGGTCTGGGGGGAGCTGCCGCCTGTGGGGGACCCGTGCTGGAGCAGTTTGCTCCTGGGGGATGGATGGACCCCGTGGTACGGAGCCATGTGTGAACAGGTCTTGGAGAGCTGCTGCCTGTGGGCAGCCTCCGCAGTCTCAGTTCGGGAAGGATGGCATCCATGGGAGGGACCCCACCGGGAGCAGGGGAAGAGAGGGGCCGAGAAGGAGCGGCGGAGACCAAGCGTCAGGGACTGACCGCAGCCCCCATTCCCCGTTCTCCCACACCACTTAGGGGTGAGGAGGTGAAAGAGGGTGAATGGGGGGAAGGTGTTTTTAGTTAGTTTAGTTTAGTTTCTCATTCCTTGGGTCTGTTAGCAATAGGCAATAAATTATATTTATCTTTCTATGCTGAAAATTTTTTTCCCTTAACAGTAATAGGTAAGCAATATCCCTGTCCTTATCTCAACCCTTAAGCACTTTTTCATTGCGTTTTCTCCCCCTCTTCAAGGACAGAGTGAGAGAGCAGTGTGGTGGAGTTCAGCTGCCCATCAGTGTGAGAACACCACACAGACCAGAGTACCAAACCAGCAATGAATGAGAAAAGAAGACAAAAGAAACAACAAGGCATGAGATGTCACTGTGTCAGTCTCATATGCCAATAAAATTTTCAGCAAGGAAAACTGGAAGAGGCTTTCATATTACTGAGGAGAAATGACCATCTAAAATGACCACTAAGGCTTAGTTGTCAACTTTATGTTACTGGAAATAAAACTCTGTACTCTCACAGCTACTGCTTCCACCTCCCAACTCTAAAACATTTCTGAGTAGCTGAGAAATGCTTTGCAAATAATAATGTAATTACACCTCTCATAAACACTCTCTTTGCTTTACAGGTGGAGGAACCAAACCATGGAGAGCCAAAGGATTTGTCCAAATGATTAGTAAGTCATTTTTAAGCAAGGAATCCTCATCTACCTATCCACCAAACATTCACCTTGTCCTGTAGATTTCCAGCTAGATGAATTACTGCTTCACACAAATACGTGTGTATGCATATATACATATAGATATTTCACAAAGAGAAGAAAAGAAAGAATAGACCTTTACCTCTTTTTGCAGAGCCAGTACAGGTAGAGGTAGGAGCAGGTGAAGCTGACCAAAGGGTTAGCTTTAGCACAACCCCTTGGTCTTGCTGGAGCCCACCTCTCTGTCACTGTTCGCCTCCCAGAAGTGATCCGTGCCCGAGGGAGGACACTTTGGATAGGGGAAACGAACCCCAGTCAGCTCCCTGGGACTCAGCCTCCTGCTGTGGTCTGACACTGGCTCCCTGGCTGGAGATTCCCTCAAGCCTGAAGGACCAATGCTGGGGGAGACTGGCTTCCGAGCTGTTCCTGACATGCACTGGCAGCTGTCTGCCTGCTATTCTTTTAAAGAGTCTTCGTGGATCAGGATAAAAATGTGATCTTACGCAGGCGGCATTGTAAGCACAACTTGGCTCACGTTCAGCTCTTCCTCTGGCTCCCAGCTACTCTATTTTTAATGAAGGAATTTGAGGCTATCAGAAAGGAAGTCAAATTGTTTTAGGAAAACAATAGAAAAGCAACTTAAAGTTTATTAGCTTCCTGTCCAGGGCCTGGGACCAACTTGTCAAACTTATTAGAGCGATGGCAGAGCTATTTATTTAAAAGGGCTAGCGACAAGACTCACAATTTCATTCCTGTTTAGGCCTTGGTGAAAAACAAAGGAAAGCCATAAAATAATATCTGAAGGGAGCAGATGGCTAACTGGTAAATGGTGCAAGTAAGGTTGGCCTGTGAACCATTCATGGTGTTCACCAGTGGAATGGCTTTGGTGGGATTTTGTTATCAGGTGAATGCCCTGCATTAACAGTCCTACCCCATCACCCCAAGCCCCTCATTGTGGTCCAGATTTTCAAACTGAAATCTCACGCCTAAGATTACAGATATGGCAGGAAAAGGTCTTCATTTAGAGCTTCTGAAAGGAGTGAAACAATACAGCAGGTCTGTAGAAGAGCCAGGAATAGAACCCAGGTGTCCTTGATCCTGTGGGGCTACTTGAGCCCCCCAACTGTAAAAATATTTATATCTTCAGAAGCAGCTGCAGTCTGCTGCTCTGTTTAGCTGCCCCAAAGTAGCAGTGCCATTAAGTCACTGAACACACGCTGGCATGCGGCTATGGAGAAGAATGGACAACCACACTATTAGTCTCAAGCCAAAAATGTCCACACTGTCTGGCCCTTTCTAAGGCGTTCCATCATTTGCAAAGAAAGAACAGAATAGAATAGAACAAGTAACTGAGAAGCATTTACAAACTCTGCTTAATGCAAAATCATTTGCTTTTTTGGAGGGCTCTCTGCAAATTGCATTTTTAGCCTGCTTCCAGGGAACGTATAGGAAGAACTCACCTTTCCTTTCAATAGTGCAGTAGGAGTCTCTAGAAAGTCACACGCTGAGGTACAGAGCTCACAGAGCTATGCACAAAAGCTTTGAACAACTCAGTAACCACTTTCCAGATGAAAGGAAGAGGAGCCCACCTCAAAAATTCTCTTCCTTCTTCTCCTCATTAGCTTAACTATAAGCAGGAATGCACAACTACAGTGATCTCTGAGGCCTAGGGCAATAGCATGTCTTGCATTGGCAAGTGGTAGAAGATTTTGGCTTATGTTTTCCTTTTAATTTAGCCAGGTTAGATGCTTACATTAGGGTCAAAGGGAGTGCATGATCTCTGGAAAGACCTAGAAAACTGGGTCTTAAACTTTGTAGTTTTACTGTAAATGCAACCACCTCTCATTTGCATTACATTTACGTTTACCTTGCTTGTAGGGTATTCTTACAGTTTTTAGAATATTTTGCTAGTTTCTGTCCCTCTGAGATGCTTCCTTGGTAAACAAACCAGCCAAAAAAACCCTCAGAGAACAGTGCAGTACCTTAGTTCACTACAGTCTGTAGGTGTTTACGTTATTGTAAGTATGTTCTTGAATTGCATTGATTTCAGTGAGACTGGAAGTCGACCACCCTGCATGGCTAACCAGGCCAGCTTTGCTAGAGGAATTCCGAGGCAGACAGCAGCTAGTCAATATACTCCTCAGTTGCCTCTGCTGTGAGGGATACTACATGTGAATCAAGAGATGGTGTTCTGGCAATGGGAAACATTTTATTTGCACTTACTGGAATCTGCGTCACCTACACCAGGATCATTTAATTCACACTTTGTTCTAATAAGTAGGGACCCCAAGTGTATTCTGTGAGAGCCTTTTTGTCACTCACTCACCACTGTTGAACTCCCAGCAATCCCTGAGGCTGGGATCCTGCAAAGACTTGGTCATGTAAGTAACTTGATATGTTCCAGCTAGGGGCCATTCACGTGGGGAAAGGTCCCTCTCCGTACAAGTGTCATAGACTGGAAAATGTTGTAGATTGTTGAAGCTCCTGTTTTTCCTACCAGGAGTCCTGTGGTTTCCCAGAAACTTCTGAGATGGCAAAGGTTGCCAGCCAGATGGATGCATGGATGTACGTTACCCTGGTAGGCTGCCACATGCTGCCATGTAGTGCCAGTACCAGCACACAGTTCCTGAGGCGTGCTCTCCCATGCTGGGGTTCGATAGCTGTGCTGCTCTGAGATGTCCTAGCTGTAAAGCTTGAGCTTAGAAAGAGGCTGCCTATGTAACATTTCCAGCGTAGAAAAAACCACAGGCACACGTCTCATCATAAAGAAAACTAGGTTTATTGTGGGGTACAAGGAACTCGGTCTGCTCCATACTTTCTCTGCTGGGGTATAGAGAAATCAGGACTTGAATCTGCCCCAAAGGCCACAATATCCTTAGAACTTTCCCTGGAAGTGAGTTTCAAAGGAAGGCACAGTAAAAGAATATGAGGAAAAAAAGACATGCTTGGAAGTGGTGAGTGAAGATGAAAAGTAAACAGTCTGAGTTGTGGAAGAAGTCTCAGATGGTGCTTGCTGCTCCCAAGCAGCTTGTTCTCTTTTTGATGGTTTGAAAGCATTTCAAGACATGACCTCCTGGGTACAATTAAGGACTTAATCAATTGCACAAATTTATGAGTAATGGTTCTTCTCACAATTTTTGTGATACGTGTTGGCTGGATTTTGAAGCCTTCTGTGAACAACGAGAATTACAGCAAATGGAGGGGGCAGGAGGACACTGCTGGCCCAAGCAGAACAGAAAGGTACATTTATATTACAAGAACAAATATCCATGTGCTACACACACACACACACACACATATAGACACACAATAAAATTTCTTTTATTGGCAAGAGCTCACAAACTAGCCAAACTCCCAGCAATGCAATGGTGCAGAGCATGCAGGAAAATTGCCTTACAAGGGGTTTCTCCTTCCAAAGTGTTGACATGAGGTCAACTCAAGGGAAGCAGGCCACCCTGGTGATCATGCTGCACCTTCAGTTTGGTGATCATGCAGCATGACAGCAGATAGACACACAGGGATGCAATAAGTACCTATACTTGTCAGCCTAGTGTTCTGAATATTTTTTTTAGAGGAAAGCTTAGAAGAAATGTGTATTCAGTTTTGTTTTCTGGAAGGGTGAAGGATTTAGTCAATTCAAATCTCCTTAATTGTGTTGCTGGACACCTGGTTTTCCTGGTAAAATGCCGTCTGCTTGACATTCTCTAACAGCCCCCACTGCCCAGGAGAGGTGACAGCCTGCAAAGGAAGCAGGTGTGCTTGTTAGTCACCTACAAGCCACAAAGACAAGGAAGTGACGGCCACTGCTTCTCCACCACGGCCGCTCAGAGCCACGCTGAAACACTGCGGGGCTCTGCAGATGGCCACAGGCAGTACCCACATTTAATGCTATGAGGATTGGCTTGGGGTTGAGGGATTCTCTGGGCACTGAAGTACTGCTGATGGTCTAATGTAGGACCCTCTCCACTTAAATTGCCATGTAATTTCATTTAAATTCTCTCCCCTTACTCCTCATACACAACGTGGTGCAGTCTGCTCTAATCCTAACTAGGGATTGCTCCATATAAAGACAGGCACTGCATTCTCACCAGTCCTTTGCATGCTGTATGTTTGTGTTTTTAATGCCAGCAGAGACAAAGATGAAGGGTGATCATGGGACACATAGCTGAAAATCATACGCAAAACTGCTAGCCTGGACTGATATATCTCCTTTGTGGCTTGCTGGGATTTCATCTCTCTGATTTTGTGATTGGCAGATGATACCAAAGTGTGCTTGCACTGTCCTATGACTCCTCTACGAGCTCGTGCAGAAACCTGGTGATAAAACCTGACAAGTAAGTGGTATCAGACACGAGTGTATCAGTTTGCTGGTGTTTATTATTTTTCTTAAAATGGTGGAAAAGCAAGAGATATTTAAATCTGACTGAAGCAAGCTGAGGTAGCTATAAACTAATTCTTTTTTTGAGCTAAATCTGGCAGTTCTTTATCCAAAATAAATAATTTGGTTGCTTTATGATGAAAGTGATTTATTTTTCTTAAACAACAAAAACAAAAGGATGATAAAAATTATGACAAAAATATTAAAATAATTAATAAAGTTTTTCCTGGTCAGGGATGATGTTTTGTGGCTTTCAGTGTGTGTGAGAAATGGAGATGCCTAAGCAATGCATGCTAGTAAGATAGGTGGGTTTTGCATGTGATAGCCACATGAATGATACGGGTGCTTCCTATAATTATCCTATGTCTATCTGAAGAAGAAAATAAATTGGTTCTTTCAGATCAAAAGGAACCCGAGATGGAATTTTTGACAATGTACTCAGTATTTAGGAGTGTTGTCTCCAAACCAGGAACGCCACGGGATGTGCCCTCTGAAAGAACTCTTCAGAGTTGCGGCAGTTAAAAACCACGCAATATTGCTCACAAGAACCAGAGAACAGAAAAATGGGAAGCCTTGATGTTGTCTGCTGTTCCCACACTCTTCCCACACTTTCCTCTCTGGCCAGCTTTGTGAAGAAACAAGTTTCTCTCGCAGGGAAAGTAACAATTGAACACAGCAGGGAAGAAAGAGGTTTTGCAATGTGCTGCATGAAATGATGCAGTATCACTCAACTAACATCTGCTAAAACGTTCTTAAATAGCCTCATCTTCCTGAGTCAGCATTTCTAACATCAATAATTTTATTGGTAATAATCAGTAAGGTCTGAGATTTGCTGGAAGAGGACGGATGGCTGCACTGGGGGAGGAAATCTAAAGAGCTCTGAAGTATGCTGATAGAAAAAATGCTGAGGCAACATCTCAATTACTGAGTTGAGAAATCTGCACTTCTTTGCAGTTCCCAAATTGTTGGGAAAACATGAGGAGTGCTGCCTTGAGAGGAATTACTGGTGTTTTAATGCCATCAGGCTCTTAAGAGCTGGAGCTCTCTACAAATGCTACAATCCAGTGTAAATCTAACACCAGACTTCAACATTTCTCTTGAAGATACTGTGGCTGGCCCATAGTGCTCACATGAGTTGCTTTCTCTTGCACTCCCTACACTCTCATTCCAAAAAATCATTGAGAAGAGGTCTCCCATTCCTGTCTAACAGGTCTGGGCAAATCCAAGCCAATCTTCCAGTCAAATCCCTTCCAATCCAGGCCACACAACTTTCCTTCCACCCAGGCAATCCTTCCCATTTTTCCTCCTCTGTGCAGATCCTTGCACTAAAAAAAAAACCTTGAGAAATTGTGTCACATGATTAAAAGAAATTATTTTCCATTTTAAAAAGTGGAACCACACAGAAATTCCAGCACAGGACTGACACAAGATTATCTTTCAGCTACTGAAGTGATGTGAAATAGTAGCCTGCAGCTGTGTAAGCAAATTGACCAGCATTACAGGAATCCACAAAGAGGTCGATTGTGATCTGTGGCTTGCTTTGTGCAGGTATCGAACTGGATGGGAACTCACATTTTGTTTCCAAGTGCAACGAAGCTGTGAGGTGGTTCATCTGGAAGACTGTGATTGAAGACTGGAAGACTAAATATTGATGAGAGACGGCTCTGCTCACTGGCTTTGAGGGCAAATGTAACAGCACAGTGTATGTCTGCTTGCCTCTCCACTCCCTCCCTCAGACCCCAGGCAGGGTGCTTTTGTCCATGCTGCACCATGGGAGCCGTTATTAGTCAGGCTGGCATCTGATCTGTCCTAGGAGAGCATCAATGGCCTGGAGAGAAATTGCCAGAGAACATGCAGACAGTTAAACAGTACTGATGACAGCAGGATCACACTGGGGCCTGTGCCTCTGTCCTGTTAGCTTGTGAGTTATAGATGTACCTCCACTGTCTGAGAGCAAGTTAGGTTTGGAAGAGGAAGAAGGTCAGAAAGTAAGCTGTGAAAATATGACTGCACCACTGAGCTCAAGGAGAGAGGAGCTGTCCTTTAAATTGCAACCTGCTACATTTATTGGATTGCCTTTTGGACTGTGGAATAATAGGTAAGGTGATGGATTCTTCAGCTCCTGACTGCCAAAATATGTGGTTAAGGACATAATCGACATCTTCACTAAGCTTATGAGCTGATGCAGAAGATGTTTTGTTTATCTCTGGACTGATGTGTGGGTCAGTGCTAGAGCTGGGTTTGTTTTCACAAAGATGAGTGTCTCCAGCCTGTCGTGTCTATGGTGTCTGGATGGGCAGAGCAAGCCAGCCTCTGGGCTTCAGCTTACCAGCCCGGTGCACAGCGTGTTCTCTGCTAGGCACTGAGTCCAAACTGGCATGAGGCAGGATGAGCAACCAAGGTATTAAATAACAGTATAATTAGTCCTGAAATAGCTTCAGAGAAAGTCCATCTTTGAAAAACAGTATATGTGTGCTAACTTGGTTCTTGCAGAAGGAGGGCTATCACCTAAATATTAAAAAGGAAAAAAAAAAAAAATGAAAAAAAAAGTCTATCTTGGTTGTCCATTTGTTACAGACTGAAGTAGGAGAGTCTTGTCTGAGTCCTGACTGGTTTTAAACTTTGGGAGGGTTAAAAATGCTTAGAAAGAATGATACTGAATCATGAAAGCCTACGGAGAAAGTTGGTATGCTCATACTATGACCAAATTGTGCATGCTTACACAGAGACATGAAAAAACATTGTAGAGTGTTTCTAGATGCTGGAATAAGTTTAGTGTCTACAAAGAGCATGTCCTATGTCTGACAGTCCACTTTGCAGTGCCTTGTATTTGAAGTGAATTAACATGTTGATATTTGTCTAGTCTGTGCCTGAAGGAGTTTTGTTTTTACTTTATCTTAAGGGTGGATGAAAACAAAGACCCTCATATGTACATATGAGGTCATCACATCTGAGCTTCTAATGCAAGTGAAGAACAAACCTATAGAGAATATAAAATCAGTAGCCAGCTGTACATCTCTGATGGGAGGCAGAAATATTTTGGCTGACTGAAAACCTGCTTGGTGGTCACTGTTTGCCCCCTACTCAACCAAATTGGATGTTTTCAAGTACTCAAGTGTGATGCTTTTTAGTGCATGGAGAATTACCAAGGAACCAAAGACTTTGCTTTATTCCTGCCTGGAGCTACCAGGAAATTGTATAATTGTCCATCAGTTCATTTGATAGAAATTCATGCTTTCATGCTTTTCAGAATGGCAGGTTGCCAGCATATGGACAGTTTAAATGGAGATGATGCAAGTGACCAGACATTTGTCTGGTTCTGTTGAATTCTTGTGGTAGCCATTGCAGGCTTGAGGCCAACCTGGCTTGCAAAACCTGCTCACACATTTTAAATAAACTTGGTCGATGATGTGCCTGTTCTCTGTGCTGTGCTACACTGTTTACAGAACCCAATGGCTTGCTTAAAACTTGGGTAAGTAAGTATGTAGGAGCTGCCATCCCAGCAGCTACTGGGGCTCAAGGAAAAATCCAAGAATTTTTAGTGGCAGAGATGTTTTCTTTCTGCACCTCTCTGAACTCGCTGGAGCCTGAACACAACTCAAAAGAAATGCGGGATTGGCCCCAGAGATCTCAGAATAAGCCTCTTGGTTTGAATGCCTTTCCTTCACTATCAGACACACCATCTCTGGTTCCCAGAGACCCCTCTACTCAGCTCAGTGATAAAAGCACTTTTTAACACCAAAGCTGCTGTGTTCCCACGCCTGTTGCTGTCATGAGGGAGCCCATGCTTAAACAATAGCAGAGGAATAAAGAATAGCCTTGCTAATCAATATCCTGCCTAGACGCTGAGTCAGGTGGCAGCCTGGGCCTCTTTAAAATTCCTGCATTGTTCCTGATTTTTCATTTGACTTGTGTAAATTTTTATCTTTAAGGAAAGAAAACACATGGGACCAACTGTCTCTGCCTGCTGTGCTATTCCCTTCCCATACACCCCCACTCGTTTTCAGTGTCTTTGTCCTGTGGTAGCCTCTACCAGAGGGGGATGGAAATAGGATTTGCTGCTCTGGACTTTTTACTGAGCATGATATCCTGTGGTTAGAAGAAGGTGGCAGTGGTCTAAGCGGGATTCCCATAGTCACATACCTCTAGAGGCCTTTGGAGAACTAAATCTTTGACATCTATATTTCCATGTGGGCTCCTATTTATGTGATTGGTCTTAAAATGGTTACAAGGACAGGCAAGAATGCAGGCAGTTTGCTAGTAATTTTTTTCACAGATGAATGTTTGGAGCCCTGGCAGGGTACTAGGACAGTCTGTGTGTGAACAGACATTTGGAAAATTGACAACAACAGTATTTGCTAAAACAAACTGTGCAAGATCCTGTAGCTCAAGCTCCTGAATCCACCTCAGCTGCACTACAAGCATTTTCCAGAAGGAGAAGGAGGCCAGAGCGGCTTTATGTAATCTCTCAATCTCATGGGGCCCGCAGGCCAGTGAAGGCTTTTTTCAGCTTCTGTCAGAGCTCCGAGCCACCCCTGGGCTGCTCTGGTCAGCCTGGAACAGGGAGCCAGTGGCCCTGGGCTTTCTCCTTGCCCTGAGCCCTGCACCAAAGGATGCCAAGGAGGAAGGTCATAGATGCCCCCAGGATTTTCCTTAAAGCTGGCGAGTCTCTAAGAAATCTTTGTGGCTCTTTGGCACTACTTGACTCCTGACGAAAAGCCCCAGCAGTGAGGGAAAGCGTGGTCCTCACTGCGACGCCAGGCAGGAACTCTTGGAGCTGTAAAGGGAACTGGTAAGGGTTACACTTGCACATGCAGATAGGAGATAAGAGCTGACCTACCCTTCACCCCAAACTGAACTCCCTGAAGCTCAAAGTTGGGCGACTGCTTGGGAAAACACTGGGGGAAACCTGCCAGACCAGCAAACTTGCAGGTCTTGTCCAGGGCTGGTAGCAGACATGCTGCAAGCGACCGTACATGAGGTGCTTCTGCTCCAGACAAAACCAGGAAGGAGCAGGATTTTTACAAAGCCACGTGCTCTCAAGAGCTTGCTAGGTTGCAGACTAAATCACCTCAAGACCACTGAAAAGACAAAAGGGAGCTGAGAGTGCCCACCAGGAGCCCTGAGCCAGGACAGGGGCAGCAAAGACCAGCTCCCTGTGGCCAGCACCATAAGACCGCTGCCAGGGTCTGAAGACCTGGTGCGGGGGCACCCGGACCAGGCTTTCCCTTAGCAGTGAGCAAGGTTAGCTGGCAAGCTAATGCCATGTTTGTGTCAACCAGCAACCTCTCTGCTTCTCCAGCAGCCAACAGCCTCCCAGAGCTCACTGCTTGCCTGTTCAAGCCATACCCTGCCCACAGAGAGGCCATAGAAAATGGCTGCCAGACACAAGATGGTGGGGAGGTTCAAGTAGGGAGGGGGCGGGCTGCCATGGCAAGGCACAAGCCACCACCAGCTTGCCTTGGCAGTGGGGAGAGAAACTGTTCTCAGTAAATTATTCTTCCCTCAGATATATATATATATATGTATATTTGCTTTTGAAATTGTTGAATTCTGGATCAATTCTGGGATATTTATAACACTGAAGGGAGAGAGAAAGTCCAGACAGGGAAGGCTCATTTCATGGGATACGCAGCGCTGTCAAGTGGCAGAGGAAGCATGGCTGGTGGCTTGCTTCTGCAGGCAGGCTTGCATTCAGAGATAGGAGGATGGAGGGCATGGCATTTGCATCCCTCACAGAGAAGGCACCAGAGGACATCGCAGTGTCCACCTACTCCTCTCTTGCCATAGGCTGGAGCAGCCATGGCTACCTGGAGCCACTGAGAAAGTTTTTAGTGCACAAAGCCTGTGATATACATTATAGATACTGTCAGAGTTTCTCCCTCAACCCATGCAAATATAAACAGAGCAACATCTACAGCCGTGGCTGGTGGCCTTAGATGGAGTTCACAGTGAATTTTGACTTCTTGTACTGGAAATCTGTTTCTCCTGGGAAAGAAAGATTCCCATTTAGCAATATGCCTGGATCTGTAAGTCTTTCGGGAGTGTCCAGGGAGTGGTGCCTACCACTGTCTTCCCTCCAGCTGCCAGAAGGGCTAGGGCTCCCAGTTTGGTAGCATCGTATAGCGTGGTGAGGGCTGCCCCTGACATCGCGCTTTCACCACTCATCTGTCTGTGTGCCTGCTCTCCTGGCAGTGAGCAGGAAAGGATCAGGAAAAGGGGGCTCTGCTGTGCTTCCTACCACTTGTAAGGTGGAATACGTGTTTATATTGATTCTTGAGGAATAGTGAAAGACTCTTCTTGCCCCTAGCATCTAAGAAACAGAAAGCATGGATGTCTCAGAAGGCATTTTCCAGCAAAGACACACCAAAAAGAAACATCTCTCTTCTCCCTGTGAAAGTAAATTCAGAATGTCAAAGAACCAGCAAGATAAAGCATTCCTTGTATCTCCACAATTTGCCTCAGCCTCACAAAGACAGGGCCTCCAGAGGAGAGCTGAGGATTTCTTTCAGACCTTGGCATCTGCACTGAGGCTGCTGGTAAGGATTTCATTGGTACCAGCTGGGAAGGAGGCTGTTTGTGGCAACCACACCTGCCCCACAGGAATATAATGGAGTCCTTTAGCTCATTGTAATGGCTGTTGGTGCTTGCTGTGTGCTAGCGTGGTTGTATTATTTCTGCAAATTGGTTGTTTCCCCAGAGCATTACTGCTTGAGCTTCTGAATATCAGCTGCAGCAGTTCTGGTGGAGGTGCCCTTGGTATTTGAGTGGATACTTTTTACATAGCTTTGTGGGAAAGATTGCCCAGTTTCAAGTTATTCTGAAATACTTTGACCATGCTGCAGAGACTATGGTCACCATGGCAAAGATGGGGCTGTTTTTTTTTTTTTTTTTTTTTTTTTTTTTTTTTTTCTCTCCTCTAACATTGTGTGTTGCTGCATGGTGTGATTAAGCCTATGGCTTGCTGGCTGTTTGCACAGTTTATAGCTTGGGGATTGTGCCAATAGTTGCACAATGGAAATGAATTTCTTATGAGCTTCTTCAACTGCTCCTGAAAACCTGGAGGAAAAAGTCTTAGGTCCCAATCAAGCCATTAGTCACAGCAGGTTTCCTAAGCCCTGTGGCTTGCTTGTGTGTGGGGTTAATCTCTGTGGGTTGAATGCCAGGCATGCTGCTGGAGGTTCTGCTCAGCTCCAGGCAGAGCATGTGAATGCTTGCCTGGGAAAGCAGATCTCTCAAAGGGAGGCTTCCATTGTGGGAGGGGTTGATGGAGAGGGACTAAAGTAACTGGTTTACCCTTCTATCAGCATGTTTGAATGATGAAAATTCTCTTTAATGCTCACCAGTGAACCTGTATGGGTTTCTTAAGAAAGGATTTGTTCCCTACAGGCCTGATGCAGTGACCACTTCCAGTGGAGATGAGCTGGCTGACTCGGCAGGAGGTTGCGTACCAAAAAGGGAGGGTGAAATGTGCTGCCTGCCAAAGCAGCAGCTGGTGAGAAGGTGACTGGACTGCACAACATCAGCACACACATGATCGGTGGGGAAGCGCGAGCCCAGCTTCAATCCTTGTCAATGGCACCTCGTTGACTTTTAACACTTCCTTATCATGTCTGCACTCACCTCGTAGCAGTACTGATAAAATGCCATCGCTGGTGTAATCTCCTGAGCAGCTCTGCAGAAAACGCTGCAGAGCATGAGAGCCTGAATTGCCTGCAGCCGACAACTGGTGTGGGACTCCGATCCAGACCACGGTAATAAAGCAAAGGCTCTAACCTGAAGCAAGACGCGGGCGGAATAACTTCCAAGACGTTTTGAACACCAGATGTGTTGACCTGCTGATATTATTGGCATGGCAGCACAGGAATTTTGTGTTAGAATAGGGGTTTGATGAAGTTGGGATAGCTATTGCTTTTCAGTACCTCGTGGAGTTGGAAATGTAAGCTGTTTGAAGTGATTGCAGTATGGTAGTGCTTAGAGTTATAAACACCATGACAGTGGGAAGGAATGCATGGGGTTTTCTACTTTTCTTTTACAGAAATTCTGTATTTCACTCTTGGGGTATCAACTAGTTTTTGTACTAGTATGAATTATTGCTAGAAGTATGTATTATTTTTGAATATCTAATTTCTACCTGCGGGCCCTCAGCAATCTTAAAAAAAAAAATATTATTTTATATATTTAATATATATTTAATATTTATATATTAATAAAAATATAAATATTATTTTTTTTACAGGCAAGCAACAAACAGGGATACTCCTGTGACACTTCTCCTTACGGGTTCAACTAAGGACCCCTGAATATAAAACCACAAGCAACTACTGTGCAGGTATGTCATTTCAGAATTTTTAATGAGTGCTAGGCTGCTGTACAGTTTCTCACCACAAGAGGAGAACAATGAAAACTGTAGTGCAACTGCCTGGAAAGAAGAATTTCCCTTCTGAGTGGGAAATCTGAATGTTTTAAATTATTTTAAAACAATAATAATTGTACACTTATTGCCCTTCTTTCTGAATTGGAGAGAAGTCACAATGCTAAAATTCCTGAAGAAAAACTTATGAAAATAAAATGAAATTGTGATGAAGCCATTATCAAAGAACTTGAGGCCAAAGTCCTTCATGTCTTTAATGGCTGAAGATGCTATTTTGGCTTCACTGGACCAAGTTTTTTAAATGAGGAAGATTGGACTTCCTTCCTTAGAGGAAGGGATCAACACTGACAACACAGGTTTCATTTCCAGTGGAAATCAATGAAAAACTGGAATTTGACTCGCTGTCTTACTCTTCCATCTTAAGAAAATCTTGTTTGGCTCTCAGCATATTCTTCTTGAACTACAGTTCTACTCTGTACTGTTATCCACTGGCTTATAATTATGTATCTTTTACATATCACTAGTTCTACAATCATCCCTGTAATCATTTCCACATGCTGCAGTCTCTGCAGGATGGAACAACTCCTTCCACATTTTCTGCATTCACATTATCTTTGGCAAGTGCTTCAACTCTAATACTTGCTTGAATACCTTGAAGTTTACTTTCAATACCATAATCCCAAAGTCGTTCTCACAGGAATATCTAGTGTTGTCCCATCCACCTCTAGGAGTCTCTAATTTTTTCCCATCATCTTTGATCTTTCCTATGCTTTTGAACTGTTTTCCACCTCTGTTCTTTCTGTTGTTTCTGTCCACCATCTAGTACTACCATCTCTTTGTTCTAGCTTCTCTCCATTTCTCCAGTCTTCCATCATCCTGAACCAACACCTGGAACTTGATGTGTGGGAAACTGGGTGTTTTCCCAAGATCACTTCTCTTCACCCCCTAGCATTTCTGCTATTCTTCCTGACAGTAACATCCAGATTACTACGTTTTACTGTATCCAAGCTCTGTTTTGCACATGGACCTGTCAAATCCCACCAGTTTTTCCCCTCCAAAACTTGACTTCTTGACTATATCCTCTAAATGAAGAGTTTGGCTCTGAGTTATTGCTGTGCTGCTTACAGTTCCCAGCCTCCTGCCTGTCTTGCACTACTTTCCAAGTCCTACTACCTTACCCTTGTTGTTCTTCACCTTCCTATTATTTCTGTGGCTTCTCTGTCAGGTTTCATCCTCTCCATGTGGACTCTGTATGCCCATGTTTCATGGCTGTCTGCTATCCCCTCATACTTACCATCTTCCTGAGCAGTGTTTTTCCACCTACTGACTATTTCTTTGCCTGCTCATTCACCTTCGTGCATTTTTCCAAGGTTCCAAAATTTCTTTTCCTGCACTTCAACATTTTTTTTAGCTTGACTTGTTCATACTAGGTAGGATCAGGACCACAACAACTTGGAGACAAATTCCCAGTTCCCCTTGAAGTGAATACCTATTATTACCTGAAATATGCTGTTCTTTGAGATAGAGGTAGCTATCACATTGAAGTCTACTCAGTGGATCAGCAGAACATACGAAATGAAGCGTACATAATGCTCGGCTAAGCTGTTATGGGGGTAAAAAGTGGGACTGTGCTTCCTGTCTCTCTGGTAATCTACCCACATAAGACCAAGACTCTTCCCTACCACCCAATCTTGCAAACTAAACTAATTGATAGTCTGCTGGGTCATGTCACCACCAGTGTACTTACTGTTTTTTTTTTGTTTGTTTGTTTTGCAATCACACACTTATGCCAGGAAAGAGGACAAGGTAGTGAGTCCTACTTTGAGATGGACATTCCTGCTACAGGCAGGTGTGAGATGTCCATGTCCTTCTGAAGTCATGCCCTCCACCAGTGTTTACTGATGGACAGCCTATGTGTAGCTTCTTTTCAGGTTTCTCGTGTCTGCTGGGGGTGTTCTGAGGCACACAACACCAGCCACCTCCACTCTGTCCAGTGTGCAGCAGTGAGGGGATGTGGGCAACTAGCTGAGCTGTTGCTGTGCTGAGCACAAAGCAGCTCAGTTCTGCTGTAGACCTAGTGTAACAGTTCACATCGTGCCAGTGAAAATGAAAGGAGGAGAAGGAAAAGGGAACAGAAAAAATAAAAAGCAGGACATGGAGATAATGGAAGTGGGGGGGTATTCCTGATGTTGTAATGCCATGAGATTTAGAGATTTCTCTGGCTCCTGCTGTGCTTTGCTAAAAATGAGGCTAGTTAGCAGCAGATGTGAATGTAACAACTGAGAGGGGAATGAGAGGAGCTATGAAAAATGCATGAAACAAGTGGATTCTCTTACAAGCTTTTAGGAGGGTTTAGAAGTGGTAGTCTTCAGATTGTGGCCTAGTGCTTGCTCATGTCAAGTGACTGGGATGCTGCAGAAGGTGAGAGGAGGGTACAGTACAAGTCCATGTCATCAACCAGAAAAAGGAGAACACTTGAGTAATCAGTTACTAGAACTGCTGAGAGATGATGGTGTAGCTGAGAGTAAGATGTAGCTTAGGAGTAGAAGCTAGTGTCCCAGCAATGAGGATGGGGATTCATGTAGCTAAGAATAAATGGGTTTATGGAAAGGATACTGGTGGTTATTTAGTAACCAAAAGCTTAAATGATCAAAGAGTTTAGTAAGCCCTTCTGACTTTGCCTTGCCCTTCCAAAAATATATCATGGCTGTGTGCAAGATCACTTCCCATCCATTCTTAGACGTTAATCACCCTCTTCAATATAGGTGGCCTATCAGATTGCATAGGCTGGGCAAACACTGAGATATACGATAGCACATTTGCTCTGCTGCAGGATCTAAAGGTAAGGTTGATATCTGGAAGGCCAAGATATCTGCGAGGGGAGGCAGGATTCCTAGTCTCTTCAGCTGTTTGCCCTGAAAATGGAAGGAGAAAGGATTTCAAATTCCAGAAGTCCTTGCGGGCTGAAGGCTATAAACAGGCTCTTCCTTTATGAAGCAGTAAGGATCAAACAGTAACTAGGACGTCTGCTTTTCCACACAGGCCTAATCTACTGGGATATATTTTGTGAGGGGTATGAACCCCATCAGTCAGAGGAGGGACAGGAGAACCCAGTGCTACTGGCATGGTTTATCCAAGAAGATCAGCCTTGAAGAAAGAAACATGGAGTAAAGAAGAAATGGAGGGCCCAGTCAAACTGAAGTAAAGGGAGACAGAAAGCAGAAGGAGTCAAAAAGAGAAAAAGATGGAAAGAGAGAGCCAAATAGTGAGGGAGGGGTGACAGAAGAAAATTACTAAGTGTTTTGCACAATGGAGAAATATCCCAGCCGTGCAGTATATACAATATAGTATCTATTTTTTCATCTAGTTAGGCTAAGGGTTTCTGTGGGGACAAGTGCATCAAATGATGGATCCCTAAGACCTGTTACTTTCTCCAAACTCAACGAAATCAGATTTTATCCCCTAAGTAACTATCCTTAATTTGTGTGTGTGGGAATAGGAGACAGTGATGAATGTGGCTCTACCATGGTCTGGATACTCTGTATCAGATCTCTATCAAAAAGGCTGTAATCATCAGATTACTTTTGGGAAATGTATGACCAAAGGAATATACCTGCTATTTTACTTTGTGATTTACAGGGTAAGAAGTGCGTGCAGTAGCCATGGATGTTCTGTATATTCCTGTCCCTCTTGCTAGCTTGAATGCAGTGGTACTGCAGCTTGGGTCTCTGAAGCTGTTCTTGGCATGTAGGCTCTTTGCATCAAAAATCTTCATGGGTCTGTCACCAAAGACCTCATCTATGCCTTGGGGTGCAAAGTGTGCAAGATGTTGGTACTTGGAAGTGCTTGTAAGACACTGCTCTGTTTCTTGGTCCCAATCAAGTGACTAAAGTGAATGTTAATAAAGGTTTAATATCTACTAGCATGTTGCAAGGATTGGTGTTTTGTGACCATGACTACTATTTTACCCTATAACTACACCTGTCCTCCCAATCAGAAGCACCAAACTTGAGCAGCATATAGTGTGCTAACTTCTTTGGTGTGTGGTCTGACAGAAATGGACAAGCTGCTTGGATGATGTGGAAACCAAAGTGTTCCTTGCAGCTCAAGTTAAATCTTCTAGGAGGTGGGTTGTTCTTGCACTAGTCAGCTCAGATGGGGGGGATGGGGGCTTTCCAGGAAGGATCTGTGTCACTCGCACCCTTAGCTTACATTGAACAAAGCCACTGGGTTTTGTTCCTTCTTATACGGTGATCCCACAATAAACTGGGGAAGAATAGACATTGCTGTAGGTACAGGCTCCTGGAAGAACTCTGTCCCACATGGGAGACCTGCACACTGAGATGCCAGACCTGCGAGCCCTTTTTCATGGATGGAATAACCCATTTTTTTTCCCTGTGGATCTCACCAGCCAAGGGTGTTGCCTCAACTCATTTGTTAGCCAGCCAACATAGGTATAATTAGGGGTTAGTAATTAATCTTCAAAAAAACCCTTGGAAGTAAGGGAATTACTTACTTGTAATTTGTGTACCACACCTGAGGCAATCCAGCAGTGGGAATTCAGATTCATATTTGTGTATGCAACAGCTGAAAAGATTTGAGAAGAGGTCTGTACTTACAACAGCACAGAGAAAAGCTTCCATTGTCTAACCTCCTGTTTTGCCTTCCCTTTTGCATCTTCCTGGGCCCCAGTTCAGCTAAAAACTGAAACCCTGTGTTTTGCTGTGCATTGTGACTAGCTCCTCTGACACAGAGTGAAGTTAATCATGTGTGTAAACTTCACCAGACAAGGGACTAGCACTGCAGACACTTTGAGAATAAGCTATTCATGTTCCTGTGTTCTGGTGAGAAATTTTGTCTCTGACAGGCAAGATCCTAGCTGCAGTTCAATCGTTTGCTTTTTGTTCCAGCCAGAGAGGGAAAACTGATGTTTCTTATGTGGAGGCCCACTTATGGTAGGCACTATGGAAATGCGGATCAGATGGTAACTTTTACTTTAAAGCACTTGCGTCAAATTTAAATAGGCAGACTGAACTAGGAATAGGTAGTAATAGTGTAGTGCTTTCAGTGCTTTTGTGGTAGTGGTTCTTGCAATGCAGGCATTAGAACTTTACAGGAAACATGTCACTTCCCAAATGGATGGAGGCATGTAATTGTAAGGGGGAATTAGCTTTGCAAAGTTGGTCACTTATTGCTGTGTACTGTTGAACTCTACTGTCAATCATCTAAAAAACAGCAAAAGTCATTGACCGGTAGGAATGACTGAGAAATAATTAAAGCAGTGGGAAAAAAGACATTACTGCTGTAGTCTGGATCACTCGGAAAGATGTGGCCAAGCATAACATTAGCTGTTGCAAGTCACATGCCAAAGAATAAGGAATAGAGGCTATGCTTATCAGTTAGCAAGTTTGTCTTGGGAAGAAAGGAGTCGGGGCTGGAGTGGCTCACTGGCTGACAACAGAATTACAGGATGATGCTGTAGCTGGGGGAAAGCGTGCAGCTTTCGGTAAATAGCTTCAAGATGAATAGCTCTAGGAGAGGCCGGGTGTGTGTATCATTTAGTACTAACATTGTCACTTCCCATGTATTCTATTTAGTGCTTTTGTTGGTGGTTCCTGGATGGGAGAGGTTTCAGGGAAAATGCCTGAATGTTAGAGTTGGAAGTGTGCCTTCTAGTGAAAGAGGTCAAAGAATTGAAGGGAAAAGAAAGCTGAAGGCTAACTTTTGTATTGTCTGTATCTATCTGCATGAGGAACGAATTTATGTTCTTGCAGAATGAAGTATAATAAGATCCAATAACTGGAATTTGAAACTGAAAAAAAAAAAAAAGGCATGAAAAGAGTACTTTTTTAAAAATAGTCTGTAGTTAATCACTGGAAAAACTTACTGGGGATTGTGGAGTGCTACTCCACAGGTGTCTTTTAAATTCTGGCTTGATTCTTGTCAGAAAGTAGACCCTCGTGGAGATGGGAAGGATTTCTTCTGAGTCTTCTGACCCAAGTTTCTGAGGTGTGAGTCTCAATGGTCACAGTAGTTCTTTCTGGAGTTACAGTCTGAGGCTGGCTCTCTGCTAGAAGGCAAGGGATTGTGAGTTGGAATTCAGGGCAAGAGCAGAAGGCATTCCTTCTCAACCCAAGCTGTTACTCCTTTTCACCCTGCCTTGTGCAAACAGCTTACAAGCAGTCAAGCCCCATCACTCTCTCTGTCTACTGGAGCACAAATCTTCACTTCCTTGAAGATTAAATAGCTCTTCCTGCTCCTGCTTTTTTCCTTTTCCCATACAAACACCAACCCTGATCCCACTCCCTGGGATCTGCAGCCACCTCTGCCACTGCGCATGGTGGAGGTGAGCACCAACACTTCAAAGAGGAACTGCCACTGCCACCATCTCATCCCCAGAGCCCCGTTCCACCATCATGGTAGCACCTGTGGGTTTGGGTCTGTGTTGCTGTGCAGGGTGGGAGGAAACAGTGTCCCCAGCAGGAGCAACCAGACCCCTTCTTTGCTGGGAGAAAGGGACATGGGCTAGATGCAGGAAAGACTGTCATGCTCCTTGCTACAACAGCCTTTCAGGTAGTTAGTGATGAGGTCTCCCCTCACCCTTCTTTTTTCCACTAAATGACCTCAGCTCCCTCAGGTGCTCCTCATGTGTCTTGTTTACTAGTCCCTTCAGCAACTTCCTTGCTCCTCTATGAATGCACTCCAGCAGCTCAACATCCTTTTTGTGGCGAGGGGCCCAAAAATGAACTCTGTTTGAGGTGTGGCCTCACCAGAGCTGAGTATGGGGAACAATTGCTTCCATGGCCCTGCTGGCCGCACCGTTTCTGATGTAGGCCAGGATGCCATTGGCTTTCTTGGCCACCTAAGCACACTGCTGGCTCGTGTTCAGCCGGCTGTTAGCCAGCACCTCCAGGTCCTTTTCTGCTGGGCAACTTTCCAGATGCTCTTCCCCAGGCCTATATGGCTGTATCGGGTTGTTACGAGCCAAGTGCAGCACCTGGCATTTAGCCTTGTTGAATGTAGCGTGATTGGATTCGGCCCGTCGATATAGCCTATCCAGGTCCCTATCTATATTCACATGATTTCAGGGTTTTGCTTTATTTCTTTTCTCCTCACAGATTTAAACTGTGACATAGGTGTGTGTGTGTGGAACAGTCAATGTGCGCAACGTAGCTGTTACAATGTTCTGAGAGAAGTGCTGCGAAGATGAATGCTGTCACAGATGGAGGTTGGGGCAAGAGTAATACATGTCTGTGGAGGCTCTGGGCCTTCATGTGCAGTATGAGCAGGTACTGGCTGTAGCAGTATTTCCTAAGAAAATACAATGGCCACTTCTGAGCCAGTGCTACTCCAACCTAGTGGAAGAAAGCCAGGCAGGGCAAAGTGCTCCCTCGGGTGCAGGGGAGTGCTGGGTGGAGCCTGGCGAGGGATGGTGAGCAGGCGAGGAGCTGTGAACGTGACTGCAGAGGCACACGGGGTGGGAAGTGTTTCCACTTGTGATTTCACCTGGACTGCATGCCAACCTCGGCATACAATGTTATCACTGCAAGCCAGCACATGGTCAGGGTGGTTGTGCTCGCGCAGCTGGGGCCCTGGGAGACTTTCTCCAGTCCTTATAGCTTTTTGCTTTGGAGGCTCTTGTCAGAAACATGTCATGAAACTCAAGAAACTCCCTGGGTTTATTTCCTTTATTTCACTTCTACTGGGTCTTCCTCTAGTCATTGTTACCTGTGCCACCAAGGCAGCTATCTCGTGGTGGGGAGTAAAAGTGAACCGCTTTGTCAGGAACTAAAACAGGGACCTCTGCTCTACCCCACCCTTCTCTGGCAACTTTTGCTGCTCTTGGCTGTTTCCTTATCTAGCCTTTATTACTGTGCAAAATAGCCAAGTTAATGACTTGGAAGGGACACTTGGTCCCTACTGTGCAATGGCTATGCTGTTCAGATAGAAACCCTTCCCGAGAAGCTCATTCCCCTTTCTGTAGCCCATGCAGTGGTTGAACCCATATGTGCTCTTGGATAGATGCAGTTCTTTGGGTCTCTGGCTCAGTTCTGTGGCAGTGTGTTTTGTGGGTCAGGGATGTGCGATCTGTGTGTAGCTGTCTCTAATTTGTCACTGTTAAATATCTTGCCTAAAAGGGACATCGTCAGAAGCACTTGGCATTTCCACAGCTCTCCTTCCATGGCAGTCTATGGATATTTTATCTTCTCTCTTTCTGGGGCATGAGCTAGGTCAGCGCTGCCTCTAGACCTTGCAGTCTGAGACTCTCTTCCCTCCACTAGCAGAAAGCCTTTTTTAAGGTCTGTTGTTCCATGAATAAGACTTCTATTGCCCCTTGCTTGCCTTTTTTTGCCCAGGCTTGCGATCCATGCATCCTCTCATGAGAAGAAAGTCAGAAATCCATACCCTTTCCTTAATTCCTTGGCAGCTTTGCTTTTCCCAGGACAGATGTTTCTATGACAGTTCCAGGTTTCCCTTGCTTTGGCAGGATAGGCATTACATTCAAAGAGTGTAGCTCTTTGGACTGGTTTGCAGGAAATGAAATGGTTCCAGTCTCTGACATCTGAGATTCATCAGTGACTGAAGTCTCTGTCATTGAGGAGACCCGTTAACTCAGGTGCCAATTCCCAGCTAAGTTAAAATCTACTCGTAGGACCATCATGCGGCTCTCAACAGGTGTGCCAATGTATATACCAAACAGCATTCAAGAGAATTTGCAAGAGATTTTTTTGTGTGTTTGCTTTAGATACATGATCAGTGGCTGGCTATTCATCGGTCTTTGCAGGGCTGTTTGCAGGTTTACTGACAGCTTGCCAAGACAAGAGTTTGTACTCCAATAGTGCTGAAACAGTACAGTAACAAACAGGAGGTTGCTGGCATCTTCATGCTGGACAGATACAAGTCTGTTATGGGCCTGTGAGGTGCTGATACATGATAGCCTTTGATACAAATGCCCCTAAAAGCTTTGTGGGACATCTTCTGTGTTAAACTTGAAGGATACAAGGTCTACATTCAAGCTGTCTCTAAGCTGTACTTTGGCATATGTATTGTCCATGGACTGCATGTTTATTCCTTTATTTCTTTTCTGCTAAGTGTTCTTTGATGTTCTCGTTTTACTTTTCAGTAATTCTAGTCTTCTCACTTTCCATTTGCTTCTTACATGGTCTTGCTTTTGTCCTTCACGCTGTTTCTCTTGTATGGATAGCAAAGATAGGCACTAGCTTTCCAGAATGGAGAGATGAGACATGGCTTGCAGATGAGACCAGCTTTTGAAATGCATGAGCGAAAATCCACAGGATAATGCTTCCCAGTCTTCCTCATGGATCATAAATTATTTCTGGGAGATGTACTAAGGAAGACTAGGGCTCAGATATCAAATGATCAGTACAAGGTGAGAAGACGGTCCTGGGGGGTACATTCTTTGTTCAAACCAGCAGATAGTCATAAAACAAGCTGATTTTTGAATCAGAAAATAAGCACTTTTTTTCTAATTTGCTGAGTCATGGGGTGATGAAGAAGGGATAATGGTGATAAAAAATAATTAAAATAATTTTTTTGCAGTGGAGGACCGTTACAGAAACTGGAGATTAAACCAGGAACAGGTGGTTACCTGAGGTGATACGCAGACCTTGCTTCTACATGTACATCTAAGGATCAAGTGCCATTTCAAGCACAGAGTTATGCTGTGAGTGCTCTGCAGAGTCATTGCTTCCCTGGACAAAGTTCTCCGTAGCAGAGCTACAGCTTTTCTCCTTGTGGATGTGCAAGACACGACCTTCCTTCCGCTAAAGCAAGCCCTCTCTGTGCGTTCCCAACTAACTGTGTCATCCGGGATGCACTAGATCAGCTGTCCCCTTTTCATGATATATCTGTTTTCTGGACTTTACAAATATTTTGCAAATGTCACTGTTTTCTTCCAGGTTATGGACTAAAAATATTATGAGGGCAAAGACCAAAACCCTGCAGTATCTTGATACAAACATACTGTAAACTTAACCACTTCTGGTTCTCAATTTTATTTTGGGACCAGTCTGATAGGCCATTTATAGTCCATTTAATGACTGTTATCTTATTTTTATGTCAAGCAAGTTCTTTAATCAAATTGCCATGTGATAGAAGGGAAACTGCCCTCCAGGATCTTAAGTATACTGTACCAGCTTTGCTATATTTAAGGATGATATGTGCAGTTTCCTCAGAGAAAAGCAGAAATGTTGTTGAATGACATGAATTTTCTATAAACACAGGGGTGATGGTCCCCAGTTATATTTCCCTCCTTCTTGTCTTTATTCTCCGTGTTCTGTGTTAGGCATTTAATTATTTAGTTTAGGACTGAGATCATATCACAGATCTGTAGTTAGCTATGAATAATTACAGTTATGACATAATTATACCACAATTATGCCTCTCTACACAGCCTTTACAACATGCCAGATTACAGGCTTTCTTCTCCTTTGCACCAAGAAGTACAGAAAATCAATATAAATAGTGCAAGACTTCCTGTGCAGTTTTTTTTTTTTTTTTTTTTTTTTTTAAAGAAAGTTTCAGTGTGAAGTGTCCTGTCCTGCTGATTTTAAAATACCTGGTTTTAGTAGCTGGTATTTAATTCTTCTGATATGTTACAGGAATAGACATGTCATCAAAAATGTTGTCTTCATTTACCTTTTTTCCTGGCAGCTGGACAGAAGTTTTTATTGATTTCATCTGTCTTGTCTGCATTATTATTGAACATTCTAACATTTCCAACTGATAAAGGATCAATACCATGATTAGGACTCATTTCATTCTTAATTTACTTAAAAAAAATGCTTCATCAGTCTTTTTTCCCATTTCACTTCCATCATGAGTTTTCTGTAATTTCTATCTTCTGGTTTACATTCAGCTTTTCCTTTATTTGCTATACGAGTCTGACTTATTTCAAAGCTACCACCACTTCCTTTTTACATCTGGTTGTAGTTTTTTAATCATTACATTGTTCTTTACTGGGGGGGTTGTGTATTTTTGGTGACTAGTAAATTCTTCATATTTTCTTATTTAAATTCCAATTCTCTTCGGGGCTAGGAAACAGGCCTTTTTAAAGCATTGTGTCTTTGAAGACATTGCATTACCATTTTGGACCTCTTTTGCTTTCATTTAACAATGCAGTTAAGTTGTAAGCCTGCTACCAGTCTCTCATTTCTAACAGTACTTTAGCCACTTGGATGAGGTGAAATACAAGTTTTGATCACTTTGGACTTAAGATTTGTAAAGTCAGGAAACTGCTTAGAATGTTTAAAAATCCCTAGAGCTGTTTTTGAGTCAGCAACATCAGCATGTGTTAAACTAAATAATCATTTAGGTTTCTTTTTTCTTTAGGTAGGACTTGAATAGCCATTTCTCCCATATGCCAGTGTTGCTAAGCTGTCTGTTGCAGACCCAAGTCATCACTCCAGTTATTAGAATACTGATTCACAAATATTCAGTATTGCTAATTAGAAAATCAGAATTCAAAATCACAAGCAAGAGAACGGGTAATACCTTTCCTTTTTCTAGCCTGCTTCTGCCATCTCAATCTTTGTTAGGGCTATAGACACTGATTTTAACATTCAGTCATACAAGCCATCCCAGCAACTTTTCCAATTTCTTATAGCTGTAGGATCCAGGGCAAGCAAAGTCTCAATGAATATAAAATGGAAAGGGATGCCATGACTGTATACAGCTAAAGATGATGTATTAGAGTAGACTCAACTTCTATATCGTGTTTCTGTAAAGGAGGACATGCTTTTGAAAGGAAAAGCTGGGACTGCAGCTGAATATACCCAACACCACTCAGCAGAGCTGATGTACAGCAGCAGGATTAGAAAGCCGGACCTATTGCTTCCTGGGCTGGAGCAGGGTGGCCAACATATGACTGTGTCCTCTCTTCAGAGCTTCAGGGACACTCTCCCTCTCTTAAGGGACTGGAGAGTCACAAACTATTAAAATACATGCCTGTGTTTTGCTGAGGAACCATCTGTAGTAATAGCTGCATTCACTGTGATGGTATTTATCAATCAGACAAGAATGGGGGCTTGTGGTGCTGAGCAAGTGGAAGAGTTATTGACAGCCGCTGTTCCAAAGTGGGACTCGCCACAGTAGTAGCTGCTGAAAGTTTGCCAGGTCTGACACAGAACAGGGGACACCCAAAGAGTCTTAATGCTCCGTGTACAAGGATCCTAATAATGCTTTAAACCATATTACTGTTAATATTTATTCTGAGTAGTAACAGGACTCTAAGAGATTGCAGTTTGCTGGAAATAATGGAAAAAAAGAAAGGTTTCTTCAAACTGGATGCCCTTCAGCCCTAGCATCTATATTTTTTACATATTCTTCCTGCCTCCCTCCACCTTGCTGTTTATTAATTTGAAGCCAAGTTATCTCAGGGAATGCCCAAGACCTTTGGATGGATGATTTATCTGGATGAGTGGGTTATCTTCATAATCAGGAAAAGAGAACGACTGGCTCGACAGTTTCCAAGTTCAATAACATCCTTCTTAATAAATTGCTGAGGCATGAGAGGTTTCCGTTCCTTGCTGGCATCTTTACACTGTGCCCAAAGAAACAATCATATCAGGTTCAGGAAGGCAAATGACTGAAAGGGCAGGGAAACAGGAACCGTCCCCACGGATGTCCTCCCCAGAGAGGCTGGGAACGTACTCTGCTGTGGGAAATGGCACGCTGAGGTCAGCCAGAGTGCACGGCAGGTATGCTCATCTCTTGGGTTAGGGAGAAATAGGGATGATGGCCTCTTCTGCCATTCCTCGCGCTTCCCTGTCCTGCTTGTGAGCTTTCCTGAGCCACCTCCACGCCTTGTGTGCATGGGGCACCTCCGCAGAATGATGCGGTGTGGAAATGAAGGCAGGGAGATAAAGGTGGAGAGTGGGTGGTGACAACGCTCCTGAGAGCCCTGAGCCTACCACTCAGCAAGGCAGGCCTTGGTGGTGTTAGGAGAGCCCAGAAGAAGGGAGTAAGGACTAGGGAAGGAGCCCCAGCAGAAACTGAAAGGCAACAAACCTTGTGGACAGCAAGGTAACACAAGAAGTTTCCAGACATGCTCTCTTGTTCAGGTCCTTCAGAAGCTTGGTCCCTTCCAGCATCTTGTGCCTGAGAATGTTAAGGGATTGTACAAAAAGCCTTGATAAAACAAACACACATATCCCTGAAAGGGTTTGGGAAATATTAGCCCCTCTTTTACTGGCAGGCCTGGAGCAATTATTACCAGAAGTACTAACAGGTACATGTTCCTCCCGTCCCTGGATCCGCTTTATATAGTACAGATTGGCGGTAAGCAACGTGTTCCCTGACTGCTCTGATACCTCACAACAGTTAAGCTGTCTCTCTGAGGAGGATCTCAACAGCAGTGGTAAGGACATAATGTAGAAAATATGTAGAGAGAAATTTCAGTGTAGGGGCCACCTAAGTATGCAGCTGCCTGTATTCTTAGGTCTTCTCAGTGATGCCCTCCAGCTGATGTGCTGCATCTCCATGTCTGACCCAGGGCAGGTTCGGGGCAAGAGAAAGGGTTAGGTAAAAGGACACATGGGGACCCAGGAAAGGTATTTTCTCTATGATGGCTCTGTAATGCACATGCTACACCTTGCCTACAAGCTCTGTAGACAGGTGCCCTGTCCCAGTGCACCTATTCAGAAATAACATCTGCTTTAGGATGAGAACCTAGAATTTCTAACCTGGCCACTGTTGTAAAGGTCTGTGAAGCTCAGTCAAGTTCTAAGTGAAGTCATGCCGAGCAGTGAAATTGTGTGTCTAAGATTTCTCTTCCTAGTGCTGTTTGGGCTTCTGCTGTGGTACTATGACACCTACCTTTGACCATTGACAGCATATCTCCTTTGCCTTACAAGTACTTAGTGAGCTTAGTTCAGATTTTATTATTAACTGTGCTGTTATTAAAGGGGAAATCATGCAGGTCAGTTGGTGTACATCACTAATGTTTGCTGGGTAAGGGATACAGATTCAAGAGAAAACAGACTATACTAGCAAAAAGAATGCTTTGTCAACAAAGCCGACGCTGTTTACATAGGTAAAATCAATGTCATAAAGAAGTGATCTTCACATCAGCTTGTCTACATCTATTTAACCATTAAAAGGTACTATAAAAATTGTATTCCAAACAGATCATCTTAAGATCAGCTGCATCATCGTAACTTTCCTGTGCTCACCCTAGTTTTGTATCTGCAGCAAAAGTCTAAGAAACGAGGGAAGTGAAAGGTAGGGTGCAGACAGTGTAACAGACACCTTTGTGCCTTCCTTCTCAGCCACTGCATCCTCGGTGTCCCCTGGCGCTGTACAGTGCATGAGTGAGAAAACACCGCCCGCTAGTGGTTTAGGATGCAGGAGCCCGAGAGACTGCTTGGCAGAGGCTGTTACCTACTTTTGCTTTGCTGATGCCGCTACAGCGGTTCTGCCGAGATGAGGTGGGTGGCTCTTACTGCTCCTGCCCAAAGATAAAATCAGCATCTCTGGAAAAGGTCAGCGCTAAGCTGTGTGAGAAGAAGAGGTTCTTACTGGCAGTGCCGTGGGTCACTCACATGCTGTTTTTCATGGTTAGTTTTAATGTCCAGATGAAATGCTCTAAATAAGGCATGGCATTTAATCTTACAGTTGCGATAGTAGGAGAACAAATTGCTTGAAATGTGGTTACGTTGAGCATGCAGCTCTAAATTCACAGCACATTCAAGTGAAGGTATAAAGCAGTGGTCATCCCAAAGCTTCTTTGAGGACACCCCTCCTTGCAGGTCAGGCAGGCAGAGTGGTGTGGAGACACCTCCATGAGCCTGGGGCCAGCTAGCCCCAGCATGGGAAGCAGCATAGCACCATTGTGCTTCACACTGCCCCAGCTCATTAGTCCCACTCTAGAGAGGAGATAATTAGCTCAAGTGGAACACATTGCTGACACAGCAGACCTGCTTTCAGACCTGAGCTGATATCTGCCCAGCTCAGCATTGCACTGTGCGGTGCAGGCAACTCAGGATGTCCAGGCTGAGTTTCCAGGGTGGGTGGCAAGATACTTTTTATTTACTGAAAATATTTCTCCGAGACAAATGCCAAGAAATCATAAAAACATAGGGCCAAAGACCTCAGAAAGCCTCCCCCTTCCCTTCTAATTGTTTTCCTTTTTATGAGATAAGATCATTCTTAACAGATGTTTGTTTACCTCTTCATAAAAACCTCCTGTGATTCTACAGCCTCCCCAAGCAGTGTGCTGCAGTGCTTTGCTGTTCTTACCGCTGCAAAGTGTCTTTCTAATGTTTAGCTATATCATCTTTATTGCAAATTAAGCTGATTATTTCTTCTTCTACTTCTGGTGAATGCAGAGGACAACTGCTTAGTCTTTCCACCCATTATAACAAATGTTTATGCACTGGAAGACTGTTACCATGCTTCCCCTCCTGTTGTTCTTTTCCTAAAGAAAACAAACCCAGTTCTTTTAGTTCTTTTATCCATTCCTTATAAGTCATGTTTTTTTGTTTGTTTGTTTGTTTTGTTTTGTTTTGTTTTGTTTTTCATCTCTTATCATTTTGTTGTTTGCTTTTGGACTTTCTCCAATTTGTCAACATCTTCTGTAAAATGTAGTGAATGTAGTGGCTGGAACTGGACATACTGTTCCTGCTGAGAGCTCTGCAATACCAAGTAAATGCACAGAATAATTGCTCCCTTTGTTTTATACACAAAACTCTCCTTAAAGCACATCAGAATGAGATTTGTCTTTTTCTGTGGGAATTTCACTTAACAGACTCTTATTTGGTCCCACCCCAGCCCCTTCTGTGCTGCACTGCTGTCGAAATGGTTATGATCTGATTCTGTGATCTTTTTTGGACCAGTGTGTTTGATGTCTATGCCCTCACTGTTTCTGAATTGTATCTTGCTACAGTCACCTCTGCAGAGGGCAGGCCAGCTCTCATGTGTTTCCTGTTCATTTCAACTTGTGATCTCTCCCATCCCTCTACCTTCAGAAAGGATGGCAGACCCCAACCCAGCTGACATCCTTTCCATTTGGCTTTCTGTTTTGTAGTCTGAATCACTCAAGGAAATGCAGAGCAGCCATGAGGCCAAAACTTCAGGAAGGTGATTCTCCCAGCTGGGAAAGTGAAGCCCTGATAATTACACTTGATTATGTACTTCAACATGTGTAGAGGCTGCACAGTGGTCTGCTTGCTGCTCTGGGGGGTCTGTGATCTAGAAATTTCTGAAATGCTCACTAAAGTCAACATACTTGGTATCTACCATTTCTTTCTTGTCTACCAGACCTATTAGTCAAAGGAGAAAATTAGCCTGGTTTGACAGAGTCAGTTCTTCAGAATTCCCTGCTGGTTGTTTCTTATCACCTTGTTGTCCTTTAGATACTTATAAATTGATTGTTTCATAATTGGCTCCAGTATCTTTCTAGGTATCACAGGCTGACTGGCCTGTAATTCCCCAGGTCCTCTTATAACAGTAATTTTCAGAGCAGAACTGCATTTAAGTTAAAGAGATATTGAAAGGCATTCCACTTTTGCTCTGCTTATCTTTATTCATTGTCTAGTTTTTCTCCATCCCTTAAATTAAAAACATATTTCCCATAAGTATTTATCTTCCACTTGAGCCTCAGCATAATCCAACCCCGACTTCGCC
Organism: Nettapus auritus; assembly: GCA_011076525.1. Taxonomy (NCBI): domain Eukaryota; kingdom Metazoa; phylum Chordata; class Aves; order Anseriformes; family Anatidae; genus Nettapus; species Nettapus auritus. The sequence continues at coordinate 96,281,817 of CM021765.1, forward strand.
TCTTCTGTTACTTGCATACTTCCCAAGTTTCCTTTCTTCTTGATGCTTTATATTTTTCTCCCTCCTTTTTTTTTTTTTTTTTTTTTTTTTTTTTTTTCTATTTTGTTTGCTATTTTCTAGCGAAATGTATTCCCCAGTTCCCTGAGGGCTCTGAAGACATGCTGAACTTTGGGCAAATCCTGAAAAAATCTCAGAGCTCTGCCCTTAAAGTGGGAACACTGATATTTGCCAGTTTTGCATGGACATGACAAGTTCTGCCCAAAGATTTGCCCAGCCCTAAGTACGTTTAAATGATTTCTGAGGACAGTAGGTGGTAGAGAGAAGAGGAAGTCTGGGGAGATTCTCATCTCTAGTGATCACACTGATAGACAGCTTTGGCACAAGGATGGACTAAGAATCATGTTATTAGAAATCAAGTGTCCACTAAGTTGGGTGGTCCTCTAGCAAATAAGAGTGTTGGGTAGAACTCACAGGTTCTTGTAGGGAGGCTGAATATATCTGGTATTCAGCTTCAGCCGTGAGTGAAAGGTTTGTGTGCTCAGCAGAAGAACAGGAAGCATGTGCCACTTTCTAGCTAAGCAGATCAGGAGAAGATAACTTTGTTTGAGGGAGAGGTATCATTATCCAGGGTTATGCGCTATATAATTGCACAATCTGCTATCATGCATGAACAGAGCTGTTCAATAGCATGGCCCTGCCTTGTCCTGACATCATGTCTGTGTTGGAAATCCATCTGGAATGAAAAATCTCACATTCCCCAAGTGACCTCGTAGTTTGTGAGCAAAAGGCTGAGTTATAGTGGAGATTTTACTGTCTCAATGGTGCCAGGAGATGGGAGCTCAGTGACCAACTTCAAAGCAGCTCAAGGGTGGGAAGTCATAGAATCACAGAACGATTTGTCTGGAAGGGACCTTAAAGACCACCCAGTTCCACCCCCCTGCCATGGGCCGGGACACCTCCCACCAGACCAGGTTGCCCAAAGCCCCATCCAGCCTGGCCTTGAACACCTCCAGGGATGGGGCATCCACAGCTTCTCTGGGCAGCCTGTGCCAGTGCCTCACCACCCTCTGAGTGAAGAATTTCTTCCTAATATCTAATCTAAACCTACCCTGTTTTAGTATAGAACTATTACTCCTTACCTTATTACTACCCTCCTTTATAAAGAGTCATTCTCCAGCTTTCTTGTAGGTCCCCTTTGGGTACTGGAAGGCTGCTCTAACGTCTCCCCACAGCTTTGTCTTCTCTGTGTTGGACATCTCCAACTCTCTCAGCCTGTCTTCCTAGGAGAGGTGCTCCAGCCCTCTGATCATCCTTGTGGCTCTCCTCTGAAGGGTCTTCCTTTTTTCTTTTTTAAAAGTGGAGGTTATGTTTCACCTTTTCCAGTTGGTGAGGATTTCACCAGGCTGCCACTTCTTAAATATGATGGATAGTGGCTTAGCAGCTTCATCTGTCAGTTCCCTCAGGACCCTTGGATGCATTACATCAGGTCCCATAGACTTGTGCACCTTTAAGTTCCTTAGATGGTCTTGAACCTGATCTTCTCCTGCAGTGGGTGGTTCTTCGCTCTAGCAGTCCTTGTCTTTGTCTTCTGGGACTTGTGCTGTGTGGCTAGAGCTCTTGTTGGTGAAGACTGAGGCACAGACGCTGTTGAGTACCTCAGTGTTCTCCAGAACCTGGGTGATCAGGTCTTCTGCTTCCTTCTGGAGAAGCCCCACATTTTTTTAGTCTTTTATCACTGACATACTTAAAGAAGCTTTTCACATTGACATTGACATCCCTGGCCAGATTTAATTCTATCAGGGCTTTAGCTTTCCTAACCTGTTCCCTGGCTGCTCAGATAATTTCTCTGTATTTCTTCCAGGTGACCTGTCCTTGCTTCCACTCTCTGTAGGCTTCCTTTTTGTTTTTAAGCTTGTCTGGGAGCTTCTTGTTCATCTGTGAAGGTCTTCTGTCATTTTTGCCTGTCTTCTTCTTTGCTGGGATGCATCACTCTTGAGCTTGGAGGAGGTGATTCTTGAATATTAGCTTTCTTGGACTCCTCTTGCCCCCGGGGCTTTATCCCAAGGTGCTCTATCAAGCAAATCCCTGAAGAGGTCGAAGTCTGCTCTCCCGAATTACAGGGTAGTGAGCTTGCTATGAGTTCTCCTCAATGAAGCAAACTTATTTCCAAAGAAAATAATGTCTTAAAAGTGCTAGAGACATCCATGGTTCTTCTGAAGGCAAGCAGAAGTCCTAGTATCAATATTACTCTCATTAGACACAAATATTTCTTGTACTGGTATTTGGTGATGGATGTACTCAGCAATTCTATGGGTCACTTAATGAAAGCATAAAAATTAGGCCAGGTACGCAGGTTGGATGTGTTGGCCATTGTTGATCTGGCACTGTCAGTGTTGCAGTTGTTGTGCAGACTCACACAGATGTCCTGTGCTCTGTGAGGTCCAGTCTTCTAGACCTTTGGTTTTATGGTCTCTACTCCTTTTTTTTCACAGCAGCCACCTTCATATTAGAAGGGTAGCCCTGGCTTCCAGCACTTTCCTGACAGCTGAGAGTCAAGGCCACTTCTCGTTCTTTTCCTGCTCTGCCCTCTCCTCTCCATCCCACCTCAACCACTTCCCTGTGTAGTCCCAATACAAGAGGAATTACTCATTGGCTGTCTTTATTTAGGGTATGTTCTGTACTTGTGCAGGAGGAGGAGGCCCTAGCGAGCTGGAAAATATGTCCAAGAACCTTTTTTCAGTAATCCAGTTAAAGGCACCATGGGGTTTTTCCCAAAACAGAAATGTCCAGCAAGATCACTGTTCCCATATTAAAGGCTCTGCATCCTACTGATATCAAAAAACTCACCCTGATCATTCAAGGGAAGGTTGCATATACTCAAAGATGAGTAACTTGAATATAATTTCTGCATCAGCTACATCTTGCAAGCAGTTCTGCATCTTGCCAGAAAGTGTTTGATATTTGGATAGTATTTGCAAATGGCAGATAGGAAGTTAATGGGAAATGTCTCTGACAGTAGCTGGATGTAATTAAGAGATGGACTGTAGCCATGTAGTTACATACCAGATCTCAGTTTTGGTTTATTTAATTAGAGAGATAGGGCCCCGAAAAGGGGTACACACGTTCAGCCAGAGCTGTTTTTCAAAAGAATAGTTTCAGTCTGAAAAAGGACGGGCAGTTTAATGTCTGAACCATTTGGCCTCTGTGATATGGCAGCTTGCAGGCATTATTTAAAGATGTTAGCTGCTGGTTGTATCTGTCAGTCCTCTGTCTTTTACTGCTTCCCAAAGTGGGGATGAGGGTGGCAGTGATGACCATTAGTACATGACGCATGTACTAATCCTAGTTTATCTCAGCAGTGTCTAGCAAAACAAAGCAACAAAATAATTCCTTACTCTTCTTAACCATCCTTATTCCTCTCGTTGAACAATCTGTGCCTGTTCTTAATCAGTGCATATTCTTGGGCTCTGTATCTTCTCCTATGTGTGTCCTCTTGCCAGGAAGTCTCTTCCAATGCTTTATATAGCTTGAGCTGAAAAATGTCATGTACCAGACCTCTACTACTTCTCTATTAAGAGAATGATCTATTAAGGTGTTCAGAATATTACCTTTATTCCAACTTTATGCGTAGAGATTGATTTTTCTTTGTCTCTAAACTGGTCCCTCTTGCAAAATTTGATTCTCTTCCATCTCTAGCTCTTTTGAAATCCAGCCTGAAAACCATCCTCTCTGCCTCCAGTTGTGCCTTAGATACTGGGACTGTGCAACTCAGCTTAAAAGCTGCTTGGGAAGACAGCTGTTGAATTGAAGCTCTGAACTTACTTGGGCACAAATGCCCAGAAATGCTTAAAAGAGGCCTCAAATGATTGGTTTGAAGATATAATAATTTAGTGGCCCTCATGTTATAATATCTCTTTCAAATGACAGTTTTTCTAGAAACATCATCTCCCAGAGCTATTCTGGGTAATTAAATTCCGTGATGATTTTGTGTAAAGAGGGAGCAGAGCAACTTGCTGACTTGTCACTTCATAAGCTTGGTACTTATATCATTGCTTAGCTGATCTTGCACCCCTAATCTTCTTTTTCTTAGGATCTGGGCAATGAGAGCATGTTCTGAGCAGTTCATACAGAAAAACCTACAAAAATACCACCTCAGAATAAAGTCATATCCTTTGCCTCATAATCAAAACTCATAGTGCAGTTGTCCTTGTGGATAGGTTACCAAACGTGAGATATTTCTCTTCTGCAGGCTCTCCAGCATTTTTGCAGATGGCTGAGGGTAGGCAAGTATGCCTGAGGTAACATTCCTGTTTGCTGGGCTGATGGAATTCGGCTACACTCCTTAAAAAAACAGTTTGTTTTAGACATGTTTGATGCATGTGCATGTGCAAATTCATTTGGAAGAAAAACTAAGCAGAACAAAGACACTGAAAGGCTAGGCGGTAAAACTAGTATTTCTCAGCTTTGGTTAAGATTGACTGATGGTTCTTTTTTCCTAGTAAAAGATGTTAAAGGGCAGACCAAAGTATCCAAGAATGCCAAATTCAGATGCAGTGCCTTAGTGACCACCTGTGCTGGAAATCAGCCGTATGCCTTGGTTGTCAGAGCTGGGACTAGGGTAATAAATTAATTCAATTAGTTCTGCCACCATCAGAGATGTGGGTGCTCCCTTTTCAGCTGTCATACCGTGACACCCAAAGACTAGTGAGTGGGTTCACAGAGCTGTGCTGAACCACAGCAGATCTGCAGAGATGCTTCAGTCCCTGTTTAACTGTGCGAACTCCCCTTTATGCATGTATTAGGTTTTCACTGCCCGTTGCCTGCTCCTCTCCCCCCTCCACTTTTTCATGTTCAGTGGATTCTCCTTTTTGTGTCTCTGCCTCTTTCTCTGTTTTCTGCTTTTTTTTTTTTTTTTTCCCTCTCTATTGTTCCCCACGTCACCAACTGTCACTCACTTCATAAAGCCGTCTGGCTCGGAGCTTAAATATTGCAGGGCAACTAAAACCTGCCATCAGAGCCAATTCAGTCATATCTGCTCAGTCGTGCGACAAGATTGGGACTTTTAGGGTAGGGAAGAAGAGAGACAAAAGTTCACTCTTCACTGCAGAGTGCCAAGAGAGGAGGGGGACACAATTCTTCGGTGGAACCTTTCCCAGTGGCAAGTTGCTTGCTCAACATCCTTAATCTATACGATCTTTCTTGCTGGTAGCATGCTCAGATTGCAGTGTCTGGATCTGCAGGGAGGGGGTTTGCAGTAAGCCCATGTGAGTTAAGAATATGAGTCTGTCAACGCTGAGTGGGCTTAGGTGGACTCCGGCTCTTTTCCTCATGACAGGCAATTTAAGGGAAAAGGGGACTGCGTAAATTCATCTCTTTCATCTTCTTTCACTGTTTGATATTTGAGGAGCTGACTGACTGCAGGCAGAGTCCTAGGCATCTGAATTGGTTGTACCACTCATCTCCAGTCTACCCAAAACTGTTCCTTGGAATTCAACTGAGAAACCTTGAATCACTTCACTTGCAGAAAATAGGGTGGTCATGACAAAGCGTTGAAAAATGTGACTAGTTCAGAAGTGATCACAGGAGGAGTTTAGCCAAGAGTAGCAAGGCTCAAGTGAGGCATCTGAAGGAATCCGGAAACATTTTTCCATCTCTTCTACAGTGGGTTTTCTGTGTGATAAGGTTTATCGCATCTAGAATGCTCTTCCATGCTGTAATGGAAATGTTCAACTGGTAGCTGTGGATATCAGTGTGACTCACAAGGAAAGAAAGGGATGTAGTTCACTGCAGTGCCTGGGGACAATGAAGTTTATATTGTGCAGTCATGTTTTTTACAGAGTTGCACATGATTGGTAACTGTTTGGTGTACTTTGCTCTGTGAATCTGCAGAAAGAGAATGTTTAAATCAGTTTAGATAATGTATGTAAACAGCATAATCTTCTGCTAGACTTGTTAATGTAAGTGCTGACATTAACACACTCCTTTACACAACTTTAATGACTGAGAAAGTAGCAATTTTCTTCAGTGATTAAATTATATGTTTGCTGCTTGTGCTTGCAAGGTGTTTGTACAAGCTGAAGGACTGTGTTCTGTTCTTCATTTTCTAATGTGAATGTCTGGGGCTAAAATTTTACGGTATTTGAAGATGAGAATAATCAATCCATCTTGTTTTAGAAAAATGACATCACAAGGATTTTTTGGTTGAAAATTTGTGAAATTCCCCAGAGTCACAGAACTCTCAATATTTTGTGTGTTTGTCTATGTGTGAATATGTACACAGAGTAGCTGAAACAGACTGGTATGCGTTGGTGTGTCATAACATATGGCATAACAAATATATCCCAGTGATATCTGAAGGAGGAGGGAAGTTGAGATACTCAGATTTCCATACTGTTGACTGTACATTCTTTTTTTCCCAGCATGTGGATATGTGTGTCTGCATCTAGAAAACTATAGATGGAGGTAGCATCTAAAAGAAGGACTTCTATGTCCCTGTGAACAGTTATTTTATGAATAATGTTAGCTGTTTCTATTGGTGGTGTCCATGAGTCACTCTTTCTGGGTCACTGTAATATTTTGCACTCCTCAGAGACTTCAGACTACTAGCACTTCAGACAGTGCTACATTAAATCAGACAATCCCTAAAAAGTTTCCTCTTTATTCCCTCATTCATAGATCTTCCCTTACCTAAAATTAAACAGTATAAAGTTTTGAATATGCAGGATGAAGTCATGGCCAGAAATAATCTTATGTAAAAATATTGAGGGATGTAATGTTTGACCTGCATTTATTGAAAATAGACTACTTTCTTAGCTTTCCAATAGGATATCTGTAGCTGGTTTCCATCTCTGTGTTAGCCTGGGATAGCAACACATTTTATGGAGAAACTAGTATTTTAGGTCCCAGTGATAAATCTTCATGTTTCTCTCTGGGTTGGTTCCAATGTCAGTGAGGCAACTGACTTGAAAAGCAGATACAATAATGCTAAATAATTATACTGTATATAATGCACATTGTATAGCAAAACTAATAAATATGGTAGTTATTAGTTGTATAAAACGTTACTAACATAGTAATACTGTTGCTATTGCTGTTATTACCTAACAGAGTGATTTCTAATGCACACTTAATATATGCAACCTATAGAGAGTCTCCAGGTTTGTATACATATGAAATGGGCACCAGTTTGAGATCTGTTTGACCCATGCGTGGGTCTGCTGAAGAAGAGCCTGCCTGAAAGCTTCCCTCCTTCTAACTGCTGCAGTGGCATGCTGATAAATGTGTTCTTCTGTACTGCTGGCAAGTGTCTGTACGTGTATAAAATCTAAGCAGGCACACACAACTGAGCTTACTAGAGACCACAGAAGACTCCTATCTGGAACAGGAGTTAAATATATTCCTTGGCTCAAAAGTAAGTGACTGTTTAGAGCCAAGGAAGAAAGAATTTGGTAAGCAGTTTGCTCTGGCTTCTCAGAACTTCTCTTGCTAATAAATCATTGTGATCAGGGCAAGCAAGCAACCTTCTTTCTGTTTCCAAAGCATGTTAGGGAAATACCTACTAGTTGAAAGCAACAACAGGCATCAGTGGGAAAACATGAAATCTTTTAAATTTAGCATAATTTGTGGTCATTCTTTTTCTTTTTTCTTTCCTTAGACAGTAAGAAATGGGTGACTGGAGTTTCTTGGGGAACATTTTAGAGCAGGTGAACGAGCAGTCCACTGTCATCGGGAGAGTTTGGCTCACAGTGCTCTTCATTTTCCGCATCCTGATCCTGGGGACAGCTGCCGAACTTGTATGGGGAGACGAGCAGTCAGACTTCGTGTGCAACACCCAGCAACCTGGTTGTGAGAACGTCTGCTATGATGAGGCCTTCCCCATCTCCCACATTCGGCTCTGGGTCCTACAGATCATTTTTGTATCCACACCTTCACTAGTGTACTTTGGGCACGCGGTGCACCATGTCCGCATGGAGGAGAAGAGGAAAGAGAGGGAGGAAGCTGAGAGGCGTCAGCAAGCTGAGGTGGATGAAGAGAAGCTGCCCCTGGCTCCAAATCAAAACAAAGGCAACAACCCTGATGGGACGAAGAAATTTCGTCTGGAGGGGACCCTTCTAAGAACCTACATCTCCCACATCATTTTCAAAATGCTCTTTGAAGTAGGATTCATAGTTGGCCAATATTTCCTTTATGGCTTCCGAATTCTCCCCCTTTACCGCTGTGGGCGGTGGCCCTGTCCAAATCTTGTGGACTGTTTTGTCTCCAGGCCCACAGAGAAGACCATCTTTATTATGTTCATGCTGGTGGTGGCTTCTGTGTCCCTTTTCCTCAACCTGGTGGAGATCAGTCACTTGATCCTGAAAAGGATCCGGAGAGCTCTGAGAAGACCAGCAGAGGAGCAACTGGGGGAGGTGCCAGAGAAGCCCCTCCATGCCATCACCGTCTCCTCCATCCCAAAGGCCAAAGGCTACAAGCTGCTAGAAGAAGAGAAGCCAGTGTCCCACTATTTCCCTCTCACAGAAGTAGGAGTTGAGCCCAGTCCCCTTCCGTCTGCCTTCAACGAATTTGAGGAGAAGATTGGGATGGGGCCACTGGAAGATCTCTCCAGGGCATTTGATGAGAGGTTACCATCATATGCACAAGCAAAGGAACCGGAACAGGAGAAGGTAAGAGCAGAGGAGGAAGAAGAACAAGAAGAGGAGCAGCCAGCACCTCAGGAAGAGCCAGGGGTGAAGAAAGCAGAGGAGGAGGTGGCGAGCGATGAAGTGGAAGGGCCTTCAGCACCTGCTGAACTTGCCACTGATATGAGACCCCTCAGCAGGCTAAGTAAAGCCAGCAGCCGGGCCAGGTCAGACGATTTGACTGTATGAGGGTGCAGGATACGGGGAGCACATGAAAAGGAAAAGGAGGAAAAGAAAAGAAGAGGGAAAGAATCAAAAGATATTTTAAGCAAAGTGCTAAATGGTCATTTGAATATTATTTCTGCTTGAGATTCTCAACTGGAAAGGTACTATCATGGTAACTGTGCCTTATTTGCCCTATATGTCCTTTTGAAAAGTAACATTTTCCCTGTTTCCACATGCCAGCTCATTCCTTACAGTAATACCTACACTGTAAACATAACTGATATCTTTTAAGACCAAATGTAGCAATGAAACCCGAATGTCACCACTGTGAATGTACTTACTGGAAGCTTTGTGTTCCAAATTTTTCTAGGAACGTGGGGAGGATCTGTCTCATGAGCCAGCTAGGGGGACAGCTGATATACGACCGTATCTAGTATTTCTCTTTCTGTTTTCACCTATTGCATACTGAGCAGATCTCCCCTTCACTGTTGGCATGGAATTGCAGTTATTTAATTTACAAAGTGAATTCTGTGTTTAGCATCACCACACTATAACAGTAAGCACTATTTCCCCTCTCTATTCAGAAGGCAAATGCCAAAAATATCCACAACTTCTTTATACATGCAAATTTGAGTTAGGTAAAAATATTTTCCCTTTGTCAAAAATATTTTTACTCTTCAAGTAATAGTGACAGTAGGCAAGGTTAACACTAGCTCTCTTCTAGGACATCGCAGATGCCCACAGATGGATTATTTGTTCCCAAGAGGGTCATCCAGCCCCAAGCCTACTTCAGAGCACTGGGAAGAATAAATTCAAGTGATATATTTTTTACTTGTAGTCTTGTGACTTAAAGATCTGAAACTCGATTTAGCAAAGCAAGCGTGGGAAGTTTTCTGTGAAAGGAGGGACAGCTACAGTCCCCAGAGCATGAAACCAAATACAAGCCTTCACGGCATGATCCTGACATGTGCTCAGTTCCTGGAGCTCCCAGACTTACAGGCACTCAGCAAATCTCAGGTATGGTGTCCTGAAGGCACCTGTGAACCTAAACCACAGGTCTGGGTGACTGTGACAATTTAAACCTCTGAATACAAAACTGGTTGTTCTAGTTTGAAAAGTCTGATATTAGTCTTTTGACATCCTTTGTTTTTAATTTGACAGACCGGAGCCATCCAGTGGTCTACTTCGCTATTAAATGCCAAAGTCTTGAATAAAACAAGACCTTTCAAAAGATCATTTAGACCTCTTGTGACAACAGGTCTGTGCAGAACTCTCAGAGCCTTGGTAAATCTTTTTGGTTACAAAAGGCAGAAAAGCATGTGCTTGCAAATGTTTAAATGTCTGTGGATTTCTATTTTTATGACTGCAGCAGCACCTTTGGGCTGGGACAGTGCAGCAGTACATTTAAAAGCCTTAGGTTACCAGCTGTGTCCCTCCTAAAACTGAGCCTCATGCCAGAAAAGTGCAGGTATGCACTCTCATTTGCTCTGCTCTGCAAACCTCAGACCCTGCCAGCTCAGCGAATTCTTTCTGCTGGGCTGCAGCCCATTCCATTGTTCCCAGGGCAGGCTCTAATCCAGGTCAGGAAAAAAACAGTCTTTGGCACAATGCATAAAACTCATCCTGCCATTAGCTAGAAAAGACCCCCTGCCGACTCCCATTGTAGCAGGGCTGACTCAAAGCCCACTGAAGTCAAATGGGTGTCTGAGATGGATCTCGGGAAGGCTTGGACTCTCACTAGTCCTGCTCTACTGCGTCCCAGCCCAGGCAACCCCCGATACAGTCACCCCTGTCACTGATGTAACCTGCTTGGTGGAGTTCCCATGCCTTGTTTCGCAGCTGCCATGTTCTAGCACAAAGGTGGCTGAACTTCACTGATGTGTGAAGTAACCTGTAAATATGTAGAAAGTTTGTAGGGTGTGTTGGGATTCTTCAGCACCATAGCGGTGCCATGTATTTTTTACACTATTAATACTTTTGCTCCCCTTGGGACTGTGTATTTTCCCAGGGTTTGCAGCCTGTGGTCATAATCTTTGCTCCTTTGAGAAAGGCTGCTACATTTTTGAGAGACTTCTTTGTGAAGGAAGACTGGAAGGTACCTCCTCAGTTTTGGGAAAAGATATGAGAAAGCAAGACATGTGAAGGAACATGCAGGGGGAGAATTTGGAAACTACCATTTTCCCATTCTCTTACTACAGAAACAGGAGAACAGTTAACACAAATTTAAGACACCTGGCAAAACAAAAGTGAGGAGAGTTTTTCAGAAGGAAAAGTTCATTCAGCTCTGGGGCCTCCAACACAAGAAGGACATGGACCTGTTGGAGTGAGTCCAGAGGAAGGCCACGAAGGTGATCAAAGGGTTGGAGCACCTCTCCTATGAAGGCAGGCTGAGGGAGTTAGGGCTGTTCAGCTTGGAGAAGAGAAGAAGAGAAGGCTCCAGGAAGACCTTTATAGCAGCCTTCCAGTACCTAAAGGGGGCCTACAGGAAAGCTACGGAGGGACTCTTTGTCAGGGAGTGTTGTGACAGGACAAGGGGTAATGGCTTTAATCTAAAGGAGGGTAGGTTTAGATTGGGTATTAGGAAGAAATTCTTCACTCAAAGGGTGGTGAGGCCCTGGCACAGGGTGCCCAGAGAAGCTGTGGATGCCCCATCCCTGGGGGTGCTCAAGGCCAGGCTGGATGGGGCTTTGGGCAACCTGGTCTGGTGGGAGGTGTCCCTGCCCATGGCAGGGGGTTGGAACTGGGTGGTCTTTAAGGTCCCTTCCAACCCAAACCACTCTGTGGTTCTACAAGAAGATTCCACTGTGTCCAATACTCTACTAGAATCCAAGAAAGAGGATTGAATGCAAATGAACAGCAAAACCACCACATTCATACTAGATGGGATGTATTACTTTTTTTTTTTTTTTTTTTTTTTTTTTTTTTTTTTTTCTTCACAGAGAAGATAAAAGAGTTGTAATAGGTCTAAGCATAAAAGAACCTACTCATTGAAGGGTGTTGGAAACGCTTCCCTGTAGAGAAAAGAGTAACTTGAAACCATTCAGTCTGAGGTATCTTCCACTTTCTTCAGAATATCTGACCCTTCCAGATACCAATTTACCAGACTAGATGAACATCCCCCCATTCCCTCCTAATTACTTGACAAGTCCTTTTACCTGCAAAATATTTTAATAACCATCCCCATTCCTGACCTCTGACATGCCTACCTTCATTAGATCATTGGACTACTTAAAGATGAGTGCTTATTTATCATAGGTTTATGGTTCATAATACGGCTGTCAGACAATCCAGTCTTTAATCATAAGATGTTGAGTACGTCATTCTTTTTCAGTGGAGTGCCTCGGCAGAATACACTACATGCAGCATACTGAATGGACACTCTGTAGTTCTTTCACAGCTGCCGCAGGAAAACTCATTTCTTCCTCCAGGTCATGACAGTGCAATGAATTAAGCCAATGTTTTCCTCCTGCATCCCGTCAGCTGCTTGTTCATTTCTTTCAAGCCGATTTTCGAGTGCCCTGCCAGGCTGCTGAAGAAGCTGCAGCTGCCAAGTATGAGCCACGGCATCAAAGCAGCACTTCTCAGCAAACTGGGCAGGGAACTAGCAGTCAGGTTTTATGGTGTTCAGCCTCATCTCTGCAGTGAAATCACCGTGGGACTGTCAGCAAGTCATTCTTCCTTCTTGTACAATCAGGAATCATTTTCTACCTCACAAAGACGATGTGAGGCTCAATATATTGTGTTAGTAATAGAATGGGAGGTCCTTGGATGGAAGGCCCTACAGATGAGCAAAGGATTATTTCTGGATGTGATAGCAGATAAATGTGTTTTATTCCCTCCTCAGTGAGACAAATTTAATCATTTATTCAAGAAATTCCTAGTGAAATTGCATAGCAGACTCAGAGCTGTGGATTCAGCGTATTCAAAAAATAATTAAGCAAAACATATATATATATAAAGAACAGGGAAATTTATCTTCTTGGGAAGGGGAAAGTCGCTGGATAACGAGCCATGCCTGGATCATTTAAAGGTGTGTACTACCCCCTTGGCTTCCTGTGCAAATAAATCATTAACTGATCACGTGGCTCTCTGGAAGGAGCACAAGATGCAAGTGTCAAATTCACCAAAGGAGGTGAAAGTAGAAGAGAAAGGTAGTGTTAGCTTACAATAGCATGTGGGAGTTGGTGTTCTTAGTGTCTAGAGCAGTGGACCTAGGATAATGATCTTAGATTTATTTCCAGCTCTGCTACTGACTTGCTGTGATAATCACTTTACCTCTCGGTGCCTGTTTTTTCCACCTGTAAAATGGGTGTAAGAATTTCCACCTACCTCACAGGGATGTTGTGAGGCTTCTTCAATTCTGTTTGTAAAGTAAGTAGGAATGATCTGATGAAAAGCACTGCTGAAATGCATTGTATCCTATTTATTTCCTGCCAGATCTTCTCACTTGGTTAATATGACTCCTTGACTAAGAAGGGCAGTATTCTGAAAATGCGAACACTGCATTGCACTGACAACATTAACACCGATGTGGATTGCCATGAATGGAGAAGACTCTGTTGACTGCCCATCCCTTTCTCCCACCGTAGCCTTGGCTTGGCAGTATGAAGCCATGGTGACAGTGAGGTTCCATGGACCCCTCTGTCCACCCCATCATCATTCTGTGGCAATGTTTATGCTTAAATAAGCCAGCTTCTGGAAGGGGGTGCAAGTTGGTGAAGCTCTGGCAATTTTAAGAGCCTCACGAGGCATCCAGGAGAGGGTTGTATAATGCATGATATTGCTGGGCTTCTGTTTAAAACCACTCGATGCAAACTCCAAGTGAATTTTTCAGAATCTCTGTGGAAGAAACTCTATGGAAGAGTTTACAATTGCTTATGGCATGCAGGAAAAAACACCCTCCACAAATGTAAAAACAAATTGTCATATTACACTGATTATTTCCAAGAAGTGAGATAGATACCAACAATCTCTTAGTGCTGAAAAAAATGATGAAGTACAGATTACTTCTCCTGTAAGAGGGGAGGGATTTGAGGGGAGTTCTGCTCTCCAGGTCTGTGTGGGCATGACATCTACTTACTGAGGGAGGAAAGTCCAGTCACTCCTGCCACTCGGTAACTCACTGACTGTGCAGTTTTACATTGAAAGAGCAGCCGCGTCACACAATGCTGAAAAAAGTGGCAGATTGCTGGTTTGTATAGAAAATGGCTTTTCAGGCTTACAACTGAGACTAATCCCAGCCTAAGCATAGTTTTGTTTAATAAAGACAGGAATACCCATGAAAACGAGACTAAAGCCTTCCCATAAGCCTAAGGCTGCTGCGATAAAATGGCATATGGTGCCAGATTTCCTGAGGGCCAGGGCTGGATGAGCATACCAAAATGAGGGGAGTCGTCTAAGTATGGGACTCATTTATTTATTTATTTATTTATTTTCCCCAAACAGAATGATAGCACCATTTCTTAGGTTCTGTGTGTGCTACACTTTTTAACAGGGCTCAGGAAAGGCTTTTTGCCAACACCAAATGTGATTATACAGTTGGGTAGCAACCATGGCAAATAAATGTGTGTTGACTTGCCAAGACATAGCCTGGCACACAGTTCTTTCCTTGCAACTAGCTTGGCATATACCTATTTCACTAGAATGGGCAAGACTCGTGTCTCTGTCAACAATGCAAGTTTTCCTCTCAGCAGTTTGTTCTCTCAGCTGTCCTAAGAGACAGTTTGAAGCCTAGAGAGGAGAGGGCTAAGGGGACAGGGATCCCTCATGGCTGTCTTCAGCTACCTGATGGGGAATTACAGGGAAGATGGAGCCAGACTTTCCACAGTAGTGCACAGCAAAGGGTCAGAGGCAATAATCACGAGTAGCAGCAAGAAAAATTTTGACTAAAAATTCTGACAAGGAAAAAATTGTTCAGGTGGAGAGGGGTTCAGCAGTGAAACAGGTGCACAGAGTCATGGTGGGATCTCCATCCTTGGAGTAAGAAGCCTGACTGGTATGACTTTGAAGTTGGCCCTGCATTGAGTTGGAGGCTAGACCAGCTGCTCACTTCCAGCCCAAACCACCTATCCCACCAGAGGCTGAAAGCTCAGTGAAGCCACTGTGTGGCAAAACAAATGGTGTGAGGCATTTTCTGCCTCTGTGGGGTGCTCTGGTAGAGCTTGTTTGATTGTCTCTGCTTGCAACACCAACTAACCATGGCAGAGGCCAATGCACAAACACAACCAAATGATGTTTGGTAGAGAAGCCCCAGGGAGCCAGAACCATGTGTTGTGTAACTGGTTTGGAAAGACCACCGCAAATTAGAAATATATGAGTAAGCTTGTCAACAGAGAAACTCACGGAAACATCAGGGTCTTGGACTTTGCTAGTTCCCTTTAACTTCAGTATCAACCGTGCCTTGAAATCCATCTGAAAGTGTAGAGGACTGCATTTTAGTGTTCTGTCAACAAAAAAAATGTGCATTTTAAAGCTTGCTGATCTGCGATGAAACAGAACTGAATAGAAAAGGTAATTACAGAGCTACTGACAGAACATTTTGAAAAAACAAAGACTGTTGGCCTTCGCCTTGCTGGATCCAGCCTAGTCCAGTAAAAGCAAAACAAGCCTTTTTTTTTTTTTTTTTTTTTTTTTTTTTTCCCTAGGAGGAAAGGCTATATTGCTTGGAAAAATCATGGAATAGCCTACCAGAAAACATAAGTCAACACAGCAAAGAATTTATGGTGAAATATTAAACAGAAAAGTTGGCTCCTACTGAGTTTCTTTGAAGTCCAGGGGAGAGCTGGATGGAAAGATGACCAGAACAATGAAACCCAGTTTCATTGGGTTTCAGTGCTCAACAAATGAGCATACAAAAAATGCTGGACTGCAAGCAGCTGCTGAGCAGAGTCCCTGCAGGAGGGCAGCAGGGAACCTCAGGTTCAGCTCAGGGCACCAGCTGAGGGGCAGATGCTAAGAGGCCTGTGAGCTCGTAGTCTCAGTACCTCATGGCAAGGGTATGGCAAGACAAGGTGAGCAATGAGTTACCTGCCCGTTACTAGATCTGGTATTGCTGGATTTTAAGCAGATCAGTGACTTTAAAATAATTCAACTTTTAAGTCCTGGATCCTGGGTTTATCTGGCAGAACCAAGAAGAAGAAGAGCTAGCGTAGTGTAAGTAATTTTTTTTTTTTTTTTTTTTTCCAAATCCTTCAACCAGGGTGTATGACGAATTTCTGGGACAAAAACTCTCAGGCATTTCTTCATACATATATTATATCAAAGAAAAGACATCGACAGCCCCACAGAGGAATTCATCTATTGCCGGTGAGAATCAAGACCCAGAACTCACCACAAATAAATTCAAAACAAATTCAGAAATCAGAATGATGTCAGATTACTCGCAGCTTCAGAGCTCCTGTTTATTAAAAGCTCTGGAGAGAAAATAAAAGAAAATGGATGGCCAGCTGCCAGCTAAGCCTATTTGTCACGAATATGCCCTGTAGCACCTTCTGGAAACCTATGCTATCTCTAAATATACTCCAGCCCAACAAACTGTTTTAATTCAATATGCTCCACCTTTCCGTTTTACTTGAAAGACTTTAATCTAGTTCCCACTACGAACCAAACATAAAATACCCACATTCACACTTCAATATGTGGAAGAATAAAAGATGGAGCTAAGCAAAAGCCTGCAATGCACTGAACAGCCTTCCTTCCTCGGCTGTTGCCTCGCCACTCCAGCCACTTTCATCGATATTGTGTCTGGTGAAACTACTGGCCTGTCACAGCTGGGAAGCTGCCTTTGTGTCCGTGATGTGCCACGGACTCTTCTCCCCACACACGCATGCCAGTGACTGTCGAAGGAGGAGCAACATGGAATAAATTTCCCATTTTCCTTTTACGCTTTTTGTCTTCTCTACAGGAGAGGTCCTGGGGCAGGGGTGGAGGGACGGATGTGAGGGTATCCAACAGGAATCATCTTCTTCCCTGTGTGTTTCTCCCAAGGCTCAGGGATCAGTAATTTACAGCTTAGCACAGACATGTTTCAAGCCTATTTATAAATACACGCAATGAAGAAAGTTTAATGAGCTATGGCCAAACTCTGCCTTGTTTTTTCCCCTTGTTTTGAAATGAGCAGAGTTGCCAGGGTTAAACAAGACCAGAATTTCGCTTTGAACAATTTAATCTTTACAAGATTTCCATTTAATTTCTGTCTTTAAAAACCAACCAAGCAAGCAACCAACCTTGCCCTACAACCTGCAACGCAGAACAGAGCCACCACGGGTCCCTACAAGCTCAACAGGCTCGTCTCTTTAGGAAAGATCAGTTTCTAAGCAATAGGCACAGAAAGAACGAACAGGAAAGTTCTGATCTCAGCTTGACATTAATTGGCAGCAATACCAGAAGCTGTAAAAAAGGGCCTCAGATCAGATAGAGCAATGTGCTCCCTCAGTTCATTTCCCTATGAAAGCTGAATGTTTTTTTTCTCTTTGCAATGCTGTAGACAAGGAGACAGATTTCAAAACAAGACGACTGTCAGCAAGACAGAAAGCCAAACTATCAAAGAGATTGTGGGACTAATCCGGTGACTCAACACAACCAAACGCAGAAACATTTTCCTAGTGAAATGAGTTGTAATCAGTAAAGGTTCCTGATTTTCAGTCAGCAAGTGTTCTGTGCTTTGTTGAACTCCTGACTTGCCCTGCTTCATTCCCTCTCTTCCCCTATGATTTATTACCCCAAGTCAGTTTTGAGTGGCAAAGGTTAGGCATATTTTTAAGAGGAAAAAAAGACACAGACACTGCTAGGTTCAAACGAGGGCAGGACCGTGACAAGAAGGATTGGATCTCACACCGATAGGCATCAGGAAATTCTGTGTTTGAACTTTTACTTCCCTTCTGGCCCCGTTCCTTGACAGCTATGGCTGTGAGGCCTGACCGCCACCCCTGGCCAGGGCTGCAGCGGGAAGGGCCAGATGCGGGACATGGCGCCATGCAGCCGCACAGGCCTCTCCTCTGACACTGGCCACCATCGCTCTTGCACGGGAGTCCCTTATCCTTGGCTCCTTTGTGCACTTCTTGAGGGCTGAGAGGCACCTCCGCCGGCGGGCAGGGAAACAACTCAGTGCCTGGCTGGGGGCTCCAAGGCTGCCTGCAGCGATAACCCAGCTGCCTCTCCCTGCTCACGCACAACCCCTTCTCCACCGCTGGAGGTTGGGGTGCGTGGCCTCTGTTCTGGGGCGCCATTTTGGTGGGACTGCTTCCTCCGGGGTGAAACGCGAGGGACACACATTTTTTTAAAAATTACTATTTTTATTTTATATATTTTTATTTTATTATAATCAACTTTATTAGGCTTATTTTTATTATCGCTCTTTTTAACATCCCTATTTTCAGTTCTGAGGTTTGCAGCGCGGGGTGCCTCTCCCGAGAACAAACCCAGTCACCGCCGCCAAGTCCCGAGCCATCCCCCACCCCCCCCCCGGGCAGAGGGCGGCTTCTCGCCCTCGCCCCGCCCCTTCACCCCTCCCCGGGCCTGCGCGCTGCAGCCAGCCGCGGGAGCGCGGTGCCGGGAGCGTTGCGGCGGCCGGCGGCGTGGCGGGCTCCGCCATGAGCTTCCTCATCGACTCCGCCATCATGGTCACCTCCCAGGTACCGGGGCGGGCGGGGAGGGGGCTGAGCCGGCCGAGCCGGGCCGGGCCGGGCCGGGCCGACTGCGGAAGCGGCCGTTGGGACTCCGGGGGGAGTGGGCGGGGCGCGAGGGCGCGCGTGCGCAGTGCTGGCCGCCGCCTCCACTTCAATAGAGTAATTCCTGAATAACTGCATGTGATGGCGTTGTCCTGGGCTGTCTGCTCGTCCCTCTGCTTTATTCCGTTTATTTATTTATTAAAAGTTTGCCTCTCCTCCCCAGCTGTTAAGTGTGGGTCGACTTGATGTGAATATCACCGTTTTACCATGCTTTGACGTACAGGGGCTTGTGCGATAAATCGCCTTTTCTCATCATTTTCTTGTCAACTCCTTTAAAGTCTGCGGCCCTCCTGGAACCAGCGGTGCTACCCGTTGTCAGTCACCAGACCTCAGTCCTCTTCCAGTTTTGCTCTCAAGGCAAATGACCCCCATGGTGCTCACCCAGCTCTCCAGGTGTTCCTTCCTTGTAGATCACGGAATCATCTGGGTTGGAAAAGACCTCCAAGATCACAGAGTCCAGCCTCTGACCTAACACTTAACAAGACCTCCACTAAACGATATCACTAAGCTCTACACCTGAAATCTACATCTACACCTACATCGTGTTCTCCTGTGCCACTGCTGGGATCCAGTTACCTCTCATGCAGGAGGAAATCACCTACATGCATCCCTAAGCTTTTGTCTTTGAAAGTGCCCTGCCTTCATGGGGAGACTGAGAGCTCTGGCCTTTCCACATGCTCTGTCCAATTACTGTCTTTGTCCCTTACATACTGATGTACAACAATTCTTCTCTTTGGTTTATTTAAAGATACATATATATATATATATGTATATATATAGTGAGTTCTCTTTTGGATTGGGTTCTTCTAAATCATTACAGTTGTTTTCAGTCTTCTGAGGATTAGATGTGGCTACCCAAGGTCTGACAACACAGTCTCCTTTTTCTGGGTTAAGAAGGTTAATTGCAGTTTGGGCTGCACTGCATAACTTGTATTTATTTTAAGTTTGCAAAACTCTGCAGAATAGCTGGCCATCTCAGGTGTGTCCTGAAACTTAACTAAGTCCTGGAGAGTGCTCTGAGATCCCTTGAAATGCAAAGCATTATTGGCTTGTCCTGCTTCAGCTAGCTTTTCTGTGTGGCTTTCTACAACTCCAGATTAAAATTTGAGCCATTCAGCACTGCCTTTTCCCTACCATAGAGATGCTTGTGCCAGCTTAAGGAAGTAGGTGACTGTTTTATAAGATTTGCTCATCACTGGAAGATACATAATGTGGACATTCAGATGTTTACTTTGCTTCCATTACTGTGTTTCCTGTGAAAACTATAAACTTTGATTGTAGATTAGAAGTGTGAAATGTGGAACAACAGTGCAAAGGTTCAGGCAGCCCAGGAACTGAGGAACTGAGAAGTTGGGAATATAGAGAAAAGCTGTCTTGGCTCAATCTTCTTTAAGGTCATAGGCTTTTATGCCCGCTACTCTTGAATGTTTAAAATATTCTCCTCTACATGGTACCGTGGCAGGGTTAATCTTCTGTAGGGCTTGTGTGTGTTGGCCCAGCTCTGTTCCTTCCATTTCTTTAATCTACAGCCAGGAGTTGAGCAGCTTCATATTCTGCAAGTTGCTGGATATAAATGTCAAGTGCTTCACCTCTTTTGCAGGTGCTGTTCTTTGGATTTGGATGGCTATTCTTCATGCGCAAGCTCTTCAAGGATTATGAGGTAAGAAGGGGCCTTTCATTACAATTCTGTATCTTAAAATTACTCCCTGTTATTGCAATATCCTTAAAACTGCTTCTGGCCTTTTTCCTCTCTTTAAGCTCTCTTGTCTTATTTCTAGTTGTCTTTACAGTTACTTTCTTTTTCATTTCCTCTGTACTTGTATTTAAAAGGCTCCTGGTATCTAGGGAAATGTATTTTTTTCTTTCTGAGGCCACTGAGAGTTTGTATATTGGAAACTGTTAAATTAAAAAAAACAAGTGGAGGAAGAGCTGGGGTAATAGAAGGCTTTCCCTTTCGCTTGAGTAAGCTTGCCTTATATAATTGTAGAATTTCTGAGTCAAAATCAAATTAAACTTTAACCTTGGTGGGATGTGTTTGTTGTGGCTGAATTGTTGAGGATTGGTTGGGGTAAAACTGTCGCATTCTCTTATCCCTTGAGAGCTATGAGAAAATACAGTCTAGGCAAGAGGTGGCTTAAGTGCAAGCCACTTTCAACCCCCAGAAGTTTTCCTGATACAGATTTTTTTTTTTTTTTAATCTAAGGTAAAGAGCATGGAGCTCAATAGCAAGGGCCTGTTGTTAGTCAAGTTGCCCTAGGGCATTACACACTTGATGTCCCTTCTGTGTAAGGCATCTCTGTTAAATATGATGATAGCTTCAATCAGTATAATACCGAGCAACTTCTGGGATTGCCCTCCGGTTTCTAACAGGCTGTTGTTCTTCCCATTTGGATAAAATGCAAGGTGCGTTGAAGCAAGATTTGTGTGCACTTGTACATTGTGATTTGTTTATTTTTTTACTTGAGGGATATCAGGATGCAATTTGATGTAGGGAAATGCCTGAAATCTCTGGCTTGTTTTCTCCATTGCAGGTGCGACAATATGTTGTCCAGGTGATCTTCTCTGTGACTTTTGCCTTCTCTTGTACTATGTTTGAGCTCATCATCTTTGAGATTTTGGGGGTGCTGAACAGCAGGTGAGTTCGGGAGCTGACTGAAGGACTAGCTTGCCTAGTGTTCAGCAGCAACTTCATGGGTAGATTTTGGTTGCAGAAATTATGTGAGAAAATTGTCAACAACTCAACAAAGATATTTGAACTGGATTTGTTTGTCAGAACATGAGACTAGAAGCCCTAAATTCCTGATTTTCCATGCAGTCACTATTAGTGTGGACTAATAGCAAGGCTTTAATCTTTGGCTTTCTGTATTTGTGGAATGAAAGAACAGTTTCTTTCATGGGAGTGATGTGAAGCTTCAGATCATGCTGAAGAGCACATTTCAGATGTTAAGGACTATAAAAACTATAAAAGCACTCGTTTTTCTGCACTGGTCAAAACAATGAATAAGATGTGTGGAGTGAAAACTTACTTATGTAATACTACAGTCCTTGTGAATCAAAGGTGCATCCTCCCTTGACATAGGGGCTGTTAAAAACTGAGTACTTCAGAAATCACCAGGAGAGAGAAGGTAGAACAGTAACACGTGGAGGTTATCTGGGATTCCTGTTCATTGTCTCTCATCATATGAGGCTAAGAGAGCAATCAAAGGAGTTGAAAGGCACAAAGTTCAGAACTGATAAAAGGTAATGGTAGTTTTGACTGCATGTTATTAATCTGTAGAGCTTGCAGCCAGAGAGATCACTGTGGAGAATGCTTTCATGAGTTTCAATAAAGGGCTGGAAATCAGTGTAGATGAAAAGGTCTGCCTCTGAATTAGCTAGGGGAGAGGTGGCATGGATCCTCTGAAGTTCTTCTTCCCTGAAGAATGAATAGCGTATGGGTGTGTATTGGAAACGGGATGTATATTTTTCTGTGAAAGCCAAGTGAAAAGCCAATTCAACCAAGATGAATCTCTTCTCAATTTGGCTAATCTCTTTTGGTCAGGGGAGTATTGAGTGTGTGTGTGTTTTAAATTCTTTGCAACGTCTTGTACATGAGAAAATTCACTTTGAAATGAAACATACCGAATTATGAACATTAAGTATTTTTAATCTTTTCAGTTTGAGTTAGCCCTTTTTGACTCAGCCATCCATTACAAAATTAATTATTTCTTATACTTCAATTTGACCTTATATTCAGCTAGACAAGTAGTAAACCAGATGAATCATGATGCAACCAGCATTAGTCACTTTAGAAAATAGAGTATTTTTGAAAATACCTCAGTGGATGTTTCTGGGTAGTTGTTAGTTTTGAAATACACATTCTTGAGCTGTGCATGGTGAAAAAAAAACAACAACTAAAAAACAGCAACAGAATATGCCACATGCTAGGCCAATATCATCCAATGTATGATTTAGTTGCAAGGATTTCACTGAGATGTGATTCTTTGAGAAATTTGCTGTGTTACAGTGTGCCGATCTGTATTTTGGCTTTGTTTTAGCTCTCGATATTTTCACTGGAAGCTGAACCTGTGTGTCATTTTGCTCATCCTAGTCTTCATGGTACCCTTCTACATCGGTTACTTTGTTGTGAGCAATATCAGATTATGTGAGTACTTGGTTTATGCAGTGGGGCTGCTAATTTGAGACTATGCATACAAATGAGATTTTTTTGGGGGGGGGAGAGAGGTGTCACTATTCTGTGTTTCCATCCTTTCCCTAACTTTGTCCTGGCTTGATAACTCCTGTCTGGAACTTAGTGCCTGAGCATTGACTATTTATTGAATAGCTAGGGGATACTTTACCTGACCCCAACACATGTAGCTTTTCTTTCTGGGCTTTGATGGTGCCTGGGAGTAATGTTACAGGAATTTGTTCCTTGACAATTTTAAGCTTGCAGCCAAGCCCTGGAGACCTTGGAAGCCTGTCTTGTTCTGTTAAGGGGTGAAAGAAAGAAGGCAGAAAAGCTCAATACATTACCCTTGATTTTTTTTCTTACTGCTGTCTGGTTGAGGCCTCTTCCATGTGCTAATGCACATTTAACCTCGAGCTATTGGTATTCATCATGCTCAGGTTATAGCTTGGGAGTATTGGCATTAAGATGAAGTTTCCAATTTTCATGTTCAGCGTCACACAAGAAAGATGCAGCCAAGTGGTTCCCTGTTCACAGTGCAGCCATCTTTGTGCATCCCTAGGGAAAAGCCTAAGTGGTGTGTTGCTGTGTTAGCTGTTACAAAAAGTAGTGGTGTCTCCAGCAGGAGTTTGGCAGGAAGCGAAGGGGTGCATGCTGCTAGCTCTGGGTGTGTATGGTGGCACCTGTTTTGGCTAGCTGTGTTCAAAGCAGCCTTTGGACCACTGTTTAGTGATTTTGCAAGCTTGAAAAATCTTTAAAGGAAGAACTTCTTTAAAGTACCGTTTTTGTTTTTTTCCCTTCCATTAGTGCGCAGACAGAAACTACTTTTTGCATGTGTACTGTGGTTGACATTCATGTATTTCTTCTGGAAGCTGGGGGATCCATTTCCCATCCTCAGCCCAAAACATGGTGAGTTGCGTATTCTCGTTCATCCCTTTCCTTCTGAAAACAGTCTTTGCTAATCTCACCTTTATCTTGGAGCTTGAATCATGTTGTCTTAGCGCTACATTTGCACAGTAGAAAGTAGTTCTTGCAACTCAGTCTGATTTGAAATATGGAATCTGAAGGTTGTCAGAAATAGTTGGATATACCTGAATGATTTGCGTAAGTTTTCTTCCAGTACCACAGGAAAACTTTAGGGAAGAGAATGAGTCCTAACATGAGTCCTAAGGTGTGTAGGAACGCTGTACTTTTTGAGGAGTTTCCTTCATCTCCACAGAACATAAGATGTTTTGTGGTTACAAGTTGATCGCAGTTTTTCTTCACTTGTTTTTTTATTTTATTTTATTTTATTTATTTTATTTTATTTTATTTTATTTTATTTTATTTTATTTTATTTTCTCTTTTCTTGTGGAGACTAATGCACTCTAAGAATCGAATTGACAAGCAATCCTTCATCTGATTATTGTCAGTCTGATTATCTTTTTTTCTTTGTGACTGAAATCAGATCAATGTAGCATAGGTGGCTGACAGGCCAGTTGTCGAAACATGGCAGAGTTCCAAACACCAGAGCTATTTAGACTGTAGCTAGCAACTTGTCTGGCAGGGCATATTAGCTTTGGTACAGCATCGTATACCACCTGAGCCCATAGACAGCACAATTGCAAGGTACTAGAATGTGAGTTGATAAGTGCTGCTGGATACTGGAGCTATTTATATGCAGAATTAGCTTGGGTATCTCTGCGTTACACTCATGGAACCAAGAATATTTATAGTGTGAAGATACTATGTGGACCTGGAATAGTTGGGGTCTGACAGATCTTGTCAGCATGTGCATAACTGAATGTTTTGAACACCTGGGTGTGCTTTACGAGACTGTAGAAAGGACTAGCTGTTACCTGCATTTCCTGTGTAACTTATCCTGCCATTATCCCCACTGCCGGAGAATTGTTTCTATGTTTTTCTCAACAGGGGAGATGCAGACAGTTTCACTCAAATTGGTTAATATGTCTGTCAGCATAGATATCCATCAGCTTAATCTCTCTGTTCTTTGTGAAGCTACTTTATTTGGTACTCGCTTATGAGATTAAAATTTGAAGGATACCAATTGCTGTAGGGTCTGCTCATGCTTTCGTCTGTGATCCTAAAAGTTACCTAAGAGAAAGCGTGTATCTGTGCTTTATAATTGTGTCATTTGCCAGTGAAGTACAGTAGCTTGTAAATAGCACAGATCACTCTGCACAGTGTTTCATTGCCAAGAAAAAAGTGTATCCACTTCAACTGCTAAAGGAGCTAGAGTTGGCAGAATATAATAACCCAATCGGAGTTTAGCCATAGGGTTTAGGTAATCCTAATTCAGACTGCTGAAAAGGTTTTGTGGAACTGAGTAACAACTGCAGATTTCCAGAACTGGTAGTGTTTCTCTGTTGT
Organism: Nettapus auritus; assembly: GCA_011076525.1. Lineage (NCBI taxonomy): Eukaryota > Metazoa > Chordata > Aves > Anseriformes > Anatidae > Nettapus > Nettapus auritus. The sequence continues at coordinate 96,306,926 of CM021765.1, forward strand.
TTCTATTTTTTATCTTCTGCCTTACAAGATAGTACCTCCGCTTAGCAACTATACAGTGCTTATCCTACCAAGTGTAGTGTAAACAGAAGGTAAGAGGAAAGGATTCTAAACTTTTTTCCTGCAATACTGCTGGGGTGCTGCTGTCCTACGTGTACTAACAAGGCTATGGCAGGGCTTTGTCCGGATTCAGACATGTAGGATCCTGTTGTGCAGGCCCTATAAAGTAAACGAAGAGGCTTCCTGAGTTGGAGTTGCTTTACCTGGGGAAGCGTTGGCAGTGTGCTGCAGCTGGGAAATGCACCAGGCGCCAGGGCTCTGAGCCCTAGATGGTGTAGTATGACTTTATATGCAGTTTGTGTAGGATGACTTTGTAGACCCGATTTTGGGAGCTCAGTGTAGAGAGAAGGTTATTCTTTACTTGGATTACATACTGGTATAAGACCCTTCTCTTCATCTGAGGTTATAAAGCATGTGTTTTAAGTGACCCGATCACAAGAGCAGGGGTGTTGTGAGTGTTACGGGGGAGTGTTGCTTTAGCTGGTGGAATGTCATATCGTTTTGAAGGCACCTCTGTTATAACTGCTGGTATCTGACAGTGTGTGGGGCAAAAGGCCAGTATGTTGTAGCACATTCTGTAGCTGGTGTAAATCTCTGTGCAGCTGCACATGACTGGGTGTCTCGGTCTCCCTTTGTCAAGTCCTTTTGCTGTGTTTTCATCATTTATTCCCCTTCTCTGAAGCATGAAATGTGGCTTGGCGGTTGGCCATCTCAGCTTTGCAACCACGTAAGCTCCAAATGTGCTGTGTGTAGCAGCTACGCTATAAGTAGCTCTCTAAAAAGTGAATGATGCTTAATAGCACATGGCCCTGTGTCCTGAGAAGACGAGTGGAGCTCTGCGTAGGCTGGGAAGAATAAAAGCGATCTCAGTGCTTGCTGCTGGTTGCAGCACAGGCTTGACATTCATGCTGTTTAGTGAATACATGTTTTAAAGTTCACCTCGTGCTCAGATAGAACCCCTGCTTTGTGGTCACCTCTGCTGACTTACAAGCATGACTTAAAGCAGATGTGTAGAGGATGTCTGATGGTTGGCAGGATAGGGCTTCCTCGCTATGGTCCAGAGAGTTTTTTTGGGGCCAGTTTGCTAGGAGCAACTCCTTTGGTAACTCTAATCCTGTTTTTTGCAGAAGTGGCTTGCTGAAGATGCCTGCTTTATAGTGTCTGGCACATGATCTGTCTTCCCACCTCAACAAAGTCAAATCACTAGTGTTTTAATAATTTAGGACCACAGCATTGACCATTAGTCCCCTTCAGATCTCTCCGAAGCTTCTTCATAGTCTGAGTTTCCCATTCCTATTTTTAAGCATGGTAGAAGGTCTTCATCAGAAAACGTCACCTTTTTGTTTTCATACTTGCTGTCTTACTTCTTGTTACCTCTGTTCACTGCAGTGTGAAGGCAGCTGGTTTCATTAGACAGCTCTGTATGTGTATTGTTTCATGAAGGCACCAGCTTGGGGATGAGATGATCTTTCAAGGTCCCTTCCAATCCCTAACATTCTGTAACTGTGGAGCAGAATGAAGAGAGCAACTGGTTATTGATGTTGTGTTTCTCATTTTGCAGGAATTCTGTCTATAGAACAGCTCATCAGCCGCGTGGGTGTGATTGGGGTGACACTCATGGCTTTGCTGTCAGGATTTGGTGCTGTCAACTGCCCATACACTTACATGTCCTACTTTCTCAGGTAATTGCAGCCTTGTGAAATACTTTGTCCACCTTTTGAAATTATTCTTCTGCTTTTCCAGTTGGATTGACTGAAGTGTTTTGCTTTGTTGCCTTTTTCCTGTCCTTAAGGGTTTTGTGACAATTTTTTGTTTTCTGTGGTCTAAGTATGCTGACTAGCTATTGCCATTTTCCATCACCAGAGTGTGTTCTGTTCATACAAGTTTCTCTCTTCCTTGTTCCATGAGCATATGCATGCTTCCCCTGAAATGGGATAGCAGGCCTAACTGTGTGTCTCCATTTGCAGGAATGTGACAGATGCAGATATTCTCGCTTTGGAGAGACGACTCCTTCAGACTATGGACATGATCGTTAGCAAGAAAAAAAGGTGAGAAGTCAGCAGTAGCATGAAATGATTCATTTCAAAGGTTTGCAGTCAGCATCCTGTAAGATAGTCTTCAAATTACTAAGACTTTTAGTCTTGTCAGTGCTAGATGTTCCAGTGAATCAGGTGGCTGAGTGAGGTGAGAGCTGTGTGGTTTATTTTGGCCTGGCATGCAGCTTTGGTTTCTGTCCAGTCCTGTGCTCTAATATCACCCTTTCTTACCACAGTGGCACAGATTAGGCTTCCCAGACAAGTTCTAACTCTCTGATGGCAACTTGACTAGTCTAAAACGTATACCTTTCTCTCCTGGTGAATAAATGACCACCACAGTTGGTCTCGCTTACTGGTACAGCAATTGGTTCAAACACACTGAAGTTTCCTGCTCAAAGCTGAAGCATGCTAGTGAGCTGGTGTGGACACAGCTATGTAAACCTTACCATTTGCAAAAATATTAGTTAAGTTTAGTGTAACTGCAAAACATTGCTAATGTGAATGTAGTGTAGTGCACAGGCATGCTGCCAGAACTCTGCTTTTGTTGATCTAACTTACTCCCTGTACTCCAAGTGAAAAAGCTACTTTCAGAAAACAACGTACTTGCATTTACACTAAAATAATTTTTGTGTGCTGTCACAAATGGCATATTTTGTGCCTAACCAGTTATACGGAATAAATAATATTATCCATGTCACTTCGAAGGTCTATATGTCTGACATTGAATTCTCACGGCAACCCCCAAATCTTTCCTTTTGGTACACTGATGTTTTAATGGAACCTTTTAACGTATTACAAGCATATTACAAGGTAGCATAACCTTGCTGAATTAGTCACCAGCATGCGTATGTGCTGATCAGTATTAGCATATGAAAGTGTAGTCAAAGCATATCTTCTTTCTTCCCTTTTGGAAATGTTAAGTGGTGAACAAATGTTAACTCAGTATGTGTGGTGATGTGTGAGACAGTAAGTAGAGGGAGAATTCATTTAAATTGAGAGGTTTAATTGATTGATATAATTGACTGGGAGCATAATAACATACTGGCACTGGAGCTGAAAGATTTCTGGGTAGTGCTGCTTCCAACTGCTCTTTTGTACAGCGTTTTTGGACCTCTGATCTGGGGGAGGGTCACGTTGGGTTAAAAGTAAGGATGTCTGGGACTAGCATTTTCTGGAGATAGCTGAAAGTTGTTTTCACTAATGCTTTTTGCACAGGAATTACTGTTCTGTCCTTCCTGATACTGTGTACTCAATGGAAGCATTTTGGAAATTTGTCTCTAAACTTGGAGGTTCTTTATGCTCATCCTTGCAGACTTTGCATAACTAAGGTTCATGTGCAAAATGCCTAAGTTAAATGACACCATTGCTTTATCTTACCTCATATCAAAGTCAAAGCAGAGCACCTGAAATGGATATATCGCATGTATCATATGTCACCTTGACTTAGATGCAGTTCTGCTGCAATGCTGTTGTTCATTTGGGACGGAAAGGGGGAACCACGTACTGGGAAGATAACAAGGATTAAAAATGCAGTTCTTGCTTATATTTTGCAGCTACTGCGAGGAATTAGATTATTTTAGATCTCTGTTATTTGCGGTCTATGGGCATATGTGCTGTGAGGAGTGCCCCATGGGTGTTTCTTCTGTGTGTGAAGAAGTGATTTCTTATTATTTTTTATTACACTGCTTATCAACAACCTTGAGGAGGGCTCAGTGCCAAATTTAGCGATGCTGGCTGCAGCTACAAAAAAGGGCCCCAGCACTGTCAAATTGTGGATTGCCTTGACAATCCTATGAATAGTTTTTGGTTGAGGAGTGGATGGATAACTGGCTCACAAATCTCAGTGGAGAGAAATGTGAGGTAACAAAGCCAGAAGCCAGCACTGCTCTTAGGAATTATGCTGCAGTGCACGTGAGAGTGTGAGGGACAATATGCAGCTGCTGCTGTAGTATTGGATGAGTTTTAGAAGTCATGTTCAGTTCACTGTGAGTATCCAATGGTTCAGTCCAATAATGGATTTATGTGTTTCTGCTTCATAAGAGCTTGTCATGCAGCCTAGTAGTGAGTGACAGAGTATCAGAGAGTGCTGCTGCAAACCACCCAGTGCTCACACTTCTGTGGAGGAGGCAGAACATGATAGGGGTGTCCAAGGGGAGAGAGGGGCATGAGAATTTTTCCAGTTCCTAAATTTGAGATAGCACAGTCATGTGTTTAAAGAAAGTGACTAATCACGTGACTGAGAAAGCCATTTGAATATTTATTTTTAATTGGATGTAAATCCCTTTAAGCGTTGGAGCAGAATTCTGAATAGAAGTCTTAGGAAGTGTCTCATTGAATCTTGCTTGATTAGATCTGGGCTCTATTCCAGAGCTAATCAAGATAATGTTATGAAGCAAGATTGGTGCTTAGGGAAATAAAAAGGGGGCATCTGTTTGCAGTGAATTTAGTTTAACAGTGTCTTCTGAGGAACTGTTTTTTTTTGTTGTTGATGATTTATTTTTCTTTTATTTCTCTTTTCTATAAAAAGACTTTATTCCTAAAGACTTGTGTTTTCTGTTCTTGCAGGATAGCAGTGGCTCACAGGACAATGTTCCAGAGAGGAGAAGTGCACAACAAACCCACTGGCTTCTGGGGAATGATAAAAAGTGTTACAACATCTGTTGCCGGCAGTGAAAGTATCCTTCATCTGCATGCTGGCACCTGCCTTGGGGGGCGGCTCCAAGTCTTCATTTCTTTTGAAAGGAAGAACCTTAGATAGGCAGGTTATGAAGCACTTGTGTTTCCACACTTTCTAAAGTCAGAGTGAAAAGTTTCATGGCTCTTGGGAAGTTTGCTCTCTAGCAGTGCGTTGTCTCACTTGTCCAGGGGTTGTACACACAGTTTTACTGAGACACTCAGGAGTTGTGTGCTGATGCCCGACCATATGAATTTGCTGTTACATCACCACCGTCGAGGTGTACAGCAGGTTGCAGGACATATGTATGCACTTGCTGTATCACATTGCAGATGTCTACCCTGTCACAACACTGGAGTGGGAGGCAGTTTTCTATTCTGATGTATCCTTGGCTCATATGACTTACCTGCATGCCTATTTTTTTCATAACTTGAAATACAGTCTTCCAGGGTGGAGAGTCTGTAGCATATTTGGGCAAAACAATAGCACTGTCTGAGGTGCAGGAATAATTTACCTAGCCCATAGCTGGCTTTTTGGCTGTGTTGGCAAGCCATGAGTAGTTTGACAAAAAGGTGGATAGGAGCAGGTGAACAGAAGTAGTTCTGCCTATGTGAAAGGGGTAGAAGGAATTTATGGACATTTACAATTCTCTGTATTTCTCTAACTTGCTTTGGCCAACTAAGAATTTCTGCCAGACCATTTCAAGTGCTCAGTTTGCATATTTAAGGCCAAGGAGTCCTCTTCCTCTCCTTTTCCACTGGCTGTTAAAATAAAAATTTTGCAATTTTACTAGACTTTTCATAATAATCACTAATTTCCTGGGGCAGTTACTCAGTGGTTTTGGTTTTGAAGATGATGAGAGAGTGACATACAATGTACTCTGATGACAAGGGATACTGATCACTTTGGAGCAGTGGTCTTAGAGAGCTATGGTTCTGCGCTGTGTTCCCTAGGCAGAGGAATAAAGAGCTTGTTGTGTAACTGCCTAACTGCTGTCTGTTACCTGCCTTCTTAAAATGGAGTATTGTGCAAGGTAGGTATCCCTGAGATTTCTTTGGGTGCATTAGGACCCTTGGTGCAAGGAGCAGTAAGACTGAGTCAGAAAACTGATCTGGATCAAAAAAGTAATCAAACCATTAGATGTGGCCCTTGAGGTAAAGGCGAGGAATGTTTTCTATTTAATTAAGAATTTGTGATGTATTTTAGCCTTGACTATGCTGGTTTGCCAGATCTGTCCCTTATCCAGCAAGAAGTGGATGCCCTAGAAGAGCTGAGTCAGCAGCTTTTTCTGGAGACTGCTGACCTGCATGCAACAAAGGTACAGACCAAAGTAACCGCCCAGTAACTGCATTGGGAGCCAGAGTGGCTTGAAAGAGAATGTATGTTACAAGAAATTGAAAGCTGTTTAGCAGGTGAATGTTGAAATGTTGGGATGCAGTGGAGTGAGAATCTGTTTATTTAGTTTAGGGTCTAGATGGTAGTTTATTTCCAGTTCTGCTATACTGGAGCGTGCCCCTTGTTCCTAAAGTTGTTCAGAAACCTTTGAATTAAGAGCTGTGGAAGGATAAAGCTGTAGTTGCCACTGTTGGTGCACCATTAAAATGTATGGTTTTGTGTTGTGGGTGATCATGGCAATGATATTTTTATTTATGCTCTGTTTCCCCCTTCTCCCTTTTGTATCTCCAGGAGAGAATAGAGTACTCTAAAACTTTCCAGGGAAAATATTTCAATTTTCTGGGTTACTTTTTCTCCATCTACTGTGTCTGGAAAATCTTCATGGTATGTAAATGATTTATTGTGTTTTATGTGGACATGTGCAAGTATCTCCCCCTACATATAGATTATGCTGCATGTGCACTGCATTAAGTAAGGCTTTAGTCTCCTTAAAATCTTAGTTCTGGAAATTCTGAATGGAAATTCTGAATGAAAATAACCCTTTTTTTTTTTTTTTTTTTGAATAAAGCTCTGCATCTGTCTTTTTGGAGAACCTTAGACAAGTATTTCTTAGGTGTGTGTAGTTTTGCACCTTCTTAGACTACCCAGCCTGCTCCTCCCCTCCTTAGTGATGCAAAGCAAGAGTCTCACAGGTAGCAGTGAGGTGCACTTTTTATGTACTTGTTTGAATCTAAATCCGTCTCTGTCTTGCAGGCGACTATCAATATTGTCTTTGACCGTGTGGGGAAGACAGATCCAGTCACAAGAGGAATTGAGATCACTGTAAATTATTTGGGAATCCAGTTTGATGTAAGAATTTATTAATCCTTACACCCCTTTCAGTAATTCCTACCTTAAGTAAACAAAATCATACTACTAATAAAGTAGGAGTGATAGAGCCCTGAGAATGCATCTTTGACTTCTGACTTACTGAAGAGGAAAGGAAAATGCACCATGAACTTTATTTTTAAACTGATACTACGCTGGGAGGGTAATGTGGTCTTGCCAGAGAGGCAGTGATGTGCTTGCTTGTTTTGGGCAAATAGAAACATGCTAGTTGTCTTGCTTAGATGAATACATTTATCTGCAGAGTAATTACATTTGCCTGTACACGTAGATGTTCTGTAATTTTCACTTTTTAAATCTATCCCTATAAATACAGAGTTCTTTGTGATTTGTGTAAGCTATATCTGTAGTTCTCATGTGTTAAAAGTAATCAATTGCTATTATAATTTTGAAAATGTCTGTCATGTAAACTTGTCTGCTATGGATATCGGTACAATTAGAAAACAAAAAGATCCTGAAGAATTGGCAGCTATACAATGTGGTGTAAATGGGGTTGGTGTTAGAGAGTTAACTGTATTTCTCTCGATACAGGTGAAATTCTGGTCTCAACACATTTCCTTTATTCTCGTTGGAATAATCATTGTCACCTCTATCAGAGGCTTGTTAATTACACTTACAAAGGTAGGTTTGGCCAAGACCATCTTATGTGTTTTTTGTTGAGGAAAGTTGTTATTGGGTCTTTAAATTTAGACAGAGCATATACTGTGTAAACATTCAGTTCACGTTTATGTTTTTAATATCTGAATGTAAATCTGTGCAGAGGGAGGCAAAACATCTCCTGCACTGTATTTCCCCACTCAGTTTTTATTGTTATTCTCAGGTAGAAATGTAGATGTTCAATGTGATGTTAAATGTAAGCATGGGTTCAAAATGATGTGATAGCCAAGGTTTATTAGTAAAGTTGATGAGATGGTGATTAAAAGGATTTAGATTGCCTAATTTGAATTGCTAGTTCTTGTTTGTCAAGCGGGGAAGGCATTGACTTGAGACATGTGACTAATCATGTTGGCCTGACTTTTGGTGCCTAAGCTTAAATATTAATATATATCTTCATATGACTTCTATCATGTGGTGCCTGCCACTGGCTTAGGATATTCTTGTTTAAGAATGCAGGTTACTGAAAGTAGGTCCAGGCCAGGCACCTCTCCAAAGAATATGCCTATGTTTTTTTTTTTTTTTAACTATTGAATGGCATGCTGCTTTCATGATATCCTAAGGCATCATTGTTGAATTACTTATTTCCAGTACTTTCTTTTCTTTCTAGTTCTTCTATGCCATTTCCAGCAGCAAGTCCTCCAATGTTATTGTACTGCTTTTAGCACAGATCATGGTGAGTATGTAGAACCATTCATATACCACCTGTATACATTTACATGTATGTACAAATTTGTGTGCATACATACAGAGATACTGTCTTTGTGTGCTGACCCATCTTAGCCACATAGCCAGTTGTGAAACAATTGCTAGTTTATCTTTTTTAATTTACAGGGTATGTATTTTGTATCATCAGTGCTCCTGATTCGGATGAGTATGCCTCTAGAGTATCGCACTATTATAACAGAAGTCCTGGGAGAGCTCCAGTTCAACTTCTATCATCGTTGGTTTGATGTGATATTCCTAGTTAGTGCACTATCCAGTATCCTCTTTCTCTACTTAGCACATAAACAAGCTCCAGAAAAGCATATGGCCCTCTAAGTAAGGACTGCAGTCTCTCACTGCTCTTTTGTCCTTTCTGCTGGACTGTTGCAACTCCTGTGGACTGCAAAACTTGAAGAGAGCCATGACTGTTCTGTGCGTTCCAGCAGTGTAACTGGCTCTTTGAACTTCCACATGTCTTCAATCAAGCCCTGTGGCTCATTTTGTTTAGGTGCCACAGCCTGAAGGAAAGGGAATGCACAACTGAATGTGAGATAATTCATTGCCAAGGAATAAGGGGGATCCATGGTACACCAGTATCTAGGGAGATCAGAATTTACATAGTGGGCTGTCTAAGACCTCTTGGTTTTAGAAGAACATCTTCATAGAAGGCACCGAGGAAATGTGATTTTTCTTTTTGAAAAGCAACTCATAATTGGGATTCAGAGGATGATAATTCCTGAACTGGTTGTGGGTGTCTGTGGAATTAAATAAGCTTTTGTAATATCTCATGCAAGCATCAGAGTTGTTTTTTGTCAGCCTGAAATATTTGTTTGGAAGTGAGCTAGAAAGTGGCTAGGGTTTACTGCCTGGCAGAAGTGAAATGGAGAGAAGTTGAAGGGACATCTCTATATCATTAATACTTGCTGTCATTATCAGCTGGAGCTTAGCTCTCTGTTGCTGAACCTCAACTTTGTTTCCCCTGCCTGTATAAATGGAACGGAGGCTTTGGATTCCTGTTTGCTTGGGTTCAGCTTGAAGTCAAAGATCACAGCTATGCCTTGTTTACTTTCTGCGTTATAAATGTGTTTAACTTATATGTTGTAAGTTTGGTATTCCCCACTACCTGCCTATTCTTCTACAATAGCCTGTTTCCCCTTCTTGATGTTATTCAAGGCATAAAAGTAAATTTTATTCATGTGACTTGAACTTGTACCTTCCCATAGACACTCTCAAAGACATTGTTATAAAATTCTTCTGGAACACAGCTCATAGGTGATAAGGGTAAGACCTGAGGGAAAAAAATAACCACTTTATAAACAATTTATTACTGTATTGTCTTTGGTGTACAGGAAGGAGGCAAAGCATACAATAGCAGTATTACAGAGCCATTTATGTCACATCCAAGACAATGTGTTGTTAACTTAGAGTGAGACAAGCTTGCGTGACTGAATTACACTTCTAGCTACCATGATCCACAACTGTAGGCAGAGAGAATAGTACTTAAAGATTTTGCATTACAAATTTTGAAGTTAGCTTAATGTTTGAAAGAAATTTCTGCAGTGTTAGTAGGAGAAAGAAGTGTAATAGACAGCATACATCAGCTTATGACATATCACAGCGGTTGTACTGCCATAAATATAGCACAGATAGTCGCCACCGAGATCGAGTTAACGGGCTTGGATTAGAAAGAGAACTGCCTCTCCTGGGAGATGGCGAGAAAACAGTTGCTCTTTATTAAGAGCTTATCCTTAAAAGGCTCAGATACTTATGAATTTATGAAATGTTTTCTCCCTTTGCTACAGCGTACTTAACTGTATACCTCTACTTATTAAAGCCTTTACGGATGTAAATAACTGACTCCCCACTTTACAAAGCAGAAAGCCAATTGCAGCATGTTACATGACTGCAGGTTACACTGAAGTGCTTATTTCAGGCAGCTGTATTTCAGCAAGTTATTGTGATCCCGTAGGGGTATGGAGGACTCCTGGGGTAGTCAAGTCCTGGAGGTGTAGTAACAAAGACTGATTGAAGAAAGAGTATTTGGAAGACTTTTTATTTGTTCTCATAATAATTTGACTCCTCAGAACCTTGTGTCGTCACTGCTGTCTGTTCCTGCTGAGGCAACTGAATGTGAAGAAGAGGATGAGCTTGCCTGCAGAGGAGTAAAAAATAAGTTCTGAATTATTTTTAGTTCGTAAACATGCTGGGTAGTCTGCAGTGTTATGAAGGCCTCATGCTTTAATCTGTACTAATCATACATTTGTTTGGATGACAAAATGAGCCAGCAAATGGGATTTTTGTAATTGAAGTGCTCTTTGGTTACTTATGTTTAACAGAGAAATTTGTTTAACAGAGATTTCCTATTGTTTAAATCCTGTATTTGCTGAATTTGCACACAAAAATGCTGCTAACTTCAGATCTGTAAAACGCTGCTTGGTGACTAAGGAACTTTGGAAAAAAACTTGCAGCTGGACATTTGCAGACATTGGTAATGAAAAGTAGATAGAAGGAAGTATTGGTCTTATTCTTTCCTGTCTCTCTTGCATGATTAAAAAATAAAATAAAATTAAGTATTTAAGGTTGACCACACAGAGGGTTCAAAATGACTGTTTCAAGAAGAAATACCTTGTTACTTTTCTGACTTCTGTCATACTTCAGATTCTTTCTACCATCATAATGTGAGCAAAATAATTTAAAGTCTGTACACTTCCAAGAAATTGTTATCATAACCTATCAATTGCTCTTTCTTCTACAAAATGATTTGTTTTGAAATATTCCACCTCATTTACCCTAAAGCAGGTTATGCTTTTTGGTGTATTTAAGCACTTTTTTTCTGCACTTTAAGGATTGTATTACCTCATTAAGGCTCACAATGTATGGATTATCTTGTTTCACAAAATCCCCTGTATGTTTTTTTTTTCTGCAATTTAATCTTGCATTAAAGATACTCACTTGCATTATGTGTGGGGAAAGGAAGAGTTGTTTACAATAATCAAATCACAGCTTCCCTATTAATAACAGACTGACTAAAAAAATAACACAAGTTAAAGATCCTAGCTCAGGTATACTTCAGCAAGGTAAAAAAGGTCTTTTCCTGTCTGCTAGATGATCCTTCAACATCTGTGAAATACAATGTTACTCACCCTTTCTCTTGGTTCAGGTGAGGTTCGCTCTGACTCTGCTGGTATGGTTTCTGCATAAGCAGCAGGTTCGGAAGTGTCATGGATTGGATCTGCCATAGAGGCTGTGATGGGAATGTTCTGGTCCTGGAAGTATTTGTAAGCATCTTTGCTGCACACCAGTACTGTTAGCTTGTCACCACTACTTTGGATTCGTGCCACCACTTTGTCATAGGACTCATTCATCACATTCACCCCGTTCACTTCCACCAAAAAGTCATTATTTTCTACACCTGCTGTGTCAGCTGGCCCATTGCTTTGTATCTGCAAAGGCAAGTTCAAATTGATATTAGAATAAAACTTGAAGAGATGCATTAGCAACTTATGGCTAGCTAGACTGTTGTGTTACTGCATGTTTTTTGTTGTTAGTTTATGTAACAGCAAAATAAGCATAGTGAGAGATTTGTGTGGGGCAGGAAACAAATGGATTGGAAGAAGTAATAGGCCTAGACATAATATACATAGAACCCATCCATTTGAGATTTAAGATGCATCTGGATTTTTTATAAACCTTCCTTATAGATGGCATGGTAGAATCATAAAGACAAGGTGAAAAAACATTTTTTGTATTATTGGCAGTAACTTAAATTTAACGTTACTGTATTTGACAGTTTCTTTATTAATAAGTGGAACCCCTCAAGAAAACTGAGGGCATAGATATAATTTGAGCTAATACAAATTTGATCCTTAGACACACTGAATTCCACAGGTGACATGTCTTACGTCTTTAGGGTATCCTATAGCACAAAAATACTTATTTAAAATAACTAATTTTAGCATGCCAAGCTCATGAATAAAAACAAAAATGAGGCAAAACCTGGATTCTGCTTCCTTATAAAATGAGGGTTAACAGAATGGTTTTTTTTTGTTTGTTTGTGTTTTCTTTTTTTTTTTTTTTGGTGTTAACTTTTAATCTTGGTCCTACAGTATTGGTTTAACTTTAACAATTACAGCTCTTATCCAAGCGAGCTGGAGAAGAGACTTGTCTTTTTTTGTGGCATTTCTAGAATGCATTTACAGCACAGGTAGGAAACCGCCCAACAGACTACCCAAGCTTTTTGTTGTTCATCATCTGCATTACTACCTCATTAATAAAGAGTCCAGGTTTGTTCTTGGCCATGTTTAAACTGAAGCCAAATCCACTAGGTCCTTTCACCATCTTGCAGATTCTTGGTTTGTGGTTCACTTTCTGCTCACTGTGCAACTCCACTTTCTCCTCTGTTTTAGCTGGAGCTGGATCTTTTCCTCTGTTGTAGTATGAATAAGGAGAAATCTGAGCCTGAAAAACGGTGACAAAGGAAAGTTTAATATAGAAACTTCTGTAGTGAGATCTGTAGCTTTAATGCTAACTATATTTTATTTGAAAGCTTTTTTAATGACTCAGATTTAAGCTGCAGTGAACTACTTTTTGCTGTTACTTCCTGTTTGAGCAGAAAACTACAATGTTGATCCATGTGTTAAGCTTTGTTAAGTGTTTTCTTCAAGAAGTTACACAGCAATGTAGCTCTGATTTTGCTGAAGGGATGGGGATGGGTATGTCTTAGACACTTGCTTCAAGATGAAGCCTCTGCCAGGGCAGACCAGTTGTTTTGTTTCTGCTTCTGTCTCTTTTTAGTGATGAATTATGAATCTTTAGCAGTAACTTGCATTTTCTTACCAGTTTGTACATGGCATCAGTCTCCTTATCCACTACCAGTAGTGTGGGTTTGTTCTCAGATTGCTTAATCTTTCCCACTACGCTCTCATGATCCAAAGCATCCACTTGCTCACCATTGACAGCTACTAAGATATCATTATCTTTGAGACCCGCCTTGGCTGCTGGGCCCCTGGAATCAACATCCTTGATTACATGATCTAAGATCAGAAAAGAAGAAAGATGAACGTGAAGGAGTATGCTTGGTAAGTGTTACATTATTTTGTATAGCAAAGGCTAATTGTTCACTGAGGGTTGAAGCAGTTTCTCCAGTGTAGTCTTGTTTGCAACAGGCCTATTGAGGATTTTTTCAAGGTTAGCACTAAGAAGCCAGACAAGGTTTGCAAACCCTGTTCAGGAATAAGCTGTATAGCAAAAGTCATGGCCTGTGTGTTAACTTGGTTCTTACCACCGGTGTTTTGTTCCATACGTAGATAAAAGCCATAACCATTTTCTCCTTTCTGGAGCTCAATAAGTCGTGGTTTGAGGGGAAGCAGTTCTAGGTTGGCGCTCTCTCTGTTCAGTGTCATCTTCTGGCTTGTGTAGTAGTGGTCTGTTTCTTCATTTGAAAGTAGAAACATTATGTGATTTCCAGAATTCTTTACCTGCATAAGTACATGTACAGCCTCAGTCAGATGTGACCCCTTCCTTCAACAATGTGTGGGAATTGTAGCTACTTCAGTAACTGGTGTACTGATAGTCTAATGGTGTGAGTACAGTTTATATGTCAGCCATAAGGAAGTCTAGGCCAGGCTACTATAGTTTTTTGTTTTAATTTGTTGTTTTGTTTTTAATTATTATTAATTAGTAATTTGGAACATGCCAAGATCTCAGGTGAGATCCTGCACATATAAGAGAAAATTTTCTGCATTTCTTACTGTTTTCCTGGTCTCTGGAGAATTTTCTGTAGAGCTGAGCCAGTGAATAGCCATGAGGGTGGCACACAGTGACGGTTCAAATCCAATGAGCCTTAGTATCTGTCACTCATGTAGATCTGGGCCTCTACAATGTCAACATACTGTGCCATCTATATCACTATTTTGGGTTACAGTGGCAGATTTTTGTGGCAGTTCAGTCTTTGCCATGGCATTGAGTTTCTGTCACACTCTTGGTCCTCTTCCATGTCCCTGTATTACTGCTTCTGAAGTTTCTTGGGTCTGTTCAACCTCTTTCTCTAATTCCATCTTTCTCCAGCTCCTTTCTAGCTTAATGGGCGCCCTCTTTACTCATCTTAACCGACATCACTCTGCAGTTGATTCTGTAGTAGCCCAAGAATCACAAGTGTTGCATGGTTCCATAGTAGTGTGCACTGAATGGTGTTTCTGGCATGCCAGAGCATGTACTGCCTGCCTCACGGCCCTCTGAAATCTCTTCAGCTCCAGCTGTGTTTTAGTAGTGCCAACAGTAGGAAGCTGGAAGCCTTGTTAGCAATGTTCTTTGCAGCTGAGGCCAGGCAGTAAAATTACTTGCAGTGTAATTTTCATTAATCTTGGACTTCGTAGTAGGAGAAAGGAACCGCTGTCTAAAAACATGAATTTACCCTGTTCCATGCTAACTGTATCATCAGAGAGTTCCCCCTCTTCCTGCCCTGAAAGCCACATTTGATGTCCTGCCCTCTTACTATTGGGAGTATTTCCAGGACATCTAGGAACAGAACACGTTTTATTTAACAGGATTTCTGGCAACAGTATAGTTCTCCTATTTAGCTTTTTTTGGCCTGTTTTGATAGCAGTATTCATTCAGAGTCAATTCAAGAGGCTGCATGACAACACAGCCAGAGCAGAGGGGTACTCCGCTGGGCTGATGATACACAAACAGTAGCTTCTGAGATTTAGTGTGAAACATGTAAACTAGCCAGATCTGCCTCCTCAGTAACCCTGACAAGTTGCTGTGAAAGCGGGCCAGAACAGGAGATGAATCAGTATGCAAACAAATACCTTTTCCACCACTTCCTCGTGTGTGTCATTTTCCACATTTTTTCCATTGATTTCAATCAGGCGATCGTTATTCTGGACACCAGCCTTTGCAGCTGCTCCTTGTGATGACAGATCTACTAGGAACAACCCCTTCTTACCTGAAATAGATGAAAACTCAGTACACAGGGTAATTCACTGAAACATGGCTGCATTTGACGGTTAAGGAAGTCCAGCCCTGATGTCCTTAGATACTTTTGATCTCTGCTTACATGCAAATTATAGCAGCACTGTAAACCTTTAATGTAGTCACACCTCTGTCTCTTATTCTGCCCTGGAAAAATCACTTCTGTGGGGGAGGAAAGCATTTCTTTTTTCATTGTCTGCAGCTCAAATAATCTTATTTCTCTACCAAAAGGGTTTCACATATATTGCACATGTATTTCTCTGTCAAAAGGGCTGATGAAGATAGCTAAAAGGGATTTATTTATTTTTGACAGTTTGAAGTGAGGAGCTGCTTTTAACATTGTTTTATACACTTCAGAATTTCCTGTGTTTGGAAGGCTTCCATGTTTGGTCTTTCAATTATACTGTGCTCTGAAATATCCTCTTTATAGAGTTGATGCTTTCCAGAAGGCTTACCTATTCTGTTGACTGGCTTTGGGGAAAAATAGGCATGCATGAAAGAGATTGAAAACTCCTCACTTTCTAAATGAAATAAATCAGGAAAAGCATTTGGTCTTCCTTCTATTACAGCTGTCCAAAACCTTGTGTGGTAGTTTTTGAGGTGATTTGGAGGAATAGAACAGGACTTAAAACAGCAGTTTTAATCTATGTCTGGTATTCAAGCTTGTGCTGCAGAGGTTGGTTTCTCCACCCCATAAAAAATGTGGTCCTCAAAAAAAAAAGCATATGCTATACAGAAATGGGCTGGAGATGGATCTGAAACCACCTTGCTGCTTACTTCCCCTCTGCTAGCAATAACAGTTTGTGTGCTCTTACAACAGTGTTTTCCTCTGTCTCTGCTGTCATATATATGCCATCTCCCCTCCCCGAGCTCTCACCTTCTGTGGTTTTCAGGGAGAAGCCATAGCCCTTCTCCTCCTTCACTAAGTAGCAGAGCCGGGGTCGTGGAGCTGGAGTGATTGCTCCATTGGCCATGGGCAGTGTGGCCTGCTGCTTCTGCTGCTGCCCTTTTGACACCTTTTGACCCAGGTCTTCCAAATTCACTCCCTCCTTTTCTGCCTTTTTATAGGATGCTTCATCCAGAACAAGAAGTACAACAGAATTCCCACTGTTCTTCACAATCTCCACCACCTGTAGTGAAGAAGGTGAAATGTCAAGCAGGTGCTAGAGTGATTGACCTAAAAGATTTCCCCAGAAAGGATTACACTGTTTACTGTTTTGTTTGTTTTTTGGTCACATCCCTCTGCTCATGCACTATGGAGGCACCTCGAAGGCATTTCATGCCTATGGTGGGCAATAAATGATGCAGGGAGATATCCAGATCAATTCACTCAGCTCTTGGGCTTCCTAGCTGAAAATGCCATAAAAATTGGAGAGAAGGCTTTCCATAGTGGTAGTGGATCTGGGTCATGGAGGAGTGATCCCAGACTAAACAGAGATGTACCTGTGTATGCTCCTCCTTGTCTACAAACAAGCCGTTAACCCTGAGGACTCTGTCTCCATCCTTCAAGCCAGCCTTTTCAGCTGGACTGTTCTTTTCCACATTGCGGATGAGATGTCCTGCTGTGTCCTTCTCAATACGCAGGGAGAATCCGTAGCTCTTTTGTTTTTTTCTGGTCACTTTACACTCTCGGGGGTGGAGAACAGAAGTCATCTCTACCAGACAGGATGGAAAAGGTAAGTGTGAGCAAAAATAGCAAGCTGACCTAGATGTGCTCCCTCTAAATATATACCAAGACAGTTTGCTTCTGAATTCTTGGGGTTTTGTTTCCCTAGAATTCCAGCTGTGCAAAGGGAGAAGAAATGAATCCCTTTTCCCTCCTGCTCCTTCCTTTACCATCCCGCTCCTCACTTGTGTCTCCCTATCTAAAAGCAAATCAAGCAAGATGAAGATCTGGAAGAAAGCAGTTGTCTGCCTGTGGTAGCATGGTGAGAACTGAGGTGAGAATTTAACAACAAAATTAAGTCTTACAGAGGAAAATTAATGGCTACACAAAAATATTGGAACACTATAGAGAAGTTAAGTGACAGACTGGGATTTCACAGGATGATTGATGTTGGAAGGTGTGTCTGGTCATCTGGTCCAACTCCTGTTCAAACTGGGCTACCTAAAGCAGGTTGCCCGAGACCATGTCCAGGTTATATTTGAGTATATCAAAGGAGGGAGACTCCACAACCTCTTTGAACAGCCTGTGCAGATGGAAAAGCAGGTGGAATCAAGGAAGGACCTCATACTAATGAGGCATTACTGCTCTTAGTTATTTTAGCTAAAAAAAATTAAACTTCAGGAAAATACATTGGAACTGGAGCATTGTTGATGAGGGGGAGACTTGCATTGGAAGGTTGAAAGGAAAGACTTTAAAGGAACTGGATGGACCTTTGTCTCCAAGAGCTACAAAGATCTTCCAGTTGTTTTTTAGCTCTACATCTCAGTTTTCATACAAAACGGTGTACTTAATTTTTTATTTCTGTTTTCTTTAGAAGTTACTGGTAGAGTCAAAGTTCTTGGAGTTTCCTGTGTTTTCCTCTGCCTCAGAATCTTAATAAAAAGATGATTCTGTTATGAAGAGGAGCTAACAGAATCATTTTACCAAGGTATATTGTTATATGTGAGACTTCAGTAAGATACTAATGCAGGTTTGTATTATGAGGTCTAACAAAAGTGTGGAATATTCAGGCATACACCTACTGACAGTGTGAATATGCCATCCAGTAATCACTTGGAGGAGAGGTAATTTAATACTGTCTGTCTGTGTGGAATGAAACAGGACTTGGGCTCCTATACTCTTCCTATTCTCAAATGAATCCTGAAATTACCATAAAGCTTCAGTTTGCTGCCTGTCTAACTGCAAAACTCTGTCTCCAACCCTAATGGCCTTAACAATGCAATGAGATGTCAATCAATATAAAAATGTGACACTGTGTGGGAAAGAAAGGGAAGAAATTAAATTTGGTTTTGGAAATGGCAAGCTGCTGAAATATTGGCAGTAGTTTGATTCAAATGATTTCCCAATGAATTTGTGACAATAGGAGCAGAATTTCCAGTTGGTGTCTCCAGGGTGCTGTGTTACTTTCCCGGAGAAGTCAAGGCCAGTTGGTTAAGGACTTGATGCTGGGGATTGCTACTCAACTGCTATTAGGCAGTGACCTTTGTCCTCTGAATGTTTAGGAGCAAATATTCCTAGAGGCTGTGTCAAGGCACGCGTCAAGGCCAGGAAGTTGTTTGAGGACATGCAGTATGGTATTACTGCTTTTTACAATGCCTGATGAACCTGATAACTCCATGATGAGTGGACTGGCTCTGTGACAGGCAGAGAACAGTGGATGCTGTTCTCCTTAGCATTTGCAATACCTTTGTGACAGTCTCTTGTACAGTCAATGTAGCTGATTTGGTGACATATGGACTGGATAAGCAGACTATTAGATGGGCAGAAAATTGGTTGGGCCATTAGGTTCAGGGGGGTTTGATCAGTAATGTTTAATCCAGCTGTTGGCTGGTTATGAATGGCATTGTTTAGGGCTGTTAACTGTGGCTGATGCCATATAATATCTTCATGACATGGACAGTGAAACAGAATAGATCCTCAACAAACTGATAGATGATACCAAACAGAGGGACAAGGGTAGACAGAATGGAGGATAGGGAAGGACCAATTTAGAGAGACCTCAACAGTCTGGAGAAATGGCCTGACAGAAAACTCTTGAAGTGGGGAAAAATCTATATCTAGACCATGCATAACAATACAGGCTGGCTTCTGGCTGTCCAGAAGGGAGTTTTGCAGTACAACACACAAATGCACAAGCTGAATGTCAGTTGTATAGCTTTGCAGTGAAGAAGGTCAACTGTATAGTGGGCAGCATCAGAGTATAGCCAACAGGTCAGTGGAGGCATTGCTCCCTTCTTTTTGGCACCTGTGAGACCACCTGTGAGTACTGTCTCCAATTTTGAGCTCTCTGAGTCATTAAGATATTGGAGCTTGTCTGCTAAGATGGTTTAGGTTTTGGAACACAAGATATTTCAAGAGAGGCTGAGAGAGCTGGGTTCATTCAGTCTTGGGAAAAGAAAGCAAAGAGATGATCTTTTGGTAGTCTTCAACTACCGAAATTGATTGTGCAGGTAGCACAGATACAGATTCTTCTCGTAAGTTAATACTGATAGGATGAGAGGCAACAGATGCAGATTGCCTGTAATAATTCCAATTAGACAGTCATAAGGGCAGCTTTTTAATCTTGGGTACTGTCAGATACTAGAACAGTGCCCAGAGAGGCTCTGGAATCTCTGTCCTTGGAGGTAGCTGGACGAGGCCCTGAGCAACCTCATCTAAGCTGGCCTGGTTTTGCATGGGGTATTGGATCAGACAACCTCCAGAAGTCCCTTCCAACCTAACCAATTCTATGATTTTATTATATAGTGAAACTCCATTTTAGGTGATGTGTATCATTAGGGCGGGTATTAGATTTGAATAGTAAGAGATAGTTGTGGCCAAGTAACAACTCCAAAGTTCACTATCTTAGGAGTTCCTGCCAAAGATCTGTGATGGCATAGGAACAAGATGAATGATGACTACTTTCTGTGGTTGGAAAGTCCAGGTAATTAGCAAACTTGATGATCTGTGTTTTACTGGGTGGATTTTTTTTTCTCTCTCCAGTTAGAAATTTATGAGAAGGCCAAAGTTCTGTTGCAGAGATTAGACATTAATCACGGCCTAATGAACACTAAGAAAATTCATGTCTGCATGCGCAGATTTCTTTACAATTCTGTTTTTTATTATTATTATTATTATTATTTTATTTTATTTATATCACTCATATGAATAATATATGTGGGAACTTATTTTTATAATCCTTTTTTTAGAAAAATCAGTCAAGTCTCTCCATGATCTAGACAGCCGCCTACTGCTGAAGCACCTCTCTGGCTACCAGTGCCACAGATTGTTTTTGAAGCCAAAAGTGCATTGTTAAGGTTAGTTGGGCAGCAGCACATAGAAAAGTGTGAAGGTGAGAGTTGACACAGATGTCACTGAAGCTGGAGAATATGGGGAATTTCATCATGTGTGGTTAGGAAGGCTGCAGATCATTACTTGCTCCTCATTATGAGGTGTTTAGTGCTGTTTTGAGTCCACGCATAGTTGCATTGGGACTACCTCCATACAGGGATGGCCTGCCCTATTCTTTGGACATTGGTATGTGTCAAATTGTATTGGACTCAACTACAGCTCAAAGCAGTTTTTCTTGACAAACACTGGGACCTTGTATTAGTTCCTGCAGTTTACACATAAAACTGGTGGTACACAAAGGTGAAGGAACAGTAAGCTTTTAGAGGAAAGATTATTTTTTCATATGTAGAAATGGAAAGAAGGTTATATTGGGCTGCCTACTACTATTTTCACTTCATGCAAGCTTTACATGCAAGATTGTCAGGTTCATGAAATGGAGTTTTATAGGGGAAGAGAAATTAGAAAAAAAAAAAAAATCTTACCTGTATGTCTGTGATGTCTGTGTGGAGCAGCCTTCACAGGAATTCTCTTTAGCTCCTCTCCCTCCTGTGGCTGTACCTATAGGTAGGTATGGACTTTGATTGGGCAAAGGTTGATTTAAAAGGTGATTTATTTAACCAAGTTTCACTGAATATGTTTAATGCCTTGATAAGCTGCCTTGTCCTTGCCTGCAGAATTGCAAATCACATGCATTTTGCAGCAGCTTTGGATTCTCTTCTACTCATAATTATACTCAGAAACTCAGTCAAGAAGGTGATCTGAGGCAGGCCTGAAGGGCAAGAACCTTGTCCAGCTATAAGAAATGTCTTAAAGAAAGCAGTTTTGGATTGTGGTGGGTTGACCCTGGCTAGTTAGTATTTGACTGCAGATCAAGATGTTCCCAGTTCAAATCGCCCATCATGGGTGCCAAATTAAGGACTGTGAAGGGTTAACCTTGGCCAGCAGTCAGACGCTCATCTAGCTGCTCTCTCACTTCCCTCTTCAGTGGGGCAGGGGAAGAAAATAGGATGAACAAGTGTGAGGAATCTGAAATATTGAGAGTAATTGTGAGAGATGCAATGTACAGAGAGGTGGTGATTCACCATTGAGGACATTACACAGGCTACCTGTGGATGCAAAACACGCACTGCAATCAAGCAACCCATGTGAGTAAAGTGTCCTTGGAATAGAAGGCGGTGGCTGGGATATTGATATGGCGAGGCTTGGCAGATTGGCTGAATAGGACCACTTCCATGAACCTGCCAAGGCACATGCTACATGTGCATGGTGGGTGCATGGTGCATGCTGCTACTAGGTGGCCAGAAGCACACCCTGTAAACCATGCCACTGCCTAAACACCATCCTGAATCTTGCAAGTCAGGTTCTGTGGCACAGTACCCCAGAAAGAATTGAGTCAGTGCTACTCAGTTCTAGAAACCAAACCAAACCAAACCCTAAACAAACAATTTTTTTTTTCTTTTTTCTTTTTTTTCTTTTTTTTTTTTTTTACTCCTAGGCCAAGAATAATCAAGGGATTGATTTGGTGAATCACATCTTCTATCACACACAAGCCTCTAGAAGGATTGATTGATACTATGGACTGTTGAAGAGTGTGGTGTGAGCACTGAGCTGTGGGAATGGCAGCATATGGCAGAAGCCACTTGGCCAGTGTTAACTGGTGGATCTGCTAACAGTCCTTATCCTGCCAAAATAAAATCCCTTCATACAATGGGAGGAGATGAGGTCCCTGTAGTGCATGTAGGGGCATGGGAAAGACAGTGTGGGTTGCTCTCCCCTGGGGAAAGGAAGAGCCATTTGCTGTCTTTGCTCATGGATTGAGGTGTTCTTGGTAGTCAATGTGGAATGATGGGGAAATTTGGATATTTGTCCTTGCTGGAAAACAATGTGTGATTTGACTTGCATGATATAGTAAGCAATACAGCAGGAACTATCTGAACCAAAAAGGAATGAGCCTGTCAGGGAACTGTGTGAGTACAGTGGTGACCCAGACCAAGCCGGTCTTGGTGCCCAATGAACCAATATGATACTTCTTCTGTCGTGAGTGATGTCCTTGACAGATGGCATGAAAGTCCAGAGGACATGTAGCTGTATCAGATTATGTGGGACCTGAGCATGTTGCAAATGGCATGGGATTAGGGGTTGAGATTTTATGGAGTCTGGGTGCAACAGAGCTAACTTTCTTAATTGGCAGCCTGTATGGTGCTGTGCTTTGCATTTGTGGTTGAAACAGTGTTGAGAACACACCGGTGATTTGGCTGTTGTTGAACTGTGTGCAGATCATCAAGACTTGCTTCACCCCTCAACCCCAAAAATGAGTAGGCTGGGTTGAACAAGTTGTTGGGAGAGAACAGAGCCGAGAGAGCTGACACAGAGTGACTGAAGGGATGTCCGTGCCATTTGAGGTCACACTTAGCATTAAAATCTTGGGGAAAGGATGAGGGAGGAGGGATGTATTTGGTTATGGTATTTGTATTCCCAAACAACTTTTATGTTGTTGACACCCTGCTTCTCAGCAAGCGGCTAAAGATCTGCCTGCCCATGGGAAGTAGCAAATGAATTCTTTTTGATTTCTTTGCATGCACAACTTTTGCTGCACATAAAACTGTCGTTACCTCAATATCTGAGTCTCGCTTTCCTTTTGTTTTCTCCCTGTCCCATGGTGGAGGTAGGTTGTGTGTTTGGCTGTTGGCCAGGGTTAACCCACTGAATATATCTTATCCACTGGACAAAAACATCTGCAGGATATGCTGATAGACTTGAACTGAACTGATGGTGTTTCTGAAGTGGGAGAAGCCTAACTGAAATCTTGCTATGCTAAGGTGTTTAGTGATTGATGCTGCGAAGTTTGTGTTACAAAGTCTCATTCAGTTTCAGAAAGCTTTAAAACGACTGATTTTCCTCGTTAGTTTGCGGTGGAAATGGATTATTAGAAATAACACCTGTGTTTTCCATGGCTGTCTGTTCAATTCAGAGGAAAGGTAATAGAAATAAGCATAACCTATGTGTGCAGCAACAAGAAAGGCATCAATGCTATAAAAGCCTTAATGTAATCCACTTACTCTAAGTGGATTTGCAAGCCTGTTGTGACTACGAGTTGTTCTTCTTCTTCGTATAACTTGTAATCTAGAAACCTATGCGAGTGAGCCCCAATGTTGTAAGCACTAGACAAATGCAGTCAGACCCTGCGTAAGGTGGCTTTGCAGTCTTTCAGACAAGTGAGACAAGACTGCATAAGGAGGAACATAGAGAAGGGGAATCACAGCAGCTCACAGTTTTGCAGCTAAGCACAGGGAGGATGGCAGCACATACAAGGACTTCAGGTCAGCACGTCAGGAAACAGCACAGCATATGAAATTATGTCAGAAGGTATTTTGTGGTTGTATTGCCACTGTGATAGTCAGATGAGGTTGTTTGGGGTCCAGACAAGATTTTTTTCAAGATTAAGGTGAAATAAAATTGAAGGAGGAATGTCTAGCAGTCAGCAGAACACTTGGGAGCTTCTGGCATGGTAAGCTGGTAAATGAGGTAAATGCTGGTAAAGGTAAATGTTGGTGAGGTAAATTACCAAGGCTGGTAAATGAGAATGGAGAGAGAAATATTCTTTGAGTTGGGGCAGGTGGTTAGCCCTAGCAGGTTAGCCCTGGACAAGAAGTTGGATGGGATGCTGATGACAAGTCACAAAGAGGATGTTATCTCCATATGTGCTCAAGAACGGGACCCTGCATGCATTAGAACTGATCTTCACATCTGTGGGACTGAGCTGTAAATTGTGTGGAAGGTGTTTGTTCTAGTGCATCCAATGCTGACAAGCCCTTGAGGCCAGAAATTCAATACCTCCTACCTTTCCACCACCAAAATAAAAATTATTTAAGACTGGAACAGAATAAAGGTGGCTTACAGTGTCTTCTCTTCTGGTTCGTCAGGAAGAGTGTTCTCAAGCATATTCACACAGCTACAAAAACAAGGAACCTAACTTAAAAAAAAAAAATCTTTAAAATTTTGAAGCATATGGATCTCTGGGCAAAAATCTGAATTTGCCAGACTCTTGTATTGCAGGAGTTAGCCACAGTGGTGGTGTGGTTCTGTTAGCACAGGGACTAGATTTTGAGGGGGATGCTTTCTCATCATTCGAGGGGGATGCGTTCTTCATCTACAGCGTAGTTGGGGTAATATAAGGACCTTTGTTCCTTTCTTTGCTACGGGTAACATTTACAAAATACTTGCAATCATTCCTTTTGCAAGACCTTTCTGATATTCACTCAGAAGAAATCCTGTGTTACCAAAGAAGACATTTTTTTTATCTATTAAGTTTTAGATTTATATTGGAAATAAACATTTTCTATCAGTTGTAAGTAGTCACATGGTTTTCCCAGCCATTGGTAAATGGAGAAAAGCACCTGTATTTTTAACATTGGTGCTTACTAGAATCTCTGACTTTACCTTGTTTCATAGGCTTTGAAAACTCCTAGTCTCCTCCCCACAAAGAAACCCTCCAAAGCAAAAACAGCACTTTCTTTTGCTTCCAGCAGGGCCAGCTGGTATACTAGCATTATACCTATAGATGTTTTGGGATTGTAGGTCTGAGGCATCTTATTTTCATTGTCTGAAGGCTTTCAAAGGAGTTGACTTGAGCATATTAGCAGAAGGTGCCACTGTATCCTTGTTCACACATTCTCTGTAACAACCTGAAGAGCTGTCTAACTTCAAGGAAAGTTGAATGTGTCTTCTGCTGGCAACTTAGCAATGGTGACAATAAAGGTAATGGTATTTTTCCTACTAAGCATCTGAAATAGGATGAGAGCTGTGCTGCACATGTTCTAGTAGCCTGAAACTGGGGATGCATGTGGCTTTTTTCAGGGTCTTACAGTGCTGTCAGAGTGTGTGGAGCAGAGAAAGCCAAACCTGGTGCAGTTCATATTGTGCCAGAGGGCAGTTTCAGTAAGTGCTATTTGCCAAAATCTCCTTTGTCAGGAAACATGGTCCAGGTCACTTTTTGGCCATGTTTTGGACACAGATGTGAACTGTGTGTATGCACCTCTACAACACATTGGTGCCAGGATGATGGGCTCTGTCTAACTGTTAGTCATGTCTAAAGAGTTCATACGGACTCATGTTTGAGTCTAAAAACAAAACAAAACAAAACAAAAAATGTTATTAGATTCTGAACCACTTCCAATTTCTTTTTAAGCCTTTTATTATTTATTATGTTATTTTTAATCATGGCTGACAGATTCATGGCTGGAAGATGGTGAAGGAACAGTTTTCATGGCCATTCCACTGGATGAGAGGAGTAGAAAACAGGACTAGTAATGAATGACAGATTGGTGAAGTAGATCTTTGAAGTTTATAAAATACCAATATATAAAGTTACAAAACTTTGATTAAAAGATAATTTTAAAATTAAGAATATAGTTCATATGTTCATATATTTAGTTCTGAAAATAAGGTTGCCATCAAATGATACACATTGCTACCAGTGTTTTTCTCTTGACAAAAGGTTTATGTGGATATTTTGCTGTGAAAACATTCCCTCTCTCTAATACTTAGCGATGCTTACTATACTGATCAGAGCTGAACCTTCTTGCCTGGGAGCATGTACACCTCTTAAAAATCCATGTAATGAGGCATTACTAAATAATGTTTGTTTACTTATATTGTTTACCATATACTTGCTAAGCACAACCTCACTCATTTCCTTGCAGTGCTATCCTTCTCTTGGGTTCTTAAGACAAGAATTAGTTAATGAAAATTGATTTTCAAATGCAGCACACTGGGAGAAAAAAAGCTCTTACTCATGTCCTCTCTTTGTGAAGTTTTCCCCTACTCCTTACAGAATATTTTTCCCCTGTAATTGAGGTCCAGGGAAGTGGTACACCTGGTTTAAGCCACCACAACCCAGTGTATTAAAAATCCACAACATCACTTTCAGTTTATATTAATACACAGGGCTGTGATGGCTGAAGGCTGTGCTCCATAACCTCTGTCACATAGTGGTATGTCTGAAGTTCCTTTTCCTATGCAAGGAGGCAGCAGCCTCTTCAGCTCCTTCTTTCTTTCCATGGCTAAGTCTGACAGGGATTGTGAATCAGAGCCTTGGACGGTTTTAAGGTCTCCTTCAGTAGAGTAATATGAGATCTCTTATATTTGTTCTCATACCTAAGCTCTTCAGAATCAGTACAGCCCCTTTGCCCCTTATTTTACCGGTGATATTTTCCCACTATGTATTATATAAAGTATTATATAAAACAGCATGTGATGTGATAATATAAATATTTGGTTCACTGAAGTCCTCCTTAATCATGAGGCAAAGTCCATTTCATCCACCAAATGAATATTCATCAGTCATCCTGCACATATCTAAATGGTAATTAAATCTTTCTTTTCTGGTGACCGCACATTTCTGATATAGTGAAAAGAGTCAGGGAAATAAAGGAGGAGCAAACAGGAATGACATTACCATCCTGCTGGTCTTGGGTGAGGAAGGAGAGAATATCCCTCCTAGTTTTTTGGGCTTCTGTCTTCCTAAATAAATAAATAATTTCCCGTCCCTGTATTTACGGCAAAGAAAGGTGTTCTGTTATAAGCTAGACACGTCAGTGGGAATTACAGTGGCAGTTTTCTTCCCTCAGGCTTTGCTGTGTGTGTTTTACATATGGAAATGCTTTCCGCAGTGTTCTTTCTACTTGAGAACATGAACTATAAACAATTATTTCCTCTTTAGTTATTACATAAATATTCTCTATTGATAAAGAATTTGTGATATTAGATGCTGAATTTTTTTACAGTTAACAATGAAGTGTCTGTGTAGTTTCTTTTGCCGCTGTGTCAGACAGAAATCAATGGTAAAACATGGAAATTTCTGTTAAAAATTTAAAGGTCTTCAAAATGAAGTGAGTTGAGTCAGCTTTTAGGTGGAGGTATGCATCCATTACAAATAGATGTGTGTGTATTTACATTCAGGCACAGAAATCAGGCTGTCTGCAGGACTGTTTAGATAACAGCGACTGAAGTTGATTCAATTAATGCTGTTCAAATGGCTATGCCTTTGACAGTCTTTTTGTCCCTCTAACACTTGTAATATGCAGGAAGACTTTTCTTTCCAGCTTTTTATGTTGGGCATTTTTGGACATGTTCTCAGTTCTACTTTTTAATTGATTCAATGTTCTTTGGACATGCAAGATATGAAAAAGACATAAAAAATAACGTAATTCTACCAGTCTATCTTTTTCCATTTAGCACATAGTTTTCTGTTTCCTAGGGTAGGAACCCTTATGAAACTATGGGTTTTATTTTGGTTTTAGATCTGTTGCATTTCTAAACATCTGGAGACAGATTTTTTGAATTTGTCAGCTTGTGTTCAATTTCATTTATTAAATGTACTTTTCATTTATTAAATGTACTTCTTTTCTTCAAGAAACATGAGGAAGAGATACTTACACAATCACAACCAAAAAGATATATTCTTCCTCCAAAAATATAGCTCCGAGGGACAGAAACCTAAGCCTTTGACAGCAACAGGTGTGAATCTCTCTCTTCCCATCTTCTATTCCCTTTCCTGCTGTCACCCTACCCTCCCCAGTCCCCAAAGTCCGTAATCCATCCAGAAAATCCCCCTAGTTTCTGTGATACATCTATATTATTGAGTATCCTAGACTTCAGCAAAGCCTTTGACATGGTCTCCCCTAGTATTCTCCTGGAGAAGCTGGTGGACAGGTACGTGGCTTGAACACGTACACTCTTTGCTGGGTTAAAAACTGGCTGGATAGCTGGGCCTAGAGAGTGGTGGTGAATGGAGTGAAATCCAGCTGGCAACTGGTCGGTGTTGGGGCCCATCCTCTTTAGTATCTGTATTGATGATTTGGATGAGGGAATGGAGTGCACCCTCAGTAAGTTTGCAGACACCAAGTTGGGGGGAAGTGTTGATCTGCCAGAGGGTAGGAAGGCCCCGCAGAGGGACCTGGACAGGTTGTATCGATAGACAGAGGCCAGTGGGATGAGGTTCAACATGGTTAAATGCCGGGTCCTGCACTTTGGCCACAACAACCCCATGCAGCACTACAGGCTTTGGTCAGAGTGGCTGGAAAGCTGTACGGAGGAAAAGAATCTGGGGTTGTTGGTAAACACTTGTCTGAACGCGGGCCAGCATTGTGCCCAGGTGGCCAAGAAGGCCAGCAGCACCCTGGCTTGTATCAGGAACACTGTAACCGGCTGGGCCAGGGAAGTGATTGTCCCCTTGTACTCATCTCTGGTGAGGCCGCACCTCAAGTTCAGCTTTGGGTCCCTCACTACAAGAAGGACATCGAGGCCCTGGAGTGTGTCCAGAGAAGGGTTACGAAGCTGGTGAAGGGCCTGGAACACAAGTCCTGTGAGGAGCGGCTGAGGGAACTGGAGTTTTTATGGTCTGGAGAAGAGGAGGCCCAGAGGAGACCTTATTGCTCTCTACAGCTACCTTCTCGGAGATAACTGGTGATAGGACTAGAGGGAATGGCCTCAAATTATGCCAGGGGAGGTTCAGGTTGGAAATGAGGAGACATTTCTTTTCGGAAAGAGCAGTCAGGCATTGGGATGGGTTGCCCAGGGAGGTGGTGGCATCCCCTTCCCTGGGGGTTTCAAGGAAAGGTTAGACATGAAGCTTAGGGACATGGTTTGGTGGGTGACATTGGTGGCAGGGTGATGGTTGGACCAGATGATCTTGGAGAACTTTTCCAACCTTATTGATTCTATGATTCGACGATCTTATTTCACCTTGTCAGTAAAGATAATATGACATTTCAGTGCACTAAGCTATGGCTGCACTGATGTCTGGAGGGGTAGCGTGCATTATTCTCAGCAAATATAAATGAAGTTTCTTCACCTAAAGTCAGGAGTATCATTTTGACTCTTTTCTGCATGCCAAGAATTTAACTTTTACTTCATATTTTCTGCTAGGTGCATCCAATCTTTCTACATGAAGGAATTAAACTTGTACAGTGTTCATTGACCCCTCTTTCTGCTTTCTGTGATCATAACAGAATGTCTTAATATTGCCTCAACAGCAAAGAAAAATACAAACTTGCTGTAGAAATTTCCATCTTCTTGGTCATTTTATGTTTGCTTTTATGTTGGGGCAGTTATATTGTCTTTTACTCTGATGTGGCTTATATGACACTTACTTATAGAAATGTTAAGAGAAACATGGGTGTGGGTAAGGCCTGCTCTTTATTAGTTATTGTCACTTTTTGGTTTTGAAAGACTTCTTATCTGTTATCGCAGAAAGGAAATGGCAACTGCCATGCTAGGCACTGCAGAAATGCAGAATGCATCCCTTTCCCTTGGTAACCATTGAAAACATTTATTGTAAGCTTTTGTGTAATATAAATCTAGATGCTATCTGAAAACAACATTACCTTCATATGAGGAAAAAATATTTTAATATGAAAAATATTTTAATATGGCATAAAATCTAGTAGAGTTTGTTATGAGCTTATGATCATTTGCTTAAAATCCTCTCCAAACAAGTAACAGATC
Source organism: Nettapus auritus (assembly GCA_011076525.1). Taxonomy (NCBI): domain Eukaryota; kingdom Metazoa; phylum Chordata; class Aves; order Anseriformes; family Anatidae; genus Nettapus; species Nettapus auritus. Next base: position 96,336,807 of record CM021765.1, read on the forward strand.
CCGCCGGAAATTCATGCCTAAGGACAGAATAAATCTCTTTAAAATGCATTCAGATAAAAAATTGGATTCCTTGTAAGAGTGGGTTTTGGTCACCAAAACTTACTGGTTTTGGTGACAGCAGAACTTGTATCACTTTCAGCCACAAGAATACACACAAACTTTCTAGGAAATGCTCACCTGCGTCTTAGTTAATTGCCTTTCCTGAAGATCATCCTGAGTGGCATGACAATATCTGGGCCACTGTGACCATCTGAGTGTGAAATGTTGAACTGGGTTGTGAACTGGAGCAAGTGGGGCATGCCTTCTCAGGAACTAAGGACTGAAAAAGAACAAATCTCTTATCCTCAGACACAGCCGAAATAACATTAGTCTGTTTCTTTGGTCAGAGTATCCAGAGGAGGAAGAATTTAAAGATTTATGTCATTGGGGAAGCCAGAATATGTCTGAATGAAACTTCTTTGTGGCCATAAGCTCCATATTACTTGTGTCCATACAATCAATGGCAAGGTCTCAAGAAGTTAAGTAGAAGTAGCCTAAATTCTACTCTTGTGCTTTTTGTTTTGCCTTTTATTTGATGTGTGTTGTACTATTATCTCTTGATTTTCATTTGTGTGTGCACAAGAGATTCCCAACCAAGTCCTTTAATGATTTCCTAAGCTAAACCACAACCTGTCACTCAATGAGTCAGATTCTGTAGTGTTAATGGTAATATTTAAAGCTGATGTGATGTGATTTAACTGTCATACCTTCTTTTAAGCCCACTTCGTCCTTTTGAAGGGGATGATGGAATGAGATCTTTCCATAATTGTGTTTAGTGACAGTGAGGTGTAAAGAAAAAGTAGCTAATGGACACTTAAATCAGGTAGGCGTTTATATTCTTAAGTAAGTGGTGCTATTCATTAGCTATGTGCTTTTGTAGCAGGATCACCCGATAGGGAGTTGAAGCTTGAAGGATGTTGTCATTGTCTTAAATTCTCTTAGGGCAATACTTACAGAAATACCTCCTTGTGTTGACTTTGTGAATGGTGATAGCCCATTCTATTAGCCTAGGGTTCTGATCACTTGGCTGTGTTAGTCTGTTGATTCACTGTCATACTGTGAAGCTCTGTATTTTATCAGCTTTAGCAACTGTGGAGTGTTGATTTCTCAAGGTTTGCCTGCTTTTATGATATTTGAATTACATTATTCATGTTGTTATTTTGATTAAAAAAAAGAAGGTGGCATCTTTTCAGTAACTGGCACATGGACCTATTTTCTTTAGAGTTACAGAATGCATGCATCTTGAGGTATAAAATTTGTGAGCTCGTTGTGTTCTCTTCAAAGCTAGTCCTATACTGCTTCACAACCTGATTAATAAAAATAATCACTATGGAAAAAATGTTTTAATTCAGTGTGTGTATATATTTATTCTATATATAAGAAAGCCATAATTACAGCCTATTTGTAATTTATACAAGCCAGTGTGTAAGATGTGTAATGATGAAGTAGTACTCTACAAAAATAGCCATCAAATGAGGGTTTAAACTGAAGAAAAGGAAGAGGGTAAAAGGGTGTCTGTTGGTCCTGATTGGGTTGTAGACCAACAGGTCCAAAAGGAGTACTGCCATATGATCAGGGTGAGGGCAAGTATCTAGTACAGAGTATAAGCAGGGCTATTAGAAATCCAAAGTGTCTGGTGAACTGCTTTGCCATGCCTGTTCCTGATGCACTTCTGACCCAAAGTGGTAAAAAAGCAGATTTAATGAGGACCAGGCTTTCCCACCGTGTCATTTACAGAGCTGAAAGCTAAAACTATCTGGGTTTGTGTCTAGGAAAAGGAAAAAAAATAAAGTATTACTAAATACTTCTTGGAACCTTTGTTGCAAATATGGAATGTGGTGTTATCCAGTTACGGATCAGTTGTGGATCTGCTTAATCTGAATTGCTTATCTTCCATATATGTTTTTTCCTCAGGACTATACTGCTCTCCATTTGTAACAGATGATTTACACTTTTTTTTTTTTTTTTTTTTTTTTTTTTTAAAGAATATATATTTCTCTGATGTTGTCTTTTTATTTTTATTTTTTTTTTTTTTTGAACAGAGATATTATTTCAATAGCTAAAATATATCTCTTGGTTTAACTTTTGATTTAATATAAGTATGCACAAGGGTTGAAGGCTTTTTTTTTCCTGAGGAGATTTGAAAGCAGAAAATATATAGGATATATGCATGTCATGCATATGTCCATATGATGAACACTGGAGAATAGATTATCTAATCCTGTGTTTGTTTTTCTCAGTTTTGATATATTCTTGCCATGCAATGTTATCATGAACAGTTATTAGCTGTTTTAGTGAATCTGATGGATTTATTAACCCAGAGACACCCAAAGAGACTTCTCTTATGTTAAAACAAATAATCTATTCAGAATTTCTCAGCAAGTAGATCTTTTATTATATATATTATTTACTGATTTTCATAGGGTTAAAATGAGGAATTTTTCCTCCTTCTTGAAATGATACAGTGGGAGTACTGGAGGGTATTCCACTCCACTCTCAGTATTTTCCTGTTACCCAGCTCAGATGAAAATGTAGGTGTACCTCAAGGAGCTGGCTTAAAACCTCTCTAGGCCTTTCTCAAATAGAAAAGCTGCTCATTGGCCTCTTTCTGAGGAGAAACTTCTAAGCCCTTTCAGTCTCATTTGCTGGTGAATACGTATACCCTGTCTCCACTGTGAAAGCTAACTGAGACTGCTTGCCATGGACAGACCTGATACTGAATGGACACCAAAGAAGACATTGCTTGCCCCACAGGAGGGGAGGTTGTTCTGTGATTGGCCTGACATATGAGAGAAAGTGGAAGGAGAAAAGAATCATGCTCTGTTCTCTGATTTGTGTGTACTTTTTGAACTGCTGCTGTTTCTGTCTTGAACTCTGAATTTAACAGCTTTTACCAGTGTGGTCTCCTGTTAAGTTGAGGAAGTTTGGAAAGGAATCTGAAAAGTATTGGCTTTGCTGCATGTAGACTTTACATTTTCAGTAACTGTATCTGGGACACTGAACTACTTTCTGCTAATACCAGGAGTTTTGATTTCTTTAATGAGTCGCAGAGGCTGTGAATTGTCAGTTCTGATTATTCCCTTCACATTAGCCATGAGACTCTACATGTCTCTAAAGCTGTTAAAGGAACAACTGGACGCGTGCTTTTTCCCTTTCCTCCGAAGCTGCTGAATGTTTTAAGTGTCCCAAAATCACTGGGTCATCTAAGACAGGAAATGCTACAAAAGCTGGATTTGGCTTGATAAAAGCCAATACAATTTCATGGTCCTGGATAGCCCACTCATAACTGGAGGCTTGACACCAAAAATTGTATGGGGACCCTTTCTGAAAGGATCCAAAATTAAGTCAGTAAAAAGCTGAAAGATAAGAATCAGTGAAAAAAGATATTGTAGTAAACACAGATACCAATGAAATATTAAACCTTTTTGCAGTTATAACTTACAAGGGAATTTCTCTGCAGTGTAGAAAAATGTAGATAAAAGTTTGTTGGTTGTCGTTTTCACTCTCATGATTTTTCTGCCCTCCACTGCATACAGGAAGATAAGAGCATACCAAAAAGGACTGATTTAAGTCACACAAGTACACAGATTACAAGTACTGGACAATAAGGAACAAGCAGAAGTCCTGTTGTGGTTTTCTTCCATGTCTTGGTCTAAGATGATAGGAGAGAGGGGGTGGAGTGTAGAGGAGCAAACTCCAATAAAAAAAATACAACATGAAGTTCTCAGTTTTGGTTACTTTTCTAATCTCAGAATCTTCAAGGAACCTACCCACTTGGAAAATTGAGGCCAAAAAAAACCTGCCCTTACTTTTCTCCTTCCCAAGCAGTGTGTCAAGATCTACCTGCTGGTCTGACACACAAAGAAATTTCTAAAAAGATAGCTATGCTATGCATTTTTTTTTTCCTTCTAGTGAGAAGCAAAATTTATATTCTAGGGTGAAGAAAGAAGCACTTCTGCCATCCACCAGGGCAGACGGATGTCCTGGTAAGCATTTTTGTTTTCTTTTTCTTCAGAATTTTTCTACTTTTTCCTAATGCACACATTATCATTCTCCTACTTAGAGTAAGAGTACAGTAACATGTTAGTAAGAAGAACTCAATTCATCCCCCCTTACACTCCCCCACTGAAAGAGGCACCAGTAGCATATTGTTCTCTGTGTTCATTTTAATGTCCTGAATCAGTTTGTTGTGAGCCTGGCTCTTGCTTTACTCTAGCCAAAAAAAAATTTGGTGCAGGTGCTCTCTTGTGGAGGGGACACAATTGCAAAGGGCCTTTTCTAGCTTTTAAGAATTGTTGACTTGTTCAGTTCACTGTAAACTGCAGTGGTAATTACATGATTGTGCTCTAAGTTGTAACTTCCATTCGTTTCAGCTAGTGTCCTCATAGCCTCAATAACCTGTTGCCTTCTACTTGTGTTTAGAGTGGGTGTTCTACTTGTGGGTGGGTGTTCTGGTTTTTGGCCTCTGTCATCATTTTTTTTTTGTTTTTAAAGAAGATGCTCACTTTCATGTCTCTTTGTCTGATTTAAAGGTTGGGGGTTCCTTTATGTCGTTTACAGACTTATCACTTCAAGGAAAGGTATCTGCACTTCTGACTGCTCACTTAAGTGCTAGGGCAGGCTTGCAGTGCCAAGTAAAATGACACTAGCTCTCCTTTGTGACATACTAACATCCCAGTATTCTTTTTTTTTTTTTTTTTTTTTTTTTTTTTTTTTTTTAAGCACAAAAGATGACTGTAGGTAGCAGCCCCATTCTGGTGGTCCAAATGGCTGCTGGCAATGCTGGTATCAGGTAAAGGGGAGCTGCAATGCAGGAAAGCATGTTGGCATAGTCTTGTTTAGGAGTTACTTGTTGTGCTTGAGGGGTGTTTTCTGGGTTATGGTTGAGGAAGGGTATCTATTGCAATAAGATTCCAGCGGGATGTATGCTGCATGTTTTTCATTTTTTTATTTTCTTCATGTTGAATTTTGCCATGGGAGCTGTATGGTGAAATCTGATCCCCAAAAGACGGTATTTAGAGCCAATAGGCATTTTTATATCATATATATATATATATATATTCATGGAACAGTTCAACTATTGACAAAAGGAAAAACCTGCAAGTTGAAGTGAAACACAAAACCCCCAAATGCCCCACTCCCCTAATACTTTCACTTTCTTCTTTGAAGAAAGTATGCTCCTCTTATCTTCCATTTTTATGAAAATAGCAAAGCTTATCAAGAATATTGTTTGCTTAATACATTTTCAGCAAGATCTAGGATGGGATAGGGAGACTTCATTCCTCTCACATGAGGGAAAAAAAAGTGTTGTTTTTACAGTGGTACCTGTTACTTTGCACACTTTGTGTGGATATCTGGAACATAAGATAGTTCCTGCTTTCAAAGGTCATACAAATGGAAAAGTAAATTGATGGAGGGGGAGTTGGCCTGGCACAAAGGGCAGTTCAGTTAATGTCTGCTCTTTTCCACCACAGAACACCCTATGCTGGAAATCATTTATGCATCTAGAATGAAATACCTGGGAGAAGGAGAGACCCCAATTTTGAGTTGCACCATCAGGCATTGACAGAATCAGACCTCACAAACACAGGCCCACTGCTACAGAAAAGCAAAGAAGCAAAACAATGAGACTGGGTTTGGAAAGGAGATGAAGCACTTGCACCTCTCCCAAAGAGCAGACCCCAAGGCAAAAGTCATGTCCTTTCTGCTGCTGAAAATTCAGAAAGTCACCAAGACAGCGACCACTATCAGTGCACAGCCAAAATAAACAATATTGACCTTACAGCTGTGGGCCACCTCGTTAGAGTGAACGTAACTGGTAAGCTTTGCATGTCTATGGGCTTTCTTGCAGAGAGAGTTGGGAGATTGTGTGGTAGTCTCTGGAGTGAAATTTCTGCTTGATAAAAATTATGTTGGTGAGGATATATCCTCTCCTCCAAGGGTGCAAAACTAAAATTGATTGCTTCCACACCGTGACATGTGGAATAAGTTTCATGCTCCACTATCTCTTCATCTATGCATGCTAAATGTGAGACTGACGTGAAAAATGTTGGGGGGTTGTTTTAGGTTGGCTGTGGATTTCTCTGAGTTAATGTGAATAGTTTCCCACATGATTTCTGCTCCAAGCTCCCTTGCCAGAACTGAAAGAAATTGGGTAGAAAAAGCTCTGTGGGAAAATGTGTTAGTCTTGGGCAAGACACAGGTCTGCCCCAGTTCACTTAGCATCTGTTATGGGTTTATAGCCATAGCAAAATTCACAGGTGGTATAGTTATTTTCTCTAAAACAGAGAAAACAGTGCATTTTCTTAAATGGGGATGTCAGTATATGCAAACTCAGTCTTATTGCCCCTTGAATGCCTTGTAGCATATGTAGGCTCCAGGGAGGACTGGTGCTTAGAAGTAGTGGGACTATCACGTCTCTCACACACGTAGATTTCTGGCATGGGCCTGATATTTAATGACTCCCTCTTTCCCATTGTAATAATTCCATAGAAACTAGCAGGCTAAAACACGCCAGGAAGGAAAGTGAAATGATCCAAGCTAACTTGCATGGGTTTTGTTTTGAGAGATTTTGTGTAAAGTGCAGTTGAGCAGGGTTCAGGCCAACACCAACAAGAACCCACCTTTCTCAGTGTCTGATTCCTGCCTGGCCATGTCAGAGCAGAGTGCACTGAATTAGCACGGGACAATTGTATTATGGGCTTCAGATGTTGCCTGTGTGGCCTTTGGGAATGTGTCATTGGGTGCTAATGTGATGTAAGGTGTCCTGCAAACTTCAATACTGAACCTGAGCTCAAGCGGTTGATTTAGATGTGTGAAAGTCTCTCTTCTTAGATAGATGATCCTTCAATACAACCTCTGAGAAGTGATGTTGCACTAGTCACAGTCTGGATAAGCTTGGATTTTATTAATTTGCATTGGTACATTTTGCTGCCAAACACCAGTAGATTTTGTTGTTTTCTTATGTGTTTTTCTTCTTTCCACACAAGGACTTGTACCATGAAAACACAGTTTGTGAAGTCTGAGCTGCTTTGCTTGAAAACAAGATAACATTCCTGAGATGCTGTAAGAACAACAACATCTTAATGCACATGATGAATATCTGGGATTCACATTGTGTTTCATGGCACACTTCAAGGTTCTGGGGACTGATTTCTGGACTTCCTGGTATTGGTTCACTGGAATTATTCACTTTACCTGTTAATCCCATCCACATCCTATGGGTAGAGGAATATTAATTCATCATTCCTTTTCTAGTCCTGAAAGTGAAATTCTCTTGCATCCGATGTCAGTTCTTCCAGGTTTTGCCTTCATTCAGGTGACACATTTCTCAATGTCATGTTCTTTGAAATGAAGCGATGGTTTCTTTCCAGCTGTACATTCTGGGACTTGCCTCCATGCAGGGAGGAAGGTTTTCCCTTTCTGCTAGAACTCCCCATGCGAAGAAGGATTTCCTCAGATGGATTCCAGTTGTTATTTTATTGCAAGTCATCTGAGAAATACAGAACATAAGCTCCTCTAACAACTTTCCCAGGCATTAAAAACAAACAAACAAACAAAAAACCAAAACACCTTAGCCTAGGCCCAGGACTGTGTGTCTGTGTATACATAGAGATGGAGGAACAAGTGTTTCCTTTTTAAAGCCTCTGTTAAAGTCACTGTCCAAACTGGACTTAAATATTGTCCATTTGTAGATGGTGACCTCTCTGGAGCAGGGACCACACCTCTTTTTCTCTTTGGGAGACCTCTTCACACCATGCAAGCTAGAATGGGGATTGCATAGGAAGCAGAAATGAAGTTGATTTCTAACTAAGCATTCTGCAAACAGAAACCAAACCCAGGCATATCATTTTCCTCTAACTCAGGGATGTTTTGAAACGCTGTTTTATTTTGCCTACAATCTTTTAAGCATTGTGTCCTTCTCCCCATTTTTGAGTATTTATGTAATTTTGCCTTTTGTATAAGGGGTTCTCTGTTAGGACTTATATTTTCCTACCAAACAGTATTTGGAATATGGTTATATCAGTATCTGTTAGTATCTTTGGGAATTATTTCTACTACTCCTGAAGATTATCTGATGAGCACTTCTGACCTCTATTATGTTTTTCATATCTGAGCATGTGTGTAATATTTTTGGATGTAAAAGCAGACAAGTATCTTCTAAATAAATAAGTCATCATAAGTCAAATAAGTGATCGTTTATCTCCTTGTCACTTTGCCGGGTATCTGATTGTTTATCAGCTGTGAAGGGCTGCAGTTGCTGTTCCTTTGTGAGCCTTTCCATCAAAGGCAGCCTGATTTTGGATTCTTGTTGAAATCAACGTATATGTTATATCTGACAGAACCAGCTGCTTAAAGGGCATCCTTGATGTTGAGAAGCGGTAACAAGCAGTATAGTTGTCTCACTAGCTGGCAGAAGGGAGAAACAGGAGGTGCCAGGAAGAGCATTGTATGATCCTGTGTTTTGGGCTCTGCTGAGCCAATTCAAACTAAAGATATTTTTAGCACTATTCTTCAGCAGGCAGCATGCAATTACACATCAACATGATGCTTCTCCTGTAGGTCAGTGTAGCTATGTTTCCACCTCCTGGCAAATATAAGGAACAGCTCAAAAGAGACTAATGAGAACTATGTTTTGATTTTTTTGTAAGGCACTAGAAGGTGAAGAAGGAATTTTAAAGAAGCACTTCTCTTGAGCTCAAAGAGGTTTTAACTCTTCAGTTTTCTAAGCAATGTGTAAGCATAGAAACTGCTTCTAAATAGTTATCTTTGTAACTACTGTGAAATTGAGAGCTTGAGTTGAAAAGAGTCATAAATAGAAGGTGCTTGCAGCAGAAATGTAGGTAATAAGATAAAAGATGCATTTTATATTGAAGGAGAGAGTGTAAGTGACTTCCTACAGTAACTGGGAAGGGACAGGAACACACTTAATGATAAACTTCAGTCAGTATGACTTCGCAGTCTCTAAAATATCTATGCATTCTGACTATTAAAACCAAAAATTGTTATAGAGGTACATACTGATATGGAGGACACTTTGTCAAGACTATAGGCATTCTACCAGGTAAGTGCCCTTCAGCAATAAGAAAAGGTTAATTTTCATGAGTCACAATGATCTTTCATTGACAACAGTGTAGCCATATGGAGCTGGGATTTCTTTAAGGATCTGATCAGAAACCTATAGTTTCCTTTCCTTTTCCTTTCTCAGAACTGCCCTGTGTGAATAGGAAAAGGCAAGTTTGGATAGATTCTGAATAACATGTTTCTAGAACCTACAAAGAAATACAGACCGGTAGTCTAAAGCTGCCCATTGTAAATGTCTTTTTTTTTTTTTTTTTTTTTTTTTTTTTTTTTTCCCCCCCCCAATAAAAAACTGATTTTGAAGCTAACGGTCCAAGTATGCAGTCAGCCAGGATCCCTTATGGACATACTGAGATCGCTGTTCTTTTTGCCCTCATTAAATGCATTAATGCTAGTTTGGAAAAGTCCACACATGCTGCAGCCATACCTGTTTTACAGAATAAGTACGTAGGTCTGGCTGAGCAGAAGTGCTGAATTCCAGAGTATCACACCTGGACTTTGAGATTTTGTTTCCTTCATTGTTCAGTTGCAAGGACTTCCACGTAAACTTCACTGGGTGTCCACAAGTTACCTTCTTTTTATGTGACGTATTTTTTCATTCAGGAAAATCATCCCATTCAAAGTGACTTGCTGGAAGACTATGTAGTTCAAAGGTGCAACCAGTAAATCCCTTTGGATGCATTTTTTAATTCCTTTAGCTAGAGGCTATTTATCATTGCAGGAGTCATATACAAGCTCTGACAACAAACCACGTAGAAACAATGTGCAACCCAGATTTCTACTGATGGAGACTAAGCAAATAGCCCAGGGACCTTTTACTGCTGAGTAGGAGGGCTGTGAGGTACGTGTCGCTTGGCTTTCCAAGCAGGGATCTGAGGAGGAAAAGAGGCAAAGAAAAATAGTGAGGCAGCGCTGCCAGCACCATTTTGCTCTCCGACCTTCATTTCGGTACCAACCCTGGCCTCCTGGCACCTCTGTGAGACATGACTCTTCTTGTTACTTTCACTGCACCCTCTATAGCAAGTCCCAGCAGCATGGATATGTCTGTTACTCACCTTGTGGTTATGCCTGTGACTGTGCTATAGCCCCACTTCACCACAGTTTAAAAGCTACAGGGCTATTTGCCTTTGCAGCAGCTGGAAAGAGGTTGGAGAGCTTGACTCAGGGCCTTGACGATGCAGGCCTGTGGGCAGGGTGTGGGAAGGAGGCTGTGGGCTGCAGCATGAATATACACAGCCAAAGCCTTGTGGTAGGCCGGCATGACACTTCCTGAGGCCGCTTCTGATGGTTCCTGGCCACTTTAAAAATTTTTTTTTTTTTTTTTTTTTTTTTTTTTTTTTTTTTAGTACCTCTTACTTCCCTCTCCCCCACTTGTTTTGTATTGCTTACCTTTTCACAGAGCACCTTAGGATGTTGAACAAGGATCCCAAAGACCTGATGTGCATGTTCTCACAGCATGGAGCATGCATTGCTCCACTGCTAGGAGCTTTTCCTCTGAGCTGCACGATAAACCACCATGGGGAAATGAGAAAACAAAGAACTTTTACCACAGTCAGCTATAGCATCAACATTTGTGAGAAATGACCTGACTTCTTGTTACTTTTTCCATCCTGCAGACCACTATGTTGTGAAAGGAGGAGGCAGTTCAGGCAGTACAAACCTGAATGAGCACATACTGTAGGATGCACTGTACTCCCTCGCACTGAGCATAGCTCTGCCAGAAGTGCTGCTAACCAGCTGCAGTATGGAAAAGAACTGGGCTGTGAAGTCTGACTGGAAACCACTGGGGAGAATTCTTCTGAACTATGAGGAGGTGTAGAGCTATAGGTGTTAGGTACTTTGTAAGAAGGGGGGTTTATGACAGCAGAGAAGCCTGTATAGTGAGGGAAGAAATAGGTAAAAGCAGAAACACCCACTATGGTTTATTCAGTGGCACCAGGAGATTATAGCCGGTGATAAATGTCACCTTGATGCTAGCATGCTTTATTTTACCGCTTATTTGTTCCACTCCATTTAAAAACCACAGAAACAGAAGCCACTGAAAGAAGCCTACTGAACCTTCTCCTTTGCTACATGATTTCATATGTGTCAGAGCTGATTCAGATGCTCTATATACGCAGAAGGGGCAGAAAGTTCTCGCTTCTTGAAAATTAAAGCGTGCAAAAATCAATTTATATATGACAAGTCTAAGGAGGGCCAAGTATGCAGCTCCTTGTGGCTGGAGTAGCTGACTCCCAACTGAGTTTGGGGTAGTTCCAGGGACTTCTTGCAGGATATTTACAGCTCTCCATGGGAGGAGGAAGCTGTAACTTTGGGAGAATATTGGCTTCCCTGGGGTGAAGGAGCAGTGAATAGCCGAGGTAGAGAGTAGTCCTCTGTGGCTCTACCCCTGCTTGGCACTGGAGCTAGTGAGGCTACACCTAAGATTGACTAATGGGTGAAACCTGGGGTTTCATTTCTGCTACATATCAGAACTTCCACTATTTCCGTTCTTTCTAAAGTGGGCATTATTTGAGGTTTGCAGCGTCTTCACAAGCATTTCAGGAAGTGTGATGCAAAGGGTCACATTTGGCTGTGGAGTGGAAGGCCAATACCTCAGACTGTAACATGGGAGGGAATGGGAGGGAAACTTTTGTCCAGGGAGACTGAGATATGTACCAACTCTTATGTGAAGTGCTTTGGGAGCTAAGTGCCAACCTATAAATGGTCTCTTTTCTATTAATTGTTGAATTGTTGTTCTATTAATTTCTATTAATTGTTGAATATTTTGGAGCCTGTTTCTTAGACTATCTACAGTTCTGAAGGTGGTCATTGTACTTGTGGGTTGTTGGTTCCCAAGTTCTTCTTGGGAAACAGGTAACAAGGTACAGTAAGTTCATATGAAACAGGAAATGAAGTAGCTAAAGTCACAGGCATCTCTGCTGTAAATATATTCTGTTGCTGGGGTATTGGGATCAAAAGAGAAGCCCCTGAGGAATGGGTTAATGATCCACAACTGGTAAGTAGATTCTGTAGGGCCGGGAGCAGAAGTTGCTGAGCATGGCCAGGCTGGTCTAGTGGCTGTACAATTAGGGGGAGATTAGTTACAGTTAAAAAAAAAAAAAAAAAAAAAAGAAGTAATAATAAAAATTCTTTTTCTTGGTTTCTGGAGAGAGCAATAGGATTGCTTCTGGACATTTTACCTTGGAAGTGTCAGGTTTTAAAGGCTTCATTATCAACAGCAAACATCCCTCCCCCCATGTTTGCTGACATTGGTGAGAACCACAGATGGTTTGTTGCAAGAACCACAGATAGGTTAGTTGCAAGGCAGCTATGGATGTGAGGTGTACAATTTAGCTTGTATAATAACTTCATGCAACTTAGCTATTTTCTAGGTGGGCTAGTGTTAAGAAGGTAAATAATTGTGAAAGGAGACAGGATTCCTACCTGCTTTGTTGAATTACAGCTACTAAAGATAAAAAAGAATACAGATAGCCAATATATGCATCTGCTGTTTTGCTTGTTTCCCCCCCTGCTAGGGAAAAAAAAACACACACACTTTATTGTAACATTGATATTAGTATTATTCCAAATGTTAATATCTTGATAAACTGAGCACATAGACACCACAAACCTGTACCCCACTGTGAAGGATTTTTTAAACCTATTTACCTCCAGGTATAAGTTACCGGAAAATTGTAAATTTGCAGTTCAGTACAAATACTTCATAACTGTTTTGACAGCTCCTTCTATTAGGCTAGTTCTCAACCTTTCAGGAATCCATCTACCCTCTGTTTCCCAGTTCATAGAGAAAGCTAGAAAGCTTTTTTTTTTTTTTTTTTTTTTTTTTTTTTTTTATTCTTATTTGGAACTGAATGAAACTGGCTCATGAACTGGATGGGTTGAGTTTCACAGCTATGAACCATCTGTGGCTTCCACTGATGCCAGAAAGTATGAGATGAACAGGGAGTCTGAGAAGAACTTGCAGCTTCTACAGTCTCTAACAGTGCTAACAATCTTCTGCTGTGCTAGTAGAGGTCTTCATGGGTGCATTTTCAGGGCCAGACTATCTTTTGGAGAATAAAAATACCAGAAGGCTGTAAAGTCAAAGCGAAGTCCCCTCTCCACAGTCCCACGTGCAGTGGCCAGCAGCAGACAGTTAAGGAGGATGGCTCAGGACTGAGCAAGCATGCAACCTCCTCCATCCCCAAAATGCATCTCAGTTTCTGAGAATGAACAGCTCTGGGAATATCTACATGCTGCCCCTTTTGTAATAATTTTTATTCCTTCTAATTCCTTTCAAATTTTGCCTGTATTTTGTAACTTCATTTCTAGATGAGGGACTTCAAGGGTGGATCATTGCTTGGGAGCAACTGAGGACACCAGATGAGCAGAATCTGTCCCCTGAGTTGGGACTGTAGACCACTCTCAGACCTGCTGCAGAATTTGTCATAAGCAGTGAATAGGCTGCACAAAAATAGCCCAGAGCTAAGATGAACAGGAAATGCAGAGACATAGGCATTAGCACTGTGTTGTTTCCTCAGATAACTGTTAAAAATTATGTCCCTTGGATGGTGTTAAAACTTTGAGGAGGAATGGGAGAGTCCCTGAGACTGCTATTTGAACTGCTCTGTTATTTATTGCAATTATTTTACCAGCAGGTATCCCAATTCAGAGAGTTGCTCAGGCCCCAAAGGGCAGGTAGAGGTAGAATGTGGCCTGTGGATGTCCCGCCACCTCTCACTCCAGACCCTGTTGGCTGACTGCAGCCTTCTGAGTCATTGTGGTTTGGCTGGCATGTACTGAGCATAAGGTCTCCTGTACTCCCAAGATGAGAGCCAGCCCCACTTAAGATATAGGAGCTCACATCTGCAGAAATCACACCTGCCTGCTTATAGAGGAGCATGGCTCTGAGAAGAGGGGACTTGCTGGTGAGATGTAAATTTGCATGCACCATAATGGCTGAAGGCTGCATGAAGGCTCTGGCTGCATCGGAAGTATGGTTTTGGACTTTAAATATGTAGCCTTGCTTTGGATATTCTTTACTGATAGCTTATACTTGTGTAAGAGGTGGGAGAGTTGGCAGAGCAGTGTGCACTTGTTCCTGTTCTTCCTGTCCCTTCATGTCCTCCTCTGCCCAGAGACAGCAGCTGTTGTACAGAATGGGCTTTTGAGGGTCTTTTCTGTACTGTACAATGTGTTTCCACTGCAAAGCAGAGTTATATGTTGCTGTTAATGATGGCAGTGGATATGTGACATTTAAAGCTGTTAGTGATGATGACTGATGCATGGATAACTGGTTCTTTATGATCTGTACTTTTTTTTTTTTTTTTTTTTTTTTTTGTCTTCAGTTTGTGTTAAATACATTTTCATTATGTTGGACTTGGCTTTTATTTATCCACTTTAAGTTGTTTCGCATAGCTCAGGGCTTGTAGCTTGCTTTTGATGTGTAATTTTAGGTAACTTAAGGCTGTGGTTTGTTCTTCACATCTGAAAGCAGTTTATTTTCCTAGTTTTAACTGTGTCACATCCTCCTCAGGGGAAATGTACAACCAGATGGTTTATTTTTCACTGAGCTGTTTTGGTGGGGCAAGAAGCTATGTCTGTCTGTGAGACAAATCAGCTGCATGTTGAAGTCTCAGGAACGTCAACAAAAAGAAATTAGTGAACTGTACAGCCGAAAAGAGGGACTATCTGGCATAGACAAGTCCTGAGCTGAGATCCTTCTCACTTCTCTGCTTATGAACCCCTCATGAGGATGGAGTGGGAGGGGAACTCCAGGTACAGCAGTGCAGTTCACTGGTGTGCAGGAACTGGACACAGGGAGTAGCATCCCAGTTGGACCAAATCTGTGTGCTAACGTCTCCCTTCTCATCCCCAGGAGTAAGAGTATCAGAAGTACCAGAGCACGCTGTCACGGCTGCTGTTATCTCCCATGCTGGTGTAGCTGAAGGACTCTTCTCCAGGCTGATGACTGGGTAACTTCCCCCAGCCTCAGCGTTCACAGGGAGGAAACCAAGCATGAGCGGTGCCGTCCCCCAGCTGGAGCATGGAGGATAGTGGAAGAGTGACGCACACATTGCATGGGCTCGAGCCAGCCACTGCTATCGAGGCTGAGTTAAAATTTTAATTTATTTTAATGTAGTTATTGAAGCATTTTAATTCCATCAAAGGAAATAACATGAGACAATCTGCATACATTCATTTGCTACTTCTAAATGAATTTGATTCAGCTGTGCTTGGTTTCTCCTTTTTTTTGGGTTTTACTCAGAGATTTACTTCTTGCTTAGAGGTGTAAGTATTCAAGGATTGTGAACCTTAAAAGTTGCAATCTAAATTCTGTTTTTCATACATGAATATTTAAACAGAGTAATATTGTCTGTTCTTTCTGTAAGGCCCCATTTTTAATCATTCATATCTGTTGTTTTGAGCAAATAAACCCCATATATATATGATTTGTATGCATTTTAAAAAAAGAGTTCCCTGGGACAAATTCCAATATCACAATATGCTGTGTATGAATATTTATAGGTCCATCAAAGTTGGTGAATATTGAATTTACTGATAAGCATTGTGGAGGGCTTTTTTTTTTTTTTAAAGAGACTGGAAAACTATTTGCAAATTGGGTCAATTTTCTGTGCATATTTTTGGCCAAAAATAACATTGTTTGTTTTTAAAGTTAAGAAAAAAAATAAGCTTTTTCATTGAAAGCAGTTTTTGCATGCATCATTTATTCAAATTGCAAAAACCAGCAACAACCAACCAAACAACTCTTTCAACAGTATTGAATAACACAAAACAAAAAATGTCATTTATGGCAAGGATATTAATTTAACAGAGAATGGAATTTGGGAGTTTGGTAATATAAGAGTTGCATTGTCAGTTGTATGTTAGTAGTAGAATATTGACCAATGTGGTTGTGTGAGCATTTTTTTGGGTTGCAATTAAAACTTTGCATCTAGATACATAGCTGTTTTGTTAGAATTGTGCAGAAAACCTATCAAGCTGTTGTGTATACATATGAATGTGTATACATATTGCATTGTGTATAAGTGCCGTTGCCTCTTGCACTCAGATCACAAATGTTGCTACATTTGTTTTTCCATGCCACAAGTCTGGCATTGTTCTTTTTGTTTCTGCTTGTTTCTTTTTTTGTTGTTTTGTTTTGTTTTTCTGTGCACCAAGTGTCCTCACTTGGTATATTTTACATTAAGGATGTGTCTTTTAATGTCGCATCATTGCATCCTGTTATTTTTACAGCAATCGATACCAGCTGAGGTTTCTTTTTGCACAGAACCCTGTCTGCCTTTTGTCCTCCTCCTCTCAGAGAGTACCATGAAATGCATTTGCATAGGGGTGTGAAGAGTGCATGATTATAATAGCCTGTATGTGTCTTGTTGCAACACATGACATTTCGGAATCAAATATGACACAGAGATTCTTGTTAGCTTGGTGTGTATTGCCTTTTGACTTGGGAATGTAAACAGCATATTAGTACTTGCCATAGATGCCGTAGGATGGCAACATCATTTTCCAGCCATCTCTAGCTGTGGGTGACTAAGTCAGAAAGCGGAGCATTGACAAGAGAGAAATGACGGCAGAAGGGAGAGAATGACAAAAGGATGACCAGAAAGAGCATTTGAGGGAATCCAGAGGTGAGTGCTGGAAAATGAGAACTTTGTTGGCAGGTTGGACAGTAACATCAGAAGCCCCCAGGCAAGGTATGGCTACTGTAGTGTCATGAAACCAGACATACACTCTGGGACCTCTGCTTTATTGCACAGTGGTGGAGGGCACAGCAGTGCATTGGTTGTGAAGCCCTTCGCTGTAAAAGAGCCAGTGGGAGCTGCAGCAGGGTGCTTATCCATGGTCAGATGCAGGTCTTGTGACGTGAGCAGAAGAAGGTGGGAGTTTGACTGTGGGAATACATATGTTTATTTTTCAGTACAGTGTCATAGAAGTTTGCCATTAAAAATTTGATTCATTTATGTATGTTACCCAACGGTTGGAAAGTATCAGTAATGTTCCTTGCCAAGTCCATGTTCAAGCAACAGCTGAATGGGTTTTCATCAAAATTCTCCATTGTGAAAGGTATATATTTTGATTGGAAAGCTTTTGGGTAGCATGTGCTTCTGCTTTTTTTTTTTTTCTGTGAACTGGCAAACTATGGATTTGGATGAAAGTACCATCTCAATCCTACCAAAAGAGCAACTGCCCTTTTGCCAAAAAGGAGCTAGCAATTTGTAAGATACAGTTTGTTAAAAAGCATACATTGCTAAGGAACAATATAAGTTATTAAATGCTTCTTCAGTTCACTGTGTCTAAGAAAGCAGGAAACAAACTCACATTTTTGTTCTCTTGCAAGAAAACAGTTGCCTTTTTAGTTTTACTGAAGAAGTGGAATGACCCTTTGAGAAATTAAAAGCAGGGCAAGGGTTATGAGACATTTCTTTAGGTTACTTCCTTCAAATAGTTGAGTCTAGATCCTGAACTTTCCTATACATGCTGTTACCTTGATTTTTTGAAAGGCATTGTGATACCTGTGTGTTTTCTATGGCATTTTTTTTTTTTTTTCTTCTGCAGGCAAGTATACGAAGCAGCAGTAAGAGATTTGTAGTTATCTTTGTGCTAGCTAGTTGGACTGGCTATAGTGAACAGCTACAGATGACTGGAAAAGGGTGTCATAGATCCTTTCTTTCTTTCTTCCTTTCTTCCTCCCTGCTCCCCTCCCCTCCCCTTCCTTTAATTTGTTTGTAAATAGTAGTCTTGTTGTTGGTTTATGAAGCCCTTTTTACTTTCTCCCTCCAGCATAAGCATAATACTTGACATGGGGTCTTTTTTAGAACTTCTGTTTTCAAAGGAAACAAAGGTTTTACTTTTTGTTCTCTTTGAAGGTATTTGTGTGACAATTTGACTACCTGTCCTTTACTTTGCCTTCAGTTTCTGCAGTGCAGATTCAGTTTGCTAAAGATGGCTCAGACGTGGTCAGTTCCGGCTGCCCCCCTTTTCTTGATTATCAGCCTGGTTGAAGGGTCAGGTAAGTGACAAAGGTCCAAGCTACAGTCAGCGCTGTGTGGTGCTCTGTATTACCAACTTGCACATATGCTGACACTTCAGGGTTCCCCAGAGGAATTTGCTTATTTTTTAATGTGAGCATGAAGAGTGATGTCACCTCAGCTGGCAAAATAATCTTGTGCTTCCCAGAGTGGCACAGGATAATATACCTGATAGGGATCCAAAACCCAAATCATCTGAAAATGCATCTTCTGTTCAGCTGGGATCATTAGGAGATCTATGGCTTCTGGCAGAAAAAGCAGTTATATATGCCCCATGTCACATATGAACCAAGAACTACTGCACCAAGTGTTTTACCATTGTTACAGGTGTAGTCATCTCCCAGGTTCTACTTAGATTTTAACTAAGGCACCTAACTGAATAACACAGACTACTTTTTCAATGACAAACAATAAAACAAAAAGCAACTAAACTTTTATTTCCCTTAAGGGTGAATCTTGGCCTCCTCAATGGGTTTTCAAAGCCCATATTAAAGCAACAGGAAACTGCTGACCAAAAAAAGATGAAGGACTTGTAGCTCATCAGCATATATCATGTACCTGCACAGTATCCACAGAGGAAAGGCACCTTTTCCACTGCATTTCCAGACTTCAAAGTCAGTGACAGCAGGAAGCAGGACCTGGAAATTGAATATGACTTATATGTGGCTGCACAGAGCAATATGTCCTCAAGGCTGCTGAGCCGCACCTATGCTTTGATGAAGGCTGTAACATCATTTTTAACTTTTAACTTTTAACTTTTCCTTTTCCTTTTTTTCTTTTTTTTTTTTTCTTTCTTTTTTTTTTCTTCTTTTTTTTTTTTTTCCTCTCTCTTTTTTTGTTTGTTTTTGTTTTTGTTTTCTTCTTATGTAGCTTATAACATTGTGAATGTGGAGGTGGGCCATGAAGCTGTGTTGACTTGTACTTCCATTTCCAAACTATATTTGATAATGGTGACATGGGATATAAAATCCAACACTTCCTGCTCTTTGGCCTATAGAAATGATCTCAACAAGACAAGAAAGTTAAACTGCAGTGAGAGGATGATGTGGAAATATTCACCTGACAGGGACCCTGCTCTTCGTATTTACCCTGTGAACCTGAGTGATGAGGGAAATTACACTTGTGAAATTGCCAGCGATATGGGGAATTTTCATTTTTCCTCTTCTCTGTCTGTGATAGGTAAGACACACCTAGTGGTTGTTTTTGGTAGTTGTTGAATGGAGATAAAAATGTTTTGATTTTGTGTTAAAAGACCAAATTCATTTTGGATGTATGCTGAGATTGAAAACAAAGTAGTAACTTGATTCAGTCGGACTGAATTTAGTTGGACTGAATTCAGTCGGCTGTTTTAGGGATAATTTTTTTTCCCTTCTGACTCATGAACAGGCAAAGGTGTACCAAATGCAACACTCTGGGTAGTTTCTGAGGTAGTTCTTTGGGCATAACACAGGATTTGAATGTTGAGTGAATGTTCCCATAACCAGGAGTACACACTCTTGCTTAAGTTAATGCAAATAGAAGATATTAAATAAATTTGTCACTTTAAGCTGAGCAGAAGGATGCTGAGCCAAAATTCACAATGCACACAGTGTGTATTTGTGTGGGTAAGAGCCAAGTAGGAAAGAAGTGAGAGTTTCGAGACATTATTTGGAAATATTTCACTCTTACAGAAACACTGAAAATTGTCTGTAAGGATATATCACTAAAATAAAAATGAAACTAGGCTATTTTCAACCTAGGCAGGAACAAAAGTGTGTTAGGAAACATAACCAATATATCAGATAATCTTT
Organism: Nettapus auritus; assembly: GCA_011076525.1. NCBI lineage: Eukaryota > Metazoa > Chordata > Aves > Anseriformes > Anatidae > Nettapus > Nettapus auritus. Next base: position 96,356,752 of record CM021765.1, read on the forward strand.
CTCAGATTGGTAAATTTTCTCTTGGTTTCCTTAAATTTCAAGAAACATTTTACTGTGAGAGAATTTTGTATTCTGGTTCTCTTAGTAAATTTTTAGTGATGCAGGTTTATGGAAAATGTATTCTGTAAATCGATAATTGCTACTGTTAGTTTTTGTCCCTTGAAGTTTTTTTCTTCTTTCTTGCAGGGTCTTGCCTTTTAAATAATGCCTTAGACATTGTCCAAGCCTTTGCCTGTTTTGTCAAATGTAGAGTATGAATTGATGGGCTTTAGGCAGAATAGTTCTTGTCCAATTCCTCCTTCCTTTCCAGACTGTCAAATTCTTGATTCTACCTATATTCTAGCCTATATATCTAATTCTAGATTCTAACTTCGATTAGATATAAGGCAGAAATTCTTTACTGTGAGGGTGGTGAGGCACTGGCACAGGCTGCCCAGAGAAGCTGTGGACACCATCCCTGAAGGTGTTCAAGGTCAGGTTAGATAGGGCTTTGGGCAACCTGATCTAGTGGGAAGTGTCCCTGCCCATGGCAGGGGGTTGGAGCTGGGTGGTCTTTAAGGTCCCTTCCAAGCCATTCTATAGTTCTATATAATCTTTCCTAAGTGTTCTAGCTATAGCTTTCTTTATTTTTTTTTTTTTTTTTTTTTTTTTTTTCTCCAGTATGTACACAGCTGTACTTATAAATCTACATTTAATCCAGCTCTGTCCATCATCCCATGTTCTCCTGTTACATCTATAGTCATCTTCTGGAAAATGTGAGGAAACAATACTTTTAAATGCAGCTAGCATATTTTAGAGATATTTATTTACCTTGGACTTTGATGTATTTTTTTTTCCCTGAAGGTGATTGGTGCTAATATTCCAAATTATTTCAAAATGTCTTGAATTGGCCATGTAAACTAAAAAATACCACCTATTCTTCTGATTCTCAATTGGAGACTACCCTGAACTAGAAATAACAGCTGTGGTCTTTTTTCTTCTTCTTCTGTAGTCCCTCCTACAGTGACTCTGACCTCTGACAAGAGCAGAGTGGCTGTCTGCCAAGCTGCTGCTGGAAAACCAGCTGCCAAAATCTCCTGGATCCCTGCAAGTAATAACAGCTCTGAGGAAGAATTCAAACACAGCAATGGAACAGTGACCATAGTCAGCTACATCGGCCGGGTCAATAGCATGCACACAACTGTCACCTGCCTGGTTTCCCACCCAGCTATGAATCAGAATCTCTCCCTAGATCTGTCATGTAAATAACATTATTCTGTAATTGCTCATCATCATGCTCTTGTGATTCTTTGTGTTTTTCTATGAAGCTGTTCCAGCTGAATCCCAGGATTTGGCAGATTGGTTAGTGGGGTGAAAAGCCAAAGTTCTCGTACATATTGATAGAGAAATTAATAATTTAATCAACTAAAACCAGTTGATGGCATGATATGGGGAAGCTTCCAATGTGAGCTTACTTGTATCCCTATTTATTTTGCAAAAGTTCCTCCTTCTGTTTCATTGACCTGTTTAAATCAGTAATGATAGAAAAGTTGCTCTCCACAGCAACTGTGATGCAGTTCACTAATTTTTTATGTTAAATTTTTACCCCCTGGAGCTGAATTTTGTCCAGCTCCCCACTGGAAAACTTCCTTGGAGACTGTCTGTGTGTGACTCTTAATCAATCTTTCCCAGGTCCAAAGGTAGTAAAGGGTAAAATTCAGCTTCTCAGCTGTCTGTGCTGGATCTGATCTAAGTTTCTGACAGTAAAATTTGTAAGAACATCTAAATAAGTGTTCATATCACCAAAATATCTCAGCAGAGGCATGAAGGACAGAAATCAAGATATCCCAGCCGCTAATTACAGCATTCTGCACGGTTGTCTAGTTAGTTCTGTTGATGCAGTACTAATACTGTTTGAACAAAGGGAGACCATACAGACACATGGGTTGAAAGTGGAAGTATGTTTGTCTACACACAAATGGATGTGTGAAGTATTTCCTATTCCTGGTTGGTGTCTAGACATCTCATCTATCTCTCACAGCTCATTGGTGCTGTGGGGGTAGAGCATTAGGTCTCCTTTCTGGTTAAGGTACGTGCTAACATCATACAGTCAGTGGATACTGACATCTAGCTCTGTAACTAGCTTTCTTTCCTCATCTCTCAGATTCATCCTCCAGGCTTCACTATACCCTGGTGGCACTGCCTGCAAGTGTTGCTGCTATCAGTGGTGTTGGTGTGCTTATTTGCTTAATTTTCACATGCAAAGGTAAGTCATTTGATGACCCTGAAATGTTTTACAATTCCATGTCTGACTACTTGCAGGTACTAGGACATGTACATTATTGCTGAGAGTGGGTTGGGAGGAAAGGACTGAGGAAAATATCCACGTGGGATGCATTGACTCTTTGGAAAAGTCCTAACAAAAGAGGAGACAGAACTGTAATACAAGCTCAGATTTTTGTAAGAGCCATTGTTGTTATGCTATTAATGTGTTATGTATACCCAGGAAGAAAAGGATAATTGCTGAGAGTAGGGTGGTTCTTGAGTTTTTAGAATTTAGAATGATCATTCTGCATTTACTAACATAAAAATTCAATATATAAGAAAGAACTGCCCACAAACTAGTCTAGACACTAGTGTAATGACTAGTCACAAACAATCCTTCCCCCACTCCATATCCTGTCTCCATCAGCAGTCATAAATTTTCCCTTAAACAAATGTAAGAATAGGTCAAATGTACATGCTTCCCTCTAGTACAATCAGAGTTTTTCAGGCTGTGTAGATTTCATGTGCATTGAGTCAGCTCATATTGGTCATTGAGTCCACTCAGTTGACTCAATGCCCTCCCACTCTTGGAGTTAAGTAAGATGGCTCTGATGGGGTATGGATGGAGTAGAAGCCTGAGCGAAAGCTTAAAATGGAAGGAAGAGAGGTCCTTAGCCCATCATGTTCCTTCAGAAAAGTACACCTGAGTCAGTTCAATCATGTCTCCTGGCAAGACCGAAACTTTCAGTGAAGGGAAAAAAAAAAAAAAAATAGTGTATTCAGGAGCAGAGCATAAAAGGTGAGAACTTAACCAATGAGAGCAACTATTTCAAAGATAGTCCTTCAGCTGTTGAGGGCAGCACATAACAACTTTGCACTGTGTCCCATCAAACCATTTTGATTTCCTACTTCCAGCTTTCTGCTTACGTAAATTGGCACATGGGGCACCAGTACCGGTTGCAGTAAGTGGGCTTCTATTTTTGTGTGTGTGCGTGCTTTGGTGTTTCTTTATTTGTTTTTGTTTGTTGTTTTCTTCACTAAAACATTTAATTTAATTGCAACATGTGTCTGCTCTGAAAAAACTTCTGTTTATCTCTGTTTGTTCTTGGAGAAGGGGAATGAGGAACCGTGTGTCTGGAAGGGTATTTATTATTTGGATGGTCCTAACTTAATTACTCAGAATATCTGAGTAATTGCATAAGCACTAGATGGAGAATGGAGGAGTGCATTTCCTGCCTAAGAATACTATAAATTAAATTTGCAATGCCAAGGTTTAAAGTGAAGTTTAGATCTTCCCAATGTTAATGTGTTCACAACTCGGCTTCACAGAGTGATCTTAACTCTGATCTTTTCCTTAAGAATGTGTATTGCCCTTGATGACAGAAATCTACATGATTAAAGATGTGATGAAAACAGGCAGGCGTTTACATGGAGGGAAAAGGGTGCAGCTCCTTATGCTGTATTAGATATTTTAACACAGACAGCTATGAAACTTTTATATTTTAAGTTGCAGCTCAGACACTCAGGAGCTAGGAAACAACACTGTTAAATTTGCCACTGCAACTTTTATTTCCTAATTCCAGGGTGTCCTGATACATATTTAACAGCATGATAATATGCTTCTCTTTCCTCAGGGCTTCTGCCTCATTTAATGCACTGAAAGAGCAATTATTTCATATTTTGTTTTCTGCTCACGGTGAAATTAATGGTCGTGTGCCTTGTTTGTTGCAAACTAGTCAAACAGTGCTCTGAAGCCAGAATGATTAATTTCCTGATATGCTCTTCTATGGCATTCAGCAGAATTTGACTGACAGGAGTGGGAGCTGCTGAGATCAAAGTCAAAAGCTTCCAGTAATTTTAGGAGACTACATTGGAATGCCTGTGGCCTGACCTTTTTTGGTTCATTTCACAGAATCACAGAATTTCTAGGTTGGAAGAGACCTCAAGATCATCGAGTCCAACCTCTGACCTAACACTAACAGTCCCCACTAAACCATATCCCTAAGCTCTACATCTAAACGTCTTTTAAAGACCTCCAGGGATGGTGACTCCACCACTTCCATGGGCAGCCTATTCCAGTGACTAACAACCCTTTCGGTAAAGAAGTTCTTCCTAAGATCCAACCTAAACCTCCCCTAGCACAACTTTAGCCCATTCCCCTTCATCCAGTCATCAGGCACGTGGGAGAACAGACCAACCCCCACCTTGCTACAGCCTCCTTTGAGGTACCTGTAGAGAGCGATAAGGTCACCTGAGCCTCCTTTTCTCCAGGCTGAACAATCCCAGCTCCCTCAGCCGCTCCTCATAGGACTTGTTCTCCAGGCCTTTGTTTTGTTTTGTTTTCTCAGAGAACTTAGCATTTTTCGTTGTGATCTATTTTGCTGAAAATACTGACTTCTCTTTTTTTTTTTTTTTTTTTTTTTTTCCAATCTCATTAAGAAAAAGAGGTTCAGAAGGTTGTCTTGTTTAGACTTTGTGAATGCACTTGTTTCTCTCTGACGGTTCAGGTTTCACCCTATGCACCCTACTCCTTTGCTTCAAGGTTCCTTTGCAAAACTACTGCGGCCTGCTAGCTTTGTTCTGGGCTTGCTTTCTTGTTTGGCCTCTGTAGATGTGATGGCTCTACAAAATTCTACAACATAATATAATGGTACATCTTTTTCTTTATATTGCAGACCGAGAACTTCAGGTCCACACCATCACATAAAAACACACCTCAAGTCATCAACCCTCATGTCTTAGAAGAGGATATCTATCAGAATTATGGAGCAGGAAATAAATTTATGAACTATTAACAATGTAGGCATAAGCGGTCTAATCCCAGCTCAGCTACTAATGGTACAGTTACTTGAACTTGTCCTTGAACTAACAAATCTCAGATCTCACGCATAGCACGCTGTCCTAGAAAAGCTTTTGTCCTTCCTGAACTCAAGACAGTCAAGGGAGCAACCTCCTTTAGTAAATGATTCCTCTCTTCCTGTAAATATCAGAACAACTCTCGAAATATTTGCAGCTTCTAAAGACTGAGTTGGAAAAACGTACTTTTTTTTTTTTTTTTTTTAAGATGGACTCATATTGTTTTTCCCTCAAATCAATAATTGACATATTTTTGTGACTGAGTAAAAGACTGCTGGTGAAAATGTAGCACTTCTGTGTAGTCCATTTTAGTGACTGTATTCTCTTTGCAATTCAATGCTGGAAAACAGAAAGTGACACAAGGGACCCCAAAAAGCCAAGAAGACCTGTCCTGCAGAAATGCAGAAATATGACTTTTTCCTAGATAGATAGTTACATGCTACAGATAAATATCTAGTATTTTTTTTCCTTTAATGTATTTCTTTTTCAATTAAACTTTCTGTTTGCATTGATAATGACAGAAAAAAAGCAAATTTGAATTTGTACTTGATATGAAAATGAGAAATAGCAATGAGCAATTTTCTAAGATTAATTTAAAAGTAAAAATATAAATATGCAAATATTTATCTCAAATGGTTTCTGGGACTATTTGGATAACTCTTTACTGACCAGATCACCCTGGTTTTAAAGAGAAGAGCAGTGTTGTGAAAAATGCAGATGGTGTGCATGTTTTTTTTTTTTAAAAAAAAACAAAAACAACAACAACAAAAACAAACAAACAAAAAAAACAACTAATCAAACCACTTATTTCTTCTCATCTCCCTGTCCCCAAGCTGAAGAAAACCACAGATTGCTTGAAAATTTCAGTTTTCATAAGTCAGGCTTGTGAAACCTTTTCCAGGCACTTATATAGCACTAAGTATGAAATAGACATGAAGATCCCTCAGTGTCTTTCAATTGCATTTCACTTTATAAGTTTTAAATAGACAAGGATGAGCACCTACTGACACTGCTCCAGGCTTTCCTTTCAGTCACATCAGAAGAGCATGATGAGCAACTCCCTGGCTTATGACAAGTGCCTACAGAAGGTAATCCATTCATCCCTGTTGTATAACTCAGTGTAGCCATTCTTGTGGTGCTAAATGTCAGTGGTGGGTTACTGTCTCAGAGCTGTGTACAGCTTCTTCATATCAGCTGCTGGGAAGGAGATGTACCTTTCCATGTATACAGCCTCTGGGAGAAATACGTGACAGCCAGCTTGAAATTAGTGAAAACAGGTTTTCAGTAATTCTAGTTAGGAAAAGTGTTCAGTAGCTCAAGTGAAATTCACAGCTGAGTGTAAGGGAGTGATTTCCCAGTTCTGCTGACAGGTAGTGGGCAGTGCACAACGAGCACAATCACAGAATCACAGAATAGTCTAGGTTGGAAGAGACCTGCAAGATCACCGAGTCCAACCTCTGACCTAATGCTAACAAGTCTTCCACTAAACCATATCCCTAAGCTCTACATCTAAACGTCTTTTAAAGACCCCCAGGGATGGTGACTCAACCACTTCCATGGGCAGCCTATTCCAGTGACTAACAACCCTTTCGGTAAAGAAGTTCTTCCTAAGATCCAACCTAAACCTCCCCTAGCACAACTTTAGCCCATTCCCCTTCATCCAGTCATCAGGCACGTGGGAGAATAGACCAACCTCCGCCTAGCTACAGCCTCCTTTCAGGTACCTGTAGAGCACGATAAGGCGCCTGAGCCTCCTCTTCTCCAGGCTAAATAGTCCCAGCTCCCTCAGCCGCTCCTCGTAAGACTTGTTCTCCAGACCCTTCACCAGCTTCGTAGCCCTTCTCTGGACTCGCTCAAGCACTTCCATGTCCTTCTTGTAGTGAGGGGCCCAAAACTGAACACAGTACTCGAGGTGCGGCCTCACCAGAGCCGAGTACAGGGGGACAATCACTTCCCTGGATCTGCTGGCCACGCTGTTTCTTATACAAGCCAGGATGCTGTTGGCCTTCTTGGCCGCCTGAGCACTCCTGCATCCTTTTTTGTTATTCCTGTTAACCTGGACCTTTTGCAGCCAGGGTGCTGTCAAGGAGTCAGTTGTGTCTGAAAGCCTCTGAAATAGGGGAAAGATCTCATGTTTCTTAGGGAAGACCCAGCTGGGTCTAAACCAGGGTTCCTACAGCTGCTGCAATTTGAGTCTGTCTTATTCAGAAACTGGACTGTTGCAGCCAGACATCAGGATGATATGGTTGTCAAACTGAGGAGAGTTAGGCTATGGAGCAATTTGGTTTTGATAATCATGGTGCACTTGTGTTGTGATTTTAAGGGTGCAAAGCAAGAACTTCTCATGATTCCTTTGCACCGTGTGAAATGTTGAACAGTAAGAGCTAAAGTAGACATAGGAAATAAAACTTAGGGAGGTGATTGTGTGGGGGAAGTCCTCCAGAGAAGCTCCATTGTAATAATTACCCATGGCAGAGAAGCATGGTTTCCATGTTTGTGATTTTATTTTCCCTTTTAAATTATATTTGGTGGAATTGGTCCAGTCACCTGCAACGTGTCAACATTTCCACTGACCCAGAAATTCTGAGGAGACTTTGTTCTGGATATGCTAACACACAGTGCTCTGGCAATGAGATAGGTCCTTTTGTCCCACAGGTATGCAGTGAAATGGGTTCTCTTGGAAGTTCCAGAGCTCTAAACAGCCATGCTGATGATGGTTAATCTTATTTCTTATTTCTGGGATGGCCCAAGAGCCACTTCAGCTGCAGCCTCTCAGAAAATTAACATACAGCTTGGAGGCCTGGTCAAGGTGTGATCATCACCCATTCCCTGCCAACAAAAAGCTTGTTACCAGCCCACAGCTCAGCCAAAGCCACACGTGGCAGGCATTAAAAGGCCTCAGCTGCCTAATTGTTGTATCTTCCTTCTGCAATAAAATTGGACCTCATGCTTTTTAAGCTTACTGTGTAAGATTAATAAAACTTATTAGGTCAAAGAGAATAAAGTGATGGGTAGGGGGGTTAGTAAGAAAGGCGGGGACATGAATGGGGCTTTTAGGCAGAGCAAAATTGGACCAATCTCACTTATTTTTCTGCTCATCTTTTGTATGCATTGCAGTTGTGGCACAAGCAGTAGGCAGTTTCAGATACAGAGTTCACTTCTTTGTAGCTATATGAAATTCACAGGAGCTTTTTGACCACAGGAGTGTGTACTACTACATACTATGTACAACTATACAAGTTGTCAATGGGTGATAACTGTTCTAGTAGACTAGACCTGTCAGTGCTTCTAAGGGCATCAACTTTGAAAGGAGGAAGATGGGATGAACCAAGCAATGGGCCTGTGAATATTCTCAGGAAATAAGCCCTTGGTTCTTGGGAGAGGAGACACAGGTCTGTGAGGTGAGCAAATTTGTGTAGAAGCAGAGAGGAAAACAGGGGAGGCTGGAGAAGGGGTTGGTTGACAGAAGGGATCAAGACAGCTAGGGTCTAAAGGAGAACAAGCATGATGTTGGTTTGTTGCAGCTTGATACTTTATACTTTCACTAGTTGCTTTTTCTATTCACTCTGGCTGTCACTGGGTACCTTAACTTCTGATCATGACCTGCGAAAGACAGGCTTTTATCAGATGGGAAGCTCATCTCTCAGGTTTTGTAATGTCAACCAAAGAGTGTATTTTGACTCTTGCAGGAATTTGGTCTGGAAAGTAATCAACTTAAGGATGTTTTTATGATTATATTAACCTTTTTTTCTTCCTTATTTGTACACTTTTGGTATTTTAAACAGATTATATCTTCATGAAAAGCAAATTTAAGCAAGATGAATATTTTAGATTGCAAATTTCCATGTACTCTAATTGTGAAAATAGCTAGAGAAATGCTGACTTTTTTGAATAATTATTGTGATAGAGCTTCTAAAAGGAGATGGGCATTGGAATGAGCTATTAGCACATTCTGACAGAAAATATGGCTGGGAGTGTGAGGATATGATTTTTATAACAGCAAAACTAGTCCCTTATGGGGTGTAACCTGCAGAGGAGCAAGTGGCAGTTATACTTTAGAAACTGTGCTTCCAGAGAAAGTGCCAACAAAATTGAATGCAAGGTGCATTTTTTTTGTGTTTTATTTTATTTGATGTATGTAAGTTCCATCAATAAGAGGTGTGGGACTGACCAAGCTGTATGCATTTGGTCTGTCCCTTTCCTCCTGTGTAACTCTCTGTACAATAGTTACTCCCCAGGAGCAGTCCTGTTGCTTCCTCTGTCCTGTTCCATTTGGTCACTAAGCACACACTGATGTGGTGAATAATGCTGATTGCAATGGGTGTTGGATGACTCTATTCTCTTCATCAGTCTCCAGAAATGCTGAGCCTGGAGATCTCCAGTTGCAACAGCTCTGCCTTGTCATTGCTGTTTCAGGTTGACTGTTTAGTTAAATATAGAGTTGATAGAATGTCACTTGTGCTTTTTAGCACTAGATTATTGTGGCTGAAAAGTCTCCTGCTTGTTGTGTGGACTCTCACTCATAATGTTTATAGGGCACTCTTGGTAATAGTGGTCTACTTTGATTCATCTAGGAGCAATTTATCTTTTGGTAACAGCAGATGTTGCAAAGCTGTGGTGCAGTTTTTTATTCTCATTCTGTTCACTGAATGTGGGAAAAAAACAATAGCTGAGAAAATGTTGAGTTTAGAACCTCATAAATTGGACTGCAACCTCAGACTATGATTATGTTTGTTTTAAACTCCAATTTTCAACATCAGGACGGAAATGAAGAAGATAAAATTTTCCAGCAGATGTTGAAAATGGGGCAAATATCCTACAGGTATTTGTCAGTTCAGTGAAAAGCTGTTTCGATTTCTTATAGTTGTATTTTTGGACCTTTATTTTATTTTTTTTTTTTAGTTTGTGAACTTACCTTCTTGACTTCAGCTACTTGTTGTGGTGTCCACAGTCTGTATGCATCTTTCATGTGCTGGAGGTTAGTGGAGAGATCATGATTTATCCATGTGGGACATTTATTACATTTCCTATCAACTCTCTGTCTTGAAATAGTTCTGGAGCAATTTGTGTTTGTGCTCTTAATGTTGTTTCTTTAAGCAATTACCCACTTTTCTCTTTATTTCCTGAGAGTTGTCTCAGTGCATCTCTGATGCACTAGTTCACTAGTTTTCTCAGTTTATTGATTTTAATCTTCTCCAATAATTTTACCATCCAGTTCTCTTTCTTCCCTTTTAGCATCAAAGGCAATTGCATTCTCTATTCAGTTGCTTTAGTAGGTCCTAGTTCCTCTCAGTGGATTAAAAATAAATAAATAAATTTATTTGTTAAAAATAGTATGTTTCAAACTGTGATTTACTTTGGTATTTACTAGTGCATTTCGCTGAACTGGTAGACATACTTAATGAAGGTCTCCTTGATTTTTTTTTTTTTTGGCCAATACATAAGAGGAAATTAATCTCTCTCTTTATTGTAAACTACTGTTGTACTTCAATGCCTACAAATTCAAGCTTACCTACCAAATACAAATGTGTAATATACATCATTTTATATTACCTTGGGTGATGTCTGTCTTGGATTATTCTGTGAAAACATCATAGGCAAATTATTTTTTTGACTCCATAGTTTCCATATTGCTTTGTACCACTCAATCACAGCAACAAGGATCCATGAAAGCTCAGAGAAACTTAGCAGGCATTTATCATCGAGGCTTTTCAGACAAACTCAGTTATCAGTGATTTAACTTAGTTCAGACACAGAACAAAGCACCTCTAATACAATGTCATATTATTATTATTATTATTATTATTTATTGAATAGGACTATACCTGTGTCTGATGCTTATGTTATTGAAAAAACGCTTGTGGTCCTAGCTCCCCCACAGAGAAGAGATGCAATTTACTCAATTAATAAGCAATAATATTTTCAGAGAAAGAAGCAAATGGTATTAAAAACCACAGACTTCTTGAGCAATTGCAAACATGAATCTTTTCCCCAGTAACAGTAGAAACAAACAGCATAAGGAAGATTTTTGCTCCACTTCCTTCAGATTCTCTCTCTTGTCATTATCAAGCTATCACTATGTCTGCTGCTTGGTTTCCCATGTATTTTCTGGTTGTTTTGCTGACGATATCAAATCTACTCACACAGAGTTTAACACAGTACCCACAGAAGCTTCTTGGAGTTCCTGCTTCAGATTAGAGCCAGTCTGACTTTGGTCTGACTCCTTGTTCTTGGTCTTTTATTTTTCTGTGAAAACTTGTGTTATTCTCTGTATTATAGCACTGATTCTAGCTCCTGTGCCTTGATGATATTTAAACTGGATGCTCAGTGTAAGAATTTTGAAACAGCCAGAGATTATTCATTATCTCTTGCTGCATGAGAAGTAATGCAATAGATTATTCCTTTCATCAGGATCTACTGGGATATCTGACCTGAGTCTCACCAGCTACAGTCCGTATCTTTGGTGACAAAGGTCTTGAAAAGCGTGAGCAGTTTTCCTGGGAGTCTGGTGGGTAATTTGCCTCACAGTTGCAGAGGTTGTAGCCAAGCCTCTGTATCTTGTTCCTTGTCTAACAACCAGGAAATTTCTGCAAAATCTTTCCAAGTCTGTTAATTGCTGTACTTCTCCAAGCAAAACTTCCCATCCCTCTCTCTTTTCTTTGAAAAAGAAACTAGGCTTTCAATGCAAAAGCATCTTGCTTGCAGATGTTCCTTGTTTGCATGTGTTTACATTAATGTTATATCAGGAGCTGATATTTTGTAGATACTTTCTTACGTTTAATGCTACAAAATCTTCTGCCAAGTAGATCCTACTTTCTGTATCTTAGTGCATCAAGGAAAACATGAATATAAAACTCACTTTATTTACAGAAAGACAATCTTTTTGCTTTTCCAGGTGATAATGCTGTCAACTGCCAAACAACTCTTAGAGAAATATTTAGTATTAGATCAAGTCTGGGATCTAATTCACTACAAAATTCCCACACCGTGTTGTGCAGATATCACTTTATTGTGCCCCAAACTAAAGTAGAGAGGGACAGCTTTTTGTCTGTGACAGAGGATGTTGGTTTGTGTTCAGGATGGGCAGGGGAAGGTGGTTTTGTTCTTCACTGTTCTGTGTTCATCTGAGAAAGATTTTATTAACGTGACTGTTATTTGTGCTTGTCTACCAGACTATGGTCAGAGGCAGATGAAGAATAGTTACCCAAAGAGGTAGTTTTTTCTGCTTTTCTTGCTGTGATGAGTTATTACTTATAGTACCTCTCTGTATTGGTGCCTTTGCCAGCAGTTATCTCTCCAAAGGTATGGGTGGCAGAGACTGGAATTTACATCCAGGTCTCTACTTCTCAGTTCTATTCTGCATTATTTTTGAAAGGTGAAGACATGGGCTGGGATGCCTCTTAGCAAGTATTAACCTCAGCTATTTTCTTCCAAAAATGACAAACAGGTGGATAAGCAGCAGAGGAAGATACTGCTAGAGCCCTTTGCTAGGAATAGTCCTCCATAAGATACATACTGAAATACTTCAGGCTGTTGCATCAAGGTATCACCAGAGCCTGTCATTTGGGATGGTGGCTGGGAGACAGATATAGTGTGTTCCTGCAGAATATATACTTACCAGCACAGGGATGCTCTGGTGAAACAATGAATTCAGAAACAGAGTCCCAGTAAATGCTTGGTTGAATAATCAGAAGAATCACCCTTTATCAAAGGAAATGCCTTCCTCTGCTTCACAAATAAAAGTTTCAATCTGATGATGTTGGATATATCATGGTCTCATTTACACACATGGGTGGAGACTGGAAGTGGGAAGAGAGATGATGGGTTTTAAAATGACTGCCATCGTTATATTTAAGAGTTATTTTTCTGAAAAGCTGTTTGAGGTACATGATGTTCTTTTTTCACTGAGATATAGATAGATGGGAGACCCATCCCCTTTCCCCAGCACGTGCCCACACAAGCACATGTGCAATGGTTAGGCAGGAGCCAGTGCACTGGCTTTCCCTGTGCATCAGAGCAGTGCTGTGTTTTTGACTTGAGTGTGTTCATGTTGTGTAGTGATGCCTATGTCTTTTTAGCACTCCAGCTCCTCTGTTAGCAGGTACTGCCATGCCAAGGCACAGCTTTAGGGACAGCCCTCAAATAATGCTCTTCATAGTAAGATTTGCCTTCAGGAATCCCAGGTCCCTAAGATCAGTGGGAAGCTGCAGCAAGGAAGGCTGGCTCTCAGTGGAGGGGGTCAGGTTGGGGAACAGTTAAATCTGGACATGCATGTGCTGTGGGGATTGGCTGGTGTCATTGTGAGGCTGCTCTTGGTTGTCTGAAAGATCATGGCCTGAGCTGCATGAAGCAAATGTTTTCCCTACCTTCCAGAAAGGAATAAAGGATGATCCAGGGAACTACAGACCAGTCAGCCTCGCTTTGATCCCTGGGAAGGGATGGAGCAAATAATCCTGGAAACAATTTCCAAACATACTCAGGACAAGAAGGTGTCTGGGGGTAGTCAGCGTGGATTTATAAAAGGGAAGTTGTATTTGAACAACTTGGTATTTTTCTACAGTGGGATGAATGGCTTGGCGTGTAAGGGGAGAACACTAGATGATGTTTATCCTGACTCTAGCAAGGCTTTTGAACTGTCTCTCATACCAATCCTCATAGACAAACTTACCAGAAAAGTGAAGAGGGAGGTGGACTGGAAACTGACAGGCGAGACAGGCTGTGATCAGCAGTATGATGTCTGGCTGGAGGCCAGTCCCTTGTACTGTACCACAGGTTGATACTGGGTCTGATGCTGTTTAACATCTCCATTAATGACCTGGATGCTGGTGCATCCTCAGAGAGTTTCTAGTTCATACAACACTGATGAACCAGAGAGTTGTGCTGGTATTCAGGGGAACTTCAAGACACTAGGAAAATGGGTTCAACGCAAAGTTCAAAAAAGGGAAATGCTAAGGACTTTGTTGTTTGAAAAGTGCTTTGTCTCTGCCTAATAAATATTGCACATGGATGTATGTTCCTCTCCTGTCTTTCTGGGTGGGAATCATACAAATGCACTACAGGATAGTATGAGCAATCAATGCCTGCATGTTTAGACCTGTGCAGTATGCTTCCAGCCACAGTCAGTTTTTTCCTTCTAACTGAGCATTTTTTTACCAGCGTGGTAAGTTGCTGCATGTAAACTTCTTGCTTTTGCTGAGTTGCAGCGATGCCTCAGTTGAACAGGACTTCCACATTGTTTTTGAGAAGAGGTCAAAATAGGAGGATACTTGGGCTTCAAAAATATTTACAACATTTACCCATTAGTGAAACTTTTAAAAAGAAATGAAGCTTGAAAGAGTGATAAGGCTAATTCACTAATAGAGCTATAGTAGGAAAGAGGATGCTGTAAACATAGACTCTACATACTGAGGCATTTTATACTGGTGATACATCTCTAGATCTTCTCACTTTAATCTTATCACTCTGTACTGAGCTCTGAAAATTTAATTTCCACTTGCTCTATTTTCTCTGCTGGCAGTGCATACTACTAAGCAAACAAAGGTAAGTGCTTTTTTGAATTGATTTTTGTCTGACTGCTGCCACAGTCCCAACAGTGTTTACATGCCATAGTGTAGTGTTTGTATCTGTCTGTATTTGCATTTTTGATTTACATGTGTGAGGATGAAAGAGAAACTGTGTAGGAAAAAAGCCACTAAAATCCTTTCTATATTAAGTTTATCATATAGGAAGTATACAACCCTCTCTTCTGTGCAAAACAAGTGACCCCGTGCAGAACAATTTGCTTAGTACAGAAACACATTGCTTGTACTTCATCTCTTGTGCAAGAGGAGTGTTGTGTGGAAAAAAGACGAGTGAGCCAGTTACTGAGAAACTCAGGTCTGGATGCTTGCCTTTGTCCTCAACTTGCTTGAAATATTCAAATCAGGCAGATTAGAATCAAAAACCAGAAATTAGTGCACTGTTAAAGCTGCCTCCCTCATCGGACAGGTTAGTGCCTGCAGAGCTGTGATACCTTCATGGGCACTGCCTTCCAGGTCTGAATGTCTACCAGCTGCACTTGATATCATGTTCTTTATCACTGTCATGCTTGTATAATCAACAGTGGTCTCCTATTGCATGGCGATACATACAGCAAAAATAAAATTGTGCGCATATATGGAAACATCTTTATGTGGCTATGCATGTGTGTTTTTCTATGTGCATGTGAAGCTGTGAATATATACAGAAAATGTTATTTTTTTCCTTAAAAAATTAGTTTAATTTCCCATCAACAGAACATCTCATTATATATAAATGTTGCGAAAGACCTTATTAGCCAGATAGACACGAGGGATAAAATTAAAAGTTGCTGTGGAAACCGTAACCTGAAATATTTTTTTTTTTTTCATTTTCTGTGAACTCAAAATCACAGTCTTTGTCCTCTATTAAAATGTTGTTTGCATATAATTTCTTTCTTTAGGAAAAAGAATCTGAATTGCTGATACACAAATGGAAATCCCATCTGACTGTGACTGTAAAGTGCATCTCAGACTAATGGATTTTTTTTTTTTTTTTTTTTTTTTTTTTTTTTTCCTGTGAGTATTTTAAGCCCCTTTCTTGTCTTGGTATCAGTCTGATGTAAGGCAGAAAAAATTCATCTGCGGTGGTCATTACTGTCCATCTATGACCAGCTTCAGCAGTTTAAAAACATTGTTTTCACTGAAGGAAACAGCCCAGGGTAGGGTATAGAGGAGGGAAGAAGAAAAAATAAAGATGATGTTAAGGCATGGAGAAATTGATTTTCTAAATACTTAACATTCTTTTTTTCTCAGCTGCAGCTGTCATCATCCTCTAGCACATTCTCAGAAAACCACATATTTCAAATATGGCTTGTCAAATAAGCAAAAGCAACTTGAGCTTTGTATGTACCAACTGCTCTGGTACTGAGAGGCTTGATTAAACTAAAGCTGGTGTCCATGTTCCATTCCTGATATTCTTCTGTGGTTGTTATTTTCTGTAGTCATCTGTTGGCAGATGCATTAACATTCGCGTTAGTTTGGGTCAGGACTGTGCTTTTGAAGAGAAACTCCTAATGGTCTGTGCTTACTGTGCTGGGTTCACATCCTCAAACAGCCTTGGGGCATGCAGCCAACTTGTTTATTTTCTGATGGAGCTAAAGCAGAAGATGTACCTCGGGGGTACACCTAATGCTCTCCAGCTGCTAGTGGGTGCTCAGTTCACAGGATCAGACTAGTTAGCCCAGAAGAAAATCCTTCCAACCTATGTTGTGCTCTGTCAAACCACTCCTGCCAAGCCTATGCAGCCGATGAGATAAACATAGCTTTTGTTAAACAACCTCTTCCTGTAGTGTGATTTTTTTTTAAATCTGCTTTGTATGCAAGAAATAACTTGAGCATCAGCCCCAAGAAGGCACTGAAAACTGCTGATGTGCAGTGCTCCTGTATTTAATCTCTCTCTCTCTCTCTCTCTCTCTCTCTCAGTGATTACACAAAGCATGTACATGGAAAAGAATAGGATCTTATTGAGTATGCTCCTGGTAGGTTCCTTTCTGTCCAGGAAAAAGCATTACAGGCAGAATCTTTGGGTGATGTGGTACCCCTGGATGGCTCGGCAAGAAAACAAAGGCTGCATGCAGGCACTAGTGCCAGCTAAGCCACATGTTTTCTTCATAAATGTTGGAATAACACGGAGAATGATGTAATACAGTCTGTACAATTATTTGCAAATGCATGAGTCTCATTTGACTTATTCAGTAGTTAAAAAAATAGTAAACTGGCACAGAATTTCTACTGTTATCGCACAACAGCTTGCAGCTAAAAAGCCATTGTGCATAAGTGCAATTTGAGAATTAGCATATCTTAAAAAAAAAAAAAAAAAGGCCAAATGCTTAGGCTGCATTGACTAGTGACAAGGACAAGGCAGCAGTCCCAGCTATGGAGCTTGCACTCAGCAAACATTTTATATACTGGCATTAACTAATGGGCAGACATTTTTTTTGCCCTTCCAGTTTTAGTGCTGCTGATGACTTAGACCTGGTGGTATGGGACAGAATTTGCTCTAAACCATTACTTGAATGCTTCTACACTGCCTTATAATTTGAGTAAGTAGTTGGCTGTGAAAGAAGCTAGCCCAGGAATATAGAAGACATCCTGCAGCTGGCTTTGGACTGTTCTAACTTTGTATGAATTTGGCATAACTTTGTACAAATTTGATTCAGAATTTCCAAACTACATGAGGACATTTATATTTCAAAGATAAGTACTAGGTGTTTCTTCACAAATTTAATTTAAGAGGTTTCTCTGTCAGCATGGCTGGCCTGTGTTAAATGTGCTGTACATTCCCACTAGGTCAGTGTTCATGCCTTTGAAAGCTACTTCTACATTGACGTTCCTGTGATGAGTCTTTGCACAGACAGATAGTGAACAGGAATGGACGAATCACTGCATTTTCCTGCCCTGTAGCTAGTGTTAGACTGAGGGAACTTGCCTGTCATTGTAATTTCTGCAATTCATATGAGGGTTTTTCTCCATAGCATTCTAAATCCAGCTCCATTTCACAAGCCCCATGTTTTTATTTTGATAAAAACTGTTGTTTGTTTGTTGCAATGTAACAGCCAATAAATGGAGTGGCAGAGAGTGTTCTGCTTTATTTTGTTTTTGTACACGTATTTTTTTCTACCATCTGAAACATATGAGCAAACAACCCCTGCTCTCATGTTTTGATATGATAACAATGGTAGAAGGTTGCTGTCCTGAGGTATTATTTCAGCTTTGCTTTCCTCTCTGACAGGGACAGGGCTTATTTCAGTGCTGGTCTATCCAGTGTTGCATCCTGCCTTGAACAGTGACCAGCAGAGAAAAAACCACACATACAGCTGCCCTGCCCTTTCAACACCTTGCCCAGCTTTCTGCAGTCTGTGGTGTAAGACTTTTTGAGATGGAGGTTGCATTTGAATCATCTCTTAATAGTCATTGATAAACCTGCACTCCAATATGACGACTCCAATATTTGGATCAAAAATTATTGTGCCAGAATGATAGATACTCAAGAGTATGTCCAGGTGAGCTTTGTTAAAACTATTTTCAGTCCTTGGAATGAAGTGTGAAAGCCAGACAAATCAATGCAGATTAGTACAGTCAATGTAGGAACTGTGGTTAGGAGGAAAATCCATGCCAAGGGGATTTCTCTGAGAATAGCTAATATTGAAAAAATAGCTTCCTGAGATCTCACTTAGCAAGACTTGTGTTTTAAACTGAGAAATGAGGGAAATGTTTTGGGAGAGTAATTAAATCTTTATACCTGTCTTTTAAATAAAATGAGAAGGGGAAAAAGAGCAACATTTGCTGATTGTAGTCAAGTTGGTGATATCAAGAATCAAATGACTGACTTTTACATTGCTAGGAAGTGTGTGGTTAATGGGAGACAACAGACTTTCTCATGTATTCATACCTGGCAAGTGGATTGCAGGTGATGTGCAGTGCATGAAACTGAATATGACATTGACTGCAGCACAGTGGAACAGCAGCAGCAATTATTACATGGCAAAGAGCAATCATGTCAGAAACGTGCTGTGCAGAAATTATAAAAATAACAGTTTAAAGGCAGTGGAGGATTGGAATCATGTTAAGAAATTATATTTTTTTAAAAAAAGAGTGATAATGTGAATAAAGTAGATTAGTCATGACCAAAATCATTTTACGAAAGGGTGTTAAAAGAGGCCCTTCTGGGATAGGCTGGGGAGTCGAATTTGGATATGAACAAAGAATTCTTTAGTGCTATTAGAGAGAGAAATACTCCTGAGATTTGTATCACAGGAAATTTTAATTTCTCAGTCACTGAGACTGAAAACCATTAGCAATGATAGGCCATGGGTGTGAAAATCAAAATATATGTTTAACTGAGCAGTCAGTGAAGCAGCTGAGGGTGATACTGCTTAACATTTTGTTTCTGCAACTAACATCAACAATATAGATGAAGTGGTTGTAGAAAATACTTTGAGTGAAAGTGAGGTTGATTTAGTTGATGTGAATTGGAATACATGTCTGTGACTCTTATTCCTAGCTTAAACAGTAAAAACCACACATGACAGGAGGGAACTAAATGGTGATGTCAGTAGGAGTACAAAGCTCAAGGACTTCAGTTTAACTAAAGCCTGGTATTTCTTTGTGTTAAAGGTGTAAAGCTGTTGGAGACATCTAAAGCAGAGGAAAAAATATCCCCAGACAGTTCTGGAAATAAAGGCAAATTCTCTTGAAACAGATGGTAGAAATGCACAGAGTACCTCCAAGGATGAGGAAAAATATTTACCTGGCAGAGAGACCAGTCTTAAACATCAAGCTCAAGGATAAAACAGGAATTGTCAGCAGGCTGCTCTTGCAAAAAAACTTTCAAATGATGAGCAGAGGGCCCATTTGGGGTATGCAAGTAAAGCTGTGAAAGGACAGGAGCTGTGGTGGGTACAGTCCTCAGCTGTGAAGCTTTAGGCATATCCCTATAGTCTGGGAGACCCAGGAGACACTGTGGTGCTTGTATTCTGGGTCACAAACAATCACTGGCCTGTATGTAGTAGTAAAAGTGTGTGAGTGAGGGGGGGCAGAATCACTACAGAGATTTTAATTTATTTTTATTTTGGTCCAAGTTTGCTTTGAGCAGCTGGTGAGGTTGGCCTGGCTGGGCCCACCCTTCAGACCAGGCCCAACTTTGAACTGAGACAGCTGCCCAGAGTGTTAAAGGTCATCCAGAGCAGTGAAAAGATTAGAAAAGTGATACCAACAAAGTGTGAGGAAACTTTATTTATCAGCCTCATGTCTAGCTTGGTGTGTAATGACTTAACATCAGAGTATTCAGCAGGTGCTCAAGCAGAGATGAAAATTAATGACTTTGTCTTGAGGCAAAGGGAATAAACAAAACTCTCGCTCATTTTTTTTTGTCTGTTCCTAAGGAACGGAGATAAACACAAACAACAAAACACCCCATATGTCTCAGAAGGATGGACACCTCCTCAAATCCCGTGTCTGCTGTATCTGAATCAAACATCTGCCTCTGAAGCTGTGATAGCAGTCAGCCACTATGCAGGTGGCCTTGGTTGACCCATATCTGGAAGGTCAATCCCTTTCTTCAGGATACTAATCGGTAATTTGGGGAGTTATCTTAGTCTAACATTGAATGGACAGAGGGGAAACTTGGTTATGGACTTCCACAGAGGTATGTTAAACTTTTCCCCTATTGCCTCCATACCAAATTCCCTCCTGCCAGTCACTTTTCACTTCCCAATATCTCTGACAACTCAACCTGACTACAGCATTGCTAGTTTTCACTGATTACTCCTAAAATTTCCGATGCTTTTGTCTTGATTTTTGTTTTGTCTTAAAATCCTATGTTAGAGTCCCCATATCTATGTTTGGTTTACTTTGTGACTGTAGAAGAAATGTGATGTCCCTGGGTCTTACAGAAATGTTTGAAAACTCAGTGGACCTGGACACTACAGCTGTCAATGACTAATTAAAAGAATCCCAAAGAAACATTTTCTGAAGCCTCAGCCATGATTTTGAACAGTAGGGGTTAAAAATAATGATCCTAGCTAAAAATGATGAATACCTATATATTATTTCATAAAATTTCTACTCGAGACCCCACTTCGATGTCAAAGGCTTGTTTCCTGACTTCAATATTTTACTTCTTCTTTTTTTAATGCTATAATGAAACCCAAGGAAGGAGTCAGATAATGTCATAGTGAATGAGGAGACTTGAGTTTAATTATTTGTTGCTGTTTTGTGATCTCAGGCAAGCACTTTGTCCCTCTTTCTCTCTGCTTTGATTCTCTGTCTTTGAGGACAATAGCACTTCCTTGTTTCTCCTGGAAATGCATTATTTTAATCACTGTAAGAGACAATGAAGAACTCAGATAGTAGGCAAGGGGCATTGTGGTAAGTACAATAGCTCAGCAGAAATAGGAAAACAAACAAACAAACAAAAAAAACAACTGTGAGGCTCCTGATGTTTGAGGCTGGATTGTTTAAATAATTTCACCAGGTTGCTGTGCCCTCTGTGAGGAAAGGATACCAGTAACATTAGCATCTCAGTGGGCTAAAGATCTGAACCCAGCTGCTGCCTCAAGCCTTGTTCTTACTAATATAAAGATCTTTTCATCTGTTTAATCTCTGATATTGAGAAAGCATTAGAAAACCTACACACCTGTGAAATGAATAGTAGGATGACCTTGCTTTTGTCTGTTTAAATAAGAAGTAAGGTACTGAGTGAATTGCTCCTGTGCTGCTTGAGTTTTGTGGCTAGATTACTATAGCCTGGGCCTTATAATACATTGAACTAACTTAGAAAACAAGATAAGATCAGCAAGGAAACTGTACAGTGCATTGATGCCCCACAGCTATACGGGCTATGCACGACAGGCAACGACTAATTGCATCAGGTTTGAGTGAACTTCAGTCAGAAGCAGCCTGGAAGGAAGGTATTCCCCAGCTACCCCTTGACATAACTTGACAGATAAAAGTGCTGTCTGATAGTGTTGTCATGCAGATAAACATCTGGTTTATCCCCAGATTCTTCGTCTTTACTCCCTTTTTATTGGGGAGCACTCTTTAGTCTTTTGGGGACAGGCTAATATCTTTATTTCTGTATTTCACTGGTTTATGCTTGAAAAAAAAAAAAATCCAGGTTATTAGCTCTGCTCTCTTGGCATCCTTGCAAAAGCAGAAATGAAAAATGTTATTTGTGGGCAGTGATTCTGCAAGTAGGAGCTAGGTATCAGACTATATCTGTCTTGTGGTTTATAAAGCTTTTCTGAGAAAGCAGTGGTCCACCGGTGAAGAAATGGGTGGTAACAAGCGTAAGGGGAGAAAAATATCACGATGTGGTTGGGGCAGAGAAACCACCACAAATGAATGGGGACATACTTTGTAAGGAGGAAGTAGAAACACACTTAAAAAAGCCTAGAAACATTAACAGAGCCAAATGACAGAGCCACTTGTGCTGTGTTGTGCAAGCAGCAGGGTGTTTATGCATCATCAGAAGCAGTCAAGCTGTATGTGCTAGGAGCAGTTTGCCAGGATCCCATACCTCTGGCTGGCTGGAGTTTCTGAAATAATGGAACTTTTTTTTTTTTTTTTTTTTTTTTTTAATGGGGATCAAACACAGAAGCTTTGTCTGTTGTTGTCCACATCAGAATTTATGGCTGAGAACAGTAACATTGTCTTGTCTCAGGCTGAGTCTAGCAAAGTTATCTAGTTATCTGTGTTAGCTTGGGTTCACTTGATAGCTGGATTCCACTTGGCAATTGCCCTGGGGCTTTTTTCCAGGTTGTGTTAAATGTAGGCTACCTGCAGCGGAACAAGAAGCCAGTGGTTAATCATGGCAAAATTCATGTCTTCCTGGCAGTTCTACAGAGATGTCAAGGAAAGCCACAGAGAATGAGGCAAATTGCTACTATTCTGATGAATCTTGGAGGGGATTTAAGATGTAAAAGCAAGGCACTCCCATGACCCTAAGTGATTTCAGGTGGTCTTCTTCATTCTGCTGTTACAGTGCTACCCTTATTCTCCTGGGGAGGTAGAGCAGACATAGTAGCTTTGCCTTAGCACCATCCTTCTTTCCATTTCAAGTGTCAAGCATTGAAATCTCTGCCCTTCTACCTTCAGGCCTCATTGCTAGATTGCTCCTTCCTGCTTTTCCTCCTTGCAGATTTCAATTACATACAGTAAAGGTGCTTTGTCAGTCAGTGGGACAGAGATGGCTATATGCTTCCCTTCCCAGACCATCACAGTTCACTGGCTGAGACGCAGGCTGGCAGATGTTTCCAATGTTTGTGATACAGCTACATTAAGCAATATAAGGTCTTTCTTAACTAACAAACAGAAGATAGAGCCTTGAAGTTAAATCCAGCTTTCTTCCTTTAGAGCTTAGAGTGGTAAACATAGAGATAATTAGGCAGCCCAGAAAAGAAGGGGTACTGTAAGAAAAAAAAAATCAGAGCAAAATGCATTTTTATATCATGCCTAAATGTTGGATGACATTCTAACTCTTCTGTAGTTGGTAAGAACATTACCACTTCTGGGGGGCACCAGGAGTTCTCACAGCTTAGCTTTACATTACATCAGGTTCTTCATGGTACAGCTGAGGCTATGCTAGTTTTAAAGCCATATGCTGTAAAAGCAGAGTTGAGTTAAATGCATAGAGTTAGATTGCTGTACACTGGTGGGAAGGCACTTTATCTACTTAAATAAAGCTCTTATAAGTTATGGCAACAAATTTTCACATTTTGATGGTCTGTCTGCAGACACTAGAAGAACCAGGCTATATCTGGAGTACTCCCCAGGGACTAGTTGTACAGACAGGCCACATGGAACAAGCCAAAGGTGAATGTAAACATCTTTTGACTTCACTTGCTGGTATTTTTCTTCCTGGACTTGGTTTTGACAGGCTGTTGTGGTTTTTAAAGGCTCTGCATTAATAGAATGAATAAAGGATACAGGGCACAAGCAGCAATATTTTTCCAATTCCTGCCAGGTGTGCTGTAAGGACTGTTTGCTCTGTCTGCTTGACAAGGTGACAAGGGAAAAAGCATTCAGGTTCTGTGGCTAATCTCTACAGCCTATTTTTAGCTATTCTGAAGCTAATTCTTGAACAACCTCTTTCTCTCCACCACCTGAAGTGTTCCCTAGACGAAATCTACCTCACTAGGCTAATGTCAACCTTTGGGAATATCCCCATAAACTTTACGAAGGGATTTCTGTAGCCCCACGTTCAGCTTGGTGAGAAGATGTGATATATGGCAAAGACAGCTGGGTTAATGCTGGCTGACAGCAAACTTTTGGTCGAGGAACTTGCCTGCTGTTTTGAAGGAAGGATTTGGAAGTCATACTGGTCAGATCCATGCAATTTCTAGAGAGTCCAGAACTAGACCAGAATGGCATTTGGACAATGATTTTTTTTTTTCCCTGGCTGCACTTACTGTGCAAGCGACACTACCAGACAGCATAGGATCAGATAGCAAACAAAATCACCAAAATGATGAACCAACTTGCTGAATTTCCCAGGTCTGTGAACAGCACAGAGAAGGCAAAGACTGCTTTTGCAACTTCTCTCTTTCTGGAAACAAAGACCAGGGCTGTCTGGAGTACATTCATGCTGGGCTGCTCCGTATTGTTCCAGCAGCATGATGCTAAGCAAATGGAAAGCTGTACTAAGTGGTCAGTGGGAGATTTTCCCTGCACAAAAAAGCCCTCATGGGGCTCAGAAATAGCCATGCCTTAACACAGCTTAATGACAGCAGCCTATATAGAAGGCAGTACTTGCATGTAAATTGAAGTGCTCTAGGGATACAAGGTCTGGCATCTTCCTTGGCTGTGTGTACAGATTAGCCTTTTGCTGCCCACGGTGACCTCAGCCCTGTGGATTTGAGGGCCAGCACATTGCCCCAAGCTGGCATGTCCCTGCCTTATCCTTCAGCTGCTGCAGGTAGAGGGAACAGGAGCTCATGTGAATAGTGAGGGACCTGTTGGCAAGGTGGGCACCTTTCTGGGTGCTGGATAGTGGATTTCACTCCTTTTGGATGTGTTTCAGGGCACATCAGCTGTCTGGCTCAGTATCCATCTTTATTTCCTTTTCTGGGGCCTGGGGATGCTCTTGTCCTTACCTGTTAGATCACTAACTCACTTGGTTTTACCTCAGGGCCTTTGACAGATACCTTCTTAGTGTAGAGAAGATAGCTTACTTCACATCTTTAGATCTCCTGCAATAATGATGTTATCATTAGATTTCTGCCTGTTCCAGCAACGAAACTCCAGGAAATATGTTTGAGCAAGGAGAACTCCCATGCTAGAATGTTTGTCTGCTTATGTCATGTCGAGACAAAGAATTACACTGGGACAAGGGAACAAAGGAAAGAGTTTACTTTATATTTGCTGATTATATAGTCAAATGTTGCAAGTAGAAAGAGTCTCTGTGATATTCTGCATCAAACTAATGTTAAATATTGTGAAAAGTACAATTTGGCAAAAAAATCTTACCTATGCTTTCCATGGCTATTGAGTTGGATGGGGTTTGCAACACTTTATAGCTCTGCCAAATGCAATAGGAAAATTTGCATAGCTCCCTAAACCACCTGAATATGTGAGTTCACAGCTATGTAGAACTAGCTCATCCTCAGGGCGTGTAAACATTTGTAATTATCCAAGTCCCGCTTCCTTCACAGCAATATATATCCTACAGCAGAAGGGAACAAGATGGAATCATACTGCCACTGTGTATTTCTTTGGTAATGCAGCATAGGTAACTAACCAGCCTCACATTTCTTTTGCAAGGTTTAGAGTACTCCTTGGTTTGATTATTTTTCTCCCTCTTAGAATTCAACAAAACTTGGAAGAGGAAAGAAATTTTCAGGTCTTTTTGTCTGTGTGACAGTGAAAGAG
Organism: Nettapus auritus; assembly: GCA_011076525.1. Lineage (NCBI taxonomy): Eukaryota > Metazoa > Chordata > Aves > Anseriformes > Anatidae > Nettapus > Nettapus auritus. The sequence goes on from CM021765.1 coordinate 96,382,278, forward strand.
AACATATGGGACAGAAAAAACGGAGAAGAGATGTTGACAGAAGCACGGGAGTCAGAAATCTGTCATTTTTCATTTCCACTTCACAAAGCAGCTCAAGTGGCTCCTGCTCTGCCTAAATTTAAAAAATAAATATAATTCAAGCTTCAAGTGAAAGGCATAAACTCATCTAGGTGCACTATCCAAAGCACAGGAATGGAACTAGACATCTAACAGGGACCAACAGATATACTTAGGTATAAGTTAGTGACTAGGCAATTCAAGGTTGCATTGATATTACATTTTAGACACTCTGAGATTTTTTTTGGACTATAAGAATCCTCTTTTTAAAAGCTGGCTAGGGGGGTCTCATCCAGTACTTCCTGCAAGTGCTTGGCTCTACCACATGGGAAACTGTTCAGTCCCTTTTCCCCTCCCCTTCAAACTCCCTGGCTGCTGCTCTTCAGAATGTGTCTGTCTCACGTGCCCACTGTTCTGCAGATTGGTACAATTTGTAATCTGCTGCCCGGTACACCATCAAATCCAGGGACTCTGTCAGTGGAATTTAACTGAAAATATATAATGACAGTGAGATTTAAATTATGGTGAAGCACAAATGTTTTTTTCCTTCCTAGCATGAGATTTCAGTTACAGACCAGTCTATAATTTCAAAGCACAGTTCTCCATTGCCTCATGCCTTGCTTTGTCCTTTACACCATTACAATATGACAGGAGTTACAGCTTTTGGAAATGAAGATATTTTGGCTGCTTTACACAATATTATGCAATTGCAAAATGTGGTGAAGAGCAACTGTGAATGATGTCTCTGGCCTGGTAATCACAGCTGAGGCTGAATCAATAGCAGTCACTATACTTATGTCATTATTTTCTTAAATGGAGGGATGAGTTGCTATTTTGTATGTGCCTGGTATTGCTCATGACTCCTTAAAATTTAATACTGAAATAAAAATATAATAACATACAATGAAAGAGCTTCTCTAGAAACTGTCCTAGAAACTTTTAACCTGCAGCTGATACCTAATGCTATTAGAATTTATCAGGGGAGCTGATCTCCGGTGATCTGTAATTTTTTTTTTTAATGTACATTTTCAAACTGTGTAGATATTTCAGCACATCATTTCAAACGACAGCCCTTCCTGACCTTTGCTTGAGAGGTCTCACAGAAGTTGTTGAACTCCCCAGACTTGTCAGCTTTAATTTAAATGCCCTGGAGTCTCCCTCAGCTAACAAAATGTTATAGAGAAAAAAATTACTTCAATCTTGAAGTGTCAATGAGAGGGAGCAAATGTCACATCCCCTTCTCCTACCTAGGAAAACTCCAGTGCCCCTGGCAGTTGGTTTCCCAGAAGTCTCGTGCTACAGAAGCGAGCATTAACCCACAGGAAAGTTATATTAATCTCTTCTCCCTTCTCTCAGCCATGCAGTCTTTAACCAGCTGCATGGTTGGTGGTTACTCTTGGGCTACTGTCCTAGTAATCATCCCTTTTGTTGCCAGGCATGTTAATAAGCCTTAGTCTGAAACTCTTTGTGCACACACGTGTGTCTGTGTGCAACTAATTACAGTAAGTCTTGACACTAGTTGTTAATGATCAAGCCCTAATGAAGGGGATTGCAGGTGGATGCATGGGGTCTGAGAGCAGCTCTGCCTTGCTGGGAAGGAGGGAGATCCTATAGGGAAGGCTTCCCAGCTCGTCAGGCCCCTCATACTGGGAGACACTAACCCCCACCCAGGCGTGCACCCACACGGCCATGTACTCGGTAATGGTGATTGCTTGGTGTGGGCATGGGGCAACACCACCGGTGACACGGGGACCAACAGAGAATGGGGGCGATGCTGCTGCTGGAGTCAGCCCTCTGGGTGTGGGAGGAAGGAGGCCAGGAAGGCAGCACCCTTTTCGCGCTGGCACGGCCCCCGGCTGCCCGAGGGCGAAAGCTCCGGGGTCGGCAGCAGCCCCGAGGCTCCGCAGGCCGCTGCCGGGAGGGAGATGACGGCCTTGGGGCTCGGCCCCCTCAGCGCCGCCGCGGCGCGTCCTGGGGCCGCTAGGGGGAACCGCCCGCCCGGGAAATGGCGCCCGCTCCGCTCGGCCCGGCCCGGCCGCTGCTGAACGGCCGGGCCCAGCGGGGCATCGGGGCGGGCGGGTGTGGGGGCTGTGGTCTCTCTGGGGGCACACGAGATAGGGGCAGTGACCCAAATCCTGACATAGCAGCAGGTCGCCTTAGGCACGAATGGCCCAGGATGGTTAGAGAAATTAAAAAAAAAAAAAAAGGGGGTCTCCTGTTTCTCCTATGCACCCCCTGCCTCTTCCCCCCTCCCCGTTCATACAACGTATGATTTCTCACCTTTGGGTCCATTGGCTTTTATTTTCACAGCCTGTTCAATAAATGTAACCGAGCCTGGGACTCTACAACGGTTCTGCAACCCCAGAGCCAGTGTTTTTTTTTTTTTTTTTTTTTTTTTTTTTTTTTTTTTGTTTGTTTGTTTGTTTGTTTGTTTTTTACCTTCCCCTGCTCCTCCCTGCAGGTGTGTGGCTTCGATGAGGATGCAGTTTGGTGCTGGCTGCATGTGGGAGCTGCAGCAGCAACCAGTCAGTGGAGGGTTGGGTTCAAGCCACAGTTGTGCATGCTATGGAGCGCACGGTGGCTGCTTGGCCCTTGGAGGGCTTCCCAGCTCCAGCAGCGTGGCAGGGCCTCCTGGTGCATCCCACCATGTAGCCTGAACCTGCTACCTGCTCTTGACTGCGGTGAACCCCTCTGCATGCCATTTGGATGCTCTTTTAATGCTAGGTGGTGGCCTGGCACAAGTGGCCCTGTGTTCACAGTAGTGGTATGGCTTCAGATTTGGGATTACTTTGGTAAGAAAATGCTCCACGGGAGGAAGAGAGGCCAAATCCACCCCTCAGGGAAAGCCTGCTCTGCTGTTCTGTCTTATCTCCTTCTCCTTTACAGTTTTTTCATCTGTGCTGTTTCCTTGCCTGCACGTTCATCATAAATGCATCTCTCCTCTTCAGTTTTCCTAGTACAGTAGAGAAAAAGAGAAGGCAAAAGAGGTGTCATTCCATAGCCTTCTTCGTTCCCCTGAAGGATCTTTAAATGAGCTCTTTTTTCCAGTAGTACAATATAAGCCAAAATTTCCTCTGAAAGTAACTCATCCTTCATTCAAGGTGTGCATTGTGCTGTGGGTAAGAACAGTCAGACCATGGAGGGGAGTGAGTAGAACGAATGGTTCAGAGAAGTGTTCCTTGATTTATTTTCTCTTGAATCTAGACTGCTTCATTTTATTTCATTTTCTGTCTTGTTTGCAGGTTTAGAGCCTGGAGATTTTTTTTTTTTTTTTTTTGTGTGTGTGTGTGTGTGCTGCTTTCTGTTGTTATTCTCCAGTCAAACAAAAAAGAGGACTTGTAGAGTAAATTGATTATGAAGTGCTTTAACTCCATGTTCAGTGAGTTGGAGATGGGTGAAGGCCAGGCTGGCAGGGGACCGGGGAGGTTTGGCATACACTGGAGCATTGAACAAGGAGAGGCAGAAACTGTGGTGGTGGTTTGCTTGACTTTGTGTAACTTATGTTTGGGGAACATAAAGCTGAGCAAATATCCCCAGCTAGTTCTAAAGCTAGCGGCAGGTCTCCATTTAACACTTCCTGTGTTCAAGGTGGCTTTTGAGAGGGGTAGAGGATAATGTTGAAATGTAGGTATGATTTGAAAAGATCACACTGATCTTTGAGAAGGATCCTGTGTGCTCAGATACAGAGTGCTGTACTGGCCCTGTATGTGCTCATGTGTACGTTCTCCTCTGTGCTCAGCCCCCAGGAGGCTCCAGGCAGCTTCAAAATAAACTTGCACTTGAATTCAAACAAGTTTGTTTCAAGGCTCCCTGGCACTAGAAGGAAAAAAGTGCTCAGTCTGTCTCCTCCTGTTTTTCTCCTTCCCCCTTTCTGATTTGCTTCAACCCATAGCTCATTTTCCTCTCTCACACTACTATGTGATTTCCTGTACAGTTCAACAAAGGGAAGCCCAAAGCCCTTCACCTGGGGAGGAACAACCCCAGGTGGCATTACTTGCTGGGGGACGACCAGCTGGAATGCGGCTTTGCAGAAACTGCCTTGGGGGTGCTGCTGGGCAGAAGGCTCAACATGAGTCAGCAATGTGCCCTTGCTGCAAAGAAGGTCAACAGCCTCTTGGACTGCATTAGCAGGAGTATTGCCAACAGTTGGAGGAATGTATGAGGTGATCCTTCCTCTCTGTTCACCGGTGAGGCCACACCTGGAGTATTGTGTCCAGTTCTGGGCTCCCCAGTATAAGATATGCAGGGACAGCCTGGAGAGAGTTCAGCAAAGGACCACTGAGGTGATTAAGGGACTGCATCATCTCTCATAGGAGGAAAGTCTGGGAGAGCTGAGACTCTGCACCCTAGAGGAGAAGAAGACTCAGGTGGGATTTTATCAGTGTGTATAAACACCTGAAGAGTGGGTGTAAAGAAGACAAAGCCAGGCAAGCTCTTTTCAGTGTTGCTCAGAGATGGGACAAGAGGCAGAAGAGGCAGCAGGCACAAACTAAAACACAACGGGTTCCATGTGAACATCAGGAAACTTTTTTTACTGTGATGGTGACGGAGTACCGACACTGGTATCACAGAGAAGTTGTGGAGTCTCCATCCTTAGAGATACTCAAAAGCCATCTGGACATGGTCCTGGGCAGCCTGCTATAGGCAGCCCTCCTAGATGACCTCCAGATGTCCATTACAGTCTTGACCATGCTGTGATTCTAGCACTGGGTTTGGAAATGTTCCCTTCTCTTGTTTAGTATGCTAAATAGCACTCCGGGACCTTATCTAGACTGAGGTGTCCACTTCCCTGGGCTTCTGGTTTCCTACCTGTAAAATGGCGATAAGGCCTACCTACCCCAGATAATTAGTTAATATTTCATCTACAGTTTGAAAACAAGATGGGATAATTTGACAAAATGCAAAAGACTGCCAATGAATGAGGTTAGAAACAGTCTAATGGTAATATAGCTCGTATTTGTGAAAATTAAGGTCATGCTTGGCTGTATAAATATCTTCCTTGGAAATCTAGTTTGGGTTCAAAAGGACCTTGGTTTACTTGCTGTCAAATTAGTTGTGGAAGAAAAATCCACATCAAGTCCTTACTTTAAATTTTTATTAAATTACTATCTCTTTGCGTTTACCCAAGCTGAAGACTGACCTCAAGCTTCAGAGCTGAGCTTTATGATAACACGGTATGCAAGCCCTGTACTGACCAACACAAAGTTGATACAAAACTGTCTTGCTAAACAAGCCAGAAGAGCTGACTGAGCCCTGCTAAGTTAGGATAGAAAATATGGTGCAGGAAATGACTGAAGGGACCATCTTTTTGGACTTCCTTTGCCACAGAAGATGTGACAGATACTGGACTGCTTTTTATTTTGTTGCTAGCTAATGCTGACTGAGCTTGCTGCTGGTGGCATTCTGCTTGAAGAGATCTCTTTTTGCACCTGGTCGGGCAGAGTGCTGGCCTGTGTTGAGCCCACCTTACCCCAGTGTGGTCAGGCTGCCTCGTAGCTACCTCCAAAAAAGTAAGAGAGATGAAAGCTTTTGTCTGTTTTTGCTGTGGATAAAGACACAACTTTGCTCTTGCCAGTTAATGGTGTGTGTTTTTGGAACAGGTATCTTACAGGGATTACCAATTTAGAAAAAGGTTGGAGTGCAAATGGGGTGATTTCTTATTTCATGGCTGTGGACTGTTATGCAGCCTTGTACTGTGAAATACAGGAAACCGGGTTTAGCCAAAAGTGAGTTGCTTAGCAGATGCTTGCTGTCATACAAATTAGCCACAGCTTTTGCATCTTGGAGTACTGCCAGCAGAGAGCTAGTTATTGCATTAAACATCTACTACCAGTCATGATCTAAACTGAAGCAAGAAGATTAATTGATCCTCTAGCTTTAACTTAGCACTTAGCACTTTTTTTTTTGTGGCATCAAACACGGTTTTTATCTTTAAATCCAAACTATAATATAGTGCTCTGAGTTTGAAATCAATGAGTGTATGGGGGGAACAGGAAAATATTTAATTTAGCGGGAGAAAGTATTGTATATGTATAGGACCTATCTCATTTTAAAGTGGAAAAGAAAACATTTTATTAGTGCTACTCATCTATGTAGCAATTCACACCTTCAAAACTGTACTTTAAATAAATATATGCCTTAAAGAGTGGATACAATTGATTTGAACTACTAGTGGATAAAAAATAAATGTTCAATAAGCATCTTCTTTCACTTTTCACTCTGCCTCAACCGAGATTTTTAATACATAATTGTACAGATTGACTAATGAAGCACAGTACCTTTTCCTTATCTAAAAAATATTTTTTTTGCAATTATTTTAAGTTGCAAAATTCTAACAAACTCATCTGAACATGAAGTAAACAACTGGATTGTAGAAAATCCAGACTTCAGTATTTTATTGAGGATATAAGATTTTTTCAGTCATTGCTGTCTTTTATGAGAGGGATTTGACACCAGAATGGCTGTTTTGGATTGAATTGGTAACCTTGTCTGTTCATGCCAATGCTGCTGACTTTTGACTGTTCTGTTCTCTGTAATCTTCTTAGCCGAGCTCTGTATCACCAAAGCTTTGATTTCTTGAGTTACTAAATGATGTCTAGAAACCCTAGGTGATAGAAATGTTTATATTTCTTTTAAAGGCTTACCCTTCCTGGTTAAAGAGAGAGGAAAAAAAAAAATATTAGAAATTAGTGTCCTCAGAAGACAAATAGAAAATCCTTAAAAATAATAAAAATCTGTTTAATTCATTTCAGGATTGTGCAGGGGAGGGGATATCAAAACATTGCTGGTATTTTTAGTAGTTCTGGTATTGTTAGTACTGTCCCTGTAGCGCAGCAACACTTTTCAGAAGAGGAATATGAGAGCAAACAGCTGGTTACATTTACTACTTGAGTGCTGGGGTGCTTGCAAGTGTTAGGTATATGCTCAGTCTTTACAGGGCTGCTATAAGGGCTTCCTCATGCTTTTCTTGCAGCCTTTTTTCTTTGGTGCGCAGAGTTCATAAAAAGTCCTTCCTTTCAACAGCGGTGACTTTTTGTTTCCCTTATGCAAAGGAATCTGAAATGCAAAAGCCAAATAAATAATAATGCGTACTTGCCTAGAAATAACGTGCTAAGTTTGTAACTACTGGAGAAAATGATTTGGTACATAGTTATTTCTGTGTACCTCCCTAACACCAAGAACAATTAGGCACCAGCTGAAGGCAGTGACTGCCAAAAGCACATTTGGATGAGGTGGGTGTTTCTGGGTGGTACAGTCATGCATTAACAAGTGTGACTGCATCACTAAAACAAAAGTGTATTCGTAGCCCAACCCCTCTAGGGATGTGCTCTCCTCGAGAGGAAAGGACACCAATAAAGCATTTGGCAGGGAGGAAAAGTGAAGGACTGAGCACAGAATTAGGTGTATTTTAACTGCTTGCTGTTAGCAAAACAACATCTACCTGAACTGCATATAGTGTTCACAGCTGCTTCAGGAATCATCCTCTGTGAAAGATGAAGTGGGAGCAGGTCAGCTGCTCCAAATTCAGTTCCCTAGGTGTTGGAAGAAATCTAAATTGTGGGTGGGTGGGTAGGCAGCAAGCAGCAACTGGGAGGGCAGCCGCACCAGTGACAGGAGTCCAGAGAGCTTCACACAAAGCAGAGGATATGTAAATCCCTTTTCCTTCAGTACACACACACTCTTCTGATAAATAGAGTTAAAAAAACAGACGTTTTTTCCCCTCTTTTCTGAGACTGAACTCTTACAGAGTAAAGATCTACTTGTAAAAATATGTAGTGCTAGGGCATAAAATCTTGCAGTTTCTCTCTTGCTCCTTGGATTCAGTACTAAGCTCCAGTGGGTGCCTGTGTACCTTGTGGGGAGGGGAAAGCAGCATCCATCCAACAGAAATCTTAACTATTATGCATCTTGAAAGAAGAAGTCAGATATTTTTCTTAGCACATCACATGCATAGATAAATGCTAGAGATGAAGTGATTCTGTGTGGGGATGTATAATAAAGTGTTTGGCACCTTGGAAGTTTCAGACACCGAGAAATGATGGTCCACAAGTGCTTTTAATAAGATAACTATCCGCTTGTTTGCTTAGATTTCTTGTAGTTGCATGTTCCATTACTGGGTGTTGAAGGGTGAGCGGATACAGCTCAGTGAAAAGGATACAAAAGAAATCACCCTTGCCTTTCGAGAAATGTTTAGCAGCTTAAGTAGATTCAGAGTATAATACTGTTGACTGTGCATAAATGACAGCTATTTTCTGTTTATCTACATGCTACTCCATTCTTTGAGCCTCACCACTATTATTTAAATATGAGTATCTTAAGCATCTTTTCTCCTTAGAAGCAACCTCTACTTTTTCTTCCAATTTGCTTTCACACGGTATTGTCAAACTTTTTACATGTATGAGGAAAAGCGATATAGGCTGCTCTCCAACAGATATGAAGGGAGAAGCAGGGGAGTGGAAGCTGTGGCTCTAGACATCCCATGTTATGACACAGTACTCAGGAAACAAGGGAAACAGAGGTCTTCAACCTTAAATGTTTCAGTATGGTTTCCTTGCTAATCTGGTAATCCTTTGAGGAAACAATTCTGTGGATCTTTCTGGAGACAGCAGAGCACAGCTGATCTTTAAAATGGTTATTTTCTTTTAGCATAACATAGCCAGCGCTGAGGTCCTGGGGGTTGCTGCAGCTGTACTCTGACTGCAGTGGTATCGAGTGTGTTTGCTTATGCTGAACGCAAGCCAAATTACATGCTGCTGCATGCTAGTGCCTTCAGAATTTAGCTGTGCTACTGCTGCACAAGAGCTATGTGGTGTGACAGGTAAGCTTTCCACTAGGCTCCTGCAGGGGTTAAAATCAGCAGTAAAAGAAACGCACTGCTTCTATTACTTCTGAGTAGTATCTCATTTGGATCTTGATGTGAAAGCAGAATATAGTAAGTTTCAAGTGACAGAAAAAAATTAGTTCAATATCCTAGGTCTCAAACCTTGTCATCTTGCATGAAACACCTCTGACAGCTGTTGTGGGAGCTTTTAGCTAGTAGGCAAAATATAAAAATCATTAAGCTCCACAGTTTGGAATATAAGGGGAGGAAAAGCAGGAGAGAGAAACAAGTGATAGCATTTTTCTGGATTTTCTTGTCTAATTCAAAATGCTAAAAGTCTCTTGGAAGAAAAACTGCAAAGACTGGTGACACCTTTCCCAAACTAAGGCTGTGTGTAGTGGTCTCATGTCTCAGCTTCTTTGTGACATCCCAAAGCTGCCAGCCCATGTGCCAAATCAGAGCATCTCTGAAGGACTGCTGCAGCTGACAGCAGGATTTGTAGTTCCTGTAAGGAGCCTCCAGTCCCTGTTCCTGCTAGACAGTATTCAATGGCTGGCAACAAATGCAAAGCCAAGAGTCTCGGTGACGCAGTCTAAATCTGTCTGACCTGAAAAGTGCAAAACCCATCCCCGGGCTCTGTGGTGGCTCTTAGCTGCTCATCTGCACTGTGGGGGTAAATGCCCACTGTCTTGTTAGTACCCTTAGCGGCTGACAAACTTGCACTGATAGTTTTGAGGCAACAGCTGTTGCACTTATTAGTGCTGTGTCTTGGTATCTGGAGTGTGTAAATCAAGATTGGCCAAGGTGCTGTCTTTGAGGCCTTTGTAGGCAGCCCACTAAAGGCCTTGTTCATTGTGGCTATCTTTGGCACAGCAGTTGGCCGGGAATGGCTGGAGTGCTTACAGGTCCCTTTGGCTTTGCTGGGACTGGGGACTGGGACTAGATACTCTGCGGAAACTGGGGGTTTGGAGGTGCCAGCCCCTGAGCATTCTGCAGCTTCCCCTCCCCAGGTGTATGCTGCTGACTGAGATCACTCTCCCTGCCCTTTCTGGAGAAGGTGCTGAAGGATGTTTTCTTGGGCCCCATGGTGCTGGCACTGCAGTTGGTCTCTTCTTTCTCACATGGCTGGGAAGAGGGTGCACAGCCCTAGCGCTTGAGGTGGTTGAGAAAAGACTTGGGGGATGTTAGGCTTCGGGCCTAACTGGGTTCCAGCATATGCTGAGCTGGAGCTTCAGTAGGTGGCTCTCAACCCAAGCTAACTGAGCCATACTCCTTCAGCAATGCTTTGGTGGCCCTGGAACAAGGTGTGTGGCAGGATTTGGTGTTCAGAAAGTTGTGGGGGCCATGCCGGCCAGGCATATGAGGTAGGGCTGAAGGATCAGGGAATATTTCATGTTTCTCTCCTTTCCAACAACCCCATAAGGAGGACCAGCTCCTCTTTATGAGGTAAACTCTCCATAGTCCCTACTGAAATGGTGTCTCAGCACCAGGCACTGTGTGCACAAATCACGTGAGGTGCCCTGACTACCAGCCATTCCCCTGGGGCTGTGTCCACATCTGTCTTGGGTGTGCAGTGGCAGAGGGCATGGAACACTAGCTCACTATGAACTGGTAACCCATGAAAGTGCCTTGACTACTGCTGGGGCATAACCCTGAGAAGTCCTTCATCTAGGTTAGGGCAGGGCTGCAGCTGCACTCAGTTAGTTAACAAAGGATGATGCTAGGTATAATTAAACTACTACCCTTTGCTGGGAATGGCTTGGCTCTATGCTGCAGGCCTGTGACAAATTAATAAAGTTAAGTCTTTGATTTTAAGCTGTATTTTCTATCTTACTGACAATAGAGACCAAAACCTGTGTGGTGTTTCACTTAAAACTTCATTGGTTAGTTGTTGCCTTTTTTTTTTTTTTTTTTTTTTTCTTTCTAATTTTGTTTCTTTACTTTACCTACTTCAAGCATGTATTTCCTTTATATTTAAGGTAATACCTGAACGCTTCAAACTAGGTGGCTCTGCAAATCCCAGGTGGTCAGGGCCACAATGAATAAATGCTACCTCCTTTTCCAGAGCAAAACTGATCCCAGAAGCTCCATCTCTTTAAAACTTGGGCAATTTATGTTCCCAGTACTACTAATACAAAAGAGTCATTATGTAAATGCAGAGTCTTGGTGTTTTTCCTTAAATACAACAAATGTGAACTCAGTTATATAAATTTATACATGTTAAAAAAAAACAATGAATATGTTTTCCTTATATGAACAACAGCTCTTAGAAATATTGCCTACACTGCACAAGCTTCTGGAATGCTTTCTTGAAATCTTCATTAAATATTGTGTAGATTAGAGGATTAATAAGGGAATTGATATATCCCAGCCATGCTAGGAAATTAGACATGTCTTCTGAGATGTGACATCTTTCACAGGTGTTAACAACTACTTCTTTTACAAAAAAAGGGAGCCAGCAGATCACAAATGCCCCCAGGATCAGACCCAGAGTAGTTGCTGCCTTTCGCTCTCTTGTGCTAGAGATTCTCTGTTTTTTCCAGGACTTCTCTTGCTTAGATTCAGACCTGGGGCTTCTTACGGTGATATTGATTTTATCACAGTCCACCAGTGGATCTGATGTCTTCTCCGTTGTGCTGGGCATTGAAGCCAATTTGGTGCTTCTTTCACCTGTGTCCAAAAGGACTTGTCCGTTTACCTCCTCCCTGATGATCCGGCTGACGCTTCTTCTGTGAAATGTCTTTGCTGCCTTGTATATCTTGTAATAAAGGATCAGAATCAAGGCCAATGGGATATAGAAGGCGCCAAATGTAGAGTAAATGGTGAAAACAATGTGGTCATGTTTGATGATACATTCATCATCCCTGCTGGTTGTCTGGTGCCGCCAAAACAAAGGTGGCATGGAGATAAAAATAGATATGATCCATACCACTGCAATCATGATGCCTGCGTGCCTTGGTGTCCTTTTCCGTGCATATTCCACAGCGTCTGTGATTGCTCTGTACCGATCCAAAGCAATGGCAGAGAGATGCAAGATGGAACACGTGCAGCATGTAATGTCCACGCTCAGCCAAATGTCACACACCACTTGCCCCATGATCCACGTCTCCTTTACAATGTAGACAATGCTGAAGGGCATCACTAGGACTGCCACAAGGAAATCAGTCACTGCAAGAGAGCAGATTAAATAGTTGGCGGGGTGGTGGAGCTTTCTTGTCACAATTATTGCAGTCATCACAAGAGAATTGATGGCTGTTGTCATTAGTGCAAGTACGGACAAGGTAATGGAAATGAGAATCTTGGATGTCACCCATTTGAATAGTTCTTCTGACGTACTGTTTTGTTCCGTTGAGTTTATTAAATCCATGTTCCCTTTTAAAGGTGATCTTTACCAGTAGAAGCTACCTGTTAGAAAAATAAAAACACTTCAGAAAGAGCATCTTTGGTCTGTAGAGAGCCTTCATTTTTGTTATCTTAAAAGACTGTGGGCCCCAAAATTACAGGAACATCAGACTTATTAGAAGTGATTCTGGCTCTAGATAGAGATTTTCCTGGCTGACACGATGCTCTGCCTTCTCCTTCTCCTTGGTCATGCTGATGGGAAGGACATGTTTGCACAGCAGGGGAGAGGAGTGTGCAGTGGAGCCTAAGATGGCACTGCCCTGCAGGGTGCTGTGAACTGTGGCAGGGAACAACCAGCCTTGTCCAGTGGCAGTAGCATCCATGTGCCCCCCCCCCCACCCATGGTACAGAGCCAATCTTTTGCTAAATGCTTGGTTGTAGTGGGTTCTCAAAACTGGTTAAACTTGGGCAATCTCATCCTAAGGTAAGTACTGACACTGCCTCTAGGCTAATGCTGTCTACTCATATCTACTACTAATAGCAATGTAAATGCTATTGAAAACTTTAATCCACAGGAAGTTGGTATAATACTTTTCTCTATATGAATCCATTCTTTCCCATCAGTACAAGTCCTTCCTTGTATATAGCAAAACATGGGCTTTCTAAACTTGGTCATAGTTTTCTAGAGAAACCAGTAAAGTGAACAACTGCTGTACGAGTATGAGAAGAAACATTTCCATGTTGAAAATTTAATTCCTCCTATGCAACTCTAAAATTAAATGGCTGGATATATTTTAAATCTTCAGATGTCTGGCTTATTGTCTAACTGAAATATTTTGCATAGATTAGACTCTTGAAAACATCATTCCTTTCCTCAAGTTTTGCTGTTCTCTGGTTGCTGCCTTAGAAAACTGCACAGAACTTGAATGCTGATTGCTCCACTAGTGACTATCTCTGCGGAAACAGCACAACTCTTATGGCTCTGCAGGAAGTAAAAAGCAAGGAAATACTGATGAGGTGAATTCTCAGTTGTGTTCTGGGGAAGTGCTGTTCCACCCTGCACTCTTATCAAGGAGGGTTTCTGAGCACATTGCAGGCTGGAGCTGAAGTAGGAGTTTCCAGCTTTTTAGTCTAGAGCTCGTAACTCACAGTAAGATGATCAGATCATCCTCTTGTGAGTTTTGACATGCGATTTCCTGTGCATGGAAGACCTACCAGATGAACCCCTAAGTGGGGTTTCCTTAGACCAGTCCTGGACTGTAGTAAGGGGGTTGCACTTGTGTTGCACTGGATGCCAGAAATAGGGAAATATATGAAATAAGTGAATTGTTTTTTCTTAGGAAAAAAAGGGTCTCATTAACATAACTAAAGCTTTTTGTTATTGTGCTGAAGTGGCTTAAAAAAAATCTCATGTACTGTATATAACCTTGATCCCTTGGACCAATTTAGTCTGATACTCTAACCCAGGCAATGCTTAATATGCTATTGGGTTACTAAAAAAGGTTTTTAACATTGCTTGACCCCACCATTTAACTGTATGGAAGGACAAGCAGAGGAAACATCTTATTTGCTGATATTTGCAAACACTACACAGAATCTTGTCCTGTACATGAGCTGATTACAGCATGCGCACGCTCTTTTTCTCTCTGTGTCCATCTCTCTGAACTTGAAATACACTTCATATGCATAAAATAGATCTTTTGTCATGTCAGTGTCACCTTAAACCCCCCTGAATCCACAGTAATTGCTAGGTTGCAGATATTTTTGTCTATAGCTAGCTGCCTTCCAGAGAAGGAATAGGCAAGTATAGTATTATCTGGTGAATGTTCAACCTCTGCTAAATAAATCTTAATTTCTGAGCTTGAGTAAATACATGGGAAAAAAATACTTATTGGGAAATACTGAGTCTTCTGTTGATATCCAGCAGTTGATCATATTTTAAAACAGTTACTCATTATGGTTAATTACCTTATAAATTTCTGACTCTTTAGATATTAGTGTTTAATTGCAAGCAAGCAAAAAGCAATTTAGATATAATGAAAGTTGATTAATAGCTTTTGGGAAAAAAAAAAAAAAAAGCTATTCAGTTTGAGGCTGTGGAGTAAGGAAAATGGTATGGGTGGGTTCAAGGAACTGGCATGTAGGAATAAGTAGGTTTCCTTAGGACTGCAATGATTGTGAGGCTCTTTGTAAGAAGCATAGTGACAGCAATGTGCTTACTTGTCATGTGTCTCTTTCTGTGGTTTTAAGATTGTCAGCCAGTATGCTCTGATTTCATTCAGGCTGACAACATGAGCTCACAGCAGTATTGAAGACTGCCACCCAAGTTTTCAGCATGCTGCTATTAGATACCCATGCTGCGGTCTCCCGTTCATGGGATATAACCTATGCTTTAATGGTTCCAATCTGGAATCCCACCCTTCTATTCCTGTGTGGAGTGTTAAGACCTTCTGCTGTTGCCTTCAGAGCCCCAGCAGCTGGTGTCCAGGGTGATCTCCATGGGCTGTTGTGCAGACCAAGGAGTGTGGCACCATGCAGGGTGGGCAACAAGATCTGCCCTCCAAGGTGGTGGCTCCCTCTGAGGCTCTGGAGCCCATCTGCTGGCTGTGTTGTTTGGGGCTGCTGGTCACAAAGTTTCGTGGCTTTCCTGTCCAAGGGGGATGGGAGGCTTCTGCTAGCTGTGGCAGGCATTTGTGCAAGGTTATTGGGGGACTGTTAGCTAAAAATACTCTTTTATAAATAAGTAGAGTTAAAAGCCTGTCAGCATTTAAGGACTACTGCTTCTGTCTCTTGTGATCCTTTACAGGATGAACTAGTTCTGGATTTCCTCCTGCTAAGTTGAACTCAGCTCAATCAGTGGCTTTAACTGGCTTTGTTCCTCAGCAAGCAACAGAACCGTTTTGGGGAGTATGAAGGGTAATCCTGTAAACAGTGCGCTGGATTGGTTTGCAGGAGAGCTGGCTTCTACCCCTCTGCCGGAGGCCTTCCTCATCAATTTTTGTGTAAATTCATTTAAGTGCTTCAGTTCATTCTCTATAAAATAGCTACAGGAGTAATTCCCTGCCAACCCACTTTGCATACATATGTTGCCTTCTCTTAGCAGCAGAAATTACCCATTGTATGCATTTAGTATGGAGAAGACCTAATCTCAGGTGGTGCCCCCAGGTGCTGTAGGCATACTGGTGTAACTGCACACAGTACTTCCAGTTTGGACTTTGCTGTTAGCCCCACGTGAGTCTACAAAGCAAGACTTACAGCTAAAAAAGACTTCAAAAGGAAGCACAGAAGACTTTGGTCCCTGTTCTCCAGGTAGTGAATTTACTTCGATGAATGAAAACAATCTTGCAGTCATGCTGAACTGAAGATCTGTATTCCAATATAAGATGGGTTCAGCGGTGAAATGTATGTATTTTCAAATAAATTCTTACAGTCCAGATATTTCTAAGGCTACTTTTGTGTAATTGGCTACTCAGTGCCCTTTTTGAAGGATGAAGCTTCCTATTGGAATACATGGAATATATCTGATCCCATGGAAGGTGTTTTTTAAATTTTATTTATTTTTTTTTACTCATCTTTACAATATGCAGCTGCTGTTGGAAAACTTTTGAAAGCCTTGAAGCTTCTGTTCTGTGCATTGCATTAATATTATCCTGAATTTAAGATTAGTGAAGAGGATGTGTGCTTTATCGTCATTATAGATCTTAACAGAGTAATTTATTCTCTAACTGCTACTAAAACACAAGTATGATGTTTCAGTTGACCCCCTGAAATATTATGCTGAACAAGACCTCTGTAAACAATGGAATTTGCTGTTTACCAAAGATAGTGTGTCTGTTATCTTGGATATGTTGATGTTATTATTTTTTTGAGGAATTAGCCACTTCTATGGATTTTTTTTTTCCTTCCTGCCCACATGCAGCATGATAAGATGACCAGAATGTAAGTATCTCCTTGATTATAAGGGCAACTGTATCATCTAACTGATCTTGTTTAAGAGGCATAAGGGAAAATGTCTGTATAGCTTTATCACAAATATAAATGTTGAATTTTTCAATTGGCAATTCACGGAATAAAGAATATTGTTTGCTCTCCTCAGTTTTGTAGGAGCATGTGTGCGTGTATTAAACCCATAAATGCCCATTTATGTCTGAGATTTACAGAAGAATAATTAAATTGCTCTTGTTCAGTCCCATCAGTCTGTCCTTGTAGGTTTAGAAAACAGCACGCCTCTGCCTTTGCCTAAACTTGGGAAGTAGTATGAGTTACTGGAGAAGCATGGCTGGGAATGCCTTTGGGAAAGGTGACATGAGACTACTGTTTCTGGTCCTGAATTTAACTTGAACTATTAGCTTACAGCTGCTGGAGTATTTTATTTTATTTTATTTTATTTTATTTTATTTTATTTTATTGTGTCTGGCTTGTTTTAAACTGCTGTGAGCATGTAAGCACTGTGAGGGAGAAAACTTGATGATTAGAGTTTAATTACTGCTTTTTGCACACAAATTTTCTGAGTATATTTCGGGGGTGTTTGCTTGTTTTCTGTACATGTGGGGTCCTTACCAAAGCGTGTTTAGTTTAAAATGTGATCATCAAAAGCAGAAGTAGAGCTCAGGAAGCAAAATGAACTGAGGATACTTAAAATTCTCCAGAAAACAATAGCAGTGTTTGCACTGCCAGGCCGTCCTTTAGACTCCAATGGGTTAATACAGAGTTATGCCAGTGACATAGAAAGATCCTGGCCATCTCCTCTCACTTAACAGGCTCCAGCTGAAGCATTTCACCTGCTAGTGGGATTCCTTGCTTTATTGGCCAAACTGTTAAAGAGGCCCAGCTTTCTTGCTGTAGTGGAAACTGATCCTACAAAATTATTTTCCTGATGATAGGGAAGGCTCTGTGTTTGCATTCAGCCATCTTGTTTTTACCACCTGCACAGGCTAGCCAGACACTGGAGGTAAGACTAAAATAACCATAGAATAAGGCAGTTGTAAATACCAGAATTGCTTGAGAGCTAAAACTTCTTCCAAAAGCAGTATTTATGAGCTTGTAAAAATTCTTCCTGATATGGCTGTCACTGTCTTTAGATACCAACCATGTTGTATGCTAATGATAATTAGCTTAGTAGTGATCCATCACATTAAATTTGAGCAGAAGGAAATAACACTCTTGAATTAAACAAATCTGTT
Organism: Nettapus auritus; assembly: GCA_011076525.1. Taxonomy (NCBI): domain Eukaryota; kingdom Metazoa; phylum Chordata; class Aves; order Anseriformes; family Anatidae; genus Nettapus; species Nettapus auritus. Next base: position 96,399,681 of record CM021765.1, read on the forward strand.
TACAGAGAATGAACTCCTACCGTATCTGGTGGTGGTTATGTGCTTTGTTGAGCCCAAACTCTGAAGTCTCACCAGCTGAGAAAGAGAAAGGAGCGATCTCATTTGATTTTTAGTGCCTGTCCTTAAAATCTGTTCCCCCCTTGACTCTTCCTAAGGCTCCTAGAGCTACAGTGCATCCTCTGAAATGAAGTAGGGGTGACTGGCTGGTGTGTAAGAGGAGTTGCTTTCTCGCTGAAGGCAGCTGCTGCAAACCTGTAGTAAACATTGCCATCCCTGGAATGCAAAGTAAATGTCTGTCAGCAGTTTAAAAGGAGAAGCAGAAATCGCAAGGCTGCCATACCTGATCTGCATTGCTATATGCTTGCTGTAGATGTACCTCCCCCTGCTAAGCCACTACTTTAAAGTATTGAAATCTTGGTGTGCTGCCAGATATTCTAAAATGGCTGTAAACTTACCTTCTTCACCTCCCTTTTTTTTTCCTTTCTTTTTAAAGAGTTACATCTGTGTCCCTAATTACAAGATAGAGTTATTTCCAGTCCTTCATCTGTTAGCAAACAATCACATGTGCATGCTGAACTAATGCTTTAGAGTATCTGTTTTGGGTCACGCTGTCTCAGTTCATGGGACTGAGCACATTCTGGACCTGAAATGTATTGGTGAGGTAGAGGAATAACTGAAAAGGTGTTTAGATTTTGCTGCTCGAGTCTCTGTTAACTGGAGTTATTTATCATTTCCACTTGTAGAAGGTCACAACAGACCCATTTCTAGAAACACAGACCACAAATAACTACAAATCTGCAGATAAATCAATTGAACTAATATCAACTAAAGATAACACAAAATTCTGCCTACCAAGCACCCTCTCGGGAGAAGCACGGGCAAATAAATAAGCTTTGCAGCATGCCCTGAATACCAATATAACACGTAAAGGAAACAAATCTCAGAATCCTGGAGGATACATGCCACCAGCTTAGAGATGCACAAAGCCATTTATTGTCTGAGTGCAGGAGTTCTGATTTGTTAGAGAATGGCAAAGAAAAGTCCTCGAATGCAATGCACAGAAGTTGCACAGTAAACCTGCATCTGATGCTTTTCTTAGCCATGTTACCAATCTAAAAGTCCCTTTGTTGGCAAAATGATGAGCTGCGGTATGTTTCGTGTCAGGCACAACAAAGATGATGCTTGCTTTAGTTTTCTGGAGAGCTCTTTAATTTTTTTTTCAGCCAACAGAAATAATCCCGAATGGTTAAAATTACAAACTCTGACAGACAGCCCTGAAAGTTACCACCCCAGATGTCTCCTCTGTCATCTTATTGCTCCTGGACCAGAATCAACAGGAGGTAGTGTTTCCACTGAAGCAGCTGAAATGTAAAGTCTGAGGGCTTGCTCAAACTGCTAGGGAAGCAGAACTTGCCCTGTGCTTCTGGGTGCTGCTAAGAGAGAAGAGAGCATCAACTCCCTGAGAGCCAGAGTGAAAGTAGTAACCTCTGGCAAAGGGGCAAAGTGAAGCACTGCGATTGCTCCTGTCCTCACTTCCCTGGTGTCATCAACTCACCTTCATGTTTCCTATTGAGGCCACAAGTACTGCAGCATGCTGGCTATGATCCCTTTGCCACGTCTCCCTCCAGAAGGCTGTGGTCCTTGCTTTGCTACTCCACCAGCATTACCAGTTGCTCCATGTTTTCCAGCCTGCAAAACACCAGACTCTTCAAGCCCTAAAGTGACAACCCCACAAAGAGGGATTCACAGGTGTCCTGTTTCAAAGGCAGTTCCTGGGGAGGTACCCCCAGAGCTAGCTTTCATCCCAGTCAGGTAACTGAGCAGAGTGCTCAGCAAATCCTGCCTAGGAAGCAGGGTTGCTACCTAGGTGGGGTTAGTCTGTAATGCTCTCCTCCAGGTGTTTGCCATGTTCTCTACTTGCGTCCGTTGGATTGCAGCTTAGTCTGTTGCTGCTTGTCAAGCCTGCCTGGAGGATACCTCCCCTGCTTATTGTCATCATATCGTGGCAACTGCTGCATTTGCTTATATGGAAGAATGATGTTCACAAAGTAATTATGCATTCCTTGCTGCTCCGAGTGTTGAAGTTGAGGGTTTGGTGGTTTTTTATTTTTATTTTTGTCTCCTTTTGGAAAATTAGTCACTCATCTGTGTTTGCTCTTTATTTCATGTCCCTCTGCCATCTGTTTTAATCTAGCTGAGGGGGATGGGGAGGGGAAAGGCAAGCCAGCTTCCCAGTGAGCACTCTGGGAGTGAGGAAGGAGGAACAGCAAGAATGACATGGTCCACAGCATGACAGGCTTGCTTATATAAAACAGTAAACATGCCTCCCAAATGTAGCTTCAGTTGTTGGGTAGCTGGACTGTGAACCTGTTCTGAATTTGATCATTTTGGCTGAAGAAAGCGGAGAAAAACAGACCTATATTCGTAATACTGCCAGAGGAGATGGCAGTGATTCATTTTTTGTAGTTCATTAGACTGCAGGGCTCAGTTCCCTTTCCTCTTTGAGGGTGATCTGACTCCATGGTTCAGACCTCTCAGGGCAGTGGTCTGGGTGTAGCTGTCTCCTCCTGTATGGTCTGGAGGAGCCCCACGTCTGGGAGATACAGTCCCTGTGGGAGCTGTGTAAATAAATGTCTGTGAGAAACAAAACAGTCCCTGGGCATCCCATCGTCCTGTGTGAGCTCTCCACTGAGCAAAACCCACAAGTGCTCTGTACAGACAGACAAATTCGTGTATGGTCTACATCCTGTTCTTAGAGGCGTGTGTCTCCTTGTCTGGGTGGTTAGGGTCAAAGCTAGTATCTTTATTTTGCATCTAACAGTCTGAAAGGTTCTATTCAACCAAAACTTTTCTATATTAGGAAAGGATGTTTAAACTTTTTTTTTTTTCAATTTTGTGGAAGGAAAAGCAAGGTTTTTTGTTGTTGTTTATTTTGTTTTGAGTTTTTATTTGGTTTGGCAATGAATCAAAGAATCACAGAATTTTATGCTGTGCAGGAGTGGCTTTCTTTAACGATCATCAACTAAATTTGTGCTGCAAGGTGAAAATGGAGAATAGCTGTGCTTATATTTCAAAACACTGCCCTTCAGATAAGGGCTTGAAACCTGCAGGAATGATAAAGCAGCATTGGAGCAAGGAGGTTAAGAGGTAGCTTTACTTCCTTTGAATGGTAACAAAATGCAGCCTTGTTTCTCCCACTTCCCACTCATCCTATGCTTCAGGGCCAACTGTTCTTTGCCAGCCCTCAGATAACACATGCATGCAGTTAGAAGTCAGAAACCTTTTTCATTGGTACGCCTACCTCTGAAAACCTATTACAAAAAGGGGCTCATCTTTGAGGGGTGGAAAAAGTCTTCTAAAGGCCTGCCAACCTGGAAAATCTGGGGGAAAAACATATTTTTATTTAAAAATTAAAAAATAATTATTAATAAAATAATTAACTGAATGCATTTCAGTTAATAAACATTTTGATGGAATGGCTCCTGTTATCTGACCTCTCAGTTAATATGTGTACCTTTTGTCTTAGTTCCTTGGGAGTTTGCCTTAATCCAGTTAGTCACATTTGATAGTTGGAGCTCATGAGAGTTTCTGATTCTCTGAAGTATTGCTTCAGCCTTTTCTGGTAGTAGTAGAGAGGTGGGTTTTATCTAACATATTTTTCTATATAAACTCTGAAAGCTTTTACTGAGCTGGAAGAAACTGCCTTGTTTACTCCTGGACAGTAAGAAAACAATCTATCTTCAAATGTGTCTGGAAAAGATCGGCAAACTAAGAAAACACCAATTTCAAACTATCACTTGGGCCAGCAGTAGGATATTTCTTTTTTTCTGCTGTATGCTTACCAGGACAACTTGGAGGAAAAACTGGCCTCAGAGGTGTTAGGTGGAAGCGGAGTGAATATGACAGGTCGGTGTGCTCCTCTGCAGCAGGGTTACTGCATGACACAAGAACAGTAAAATCTGTGGTTAATTGCTTGGAATTTGGAGAGATGCCAAATTCACACAATCTGCCATCTCATCTCTGCACTTTGCCTATTTTTTATTACTGTGAAGACTATGCTTTTTTTTTTTTTTTTTTTTTTTTTTTTTTTAATACAAAGACTGTCTTATTGCATACTTCCTGGTGTCTTGCCTTGTAGTTTTTGTCACGTCAATCTGATGTCATCTGTCTTTATTCTGGTTGTCATCTGATCATCTTGTAGGTTGAAGATCACAAAAGCTTAGTGTGAAAAAAGGAACATTGAGACAATACGTGGAGCTTGGAATGGGCAGGTGGAAGACAGTGGAAGTCTTGACATAACTTGCTTAGGAAGTGGAGCTGTAGGGCAAGATCTCAACCTGGGAATGTCCCCAGGGATTTTCAGGGCAGCCTGGCTTGGTTTACTGTGCTCGTGCTGACTTGCAGTGGACTCAAAACCACACGCTGTGGTGGCACTGGGTCAACCTGTGGAGATCCAAGCTATTAGATTCCTTCATAGGAAGATAGAGACTCTTTACCTGGTGAAGTAGCAAAGTTTTATTAGATAGCTGAGACTGATGCTTTCTAACTAGCATTGCATTTATTTCCCCCTAGATATTTCTACTAAGATTGATTTGGTCACCTACTGTGAGCATTTAGGTTGGGGGCCATCTTTCCAAAATCCAGATTCTGTGCCTTAAGACTTAGCTCTGTACTGAAAAGGACATGACTTTTGCTGTGCTCTGCATGGGGTGCCACTGTGCTGGTTCTTGCTCCTGTGTGGGGGCAATTCAATTGATACAACTGAATGGTTTAGCCGGAAGAGTTTAGTTCACTCAGTGCATTGGCAGAAGCTCTAATGGTAAAAAGCATTTGTTTCAGGCTGGTGTAAAGCAGTTATGCCTGAGGACATGGGATGCAGCCATTCTGGCAAAGCTTGCCTAGTGAAGAGCGGGCTTTAGCTTTCCTCCTTTCCACAGTTTTCAAATACTCTGGGATTCTCAGGGTGTCTTTCTCCCTACTTCAGTTTGTTATTGCATTATAGCATGCTCTTTGTTAGAATTACCAGCATTTGAAACACAAGTTCTGGTACACCTTGTATAAAATCAGAAGTGTGGATAGGAGAGCTATGGGAATGGGGGAGGCTAGTGAGAGTGAATCAAGCTGGGGAGCTGGAGGGAGAGCCTGAGAAAGAAGAGCGGTGTGGGAGCACCTCCTGCACAGTGCTTGTGTGTGTATATATCCCACACTGCCATTCAATCACATCAAGTGTATGCAAATGCAGTAACATCTCAAGAGCCAGGGAGCCAAATAGCTTGTCCATGCGGTGCAGTGGAAGCCTGCTTTTGGGGTTTCTGTGCTGTCTCTGGGTGAGCTGTTGTGCTGACTGAGAGCACAGGGCTGCAGGGGTGAGGAGGGGAGGGATGCGGCTGGAGCAGCCTGGTGCCATGCCCAGGCCAGAGCAGGTCTGGAGCTGGCCCATGGCACTCAGGACAGGGCTTTCTGCATCACGTTTTGGCAGGCAGTGGCTGTCTCTGTGGTCAGCTGGCACCATGGCATGTTGAATAATTCCTGGAAGTCTTTGGCCTTGGTTCTATCTTCAGGAGTACAGTGCTTTCAAGAGCGTTAATAGCAGCCGGGCAGTGCTAAAATGTGTTGACTCCAAATCCAGAAAGATATACCTTTCCCAGGAAGCTTTCTGGATCTGTCAGGTCTCCGGTTGCAGACACTTTGATTTCTAAATAAGGTCTTAAGCTCTTTAACACTTTGTGAACTCCCTTTCATGTATGATAGGAAAATAACAGACTGTCACACATGGCTTTTTCCTTTGCATAATTCTGATGTAGTTGTGACACTTGACATACAGCACAGATGACTGTGAATGGCTTCTTCAAATTAAAGCAGATGAACCAGAATTAATTATGAAAAACAGCATTATTGTTGTCCCAGGAATTCAGTAGAGACAGCCGTTGTCTAACAAGATTATCCAGCTTCAAATGGCCCCCCAGACTTCTAATTGATAAAACTTGTAAAACTCTTAAATGATAATCCTAAGAAACTTATTTCCAAACAAAATTTCAAAGCTTTTTTTTTTTTTTTTTTTTTTTTTTTTTTTTGTGTGTGTGTGTATGTATGTGTTTGTATTATTTTCCCCTCCCTTGAGAATCTATTCATGTTGGTTTTCTAAGAACTTTCAAATCATAACTTTGCAATTATGAAAACCTTTAGTACTGCAGGGAAGTTAAGATACTACTTTATGCTAGGGATGCTTGTAGACAACACTTCAGCTGTTTGTTTCCTAAGACGTACGCAAGACATATGCAACTTCAAAAGATGGCTGAGCAAAGCTGTCTTTTAGATTATAATATTTATTATAATCAATTACAATTTAAAGAGGTGATAATTTAAGCAGATCTTTTATCCTTAGGTTGTATGCTAAGGAAATTTGTCTTTTCATATTGTAAGAATATTTATTTGTAATGTTGGTGTAGACTAGCAATATACTTCAGAACATTTCAAGGACTGTTTACTAAAAGGTGTTTTACAGCACTTCTTTATTAAAAATATATATTTTTTTGATCAGATGACAACATGTAATATTGTTCTAGTGGTGAATAGAAACATTGAAATGATTTTCCCTAGTTGCCCAAATCCATAGAAAGCATATTATTATTCTGAGCTGCTTTAGGAGACTTCAAAAACTTCCAATGCATTCTCAGGGATGGCATGCTCTATGTGGTTCCTGTAGTTTCTGAGAGAGAGAAAGAAAATAAGAAGTGCTTTCACAAAATAAAATGGTTAAAAAGTATTAGTAAAGGACAGAGGCAAAGTTGTACTAATCTTCAGAGACGAGAGGAAGCCTGGAAAAAATCAAAGGCAAGCCATTGCTTCTGTATCATTTGTCTTGTTTGCTATGTAGCAGAGCACCCTTGTGCCTAGCACTTCTGGAAATCCTGAAGTCTTTTCCCTGTGGTGCTTACAGCTGACCTCTCACATCAGCAAGCATCAGTAAGTTGTTGGATTTAACTCAGAACTATAGCATGATGAACTCTTTTTCTACCAGAAGATTGAAAAAGATCAAATGATAACTTTGAAACTCTGCTAGAATTCCTCTTCAGTTTTACTCTTTGAAGCTTCCAAAATTTCTGGAGAGGGACTTTTATCAGTAACATACTGTGGACAAGTAATTAAAAATCTAATATAATTTTACATTGGATGCACTTATGCATGTAAGCATATATATTACATCCTATTTTTGTTCATCGATTCAATGCTTTATGTTTTAAGAACTTGTTGAAAACTGTTTTCTTCATGTTCAAAATGAGTTTTTACTCTTTGAAGCTGAAGATTTTTTTAATGTTAACTCCTCTGGATAGAAGCGGTGAACAGATTCAGTCAAGTCTTCACATTTGTTTAGTCCCTTTTTCTAATATATTTTTTCCCCACTTCTAGACTCTCAATGATGTCATTACATTCTGAGATTCTTTACCTCTTTATTTCTTGATTCTCAGTTTTTAGGATGTAGCCAGGTCATATATTTGAAATGCTTCCCTGCATAGTCCCAATATTTAGAGGCTTTCTTAAAAAGATACAGTTCTAGATATACACATCTAGAAAGAAAGAGTCTTCTCTAATCAGTTGACCACAGTATCTCTGGCTTCAAGTAAAACTAGCAAGGCTGAGGAGAAATAGCCAAATTACTGGCTGACGACAGTCAAATTTTAAATGGACCTATCACAGCACCTTTGTGATATGTTTGTTTTATATGTTTGTGATAGATGCGGTGCAGCCATTTCTAAAAAATACCACAGGGCTAAACTAGTGCCATAGTTCTTTTGGAGCTTTTTTTTTTTTTTTTAAAAAAAATTATTATTATTTTTTTTATTATTTTATTATTATTATTATTATTTTTATTGTCTACTTATTTATACAACCAGAGTATGAAGCCAGCATAAAAATGTACTTGGTCAATCTAACAGGGCACATGAATCAGCTTTTTGCTTGCCTAACTTGCTGTGTTAGGAAAAGCAGTTGGAACAGAAAATTAATGTAGTTCCCAGCAGCTGAAGAAATAAATATATTGTCTTTACTTTGAAGCCCTGTCTGTTCTGTAGGTGTTTGCCTCCAGGTTTTGGGGATGAAAAGTTCCAGAACCACCCAGCTGCAGATGCTGGGTTTGTTATTACTTCACCTCTACTGCAACATCTATTATCCTTTCTGGTAACTCAAATAGATTGCATTAGACCGGACATGTAATCACAGTACTTCCTTCTGCAAGTAATTTTTTCCAGTCACTTTGTTCTCTCTGTTTCTGATATATATATATATATATATATTTTTTTTTTTTTTTTCCTCTGCATTAGAAAGCATATTAGTGTAGCTAGTTTAGGCCATGCAGCTAGTAATGTCCTAAAATCTTTGAATCTGCTGGATCAGGAATAACATTTTATTAATATTACACCTATATTTATTTATCTTTTGATTACTCCAATATGACTTGGTTTGGCCACAACGTTGACTGTCAGTGCTCTCAATTCACTAGAAAGCAGCACTGCATGGGAGAAAACCTCATAGGTATAACCGTTTATGAATCAACTAATGTAAAAACAAATTTTAATTAAGAACTACAAAAAATAGCGTAAGAGTTTTCAGAAAACATATCAGTTGAGACAGCAGCTTAGGAGGAAAAAATTCTCTGAAATTACTTGCTTCCCCAATATTTTCAGCCAGCAGTTGAAATGTTATAGACCTTTAAGTGCCATGAAGGTTTCTCATATATCTCAGTTGGAGAAGAGATATAACATGGAAAGTAAATGCAGAACATTGAAGTAAGAAGAAAAACAAAATCAAACCTGACCAAAAAAAAAAAAAAAAACAACAACTTAACAACAAAAAAAACATCAAATATAGTACAGGATCATTAGATTAACCTTATGTTATGATGAAAAGCATTGCTGTAAGATGTGTTTCAGCTGCATTTAATGGGATCAGTAGGTTTATGCTCTTATTACATTGAAATGGATAAAGATTTTAATTTAGATAATTGGGCCTGACATGGTCTGTATTTTTTTATTTTTTTTTAGTATCTTCTGCTTTTATGTTGGCTTCTGACTTCAGTGGTTATTAACAGAGAATTGTTTTTCCTGTAGAGAGCAGTGTTGAAGCTGGATGGCAAGAATGAAGTATGCTCTTTATTCAGATGATTCTTTGCTTCTGCAGCAACATCCAGCAAGTACAATGGAGCTGGTGATAGCTTTCCATTGGCAGCACAGAAAATTAACTAGAAAAAAAAAAAAAAGAGCCAATACCATGCCCTTGAACAGCCCCTTTCCAGCGGCACTTTATGACTTCTTCTTAGCAGAGGTTTCACTGTTTAGTAGCAGAGGTTTCATAAAAACAGAGGATGAATTTATTGTCATGGAATAATGTGCAGAGGTAGGTGGGGTGGAGATGCAGTTCTCTGGGCAGAATGTAAGTCATCTCAGGGAGAGCAACTACCTCCTTAGCTAATTATGTCGTCCCTTGGACACACAAACTGCTCTCTTCCAGATGCAGGCTTTCCTGGTAGATGGATCTTGTGTGTAACCCAATGTATTCATGTTGCAATAGACATGCACTATGGGTTTATTGTAACCTCCTGTAGGGATGACATAGTCAGCTATTTCCCCAGCATCTTTCTTAGGCTGTACGCCTGTCTTCTAGTTCAGGGAGAGAAATGTAAAAATAAACTGAGTATATTTATAAATAAAATTACTTATCTCTACGATTATATGTATATTTTTAAGTATGAACTGTTATCCATTTCAATTGAAGCAGCATGACTTCTACCAAAAGACTGCTTTTTCTCCATGAAGCTGGAGTTCATGTCAGTAATGCATGGCAAAAGGAATTGCCCCTGCATGACGCAGTGAACTTGGTTACCCCTTTTGCTGGCTTGCCTCCACCCACTTTAGACCATTGTGGCAATATGTACCTCTTTAGGCTTAAGAAATAGATCAGTTGGGTTAAACTCTGGAGATTGTTCTCTATATGTAAAATGGACACAACATACTTGTGCTTCACTGAGATATTGAAAACTGTCAGCTATGCTGATGGTCCTGGAATTGAAGTATTGAAGTATGGAATAAAATGTGCTGAGGCTAGAAAGTATCTTGTTCAAATAATCTGTTACAGCTCACAGTTGTTGTTCCTCTGGTCCAACTGTGGACCAGTTTAATCAGAGCCATTTAGTTTCATCAGAGGTTGCTCAGCTGCTGCAGTGAGGAATGTTGCTAATGGTCCCCAGAACGTGGTGCTGCAGAGTGACGATGCTCAGTGTTTACAGTTAGCATGGACAAATGCTTACACATTGCTCAAGGTAACCTTGTAAGGACGAGTGATTATTACAGGTTTGGTTCTCTGCGCCAAACCTGAGGGGAACAGCTGGAGCCTCGGGGGACTGCTATTAGCAGATCTGTATTCAGAAAAACAGCAGATCCTTCTTTTTCCTCCCCTCATCCTCTCCTGCTGGGATAGCTAAATCTCCTGTATGTGATGAGAGGGGCTTTTTTATTCCCTCAAACATATCTGGCATTTTGAGCACAAGGTGACTAATCGTCAGCCTGTCTTCCCTAGAAACTTCTTTCCACCCAGTGAAGTAAATGTGTTCCACCTGAGGCTCCTTTTCCTGGGTCACTGACAGTATCACATGTCTTTCCCTGTCTTGCTGAACAGTTACCCGACCAAAGGGTTAAGGACTGATAGTTTTAAAAGCTGTTAAGGAAAGAACAGATTGTTTCTTGATAATGTAGATTATTATTATTATGGCATAATGTCATTAAAAATCTTCTGCTACCATGACAGTTAATACAGAATATCCATGAGAAGGGTATTGTCCAGACTAAAAGTACCAGGGGGTCATTTTCTTGGAGGCTGTTCTTTTGCTAATGTGTAAGAGTAGAGAAGAGGCACTTGTGACCTTTTATTCAGCTACTGAGAGTGTGCTTTCTTGAATTTTTGTGTGGGTAAGAAGTATGCTTTAGAAGGAAGCTCAGCTGCGTCATTGGAGGCATTGTGCTAACAAAAGTCTGCAGTATAATTGTTGAGAAGAGACATCCGTTTAGGAAATTGGTAGCAGGGGCCTTTTTATTTGCTTGATTCCATGGCACGGGAGTTATTTTCCTGTCAGAAACTGAAGCTGAAGTATTAGGTTTTTTGAGTGCAACTATATGTTCCAGTGTCTTTGTAAGAATAATGACAGCCGTTACTTTTTCAGGCTTCTTCAGCTGCATGTATTGGCTGCATTGCAGGTTCATTATAAAAATTATGGTATAAATTGCAATGACTTGCATATGGGAATAGGTCTTAATATTCACAGTTTGCTATAGATGATGATTGCTGCACTTGTGCTTTAAAAGCAGTTATGTAAAAACAGCAAAAGGTGTGTCACAGAAAAGGCAATTGCCTTTGAAAAGTTTCCTTAAGCTGTGCTATTAAATATTTATGTGTAGTATCAGAGCAGGCAGACTAAAAAGTAATTGCCTTTTAAGATCGTTCCAAATGTTGCTTGGGACTCCTGGGAGAAGCAATATTTGGATCATTTATCTATCAAAAAAGAGACTGAGCACAGGAACTTTCTTCTGGCTGTAGTAAAAATGTCAGTCTGCAATTTTTGCTGTTTCAGGGTTTCACTTTTCACTTAAGAATCTACTGCCCTTTAAGACCATTTGATTAGAACATTAAAGGCTCATTCAAATCCTGTGTCCTCTTCAGTCAGGATATTATTATTCCTATATGTACGCTCCAGTTGCTAGAGATTTAATGATTCACTTCTTAGGGGGTGAGGAATCCAAATGTCTCCTCCTGGACTTAGTTTTGTGTGGTTTAAAGTTACATTTTACCAGCTATAAAGAAGCTTCTAATGTTATTACTGTGGAGTCATTTGCAGAATTGTTTGAAAAGATAACCAGGACTGCCTATATTTATTAACTTTAGCCAAAAGGTGTAGAATCAACTACTTATTTTTCCTAAAGTTCTGTTTATGACAGAGAAAAGCTTATATAAATGTTCTAGACCCCATGAAACAGGACAAAGAACCAATTTCTTGAGAAAGACTTTCAACATCTTGTTGACTTCCTGTATATCTTTAAAGGATATTTAGTGTTAATTATTTAAAGCAATTGAGTATCAACCTTTCTCTTGGGAAATAAGTTATACTTAAGTATCTCAGGTTGTGGAGACTTAACAGAACTGTCATTTAGTAGCATTTCCCTCATCTGCTATATTTCAAACACTGTGTCTGGAATTGTGAATATACAATGAAACAGATATATAGTCTTAATGGTGCCTCTGTTCCTCTAGGCAGTACTACTGTAATTTTCCCACCTTACATATGGAGTTAATAAAATAAACCTTTTCTACAAAGGAGATGTAGCCCTGCTTTCTGTACATAGAATTATTATAGTAATAATAATGAATGGCAATAGAAAAGTCATGTATGTACACCTTTAATTATTTAAATTTTCTGTGTTTGATCATCTGGATTGCCATTTTGTACATGATGTTTTTATTTTTTTTAAGTAACTTTTCAGTTGTTTGATAATATTAACAACACAGAAGCTGAACATTCTATTCCCTTTCTTTCCTTGTGTACTATGAAGACAACGAAGCTAAAGCCAAGTTTTTGGTTTTAGCTTCAATGGAAAAGCAATGTGCAAATGGATGGCATTGCTCCAGGAGAAGTAAACAAAGTACTTTTGCTCATTTGTAGTTCCAAGTCCCTCTCTGTCCTTGAGGACAAGTCTAGAGTTCATACCTCCATTTCATACAGCTTTTAGGATGTCTTTCCATGCAATTTGACCAAATGCTCCCATCAGGCTCTCATTCCCCATCCATACCACTTGGCAGCAGTGAGTCGGTTACATTTCCCATGCCCATCTCTGTACAGTCTCCAAGGAGTCTGAGCAATGAGCATTATCCATTAACTCTGCAGTAGAGAACTCAGCATCAAATAATTTCAGATGTGCCTCCCAGGTAGGAGGCTTGATTTTTTTTTTTTTTTTTTTTTTTTTTCACATCCAGTGCTTCTGAACCGCAAGGTAGAAGCCCAGCCTAAGTGTGATAAAAAGTTACTGATGTTCCTGTTAGCTTTTGCTTGAACTTTTTGAGGACTTACTTTGTTGAAGAAAGCACAGTGCTGGCCTTATGAATGTCACGGAGAATACTGAAAACTCTGGGATATTTATTAAGCCTGGAGTGGAAATATAATGGGCATCAAGGCTGCTGAAAAGCCCTTCAAGGCAATGAACTTACTGCTAAGAATGGCTTATTATTCTTAATGGTGCTTTGCATTTATAACGTTTGTCATCTTGGAACAATTCTTAAAACTTTTTATTTCACTTAGGTGTGAAACTGCAGATGGATTGATATAAATGAGGTTTTGAAGGTGCAAGCTAGAGGTGGAGCTTAAGCACGTTGTTTTCCAGTAATTTGTTCAGGCAGTTAGAACATGCCTGCTCTCCTAAAGCATCAGTGCTTAGAAACCTTGGAGGTGCAGGATGCATTGAAATCAAACACTGAACTTGCTAATTGGTCCATTCCATTCACCCTGACAAAAGATGTCTCCTTTGAGGATGGCCCAACTAAGTTTATGTGCCGTAAACTTCAAAGACTACAGATTCAGACATGGCAAATAAAAATATTTGTCATGCCTTGAATAAGGCTGTGGTAATTAGTTCCTAGTGGAACAGAACAGACTATCTAAATTAAAGGGCATTTAGCTGGTTAACAGCTGTAAACTTCTCTCCAAGTAAAGCCAGTGGAAAAATTATTTGAGTAAATACTATTTAATTTGTTTAATAATAAAAAGACAGAAGGAGGTCCTTGAGTCTTCCTTTATCTGAAGCAGAGATGCAGGTTGAAAGTCTTTTACATAAAATGATGTAACCTGAGGATGTATTGTGGATGTATTGAGGAAAGTATCCATGAAGGATACTTTTTGTAAGATTTTTTCCCAAGCCTTACTATCTTTAGTAAGAAACTAATATTCGAGGAACTAGTGTGTGGCTGAAAATAACTGTGCCTCAAAGGGTCAGGTTCTCCTCCTTATCAAGTTAACCTGGCACTTTACTAGAAAGTCAGTCCTACCTCCATTTGAGATGGCTGAAGCCAAACCATGACACAGAATAACAGAATATCCTGAGCTGGAAGGGGCCCTAAAGGATCATCAAATACAACTCCTGGCTACACACAGGATGACTCAAAAATCAAACTGTATGATGCTCTCTCTATACATCTGATATATATATATATCTGACTTATCTGATTTCTGTGCTGTTGGTAAGAGGTATTGTTTGAAAGAAGAGGGACCAGAAAAAGAGATTTTCTGGCAAGGATGGCAGATGACCCAGTACCAGATGAGGCACCACTAATCCTGTTCTGCGTGGGTTATCTATGCCAGGTGTTTGTACTTGAGCTGCAAAGGAATCTGGCATTGTTCTTAGTGCATGTGGTGCCTCAGCAATCAAATTATGCACATGAAGCTCAGGAAACAAAAGTAGTTGGTAGACTGTCTAAAAGCACAGTTAACACTGGCATCTTCCTCTCTTGGGAGGAGGTTTATCTCCATGTGTTATACTGAGTAAGCCTGTCTGTCTTGACAGAGGCTGGATGAAAGATAAAAATAGCAGGAACCTGTCTTTTTCACTTTGTCTGAGGAAAGCTATTCCTAGACTTAAACTCCTGATACTCCAGAAATGTCCAGTTGATATTTATTTTAACACAGTGTTATACCTCACGTGAGTGGATGGATAAAATAATATATCTCTGTCTGCTTCTGTACTAATGACACTAAAAGTAATGGATGTCAGACTTGGAAAGTCAGTTACCTCCCAAAGAGAACACTCTGTGTTTCTTTCTGGAAATGCCCCAAAAGCTTGAGAGAAATGTCCCTAGAAGCCACCCATATTGTAAATCCCAAAGGAACAAGCATTGACTAGCACCCTGTCTCCATGCCTGCACTGGTAATAAGGATTAAATCTTATCACTCTGGAAATGGGTGGGAATGATATCTGCCTTGTGCGCCTCTAGCATGGCTGGAGATGTATGTACTTCCATTGCCTCTTTGTCCATGGTCTGTGGCTTGAAAGCCCCTTGGAGGAGCTCAGAAAAGCTTTTTGTACAGGCAGGCCTTCTGCTGCATTCAGAATTTTAAAAATACCAAGCGGGAGTATTAGATAGTAGGGTGAAAGTAAATTAAAACAAATCAATTAGCTACAAGTGCTATTCAGAGAGTGTTTCAAATTGAAATAGGCACCTAAGAGCATGAAGTATCCTGTCGTTATTGAATGTGAGGGTGGAGAATGGAGGAAGATGGTTTTAGTACACATGTTCAGCCACATTAATTAGACCAAACTGATGATTTCCTTCTGTTGGGAACTGCTCTTAAAATGAGAACAGCTCTTTAGAGGGTGACCTCTATAACATGCTATCATTTAAAGCTTCCCCTTATTATTGTATAAAATTTCAGTACATTGTTGTCAAAAGGGGGAAGGAATCTTGGGGGAAAAAATGCTTTAAAACACAAATGGTGGAATTGATTTGACTAATTGTAGCCATCTAACCCTGAATTGTCACCCTACACAGAAACAGTCATCTCATCTCTAAGGCACAATTGTTCTCATCTTGAAGTAGATGTTTCATTTGGGTTAGATGAATTGTGCCTGAAGGTGCTTATTTCTCCCAGCTGATTATAAGGAGAGCCTAGGAAGACTAATTCAGATATAGAAATATGCAGTGTGGATCTCTAGAGCTAGAGGAAATGGATCCTGACAAAACTATACCAATAATAAAAAGTTGACAGAGAAATTTTCAAACTGAACATTTATCATATCTATAGTAGCGTTACTTGGTGGTCCAAGAAGGTAGTAGAAGTATTTAAAAGCTATGGGGATGTCAGGTTTGCAAGGCTTCATCATTGAAGGTAACTAGCAGAGCAAAGGAATGCAAGAAGTGTTTTTCAGGATGAGCTTGTCCTTTGGGTTGTTTCTAAATCGTGACATGCTACAGATAAAATTGTGATGTTAATATGGGGATCATTTCTTGTGGGGAATTTATCCCATAGGGCTTTACCATTTACCTTTACATCTTTGTAAAAGGGAACTCAGTGGACAGGCAATAGGGATCTAAGGCTTCATTGCATCCAATCTTTGATCTCCTTGCTTATGAAGTAAGTGCTTTCCTGTAATCCTTTTGACATTAAAACTCTCATTCTGTCTTCTAATTGGAAAACACTATATGGTGCTACTTGGCTTTCATCCTATTCGTATTAATCAGTTCCTCATAAGTGAGAATATGAAAATCTGAGCTGCGAGGTAATGGCCCAATGTATGGAACTAAAGAAATTTTAGTCTACAACACTATAATTAAAAACTCAAAAGATTTGTATGCTTGAGCACACCTTTTTAAAACATGCCATGGACAGCAGGATGTGCTGAGGGCAGGTGTCTTTCATAGCAGAGTCTGGCTATTTCCCTATATTAAACTGTACAACTGCACAAGCATTTCTAATTTCAAGGAGATGAAATTGCAGGCTTTTTTAAGTAATATGTCTCTATAAAGACAATGACTTGTGACTGCCTCCTCATCTTGTGCAAAGAACAATGAGTCTCAGAAGTCAGAAGCTCTAAAGATTGGTAGCTTAATTAGAAAGTGCCCTAAATGAAAAGTCTCAGCATTTTAATTAATTTCCTCTGAGATGAAAGAAGTTTATCTCAAAGGAAATTGCAGCAGATATGTGAGTACTGGGGATCACAAGAGAGACCTGGGCATTTGGAGTCAGAGAACTTAAACCGTGAGGTATTTGCTCCTTGTCTGTAACTTTGAAGTAAGCATAGATGCAGACACTATGTATGTATACAAAAATAATGTGTGCACATGCGTATGCACATGTATAAAAAATGAAAACTTGAAGAAAGGGATAGGTGTCTATTCTAGTAGCACTGGAAGGCCCCAGGCAGTAGCAGGAGAGGTTTCAGGGGGTAGTGAGGAAATGACACAGCCTGAAATGGACACCTGGAGCCAAAGATGGGACCCCCACTGCCTGGGCTGGGCACCCTGCACAAAACCTCCCACGTTGCTGGCAGGAATTCTGAGAGTTTATTACACATCCGGTGCAATATTCCATGCCATCAGCAACCACTGGTACCCACCCACTCTGCCTGCGTTGTCTCCAGGATGGCATCAATGTCTACTGGACCTGGTCTGATGTGGTCAGTTCAGGGTCTTCCTCACAATATAAGTTTTGGTTACCACACTCTTCCAACACTGAATCTATTAGGAGTTATTTGAAATAACTTTCACATTGTTCCTCTGAAGTGACACATGGATAATTTGGAGAAGCTCCTTTGGGCTGTTATTTTTATTTATGCTACTAGACTGGCTTCCTGGTTTCAGATCAGATGGACTCATTTTCTTAAATCTGTGTAAAATATATTGAATGAAGCAATGATTTCTATAATTTTATGCCTCAGTATTTTGAGAAGAAATATTTTATAACTTTATCTGCAGGAAGCATCCACTTGACTGGTTTAAAGTTTCTTGGTAGATTCATGATTGTAGTGAATGTTTTACCACTTGGAAGAGGGGATTGTTGAAACTTCATTTGCTTAGGAAATACTTATCAAACTTTCACCCCCTTCATTATCAGAGTAGTGCAGCCTTGTGCATTCAGTTGCACAATCTCAAAATGCTGTCCGACAATTTATTGTGACTTTCTGCTCCTTCTTTAGACTTAGATTAGGATTTAAAGGTTACTACTATTAGGCTATTTGGAAGCATTGTTTTAATAGAAGACCATAATATTTCCTGCATGTTAACAATTTTGATGATGCTGACAGGTAAAAGACTTTTCTTCATTTTCAAGTAAAACTATGAATGCCTCTATCCCATTAACCAGTCCCCAAAATGATATACCATAAGTCTTCAAGCTCCTACACTGCATAAATGGCATTATATATGGGGAGGGGAACTCTGGTAGTTACTGTGCAGTTATGTGTTTAAAAAGAATTTGTAAGGGTTTTCTAAGACTTGTACATGCAGAAACATAGCCAGTTTCATGCTTTAAAGTATCTTTGCCCACCCCACTGCGCCTGAGGACGATCCCTTGCTCAAGTCTTCCTGAACTGCGTAGTTTCTTCACATACACTTTCAGAGCTGTCTGTCCTCAAGTGCCAACAATTGAGTGATGTATAACCACATTGGAGCAGGGATCAACTTTGTTGTATTAATTTTCTATGAATCCCTTTTGAATTTAAGAGCTGAGAATGATGAAGATCATCTCTTGGCCTTCTTTTCCCTGGAGGAAAGTCTAAGCCCCTAAATCCTGTCAGGGATGCTACAGTGCAGGGTGGATGACCAAGGTTTTCTGCAACAGAAATGTGTCAGTTATGCAAAAATAACATTGATTTGTTCATAGAATATCAATTTGTCAATTATCTTATTATTTTTTGAATCCTATAAAACTAATTTATACAAGAAAGCTGCTGATTAGTGTAATGGTACTGCATGAAACAGTAGTACTGCAGCAACAAATATTTGTTTCATGCTTTTTTTTGTAACAAATATAGCTGTTTTTAGAGCAGCAGTGACATGACTTGTCACATGAATTTTTGTTGGAAAGTGTTAAAGTATGGACAATTTCATAGACGTAATGAGTATGAGCTTACCGCTAATGTTAAATGATGGGGAAAGTGAAATTATTAGAAAGACTGTGTGCATGTAAGAAGCAAGTTATTCTTAAGGACAAATCAGTAGATAAATTTGCTAAGCAAGCATGTTTTACTGTCTTGATTTTATTTTTATTTCTATTTGGTGGACTACCTGTTTAGCTGATCCATTAGATGTCTAATGGAAATATTTAAAATAACTATTTTAAAATGACATTTTCAGTAATAGGCCAAGTAAACCCAAGTACAAAAATACTGTCTAAAGCTGATAATAGGGCTCATGTAATATACAGCAAATTGACTGTGGGGCATGTCTCATTCAAGGGTACAGGTGCTGAAAATTGAGAATTCACCTCCTGACTCCACAGAGATGTAGTAGTGGGACAAGGTGTATATGGTCCCATTCCAAATGTAGAAGTGATAGCACTGCGTCTTGAAAAATCAACCTGATCAGGGCTAGGAGGAAATCTTACCTAGGAAACACTATCAATTTCTCCTATGCACAGTTTTGTTCTGGACACCTCTGACTGACATTATAGGGTGGTCTGGGCAGGAAAGCAAGTTCTGGAAAGCAAACTCCATCTCAGTACACGCTAAGTTTTAGAGCAGGCCTATGCAGTATTTCTAAGCCTGAAGATGCGACTCTATTCATAACTTGAACAAAGGAAAAGTGAAATAAGTCAGAACTTGCTTGTTCCGTGAAAGAGTTGCAAAGGTTCCTTAACACATGAAATTACATATTTTGTGTTCAGAACAAAGCATAAAGAAATGTGGGGGTTGTGAATGACAAGTTTCAGTCTTAGAAACAGTAAAAGTTTGAACATTTATCACAAAAGACCTTGAAAGTCAAAATGGTTGAATAGTGCTGTTTGCCTGTCTTTTCCATGATATCCAGTCTGACATGCAGAGTAAGATAGAGCTGCTTGTGGTGGTGTTTTTTTTTTTTTTTTTTTTTTTTTTTCTCAAGGAGGAGCAAAGTGTTTTCAAGTAATGCTTTAAATATTTTTCTCTATCTGAGGATATTAAAGTGGTCATTTGGGAGGAGAGAAGAAACAAAGGGAGATAAATTTCCAGGTCTCTGCTGACTACAGAGACTGCTTTGCTTGCTAAAAAAAAAAAAACAAACAACTTTTTGATTCTTCCTTAAACTCTAAAATTTGAGCAGCTTGACTGCATTCAGATCACTGCAGTTTCAGCAAACATGGGTACAAATATGCATGCCTGCAGCATGAAGGCCACTTTCATGGTCATTGCTGCCGTTGTGTACTTCTTCCCAAAACATAAGTTCCTCAGTCTTTCATGGTTGTCTGACTTCAGTTCTCACACAATGTTTTCTTCCATGTTATATGAGGGATGCTAAAGTGAAGCAATTAGAACTGCGGAACAGACATGAGTGATGCCTTTCAGTAGTCCTTTGGGGTAAAGGTATGATTCAGGATTCAGAAGTGGGCAAGTTGCTTATGGCATGGCAGAGCTGGCTCAGATCTTCTCTGAAGTGTGGGAAGAAATGTGACTAATGCTGCCGCAAGGGTGAAGGGGAGGTGTAGGGGGTAGGAACTGAGCTGGGCTGGAAAGCCAGAGGACAACCAGGCTGCTTCCACCAGGGCAGGGTGGATGATGGCAGCTGCTGTGCTGGAATGAGCCATGTGCACCAGACTCCCTTCTCCCTTGCTTGATTGAGCAGCCATCCCAGGGTGGTGGCAGTGCCTGGTTTTGTTTGGTAGGCTTCCAGCACTGATAAAGTGGTCTGTGCCCAGTTTGTTATCCTTGGCAGACTGATGTCCTAGGC
Organism: Nettapus auritus; assembly: GCA_011076525.1. Taxonomy (NCBI): domain Eukaryota; kingdom Metazoa; phylum Chordata; class Aves; order Anseriformes; family Anatidae; genus Nettapus; species Nettapus auritus. The sequence continues at coordinate 96,420,129 of CM021765.1, forward strand.
AAATGACAGTGCTTTAATTTATAGCTGGCTGTGCCTTGCCATGGGTCAGTAGCAGAAGCAGGAATAGTAATCCAGATCTTCTGGCTCTGTTGGTACAGAGCTTTAAAAACCAAAAGGCCAAGCAGCCAGCAACTTCTACAGAGCTTAACCAAAAAGTGTCCTTTTCCTACCTTGGTTATAAAGAGCTAGGTGAATGGAAAGACAAGATACTACTAAGGAAATGCAAAACATAGAAGAGGATGAGTGCTTCTTGTTCACCCATTTTTGAAATGTGAGGAGACAGTTGCCATAGAAATGCTATTCTTTGCTTGACGCGGTGTGTACCAGTTCTAGGAAGCCATTGGTGGTTGTCATAAATAGCTTTTCATAAATTTAAATATCTCAGAATAATATAAGGGGAAATGTGCCCCTATGTTTTCTTATAGAAGATCAGATTCTGATCAAGTCAGGATCTGCTTTTGCTAGACAGAGTTGGGCATCAACTTTTATGTATGGTCTTCAAAGCGAATGTAACTTCAGTTTTGTTTTAGTTGTAGCAAAGGACAGCATATGTTTTTCAGGACAGTTTTGTCGTTTAGGACAGTTTTGATAAAACTGAACTCGCAAATATGTGTGATTTACATTAACAGACTATAAATTTGCAGACGTTATTTGGGCACAGTTTTGGCTGTTTGAAGTGATGTATTCTGTAAGGGGAAAAAAAGCACTCTGTAAAGAAACAGTTTTCAGCTGTTAATAGCATGAGATAATCAAACCTTCATAAATGTGGCTAGTAACTATATTATAAAGGGACAGATAATAGGAAAGATGCTTCTCAATTCTTTTTATAGATAATATCTACTTATTGCAGTCACTTGCTCGGGCATGGCAGGAGGTAGTAGCAGCACTGAGTTGGGGAGAGAGCACTGAGTGTGTAGAACAATATGAGCTTTGGGTCTGTTTTCCTGGTTGGCACCTTGTTCCGCAGAGGACAGCTGAAAGCAGACTCCTTTGGGCAGGAGCTATTCGTTAGATCAGCGAAAGCCAAGCTACCACAGGGAAGGAAGAATGACCTGTACCAAACAGCCTTCTGAAATGACATTTATGAAGGTAGAGGCTTTTGCAGATGAAAGACTCGGTTCATGGCTACATTTAGAGGCTCATGCTATTTACAGATTTTTGGCAGCCAACCAGTAAGTTTATAGATTTTTTTAAATTTTATTTAGAGATAAAATAGATTTATTTTTCTTCCCCTTAAATGGGAGCAAATCTGTTTATAGGAGACTAGACCCTATGGCTAATGAAGATAGGGCCAGTTGATATTTCATATAGCTTTCTGGACCAGCACAGTATCCTTAAACAGCCCTGGGTTCTTCAAGAACAGAAATTGATTTGAAATTAAAAAAAAAAAAAAAAAAAAAAAGGCAAAGAGACTTTTGCTGCTTTCCCTTCTTATAGTTAGATTTGGAAGTAGTAATTCATTATAAAATTTATCTGGCCAGGTGGAAGTGCTGTGTAACATACACATGAAGTGCTTACTCAAAAGCTGCAATAAAGTATTAATTTGCTACTGCTGTGCTGCCCTTCTACTCTAAAAGGACCTTTCTGGTCTCTCATGCCTTAAAAAAAAATGAGGGTATGTCAGCTGCAGCCTAGTACCTTAATTAATGGGAAAGCTAAGTTTGTGTGAGAGTCTAGGTCAGAGATTTAGTGTTCCCTATTCCTTTCCATGGAGTCTGCCAGCCACTATAAATTATCAAAATGTCCACTGCTACCCTGGTGGGGAAGAACGAACTTTACAGCAAGGCAGCACCCAAACCATCCTCAGGGCACAGCAGTCTAGTGCTTGACTTGCTCTAGGGCTTCTCTGAATAAAACAAGCAAACTTCAATGCCTTGTTCTCGGTCTCGGTTCCTCCCAGGTGTCCTGCATGGAAGTGTTTTGATCCAGTCTTGCTCTGCTGTGCTTGTTATTAATTTTTATGTTGTGTCAAAAGTGCAAGAAAGGTATGCTCAGCTCCTATGGTGGTGAGGAGAGGAGTTAATGGTTCCCCTGTGGTGGAATCAATTGAGCAGAAGTTAGCATCACCCAGTGATGCAGATGCTGTACAGGCACTCTGAGGACACAGAGCCCAAGGGAAATGCCATCAGCCACCCACTGTGTGGGATTCAAGGTGCAGATCTGTGGTCTAGGGCCGTGGACATGCTCTCTGGAGGGATGCCATTGCTTGGCACTCTGTGTCAGAGAACTTGCCAACTGACATCTAGTTCATTACAGGGCAAACTTAATTTTGCACTATTGATTTTCAGAAGCCTAAAGCCACAATGAAGCTTAGTACTCTGTTTCTTGCAGTTACTGTAAACAAATATGAGCTGTGTGGTGAGAGCATAACTACTTGTTCAATATTAGACTTACAGACATTTATTCCTAGGATTAGTGCTTTTATTCATCATTGAATAAGAAATTGCAAGCGTATTTTCTCAACATCAATAATGATCCTGTTTTCACCTTTTTGACCTCTGACTTACTAAATATCATTAATTACAAAAGAACTCAATCTCCTGAAATAACGAGGTTGTCTATCCTGAAATGGCCTACTGTCAGGCTTTCAAATTTGAGGGCTCATAGCTCTCCAAGGCAATTTACATGACGCTGCTAGCATCTTAAAAAATAGTCATTTCAATTTGTAAACAGCATGCCTTGAAGAATGGTGATCTGTTGTCAATGATCTTGCACCACGTCTTTACTTCTCTGTTTTTGCAACCGGAGACAGGGCAGATGTTATCCATGCTGTGTGTGACAGACATCCCTCTTCTCTTTAAGAATGTATATTCTGATCTATCTTACTGAAATGACGAAACTATTGCCAGTTGGTATGTGGATCTGGTGGCATTGCTGCCTATTCTTGCACAAAATAAATGCATATTAATAAATGATGGCTAGTGGACTTTTTACTTCTGTGGTTTTATATAAACTAACCTTAAAGCCCTTTACATACTAATTCTCAATGTCAGAAAGATTAATATTATACTCTGTTCTTTCAAAAACAATAATGAAAAAAAAGTATAGGAAGGCTAAATGCCATGTCCTACCTCCCACAGGAAATGGACAGGAAAGAGAGCAGAACAGACCTCTAGATCTTCTTCACCCCAGCCTGCGCTCTGCTTGTGATGCTCCCATTGCTCTTAGCAGTAATCTGTAACCTGCCTATGGAGAGTGTTTTCAAGCAAAGGGGTTTACATCATCAGGAGTGCCAAACATAGAATCCACCTTCAAAAAGAGATGAGAGCAGAGGAGTGCTTTCTAGTGGTATGCTGACATGCTTAGTGGTTTGAATCAGGGGAACAGTCTTTTCTTTTTGTCTTCCTTTCCTGAGTTGGTCTTTCCCTTTGGTTAACAGTACTAGCTATTCTCGCTCCTGGTTAGAAGGTAAGATTTCCAGTGGTTTTGTATGTGTGTGCTTGTACTGCAGGGAGAGGTACATGGAAACCTTCCTGGAAAATGTGCTCAATGTGAGGCTGCCCTATTTGTGTCCTTCCCTGCAGGAATCAGTATGAAGAATATGGATTTTGCTAAACTGGAGAGGTGCTGCAAGCAACTTTTACCTTTCTGAAGACCACAGCCTGTGCTATGCCATGCAGCTCCACAGGGATACATCCCCTTCCACACCGTTTTAAATTTTGAAGCTGGAGTGTGCTTGATGCTTAGCAGGACTTGCCCCCTTATGCACTTGAACCTTCTTTTGTCATGGTGATTCTAGATGTAATGATTCCTGGAAATGTTTGTATTTAACTTCCGATTGAGAACAGCTTGATATGCTTGAACCACTGTGATCTCCTAAAACAAATGGCAAGGCAATAAATTCAGTTCTGTAAAGCACACAACTGTCTTCTTTCAGAGAAGAGGAAGTTATTTGGCTTTTCAAACCTTCAGTAATGCAAGATAAAGAGCAGTGGAAAACTTCCCACTCTGTGTGTATTCTAACTCTGCTGTAAAGTCTGGCAAATTTTTCAAGAAATTAAGCAGTTACCTTAATATATCTGCTTCTAAGTTGTGGATATTGAAAATATCTTAAGCAATGTGTTGCAAGATTTGTTATTCCCAGCCCATTAAAGAATGTTTTGGTCTCTGGCCACCTACACCTGCAATAAGAAAACATCCTGCCAGGAATACTCAGACTGCAGTGCACAGGGCACAGTCCCTGAAGTGGATGTGTCTAGCTCTCAATTTACAGAGACATGTACCCCTTCTTGGAGTGGGTGATGTCTCTTAAAAACCTCATTTGAGAGGCAGATGGAGCATGACTGTGATGTTGTGGTGACAGCTTTGCAAGTCTCTGTTACTAGCCTGGTTACAGCAAGAGCATCACCATTCTGAGTTAAGATGCTTGAAGCAGAATCAGAACCAAAGGCATCAAAGATTAATCCAGCTCCAGAACACTTAATTTGTGACTGTGTTTAATGTCTTACCTCCCTGCTATATCCCCTGGCTGCTTTTTATTTTCCAGTATCTTGAGATCAGTTTTTTCTACTTTAGAGTGAGGTGGTGGACAAAACCTAATTTTGTTCTTAGAGCCTGTCTTGAGAGCCTTACATATCAAGGATCCATCTGATGGAGGAAAAAACAATCAACTTTTCAGAGGAGATCTTGAGACAGGACAGTAAATATGTTCTAGCAAATAACATGGAGTAGGAAGAAGCACAATTTCTTGATGCTTTTTTTTTTTTTTTTTTTTTTTTTTCAGTTCTTTTCTTCAGTTTTTTCAGGCTTCAGTTATCTAATGCCTCTACCCCTCTGTGTTGTCACAGCCCGACAGGTGTGCTGCTCTCCATCCTAAAAACCACGTGTGCTTCAGCCTCAGGGTCTATCACTCCTCCTCAGACTAGTTGCTTCGGCAAAGAAAGAAATTTGCTGGCCTAGGTCTTGAAAACAAGCTGGGCTGGCTTTACCAAGTGATGCTTGGAGTACAGTACTCCACACCAATGGGCTGTAGAGATTGTTTGGCAGGCCTGTACCATGATGTCTTATTTCAGCCTCCCTCTCTTCACTGCCTGCTAGCTTTTGTAGGATTAGTGCTTCCTCTAAGAAACAAACAAACAACAACAACAACAAAAAACACAAAAAACAATTCCCATCCCTAGAGAAGTGTTTAATTTTAGAAATCAAACAGCTTTTTCCCTGGATCTCTTTGTCTGACTATGTAGTTGGTATCTGTTTTCTAGATGGTTAAAAAGGTTAGCACAATCTTATATATATCTGCTGCCATGGCACAAACGTTAGAAGATGGGTAAACAAAAAAAATGCCTTGCTGCCAGGTGCTGACATTCTGCTTTGCAGTCGGTTTGGAACAGAGCCTCCTGCAATGAAACCTCTGTAAACCTGTACTCAAATGATAGTGACCAGTGTGCTTGTGGTGGGTTGTTAAAGTGACATAAATCAGCCACAGAACAACGTAGAAGATACCCAGTTTCTGTCTGTGGAATGCTGTGTGCTTTTAAAGTTGCTGAGCTATGTGGGTGTTCATAGGCTGTGTGGGCGTGAATCACTCGGTTCCCAGATGTGCATGATGTTGAGGTCAGTGATAGCAATTTCTGCCAATGACTGCCTGGTGAGGCACCCACGGGAGTCGTTTGTTCCTTTTACAGTTGAAGAATAGGACCTCAAAGGAAGAAAATAATCATTTACAACAAGCGGACAGCCAGGAAAGAAATTATTAGCTGGAGAAAAACTCATCAGTCCCCTGGGGGTGTTTAAAAAAAGACTGTCTTAGGGGTTTTGCCAGGTTTTCTGTCTGAAAGCACCCAGTGAAGAAAAAGATAGAAGTTGCATAAAGGTTTAAACTTTTCCAGCTACTGATTTTGCAGCAATTTGGAGGCCTTGAGAAGCTTGAGTGTCCTGTGAGAGATTTGGATGCTGTCCCACAGGGATTCAAAGGAGTAAATTGTCTGAACAGAGCTCTAGCAGAACATTATTAACTATGTTTCACATCTGGACTCCTGCCTGTAAATCTCGGGAAATCTTGTAAAAGTTGGAAATCTTCCCTAGAAGTATTGTTTTTAGAGTTATTGGTAATATTTATCATTCTTTCAAGGATTATGATCACATTATTCAAATGGTGTGTGTGTTTACAGGCTAGTATATTCAAGGTTGTAAAGACAAAAGAATTAATGAAATATCTTTGCATATAAACTTATTTTCTTCTCCCTGTGTGTGTGGGGAAATAAATACATATTCTGTGGATATGCATAATTCTATGACATGAGTATAGGTCATTCTAACGGTAAAGATTTTACATATAAAACATGCATATGTAACAGTGGCCTACAGATAGGATGTGTGGGAGACAGGAGAATAAATAATTGAAGTGAGGGCTAGGTCTTTCTAATATTCAGACTCAGGCTAATATATCAGGAATTTGTAAAAAACAAAACAAACAACAAAAAAGTAGTAACTACTTTATTTGTAGAAGCTTCTTAAAATATTCCAGGAGTGGTTTTTCCTATACATTGTTGTACACCTCGGGTTTTGATTTTATTTTAAAGTAGATACTGTTAAAAACAGCTACTATTAGGCTCTCCAAGATCTCACAACATTCAAACGTTTTCCCATGAGGTGCTGCAGATGCACACACCACCACCCAGAAAGCCAATGCTGGTTCTGTAGCCCACGAAGTCAAGTAGGCTGTGTTCCCTGATCCTATCAATGCTGGGCTGCTGGGACTGAAGCTGAGAGCCAACAACACCTATTGCATTTGCTTTTTATGTACTGGAGGCTATGATTTCCACGAATGCTTATTTATAGTGTTTTTTGTTAATATGTGATCTTAACAAACCTTCTCACTTGTGCGCGGTCTTCCTTCTGCCAGCCCACCCTTTTCTCTCCTTGATCAGAGTGAGGCAATAGACACAGAAACTTGGTCTCAAGCTTTCCTACCTTTTCATTGAAAACTCACTGCTGATAAGGGAACACAAATGCTACCAAAACAAATAAATTAAATAATAATAATAAAAGCAGCCCCCACATATGAAGAGGCAAGATAGTCAAAACTGTTTAGTAGAGATGTGGTTATCTTTTGGTACTTATCTTTTTCCCTGAATTGTGATTGTCTGGTTGTAAATAAGTTCAGTACCATAAGCAACAGCATTTTAAGCACTGTGCATGCTGTGTTGAAAAATGTCATTGATATTACGTGAAGATGAAAGTCAATTACTGTTTTCAGTGCTGCTTGGAGCATTTAATTTAATGTTCAATATAAATGAAACAAACTGCTTTCACAGAATTACTTGTCATTTTCTTCTCTTTGTGGTTCTACTAACCACCATCTCTTTTCTGGGTTATCTACTTTCTTAGAATACTTTTGCCCTGGCTAAGAATCCTATGAAGATTGCTCCCCACTTAAGGAAACACTGAGTGGGAAACTCTAACAGGAGCGAAGTAGAGATTTATTAATTCTAAATATCAAAGATAATAAAAGAAGTGGTTGCTTTAAACTAATTTATTTACTAACCTGTTAAGCCATGGGAAAGATTTTTTTGTGATATTTGGCAAGGTCATGATACTTGTGACAATGGATGATTATTTGTACTTTATCATTAAAGGCATTGCTACAAAGGGTAAGCCCCAAAGGGGCTGCATCTCAGTGCATTTGAAAGCAAGGGAAAGGCTAGGTGGATGTGCAACCAGTCTTTACCTTTTGCTTTCAAGTATAGCTGCCCCAATAATTAGCCTTGTGACCACTGCAGTTGTTGTAATTGTTGTTAGCCAGTTAACCATCTCCTTATGCTGATACAGTAGTGATTACAAGCATCTACAGATGTATGGTGAAGCAGTGTTTAGAGTCCAAATATTGCTTCAGTATTCATATTCATTAAAGATTCTGTTAAAACAGGGACTCTGACTTTTGCAAAATTTTGTAGTGTAACAGCAAAGATGTGCCAAAGCCTGAAGTGTGACAAAATTAAAGCAATAGAGGCATATAACTTTAAAATTGTCTCCCTTTTGCTTTGGTGTCAAAACAAGTCTTTATTATTGTTCTTGTAGAAAAGGAATCATGAGAGATTGGCATATAGGATGTTTCCAGCTTGAAAAATATTCCTAGAACCAGGTACAGCTTCATCTATCTGCTGCAAGATATGGGACAGGTTATCTATGGTTAATCCTCATTTCACTGCTAGTGAAGGTGCTAGAGGGAAAGAGAGAGATGACCTGAGTTTTGTCATAATCAGGGGAAGGTGTGGAGGCTGAATTCTGCTTTAGATTGTGACAAGGAAGAAACTGATAACTTTAATGTTGTTAATTTTGGTTCATGCGAGATGGTGGGCCTATTAACTCAGTGGTTTATCAGTCCTGCTCTGGCCTCATGCTGCATTTGCTTTGTTAACCTATTCCTATGCTTCTGTTCTTGCATGAAGGTCCATATTTCTGCAAAATTGCCATCATACAACACCTACCTGCTTCTTGGGGATACTGTTACTATTAGTCTCTCTGCTGTCAGTAAATCAGTCACTAGCTTACAGCACTTCTGTTAGGTCTTATGTCTTTGTAATGCTCTTGATAGTTCATCACTGATGAGGAGAAATATAACCATATATTTTCATAAAGGCCCCTTAAGCCTTTTAGAAACAATGTCAGTAGTTGTGCTTATAGATTAAGGGCAGGATTTAGGCCTGATTTCTCTTGATAATGTGCCACTGTTCATCATGAGGTACAGGAATTCATGGCTGAAGGCATCCTGCTGTGAGAGACTTTCACTCTGAGCTAGGTTTGTCATAGCTAGAATTTTACTATCTATATCAAGACATATTTCATAAGTCATACAAATTATCTGCATGTAGCACGTTAATGCCTACCACCTAACATTTATAGAGGAGGCTCTAAAGGAAGAAAAAGAGAAGTCTCCTCATTTTCAACAATGGTTGTTCATGGTGACCTCTTTAGCTAAGACTTGTCTTATGGATTGATTATTTACAGTATTGACTTATTTACTGATGGCAAAATTATTTAGAAAGGTAAATGCTGTTTTACATGTTAGGAATCAGGACTCTAGTTCATGTATTCTGTGGGCATTCATTTGCTGTTTATAATGTTTGGCTGCATGATGCTTCTTTGCATGCAGTGCCATGCTTCCAGCCGTACAGCCCCCTTGCTTCACTTTCCTATGTTGCCCCAGTAAAACTGTGCGAGCTTTCTTATGTCAGAGCCTTCTGCTCTCTCAAGTGTACAAGTCCATGCCCTTCTAGATAGTGTTGTAGGGGCACATAGTCACTTGTAATTTGTACTTGCTTCCACAAAAAAATGTTGCTCTTAAGTCTTGTTACTGGGAATTAGTGTTTCCATCTCTTGCCTGGGAATTAGTGTTTCTATATCTTGCCCTGTGAGCTGCTGCTGCTCAATTATAAACCAAGCTCTTGGGTGATGATGACAATCTCTTAACTCACTGCTCAATTTCTGCCCTAACTTAATGTGCCTACTGATGTAAATGCAAGCACCTATGGCTACCCATTTCTAATTTGGTCAGTAAGACTAATTTTATCCACATCTTACCATGCGTACTGGGATATCAAGCAAGCAAGTAATGTCACTTCATATTTTTCTTTGCAACTGTACAGGTTGGAAATACAGAGCAAGAATTATTCTGCTCTGGTCTCCTGAGAAGTTATTCCAAAATGTTATCTACCCTGCAGTACTTGTGAACAGGTAGCACTTGCTGTGCTACCAAAACCCCCCTCAGCAGGGGGGAGAGAGAGATGTTCTGAACCATAGAAATGAATGTTGATCTTTCTAAGGATGCTAAAACAGAGTTTTTAACAGTGTTTGTACAGAATGACCCCTACAACTTGTTCCTTTCTTTGCCTCTGAAGCTATTGCAGTCTTTCTGACAAAATCTTCATAGCACGGTGCTCCCAAGAGACATGGAAGAAAGGAAAGGGATATGTATGTATTATTTCATCTGTGATTTGCACCATGCTCGAGCTAGTCCTTACATATGATGTAGATGGTTAGTGTTATGTTATTCACAAAGCATTTCTGTTCAGATAAGCCATGTCAGTTTTAGATGTTTACCAGTGAATAGTAGGCAAGTCTCTTGAACTTGTGAAACTTTCCAAAATAACAAGCTCTCTGTGGAATGTCAAGTATTGTAATTCCTGCTTTGGGCTTAGCCAAAGCGAACCTTGAAATACCTTTTCTTATTTTTTTGCAACATTCCTACTTCTGACGTTATTCAATAAACCCTGTTATGCAAATTGATAAATGTGAAAAAGGACTGTGCTAAATAATCCCTTGCATCTGTGTTTAAAATAATAATAATAAAAGCAGTACACAGTAATCAAGCAATATGAATAAGTATGCATTTCCCCCCCCCCACACACAGTGGCCATGCAGCTTCAGTCAGAATCCTATCTCATTTAAATAAGTTACTCCACTATTGAAAATTATTAAAACAAAACAAAACACATGCCAAACACTTCTTTGAGACCTATGGTTAGCAATCACATACTCTCTAGATCTATTTTGTTAAGTCCCCCATGCTTAGTTTGTTCTCCAGCGTGCAATAACCACGTTGAAATTTACTGCTTTATTTTAGTTTCACCATTAACTTGCTTACTGGCTAGAGATTGTTAATGTAGCTGATGATCTGTATTCCATGCCACATTATTTTCAAAGGCTTCTTGTTCCTGTTTCAAGGCCTAAGGGGTGATCGTATGGATGTGTATTTTGAAGCATTGCTTGTAATTTTAATGGGTATGGGGAAATATAAAGAAAAGCTCACCATACTCTTTCCTAACTTTTACAACCCTGTGAAAGACCATAGAGATTTGCGGCTTTGTATTCTCCTGCAGGTTCATGAAGAGAGATTAATTTGCACAGCTTTATTCTACAGGGGACACTTGTTTCCCTAAACCAATTAATAGTGAAGCTCCTGTGGGGAGTCAAAGAATCACAGAGGCTGTGTTTGGAAGGGACAGCTGCAGTCACCTTGTCCAGCCTGTTCTTTGTACTTGGAAGACTTCTGATATGAGAGACCATGGAAGCAATGGCTTTGTCCAGGTGAGTTATGAAAATCACCCATAACCGAGACATTACAGACTCCCTGGGCAACAGTAATGCACTATTCTCTTAGTGGAAAGTGTTTTTTTTTTTTTTTTTTTTTTTTTTTTTTTTT